>JAKOOJ010000023.1:7579334-8276834 GCA_022577455.1 Arizona elegans
TAATATGACTGAGTGGGCGTGGCCAACTTTTTTTTTTTAACTTTTAAAACCATTTTTTCTACAACCTCTAAACAAATGCTTTTAAAAGCCTCTGACAATCCCAGCTGACTTGCCTGATCGTCAGAGGCTTTCTTTCTTTTTTTTTTTTAAAGCCTCTGACGATCCCAGCTGACTTGCCTGATCTGCAAAAGCATTTTTTCGGCCAAAGAGGTTGTAGAAAAAATGCTTTTAAAAATTTTTTAAAAAGCCTCTGATGATTGTGGGCATGGGGGGGCGGTGGCCGCAGGGATTTTTGCTGCCGGTTCTCCGAACCACCCGCCTCCATCGCTACTGGATCGGGCGATCCGGTCCGAACCGGGAGCATTTCACCCCTGGGAACATATGCCCCCCGGGACCGTCATAAATACGAGTCGGTTGCCCAGCACCCGAATGTAAATCACCATTGCGGGGGAGGCTGCAATGGTCATAAGTGTGAAAAAGGGACATCAGTCCTGTTGTAACTTTGAACGGCCACTAATATAATACAATAAAATGTTGTAAATCTGGGACTACTGGGTATTTCAGTTTAACCAAGTTAAACGTGTCAGGCCAACCGACCTCCCGTGCTTTTTTTCTGCAGCAAAGTGGAGGTTCTGTACGGCGGAACGGACCTGTTTGATTACGAAGTGAGGAAGATTTTCAAGAACGACATGCTGCTGGCCTTCATCAGCAGCTCCTGCATTGCGGTGCTGGTCTACCTCCTGGCGTCGTGTTCAGGTAAGGAGAACGGCCACTGCTCTGCTCCCGGGACCTCCTCGCACCTGAGACCGGAGGGATTTCCATCCTTTGAGTTCTTGTGGGGAGCTGTGAACCCCCAGCATTGGGGACCCTGGTTTGGATTGAGGCCTGGAAGAAAGATCACGTGTCAGGGTTCCAAATAACACACCCAACGAAAGAAGACTCCAAGTTCCTTTTTTATTGAAGATGTCGTATTGGCACATCTGGGAAAACCCAAATCTGAAAGTTTCCAGGTTTTCCCCACCCAAGTGAAAGTTCAAGTCCCTGCTCAGTCCCCATGATAGTCCTATCATCTACTGTCCAAACTGAAGATACCTCCCAATCATCCGACTCCAAGTGCCAGGGCAAGGCGTCCTTGACTCTCTGAGAAAGGAATGTTATTTTGACTACATATCACCTATACTCTATGCAATCCTTCCTCCATTTTCCCACAGTAGGAAAATATGGCGGGCCTGAAATCCCAAATGCTTCCAGGTCTGACATCATGTTCTTTTTTATGTCCACTTGGAGGGATTACGGGGACCCAATCAAATCACTTTATAATGCCTTAGTAAGAACCACACCTAGAATATTGCATCCAGTTTTTGTCACCGTATTATAAAAAAAAAAGATGCTGAGACTCTGGAAAGAGTGAAGAGAAGATCACGTGAAAGTGTTAATACCGCTTTATAAGGCCTTGGTAAGGCCACACTTGGAATCCTGCATTCAGTTTTGGTTGCCATGATGTAAAAAAGATCTGGAGACTCTAGAAAGAGGGCAGAGAAGAGCAATAAGGATGATTAGAGGACTGGAGGCTAAAACATATGAAGAACGGTTGCAGGAACAGGGTATGTCTAGTTTAATGAAAAGAAGGACTGGGGGAGACGTGATAGCAGTCTTCCAATATCTCAGGGGCTTCCCCAAAGAAGAGGGAGTCAAGCTATTCTCCAAAGCACCTGAGGGCAGGACAAGAAGCAGTGGGTGGAAACTAATCAAGGAGAGAAGCAATTTAGGACTAAGGAGAAATTTCCTGACAGTGAGAACCATTAACCAATGGAACAACTTGCCTCCAGAAGTCGTGAATGCTCCAACACTGGAAGTTTTTAAGAAGATATTGGATAGCCATTTGTCTGAAGGGTTTCCTGCCTAAGCAGGGGGTTGGACTAGAAGACCTCCAAGGTCCCTTCCAACTCCTATTCTATGCTTTGCTACACTACGCTATGCTACTTTACTCTACTCTACTCTACTCTACCCTACCCTACCCTACCCTACCCTACCCTACTCTACTCTACTCTATTCTATTCTATTCTATTCTATTCCATTCCATTCCATTCCATTCCATTCCATTCCATTCCATTCCATTCCATTCTACTAAGATGATTAGGGAACTAGAGGCTAAAACATAGGAAGAATGTTTGCAGGAACTGGGCCTGGCTAGTCTAGTGAAGAGAAGGACCAGGGGAGACAGGATAGCAGTCTTCCAATATTTGAGGGGCTGCCATGGAGAGGAGGGAGGTCATGCTATTCTCCAAGGCACCCGAAGGCTAGACAAGGAATATTGGATGGAAACTGAACAAGGAGAGATTCAACCTGGAAATAAGGAGGAATTTCCTGACGGTGAGAACAATCAACCCATGGAACAGAAGTTGCCTTCAGAAGTTGTGGGAGCTTCATCACTGGAAGCTTTCAAGAAGAGACCGGACTGCCATCTATCAGAAATGGTGTAAGGTCTCCTGCTTGGGCAGAGGGTTGGATTAGATGACCTACAAGGTCCCTTCCCACTCTGTTAATCTGTTCTCTTCTCTCTTCCTGCAGTCTTCCTGTCCTTTTTTGGCATTGCTAGCATCGGAATCAGCTGCCTGGTGGCCCTTTTTCTCTACCACATTGTCTTTGGAATCCAGTACCTGGGAATCCTGAACGGAGTGGCGGCCTTTGTCATCGTGGGCATTGGTAAGAGACGATCCAACCAGGTCAGGAGCTGTTCTCCCTCCCCCAAAACTTTGCCTCCTAACCGTCTCCCTCCCTGTGTCATTTCTCAGGGGTGGACGACGTCTTCGTCTTCATCAACACCTATCGGCAGGCCACTCATCTGAAAGATCTCAACCTCAGGATGATCTACACCATCCAGACAGCTGGCAAAGCCACCTTCTTCACCTCCTTAACCACGGCTGCGGCGTACGCCGCCAACATTTTTTCCCAGGTGAGCCAAGTTTCCCCACCCGTATCAGTCCATGGGTCACCCACGCCTTAAGCCAGCTTTCCACTGTCTGTTGTGGGCCGCCAGCGGCCTGCGCAGATCGTGGCTGATCCCGACGAGGAGGAGGCTGGTGTGGTGTCGCGCCAGCAACCTGTGCAGCCGGTGCTCACATCGGACAGCGAGGAGGCTGAAGAGGATGTGGTGCCAGAGGCAGAGACTCAGTCAGGGCCTTCAGAACCTCCAGAGGCTCCTTCAAGTGGAGAGAGCGAAGTGGAGGAGCCTCTCCTCAATGCTCGAGCAAGCAGGGCTGCCAAAAGGCAGGAGTGGCTACTCAGGAGGAGGAGGTCTCCTCGAGAGTAAGGCTTGAGGATAATTGGCCACTCCCTTAGGCTACTTAAGTCGCACGCAGTTAGTAAGTTTCTTGCTGGAAACAACTTGTAATTATCATCAGAGCATTTTTGGAAAAGTCTTATCGTATCTTGTTTTCTGGGCTGGTTGCCAACCTTTGCCGGACTCTGGTTTATTCTGTCTACTTAATAAATTTGATAAGGACCGTTGGTGTGTGTCAATATCCTTGGGAATCCGGAGCTGGGGCAGAACACTGTCGCTCACTGCTATCTTCTAAAGGCTTCCAAGCTTCTTCACAGCAGTTAGTACAATTCTAGATGTACCTCTTTCTCTTAAAGCAATGTTTCCCAAGCTTGGTGACTTTAAGATGGGCGGGCTTCCATTCCCAGAATTCCCCTGCCAGCAGGGCGAGTGTCAAACCTGAAGCTGACCTGTCCGAGGCCATTTTGAGGCTTCAGTGTTGAGGCCACACTGCAGAGGTGGATTTCAGCAGGTTCTGACCAGGGTTGGGTTCTAAATTTTTTTACTACCGGTTCTGTGGGCGTGGCTTATTTTGTGGGCATGGCTTGATGGTCATGTGACAATTCTTTAGGATTTAGCAGAGGTACTGGTCTACCAGGCTTTTAACTGCTTGCAGAGCTGTTCTGGTCTACCCATTTGTTTTTGGAGGCACCGGTCTACCATTTGTTTTTGGAGGCTCTGGTCTACTTATTTGTTTTTGGAGGCTCCGGTCTACTCATTTGTTTTTGGAGGCTCCGGTCTACTTATTTGTTTTTGGAGGCTCCGGTCTATTCATTTGTCTACTCATTTGTTTTTGGAGGCACCGGTCTACTTATTTGTTTTTGGAGGCACCGGTTTACCCATTTGTTTTTGGAGGCTCTGGTCTACTCATTTGTTTTTGGAGGCACCGGTCTACTCATTTGTTTTTGGAGGCTCCAGTCTACCCATTTGTTTTTGGAGGCTCCGGTATACCCATTTGTTTTTGGAGGCACCGGTCTACTTATTTATTTTTGGAGGCTCCGGTCTACTCATTTGTTTTTGGAGGCACCGATCTACTCATTTGTTTTGGGAGGCTCCAGTCTACTTATTTGTTTTTGGAGGCTCCAGTCTACTTATTTGTTTTTGGAGGCTCCAGTCTACTCATTTGTTTTTCAAGCGTTTGTTTTTTGTTTTCTACCACCACACTGCCTTTTAACACTGAGCAGCTGTAGGGGGGCCCTTTGAAGCCCCACCACAAGAGTTTAAACAGTTTTTTTCCTTCTAGCCGATCAGCTGGTATTCGGGAGGCAGCAATAGATTGGGGGTGGGGCCAAATAAAAGGTAAGAATAATGGGGGGCGGGGGGGCGAGAAGGCCCAACTCCCAAACAAAGAGAACCGGTTCAGTGACATCATATTTTCACCGCTACTGGCTTGGCCAAACCGGGCCAAACCGGGAGGAACCCACCACTGGAATAGAGATAGTTGGGGTTTGTAGCCAAAACAAAATACTTTTTCCTGGGAACCAAGGGCACTTCCATAGGTGGCCGGAGAGAGGAGGAGTGAAGTTACCAGGCAACCAGGCGACATCTTGATTGGATCATGTGACTGATTGTTTGGGGAAGGGAGAAAACTTTTTAATTAGGCAAAAACCGTGGGGACATTCAGAGTCGGTTTTCACCAGCCTGTGCCAATATGATATATCCAAATAAAGCTATTCTTTGAGGAATCTACCTGCCTCTGAGTTACGTTTGCTATGGGTGTATTACTTGGAACCCTGACAGCTGGTTAGGGAATTCTGGGAGTTGAAGTCCACCTATTTTAAAGTCATTATAAAGGCTCGCAAGCTTCTTCACAGCAGTTAGAAGAACAATTCTTAGATTGAACTCTTTCTCTTAAAGCTGTGTTTCCCAAGCTTGGCAACTTTAAGATGGACTTCAATTCTCAATTGAAGCCCACCCACCTTAAAGTCACCAAGCTTTTCTATAATGTATCTCTCCTGTCTCATCTTGTAATTGGTGTATTATTCTTTTCTCTTTTTCGTTTTTTCAACTCAGAAGCCAACCAACGTCCTGTTTTATTTGCAACGTTCAAAATGACTTTGTTTTGCTGACTTAATTTTCCTTGCTATTTCTGTTTGCGGGATCAAATTAATTTTACGTTTTGTCAAATTTATTTTTTCCTTGGATCGTTTTATTTGGGGGTTCCTTCTGCAGATCAAATTCATATTCTTTTTTAAGTTCTTTTAACAGGGGATCTTGTGTTTGTTGTTTGTCTTTATTTTTCTTCACCGTATATGCAATTGTCAGACCTCTTATGTACGTTTTTGCCATCTCCCGTAGATTTTGAAGTGAGGTTTGCTCTTTTGTATTCATCTTGAAAAATATATTCATTTCTTTTTCCATCATCTGTACATATTCCTTATCTTTTAATATTTCCTTATTCATCGTCCCATCTTTTCCTTCTCCGTTGTCCTTTCCATATTACTTTTACCGGGTTGTAATCTGCCCACATATTTGTCATTATCTCCACCTCTTCTACGTCCTTTCTGAGTTCTGTCGTAATCCAAACCAGGTCTATTCTGTTTTAAAGTGACATCATGACTCTCTTCCTTCTATAATCTGTCCTAATTGTCAAGCCAACAATTTTGTCCTCTTTTATGCAAAAAAACCCATAAAGGGTTCCATGCTGATTTTTTAAAAAGTAATGTATTTTTTGTTGTTGTTGTTGTTGTTGTTCTTGGATCTCCAGGAGATGGTAACCTGTCTCTGTCAGCATTCTGATGCTGCCATAAAAAGGAGGAGACGAGGCTTGACTTTTCACCTACTTATTTTCTCTGTAGATAATATCCCCTAGGAGATGGGATGGGAGGGGGGACACTCCTGTGGCTTGAGGTCAGAAGCTGGGGAGAATGACTTGGAAGATGGCCAATGAGAAGATGAGAATTGGGGAACGGAAAGGGAAGGGTTTGGAGGTCAGAGGGTTAGTATCGGCTACGACGAAGTCGGAACCAGATCTGTCGCACTCAATAAATGGAATATTTCAGCAAAGATTAATTGTTTGGGAGTGCAATTTATTTGAGATGACATTGAAACCTGACAGTCTCCTGCCTTCTCCCCTGTCTCTTTCCTAGATCCCAGCTGTCCATGACTTTGGCCTCTTCATGTCCTTGATTGTCTCCTGTTGCTGGGTTGGGGTTCTTTTCACTATGCCAGCTGCTCTGGGGATTTGGTCTCTCTACTGGTCCTCGCTGGAAAACACCTGTCAGGCCAGGTAAGGTCAATTGAATCTATTTTAAATTACTGTATTTTTCGGAGTATAAGACGCACTTTCCCCCCCTAAAAGAGGGTGAAAATTTGGGTGCGTCTTATACACCGAATGTAGCCCCACCTGCCAACAGGCCCCCACCCTTTGTCCTCTGCCTCCCAGCAATTTACCTCCTTGCAGCAAACAGCCCATTTCAGCTTCAGCACAGCCTGATTAGCACAAGCAGCTGATTGTTGGTTGGAACGGCCTCCCGACCCTCAGCTGTTTCAGGCTGCAGAGATTGCCATTGCCTATTGCTGCGTGGAGGCAAATTGCTGGGAGGCAGATTTTTTTTTCTTGTGCTAATCAGGATGTGCTGAAAATAATGAAACTAAAGCAGGCTGTTTGCTGTTTGCTGCAAGGAGGCAAATTGCTGGGAGGCAGAGGCAGATTTTTTTCCTTGTGCTAATCAGGCTGTGCTGAAAATGAAAATGAAACTAAAGCAGGCTGTTTGCTGTTTGCTGCAAGGAGGAAAATTGCTGGGAGGCAGAGGCAGATTTTTTTTTTCCTTGTGCTAATCAGGCTGTGCTGAAAATGAAAAACTAAAGCAGGCTGTTTGCTGTTTGCTGCAAGGAGGCAAATCACTGAGGCAGAGGCAGATTTTTTTTTCTTGTGCTAATCAAGCTGTGCTGAAAATAATGAAACTAAAGCAGGCAGGTTGCTGTTTGCTGCAAGGAGGAAAATTGCTGGGAGGCAGAGGCAGATTTTTTTTTTCTTGTTTTCCTCCTCCAAAAAGTTAGGTGCGGAGCGTCTTATACTCCGAAAAATATGGTAAAAATAAAAATAAATCCGCTTTGTGAAGCAGGCCTGCAAGAGCAGCTGTGCTTCTCGAGCAAAAGAAATCGATTTAGCTGGATTATCAGGGTCCACCCAAAAGAATGTACTCAGATGCTGTTCTCTTTTAGAAGGTACTTTTCGCCTATTCTTCCTTCAAAATGAATATAAACCAGGAGGAAAAGCGGAAGGAAAAGCAGTCAGTGCTTCCCAATTTGTTTTCCTTAACCAAAACTCTATTTACTGTATCAAGAGAGTCCTTATTTAAACGTTTCTGTTGTCTGAAATTGGTACAGGCAGTCCTCGACTTAACGACCGCAATCGAGCCCAACATTTCTGATGTTAAGTGAGAAATTTGTTAAGTGAGTTTGGCTCCCATTTTACGACTTTTTCGGTCCCATTTTTTTAAGTGAATCACTGCAGCTGTTAAATGAGTCACACAGTTGTTAAGTGAATCGGACTTCCCCATTGACTCTGCTCGTCAGAGGGACGCAAAAGGGAATCACATGACCCCGGGATACCGCAACCATCGTAAATATGAACCAGTGGCCAAACATCTGAATTTTCAATCCTGTGACCACGGCAGGGGTGGGTTCTACTTACCTTTACTACCGGTTTGCAAAGGGATCGCGTGTCCGCAGATCGTCTATGACGACATCCGGGTGTGTAGGTGGAGCATCCCACCGGTTTTACTACCGGTTCGCACGAACCGGACCGAACCGGGGGGCAACCCACCATTGGACCACGGGGATGCTGCAAAGATTGTAATTGTGAAAAATGGGTCGTGTCGCTTTTTCCCATGCCGTCGTAACTTTGAATTGTCACTTAATGAACTGTCGTAAGTCGAGAACTACCTGTAAAGGGTTTGTGTGTCGTTACCCAAAGGGAAAAAAAACCCCCAACATTTACCGAATTTGGAGTAACGTCCTTAAATTTGGCAAGCACAGTGTTCAACGATCTGGTGAATGAGCCCAGCTACCTGGGAGGGGGCTCCAGACAGTCCCCCCTCCTCAATTCCTTCTCTTTCCGTCTGCCTACCCAATGCATTAGCGACGGTAATTGCTCAGACACCAGGTGCACCTGATCCTTGCCTGGTGTTGTAGCTGTTTCGCAGCTCGGCTGGTCTGCCCCCTTCGCTCCGCCAAACAAAGCCGGGCACAGCTGTCTCACCCAGATAGAAAGCGCTGTGAGATTCATTTGGCATTGTTCCCTTCCCTGGTCTGCAGATGCAGTAAAAAATGCACAAAGGAAAGCGCTTTGCAGAGCTCGGATGGCCTGTTCGTCTCCTTGGCAGTGGCTGGCAGGTCAGGCCTGGGCACTCTGCCTTACCTGGATGACGACATTCCCCTGCTGAATGTGGAGGAGGAGCCAGGTAAGTCACGGGTAGTGTTCTGTCCCCGTCCCCCCCCACACACACAAACAGCCAGCCGGGGGTTAAAGAAGTACTCGGCACACACAAGGTTCGTTTTCAGGAACTTGGCAGTCCAGCTCAAACATGAAACCTTCAGCAGATTTAGGCGTTGTACAAAGTGACTAGCCAGAAGTTAGCTTTGTCCGTCACAGAGTCTAAATGGCCACCACACTCTCTTATATAGCCTGTGGGGTGTGGTCCAGTGACTCAGCTTAATCCCTGGCATGCCTCCTCATCTGCTGCAAACGTTTATCTCGCCTTCGTTGGTGTGGATCCAGGAACGACTTATCACCCTCATCGCTGTCATCGGAGACACCTGGCTCCTGGTCAATCTCCTCTCCCTCGGCAGACACCTGAGGCATTGCCAGAGAGGAGGGGCCTGGAGAGGGAGGCCTGGCCGGCTCCTCTCCTTCATGTTCGGAGCCTTCTTCCTCCGATAAGATGGGCTCGGGGGTCGGAGCCACAACAGGTAGTGGGTCACAAACACAGCTGCCCACGCACATCAATACACAAAGCCAGCGGAATTGGACTTTTCTCCTCGGTCTGTTCGCCTTGCCTGTTTCACCTTAAGGTTTTCGCCTCTGCGTTATTAGCCACAAACTTTTCTCCCCCCAGTCTTTCGTCCCGGCACATCGGCCACTGCCCCTCCATCCCAGTCCCTTAGCCAGGGCCCATTCGTCAAAGTCCTAGACCCCAAGCCAGATATCGGTGTCTCCTTCCTAGAGATACTGGAGGAATTGATTAGAATAGAGCGGGAAGGGACTTTAGAGGTCTTCTAGTCCAACCCCCTGCTCAGGGGTGGGCTTAAAAATTTTAGCAACCTGCCCGGTTGCTGGGTGGGCGTGGCCATGGTGGGCGTGGCCTAGCCAGCCTCCTGCACCACGGCAAGGGGAGGGACATTTTTGCCCTCCCCCAGGCTCCAGAGGCTTTTCTTGAGCCTCCGGGAGGATGAAAACGGCCTCCCCAGGCTCCGGAGGCCCTCTGGTGGCCGGAAACGGGAGGGCCACGCACGCAACCTGCAATTACCTGCATCCAAAATGGGCCGTGTGGGGACTCCTGGGAGGGGCGGGGCAGAGTGGGGTGGGCGGGGCCAGCCAGGAGTGGGATTTGGGGGTTCTCCGAACTGCACAGAATCTTAGCTAGAAGTTCTCCCGAACCCTTGTGAACCCCCAGGAGCCCCACCCCTGCCCCTGCTGAAACAGGAGACCCTCTACCATTTCAGACAGGTGGCTGTCCGGTCCCTTCTTAAAAACCTCCAGTGATGAAGAACCTACAACTTCTGGTGGCAAGCTGTTCCAATGGTTGATTGTCCTTCACTGTTAGGAAGTTTCTCCTTAATTCCAGGTTGCTTCTCTCCTTGATTAGTTTCCATCCATCGTTTCTTACCTTGCCTTCTGGCCCTTTAGAAAATAAATTGACCCCCTCTTCTTTGTAGCAGTGCCTCAAAAACTGGAATACTGCTGTCATATCACCCCTACTCCTTCTTTTCTCTAGACTAGCAGACCCAATTACTGCAATCGTTCTTCATGTAGTTTGATCTCCAGCCCCTTAATCATCTTAGTTGCTCTTCTTTGCACTTTTCCCAAAGTCTCAACATCTTTTTTTGTACTGGGGTGACCAAAATTGGATGCGGTATTCCAGGGGTGGCCTTACTAAGGATTTCTAAAGCGATACTAACACTTTGCATGATTCTGATTCGGTGCCTCTGTTTGTACAACCAAGGATTGTATTAGCTTTGTTGGCTGCCACTGCATGTCAGCATTCTGATGCTGCCATAAAAAGGAGGAGACGAGGCTTGACTTTTCACCTACTTATTTTCTCTGTAGATAATATCCCCTAGGAGATGGGATGGGAGGGGGGGCATTCCTGTGGGTTGAGGTCAGAAGCTGGGGAGACTGACTTGGAAGATGGCCAATGAGAAGATGAGAATTGGGGAACGGAAAGGGAAGGGTTTGGGGGTCAGAGGGTTAGTATCGGCTACGACAAGGTCGGGGCCAGATCTGTCGTACTCAATAAATGGAATATTTCAGCAAAGATTGTTTGGGAGTGCAATTTATTTGAGATGACATCGAAACCTGACACTGCACACTGCTAAGCGGTGGTTAATTAAGTTATTGTGTAATAACCTCTGTAAGGGGACGCGGTGACTCAGCGGCTGAGATGCTGAGCTTGTTGATCAAAAGGTCGGCAGCTCAGCAGTTCGAATCCCTAGCGCCGTGTAACGGGGTGAGGTCCCGTGACTTGTCCCAGCTTCTGCCAACGTAGCAGTTCGAAAGCACATAAAAAATGCAAGTAAAATAATAGGGACCCCCCCTTTGGTGGGAAGATAACAGCGTTCCATGTGCCTTTGGCATTTAGTCATGCCGGCCACATGACCATAGAGACGTCTGCGGACAGTGCTGGCTCTTCGGCTTTGAACGGGAGATGAGCACTGCTCCCTAGAGTCGGGAACGACTAGCACCTATGTGTGAGGGTTAATACAGGGCTACGCCCAGGCTCCTTCCAGTTTCAGTTTCCAAACAGTCCTCACTGGCTGACTTAGTTGCTATGCCTATTCGTTGGCTGACCTTGTTACCATGTCTCTGCCCGTCATGAATTCTCTGACAGACTAACTTTGCTTAGGTTGGTATCTAGAGGGCTTTGGTCTGGTCTGTAGCCGGTGTTTGTATCATGTCCTTCAAGACGTCCTTCCCTTCTCTTTTTCTGGCCAGTTGCTCTAGAGATGGGGGATGTCCCCTTGGTATCTGTGTTGCCCGAAAACCACCACCTCACTTCCAACAATGACAGCCCGGGACACCTGATCACTCACCTTCAGAAGCTCCTCCAGTGCTGGGCACTATGGTCGGCAGTCAAAAACAAATGGGTGATTGTTGGTAAGTCGCCTGCACCTAGGCACTTCCTTGATTTAAAAACAAGCTTATGGAGGCCTACCATAAGTAGAGTAGCCTGAGTATCATCTCATGCAGGGCCTCTCTCTGCCCCATGTTTCTCATTCCAGGGCTCTTTGTCTTGGTCCTCATCCTTTCCATCTTCTTCGCCAGCCGCCTTCGCCCAGCGAGCCGCGCCCCTCTCCTCTTCAGGCCCGATACCAACATCCAGGTGTTGATGGACCTCAAGTACAACTTGAGTGCTGAGGGCATCTCTTGTGTCACCTGCTCAGGTGAGTTCGATGGAGCCCATGAGTGTTCTGACCTAGGCTTCCCCAAACCACAAAGCACTTTTGTCCCTATCTTGACAAAAATCCATTTTTATTAAGTTACTGTGAATTCCTCTCATTGACCTTCAGCAAAGTCTTTCAAGGGAGAATTTACAGTCACAGACCTTATCTGGCTTGGAGAGCTGCCAGGCCGATATCTTCAAAACTTGGCAAGGAGTCTCGGAGAGTCACGAACCAATTAAGCGAACTAATTGTCTCCTCCAAACTCCATTCCCCTTTCACTCCTCTTTTATTCCCTCTGGGAGGGGCCATTCATCATCCACCTGTGGCTTTACTCCTGAGTCGACCCTTGTTCTTTAGCTGTCCCCTTTGTCTGGCAACTCTGCGCATGTGCACACTGGGAACAGGCTCCAGCTCTTCGTCTGTCTCACTGATGTCTGACTCCGAAGGCAGCTGATAACTGGCAGACGGCCCTGACCCCCTCTCTGCCTCCGATGCAGAGCCCTCATCAGAGCCTTCCCCAGACTCCAGGACTGGCCCATGTTCCTCCCCAACCTCCTCATTGTCCGAATCTGCTTCCAGCTCCACTGGCCACTGGCGGGCCACAACCATGAGTCGCCATGGTAGGACATGGCATGAGAGTGTCAGTGACCTCCATGTTGTGTTCAGGTTAAACCATGTTTCTTCAAGATAAACCGATCTCTGGGAACGTTGGAAGGCAGGAGGAATCTTCTCATCCAAGGGAAATCTTTAGCTCTAGGACCGAACCCTTCCTTTCGCCTTAGAAACAGGGGTGTCCAATCTTGGCAACTTTGGGACTTGTGGTCTTCAACTCCCAGAATTCTGGGCGTTGAAGTCCACAAGTCTTAAAGTTGCCAAGGTTAAGACAGTCCTGCTTTAGAAGGCCTCCATTCTGTTTACCTTTGATGGTCAGGACCTTGGACAGCTACATTCCCCCTGATAGCTGGATCAATATGAAAAGACTCACCTTCTGAATACAAGGGAGTCTAAGCTCATATTTCCTGTGCTCACCAAGCATGGACAAGATCTCAGGTTTGATCCCACTCGTAACTAAATAGGGTTGGATCAATTACTATTGGAAACCCAGGAGAACAGCTGCTGATCACATTATGAATTTCAGGCCAGAAGAGGCAGGCAGTGATTCAATAATCGGAGAGCAAGTTGTGTTCCCAGATCTAATTAGTCTTCATCTGTACCAGAAGAACAAGAGAATTTCATTTTACCAAGCAGGCAGGCAGGCAGGCAGGCTCTTTTCAATTTATCCCAATAACTCTACGTTGAGGACTTAGAAGAGAAAGACATTCCAATGGCCAGCCTAAACGAGAATGGAATAGAATTCTTTATTGGCCAAGTGTGATTGGACACACAAGGAATTTGTCTTCGGTGCATAAGCTCTCACTGTACATACAAGCAACAAGTGATAAATCATGATCATATGGTCATCATAAGTACATTCATCATGAACCATAAGAGTCAACACTAGTCCTAGGATACTAAATAAGCAATCAAAATCATACTAAGAATGGAATGGAATGGAATGGAATGGAATAGAATATATGGAATGGAATGGAATGGAATGGAAAATATGGAATGGAATGGAATGGAATGGAATGGAATAGAATAGAATAGAATAGAATAGAATAGAATAGAATAGAATAGAATAGAATAGAATAGAATAGAATTTTATTGGCCAAGTGAGATTGGACACACAAGGAATTTGTCTTCGGTACATAAACTCTCACTGTGCTTACAAGCAACAAGTGATAAATCATGAACATATAGTCATCATAAATACATTCATCATGAACCTTAGGAGTCAACACTTAGTGATAGTACTAGGATACTAAATAAGCAATCAAAATCATACTAAGAATGGAATGGAATGGAATGGAATGGAATAGAAAATATGGAATGGAATGGAAAATATGGAATGGAATGGAATGGAATAGAATAGAATAGAATAGAATAGAATAGAATAGAATAGAATAGAATAGAATAGAATAGAATAGAATAGAATAGAATTTTATTGGCCAAGTGAGATTGGACACACAAGGAATTTGTCTTCGGTGCATAAGCTCTCACTGTACATACAAGCAACAAGTGATAAATCATGAACATATAGTCATCATAAATACATTCATCATGAACCTTAGGAGTCAACACTTAGTGATAGTCCTAGGATACTAAATAAGCAATCAAAATCATACTAGGAAACTAAATAAAACAATATAAATTGTAAAGATACAAGCAACAAGGTTATGGCCATAAGTGGGAGGAGATAGGTAACAGGAAGGATGAGAAGAATAATAGTAATACAGTCATAGTAAATAGTTTGACAGTGTTGTGGGAATGAGTTGTTTAGCAGAGTTGATGGCACACGGGAAAAAACGGTCCTTGTGTCTAGTTGTTCTGGTGTGCAGTGCTCTATAGCGTCGTTTTGAGGGTAGGAGTTGAAACAATTTATGTCCCGGATGTGAGGGGTCTGTAGATATTTTCACAGCCCTCTTTTTTGACTAACTAAAAACAATGCTATTTAACTTTTATTTATTTATTTTATTTTATTGAATTTGTATACTGCCCTACTCCCGAAGGACTCAGGGCGGTGAACAGCCATAGAATAAAACATATAAATACAAAATTTAAAATAAACCAAAACAAATTAAATAATTTGGCTGACCAAATTTAAAACCCCAATAATTAAAAACCAAATTTAAAATTTCCATTTAAAAAGGGGAAAGACTTAGGTCAGGCCAGCTTGATGAAATAGGAAAGTCTTGAGCACGCGACGGAAGGTACGCAGATCCGGGATCCTCCGTATCTCCGGGGGGAGCTCGTTCCAGACGTTTGGGGTCCATTCTCATCGGTTAGACTCGTGCTTTGGGAATTGCCACCCCTCAGATCAATTGTTCTTCCTACTTGAGGTCCTACACAATAACTCTATCTAAGGGGCTCTTCAGAATGCAAATGTGTCCCTTGAATGAGTTTACGCAGCAGAAGGCCTCCGTGTGAAAACGGTGCTGCCGCCCTTGACGGGAGATACTCTTTTGTCCCTGACTAACCTTGTGCGACAGGCTTGTTTCAGGAAAAACCCCGTAATCTGCAGAATAACATTCGCACCTCTCTGGAGAAGAAGAAGAGGGGGTCGGGGCCACCGGGAAGCGGCCGAGGGAGCCCCCAAGACGACAAAACTCTGCAGGGTGAGCATCATCCTTCTCTCGCGATCTTTTTTTACGGGCTTCTTTCCATGGTTGGCTACCCTGTTAGGGTCCCCTCGAGGAATCTAATCAGAATCATCAATTCGATCGGGGAAAAAAATCAACCCGAAAACCAGCAAGCCCATGCTTGTTGGATTCAATGAGTAAATTGGGTTGATTCGATTCAGATTTGGAAACCAGTTTGAAAAAGGCCATTTCTACGCAAGGCACAGAGCCAGCGGCATCTGAATCCGTATCACCAATTCAATAGCCACCTTGGATGTTGGCACCGCCTGCGTTCAGACTCGCCCCTGAATCCAGCCTCTCTCTCTCTCTCTCTCTCTCTCTCTCTCTCTCTCTCTGTATCTGTCTCTCTGTCTCTCTCCCTCCCTCCCTCTCTCTCTCTGTATCTGTCTCTCTGTCTCTCTCTGTGTGTCTCTCTGTCTCTCTCCCTCTCCCTCCCTCCCCCCTCTCTCTCTGTATCTGTCTCTCTCTCTCTGTGTATCTGTCTCTCTGTCTCTCTCCCTCTCCCTCCCTCCCTCTCTCTCTCTGTGTATCTGTCTCTCTCTCTGTCTCTCTCCCTCTCCCTCCCTCTCTCTCTCCCTCTCCCTCTCTCTCTCTGTATCTGTCTCTCTGTCTCTCTCCCTCTCCCTCCCTCTCTCTCTCTCTCTCTGTATCTGTCTCTCTGTCTCTCTCCCTCTCCCTCCCTCCCTCCCTCCCTCCCTCTCTCTCTCTCTCTCTCTGTATCTGTCCCTCTCTCTGTCTCTCTCTCTCTCCCCCCTCTCTCTGTATCTGTCTCTCTGTCTCTGTCTCTGTCTCTCTCTCTCCCACACCTATTCATCTCCACCCCTGTCTTTTATCCACAGAGCTAGGGTGGGGTTTCACTAGCAGCAGTGGCTCTTCTGTCCCAAGGACCAGCCCATAGATTTCCACTGCTCTCCTCTCCTCTGCCTTCTGTGCATCCGCGCGACAGGCACTGGACCCAGCTGTTCCTCCTCTTCCTCATCAGCCACCTCCAGACCTGGGAGTTGTTGACTTTCCATCTGAGGGCTGATGGACAGCCCCAGCTCTGCCTCTGTCTCTCTCTCTCTGCCAGCTCCGTTCCCTCTCCCCCCTCGGAGCTCTCTGGTTGCCTTGATACTGGCCCTGACTCCTACGCCTCCTCCTCATCTGATTTAGCTGTTGGAGGGGCCGGCGGCCGACAGGCCACAACAGGTGATCTGATGACTGTCTTGTCTCCTCCAGATCCCGAGGGAACAGTCTACATCTTCAGATCCAAGGGCAACAGCCGGCCGGTGATCTACAGGTTTTCTCTCAACGCCACCGTGCCGCCACCGTGGCAGACGGTGCCTGCAAAAGATGGAGAAGTGCCATCCTTCCAGGTAAGCATCGACAGGTGAAGGTGATGAAGAGGTGACTCCTTTGTCAGGGAGGAGGACCATAAATCAGCACAGAGGGGCAAACTGGGCAGCTTAGCTCCCTTCAGTAGGGCATCATCCAGCTTTTGCGTCGGTGGCATTGCCTAGAATGCCATCTTTTAAGATGCGTAGACTAGCTAGGTCTCCACTGAGTCCCCAACCTTTGTGGCTTGGCAGCGTCGTGGAGGGGTGGGAGAGGAGAACTGGGCTGCGCGAGTGGCAGGCTGGCATACACACACAAACACACAGTTCAGCTTGTGTGGACAGTGGGCATGTTGAGCTCCCCACGTGTGCACAGCCCGCCGTTCACATCACCCGGTTGCAAAGAGGCCATAGTCCAGTAGTGGACCCCTTGTCTAGATTACTGTTGGACTGCAGGGCTGCTCATCCTTCCACGACGGTTGTGGGCAACCGTCATGGACCTCCTTCATAGCTGCTCTTTGAGCTGACAGTCAGGTGGCAGGTGCCAGCTCCCGATTCCTTGCTCGCCACCCGTGCCGCTTGGCAGAGCCAAACAGAGAGGGGCATGCCACCCCTTAAGTTGTCTTTTGTGCCCTGTTTGCCCCCTCCCCCCCACCCCCTCCCGCCAGCCTCTAGAGACCTATAGTGAAGTGTTGTGTTTTCATTAATCCATGCTTAGGTGTATAAAGTTCCTTACGGTAACTTCACCAAGAGGCTGACCGCTTGTATGTCCACAGTAGGGCATGTCCAACCAGGGGCCAGCAAGAAGTGGATGATGACCAGCTTATCATGCGACACGAAGAGAGGGTGGAAATCCGACTTCAGCTTCTACGTGGCCACCCAGGAGCAACAACGCACACGGTAATGCCGAGCGGGTGGGCGGAGGCGGCCTGGCACGCGTCCAGACGGCCGTCGGAAGACGCTCGGCAATGAATCATTGGACGGAGCAGTGAGACAAAGTTGGGGGTGGGGCTGCATTTTAGGAGGAAAGTTTTTTCTCCTTCTTTTCCTTCAAATTTTGGAGAGCACCAGATTGGGGATAGCTGTGTGTGTGTGTGTGTGTGTGTGTGTGTGTGTGTTCTGAGCTGGCTGTCACACCAGTGGGTTTCTTCTCCGTTCTGTGGTGGCGCAGTGGTTAGAATGCAGTACTGCAGGCTACTTCTGCTCACTGCCAGGAGTTCGATCCTGACCCGCTCAAGGTTGACTCAGCCTTCCGTCTTTCCGAGGTTGGTAAAATGAGGACCCAGATTGTCGGGGGCAAGTTGCTGACTCTGTAAACTTCTTAGAAAGGGGTGAAGCGGTATATAGGTCTACTAAATGCTATTACTAGTGCTATATAAGAGCCATGGTGGCACAGTGGTTAGAATGCAGTATTGCAGGCGGACTCTGCCCACTGCCAGCAGTTCGATTCTGACCAGATCAAGATTGTCTCAGCCCTCCATCCTTCCAAGGTGGGTAAAGTGAGGACCCAGATTGTTGGGGGGCAATAGGGCTGACTCTGTAAGCCGCGTAGAGAGGGCTGTAAAAGCACTGTGAAGCGGTATATAAGTCTTAAGTGCTATTGCTCTTCCCCAGGAAGCTGTATTTTGCCCAGTCACATAAGCCTCCGTACCACGGCCGAATCTGCCTGGCACCCCCGGGCTGCCTCCTCAGCTCCAGTCCAGATGGACCCAACAAAGGATACCTATTCGTGCCAAGCGAGAGAGGTGAGCCACCCGTGAAGTGAGTGTGGGGGGAGTGTGTTCTCTTCATTGTGGCACACTTACGGTTTGTTGCGATGCTGGGAGAGGAAGCAGAGGGAGGAGGCTGAAGGCCCTAGAGTGCTATTCAGCAGGTTCTGGCGAACCGGTAGCGGAAATTTTGAGTAGTTTAGAGAACCGGCAAATGCCACCTCTGGCTGTCCCCAGAGTGGGGTGGGAATGGAGATTTTGCAATATCCTTCCCCTGGAGTGGGGAGGGAATGGGGATTTTGTAGTATCCTTCCCCTGGAGTGGGGTGGGAATGGGGATTTTGCAGTATCCTTCCCCTGCGATGCCCTCCAAGCCACGCCCACCAAGCCACGCCCACGGAACCCGTAGTAAAAAAATTTGAATTCGCCCACTGTCAAGGCCCTCTCCCTTGTGATAGCTCACGTGGGAGGGAAGGGGCTTTCTGCAGCCCCCTTAGTCTGGCCAACGTGCAGGGTTATTATGAGGATCAACTTAGGGAAGACACGCGAATACAAGTAGTCCTCAACTTACGACCGCAGGTGAATCCAAAATTTCTATTGCTAAGCGAGACATTCATTCCAGTGAGTTTTGCCCTATTTTGCGACCTCTCTTGCCACCGTTGTTAAGCAAATCACCGGAGTTGTTCAGTTAGTAACACGGTTGTTAAGTGAATCTGGCTTCCCCGTTGACGTGGCTTGTCAGAAGG
This sequence comes from Arizona elegans, assembly GCA_022577455.1. Lineage (NCBI taxonomy): Eukaryota > Metazoa > Chordata > Lepidosauria > Squamata > Colubridae > Arizona > Arizona elegans. The sequence continues at coordinate 7,598,270 of JAKOOJ010000023.1, forward strand.
TCGCAAAAGGTGATCACATGACCCGGGGACCGTCATAAATATGAGTCAGTTTCCAGGGCGTCTGAATTTGGATCACATGACCATGGGGACGCGGCAACGGTCGTAAGGGTGAAAATGGCCACAAGTTGCTATTTACAAGGCCATTGTAACTTTGAATGGTCATTAAATGAACTGAAATGAATGGTCATTAAATGAAATGAACATTAAATAAGTCGAGAACTGTCTGCAATAACAAGAACAGTTGCTGTTGTTATTTGTGAATTAGATTTAAAAAACAAATTAAACATTAAATGAAATGGTTTGGCTGCGGTTTTACAGAGACCTTCCTAGACACGTGTTACATCTTAAGATGTTCCAGGTAGTCCTCAACTTTATGACCAGAATAGAGTTTAGGATTTATGTTGCTCAGTGAGAAATGCGTTAAGCGAGTTTTGCCCCCTTTTTTACGATTTTTCTTGCTGCATTCGTGGAGTGAAATCACTACACTTGTTAAATTAGTGACGAGGTTGTTAAGTGAATCTGGGCTTCCCCATTGGCTTTGCTTGTCAGAAGGTTGCAAGAGGGGAATCACATGACCCCCCGGGACACTGCAACAGTCATAAGTACATGCCAGTTGCCAAGCGTCTCGATTTTGATCAAGTGACCACGGGGATGATGCAAAGTGTGAAAAAAGATCATAAGTCTCTTTTTTTTTCAGTGCCGGTGTAACCTTGAACAGTCACTAAATGAGCTGTTGTAAGTCGAAGACTAGCTGTATTGAGATAATTGCTAGGTTCTGGACTGGAACGCGAATTTCCCAACAACTCTCAATTTAAAGATGGGGTTCTTTAAATTTGTCCTCTTGTCCTGTCCTACTTTGGATAACAAAAGCCTCAACATCATCACCGTAACAGCTACGCCACTTCAGGGTTCACCCGAACTGGTAGTAATAAATGCTACCGGTTCAGGCGAACCGGTATTTCCGACGATCAGCTGTGCCATACAATTTATATTCATTAGAAAGCAAGAAATCCTAGAAAGCTGTTCTATTTAACTCAGACAAGGCTTTTTAATCCTCCTTTTTCAGCGCCTGCGGTGCACATGCGCGCCAAGCAAACCGGTAGCAAAGCGAACCGGTAGCAGACGAGCGTTTCACTCCTGCACCACTTCCTTGCTCTGTCCTCTCTCCTTCTCCAGCCTCTGCCAGATCCAGGTTCTCCATCACGTCAGGATTCAACCCTTGCAGGAACGGCAACTGCGGGAAGCCTGCCGTGCGTCCGCTGGTGGACACGGGCGCCATGGTCTTCGTAGTGTTTGGGATCCTTGGGGTCAACCGTACCCGGCACACCGACAACCACGTCATTGGAGACATGGTGCGCGTTGTCCTTTCCTGGGGTCTGTGGGGCTGGAGGAGCCGTCCCAAGTCGGGACTTCGCTTACATGTTCCTCTTCGCCGCTTGTATCTCCTTTGGAAAGGGTAGCGTCATCTACGACAGCAGCTTTGACCTGTTCAAAGAAATTGGCAACCTGTGCCGGATCTGTAAGGCCATTGCCAGCAACGCCGAGCTGGTCAAGCCAGGAGGAGCCCAGTGCCTCCCTTCAGGTAATCTCCCCTTCTCCTTTTCAGGCCTCGATTCTGTGAGCCACAATCTCTTGTGGGCCTCTCTGGTGTTGACCAGGAATCTAAGGTCTCTAGTGACAGTCTAGAGGGAGCATATGTGCATATGAGCAGCATCGCCCTCTGAAGGCCTTCAAGGTCATGGAAGGTTCCTCAGTAAACACCCAATGTCCTTGGAAGACCTCCAAGGGAGGTGGATGACTATTTCTGTACTTCTTTATCTTATCTTGAGTACATGGAGTGTGCCAATGTTTCTTGGATGGAGGAGTGGAAAATGTAGAAATATGAGTGTCTAAGTGTGTTCAGGTTTGCTCTTGCTAAGGAGGGGGCCGTCTTTATTCAGCTGAATAATGTTGTGGCCCGTACGCGGCCTGTGCAGCTAGTAGCTGATTCAGACAGCGAGGAGGCTGATGTGGTGCTGCGCCAGCAGCCTGTGCAGCTGGCACTCGAGTCGGACAATGAGGAGGCTGGAGAAGATGTGGTGCCAGAGGCAGGGATTCAGCCAGGGCCTTCAGAACCTCCAGAAGCTCCTTTAAGTGAAGAGGACGAAGAGGAGGAGCCTCTTCTCGATGCACGGGCGCGCAGAGCTGCCAAAAGGCAGGAGTGGCTCCTCAGGAGGAGGTCGCCTCGAGAGTAAGGCTTGGGGCTAATTGTCCACTCCCTTAGCCTATTTAAGGAGGAACGCCGATTGAAGCAATTTGCAGGGAACAACTTCGTTCACATACCTTTGTGTCTTGTCTTGCTTATCTTATCAGCTTCCTGCAAATTGCTTCTGGGCATTCTGCCAACCACAGTAAGCTTTCAGTTATTATTCTTTGAATTCTTGGTGGCTGTTAATGTAATTAATTAACAGCCGTTGTTGTAAAAGACTGGGTTATTCAGTAAACTAAGGTTTGAACGGACTTTGTGTGTGCTGCGTTCTTTGGGGTCCGTAGCTGGGGCAGAACAAATAAACGCATAAAAGCTATCGAGGCAAATACCTGGACTCTGTCTTTCTTTATACCAAGCTGCACCTGAAACTGGCAAAACGCTGGCACTCTTTAAAAGAAAAACAGAATGAAAAGAGTCTCCCCTTGGATTTAAAAACAGTAAGCTTCTAGTCCTTATGAGGTTCGTGCCTGTGGACGAATTCTGCCCTTCAGCTTGTCTGAAATCTTAGAAATCGGGCTGTTTTTATTAAGTTGGTCGACATGAAAGATGGAGATGGTTGAGCGATATAGCCGGGGGAGGGTCATACATGGCAATCCAGTGGCGATCTTTTCTCGCCTGGAGGGGCTGCCAGTCTGGCAATTCTTTAGCCAGAGAAAAAGGAAAGAAAAAATCTCGCAGCCTGTGGATCGTGCGTATTGCTGTTGTGAGACGCCCAGCAAGATAGGTGGCCGTACAAATCTAAAGAAAATAAAGACTTTATGAACATAGATATCTGGGCAGTTTTTGTTATGCCCCGCCACCTACCAGCGGAGCTGGCGGCAGACTCGGACGGTGGGGAGGTTGGGGAGGAACTTGGGCCAGTTCTGGAGTCCAGGCAAGGCTCTGATGGATGCTCTGCATCTGACGCAGAGATAGAGCCAGGGCCGTCCGACATTTACCAGCTACCAGCGAGGCAGCTGCCTTTGGAGGCTGATATGAGTGAGGAGGAAGAACAGCTGGGGCCTGTTCCAGATGCACGTATGTGCAGAGCAGTTAGGAGAGATGAACAATGGAGGACAAGGAGTCGACTTCAGGAAGCAAAGCACAGGTGGATGCTGAATGGCCCCTTCCTGGCTGGGGAATAAATAGAAGGAAAGGGGAGTGGTGGTTGTAGGGGACAACCATTCGTATTTCTGTCGATTTCGCTGATTGTGTTTCGTGCCACAAAGACTGCTTGCCAGCACTTTAATCTGCAGCCTTTTGGCTGGGAGCTCACAGCCTGGCAATTATTGCAAGGAACTGATAAGGTCTGTTGCTGCAGTTAACTCCTTGAAGGACTATTGCCTGGACTTTTCGATGGGTGAATGAAATTAATTCACAAGAGGTAAATAAAGAGGGGTTTTTCGTAATAAGGAGTCTGCTTCTTGCTTCTGCTAAGGCTGGGTCAGAAGAGTTTTGCAGACCCCGATTTGCAGAATACACGGGGGAAAAAAACCAGTTTTCTTTCCCTTTTTTAGGCTACAGTGTCTCCTCTGTCCTTCAGATGCTACACCCAGAATGTAAGAACCTCCCTGAGCCCAACCTGCTTCCCGGACAGCTCTCCCACGGGACGGTGGGGGTGAAGGACGGCAAGATCCAGTGGATCTCCATGGCCTTTGAGTCGGTGAGAGACCCCTGATTTCCCGTTCTGGCTTTCTGAGATGGCCATGCCCTTTTTCGTCTCCAGAACTGAAAAAAAAATCGGATCAAGGTCTTAGTCCTCAAGAAGCTAGACTTCCAAACTCTCTCCTGAAGCTGCCAAAAAAAAAAAGGAAAAGCTTAAGAAAACTTGGAAGAAATGTTTTCAGGCTTGCAAAATTGATGTTAGCCCTTCAAGGTAGTCCAGACAAGAAGCACAGCAATGAATATCAGTTAGTATTTCTCCCCTCCTTTCCTTTTGCTATCTAGAAAACTAGGGAGGGTCCTTTCTGAGGTGCTTCCCACACCCCTTTTCCTTCTGCGGGCTCAGCTGCCTCTTATCCAACCATTGCAGGGGTGAAATGCTACCGGTTCGCTCTGGTTTGGGCAAACTGGTAGCGGCGGTGGGGGATAGTTCGGTGAACTGGTAGTGGCGGCAGTGCAAGGCTCCGCCCACCTGCCCGGATGTCATTACTCCCTGGTTTTAACCAGGAAGTAACCTGTTTTTGACCCTCTGCACATGCTCAGAGGGTCTAAAATCGGACGCGAAAATGGCGCGCGCACGGCGCACGCACTTCCGAACCGGTAGGGAAGGTAAGTAAATTTCACCCCTGAACCATTGTCCAGTCAACAACTTCCCTTCTGCCCACCAAGGTCATTCCCACTTACAGTACGAGGGCACTCATGCAGCCCTGGAAAGACAGGATTACATCCAGTTTCGGTCACCGTATGATAAAATAATGTTGAGACTTTGGGAAAGAGTGCAGAGAAGAGCAACAAAGATGATTAGGGGTCTGGAAGTTACAACGTATGAAGAACGGTTGCAGGAATTGGGTAGGTCTAATCTAGCGACTGGACTAGAAGACCTCCAAGGTCCCTTCCGACTCTGTTATTCTGTCATTCTGCCTTGTCCTTTTCCTCTAACGTCCCACTCCTTCCTTCAGACCACCTACAAGGGAAAATCGTCCTTCCAGACCTATTCCGATTATCGCAAATGGGAAACCTTCCTTCAGGACCAGATCCGGCAGTTTCCGGAAGGGTCGTCGCTACGCAGAGGTTTCCAGACTTGTGAGCATTGGAAGCAGATCTTCATGGAAATCATAGGCGAGTGATAGGATCAGAATGAGAAATAACTCTGATTTATCGTTGCTAGCAAATGTGTTTATTAAACAAATGTATTTGGCCGGTTAACATACGGTGACTCCATGCAGCTTGCAATATGTTAGTGCTAAGAGAGGAAGGGTAAAATCCTAAACACTTCCTGGCTGGAGTATATGTCCCACTACTCCTGATCGTTGCTGTAGAGCAGGGCTCTCCTATGACTTATGGACGTCAACTCCCAGAATTCTAGAAGTTAAAGTCCACAAGTCATAAAGGGCCCATAGTTCCGGACTGAAATACTCCCGGTTCGGACCGGATCGCCCGATCCGGTAGCGATGGCGGTGGGTGGTTCAGAGAACTGGTAGCAAAAATCCCTGCACCCTCCCCATGCCCAGCTGAGCCGCACGATCATCAGAGGCTTTTTTTTTTACTTTTAAAAGCATTTTTTCTACAACCTCTTCTGACGAAAAAATGCTTTTAAAAGTAAAAAAAAAAGCCTCTGATGATTGCGCGCCTCAGCTAGGATCGTCAGAGGCTTTTCAAAGCATTTTTTTTCTGCAACCTCTTGGCCGAAGAGGTGGTTAAAAAAAATGCTTTGAAAAGTCTCTGACGATCCCAGCTGAGTTGCCTGATCGGCAGAGAGGCATTTTTTTAAAAAGCCTCTCTGAGGATCCCAGCTGAGTTGCCTGATCGGCAGAGGCTTTTCAAAGCATTAGAAAAAATGCAAAATGATTCTTGCTCTCTCTTCTCGCCTGCCTGTCTCTGTTCCAGGTGTGCAAAGTGCCCTTTTCGGCCTCATCCTTTCCCTGGTGATCTGCATCGCCGCTGTCGCCCTCTTCACCACCCACCTTCTCCTCCTGCTTCCCGTCTTGCTCACCATTTTAGGTACCGGGTGCTCTATCCAAATTTCCCTGCCTCGACCCATCCCGGCTCTCTATTCTTGCGGTATGCAAGGAAAGAGTCCTGGCTGAATTCGTATAAGGCCCTGATTTGTGTTTTATTTTGTTTTGTTTTGTTTTGTTTTGTTTTGTTTTGTTTTGTTTTGTTTTGTTTTGTTTTGTTTCGTTTCGTTTCGTTTCGTTTCGTTTCGTTTCGTTTCGTTTCGTTTTGTTTCGTTTCGTTCGTTTCGTTTCGTTTCATTTCGTTTTTTCACCTGAATGTCAAAGCAAGCCGCCAACCTTCCCCAGAAACCAAGTTTGAGAAGTTTCCCCACTCTCTTTTCATTCATTTTTGAGCAGGGGTCCCCAATGCCTGGGGCCGTGGCCTATTTGGAACTGGGCCCCACAAGAGACAGGGCAAGGTGTACGTGTGCACAGCTCAGCTCATGCGACCGGTGTGCCCCCACCCCACAGGCATGGACGTGCCATTTACATGTCCCGGTTCTCCTCTCCCCTTCCCAGCTGGGGCCACCAAGCCACAAAGCTGTTTTAGAGGGACTTTGGCCAAGTAAGATGGCTACACGAGATGACGCCCAGCCTGCCTTTCCCACCTCCTGAAAAGTTCCAAAATTTTCCTCGCTCCTTTCACCAGTAACAAAATCAGTGCCAGGCAGGGAGGGACGAAACTTTTGGTTTCAGCTCCGAAACGGAGCCCTTGAAGGGCGAATTTTGATGGGTGCTGATCTTTTTCGTCAGGCGTCGTCTGTCTCGTGGTGACTGTCATGTACTGGTCGGGCTGGGAGATTGGGGCCGTGGAAGCCGTCTCGCTCTCCATCCTGGTGGGCTCCTCGGTGGACTACTGCGTGCATCTGGTGGAGGGCTTCCTTCTGGCTGGGGAGAGCCTCCCCCCGCACCTGGCAGAGGTGAGGCTTTGTCTTGGGGTATCATCTTCTTCTTCCTCTCCCCTACTTCTACGTCCAGGAGATAATAGCAATAACCCTTAGACTTACATACCACTTCACAGTGCTTTTACAGCCCTCTCTAAGCGGTTTACAGAGTCAGCCTATTGCCCTGACAATCTGGGTCCTCATTTTACACAACTTGGAAGGATGGAAGGTTGAGTCAACTTTGAGCCAGTTGGTCAGGATCGAACTGCTGGCAGTGGGCAGAGTTAGCCTGCAATACTGCATTCTAAGCACTGGGAAAGAAGGAAGGAAGGAAGGAAGGAAGGAAGGAAGGAAGGAAGGAAGGAAGGAAGGAAGGAAGGAATAATAGCACTTAGACTTATATACCGCTTCACAATGCTTTACAGCCCTCTCTAAGCGGTTTACACAGTCAGCCTATTGCCCTGACAATCTGGGTCTTCATTTAAGTTTAATGCGATTTATATTTGACCGACATCGGAAGGATGGAAGGCTGAGTCAACCTTGAGCCTGGTGAGATTTGAACTGCCAAATTGCAGGCAGCCGGCAGTCAGCAGAAGTAGCCTGCAGTACTGCACTCTGACCACTGCGCCACTGTGATAATCGTCACGATAATCACACAGGGCAACAACTCTGGAATAGGGAAAGAGAGCCATTAAGCACGCCCCATTTCCCTTGAACTATTCCTCAAAGCCCAGCCCGACCCCGAGCAATATTTCAGAGCCATCTTGGTGTACGCCACCTTCTAAAATGCTCGCTGAGCTAAAGATGGGTCCAAAATTCGATCGGCCACTTGCTCCAGCGACTGACGTTGAGAATCCAAGGCAGCTACTGGTTTTTTTAGGTGGCACCAGGAAGGTTCAGTGCATGTATTTGGGGGCGGGGAGGTGGGTGGGGAAAAAAACCACCAAGGGGGCCCATTTTATAACACAGCACACATCCCGTTGGGTGCGTCAAAGTTTGCATGAGAAAAAAAAAGAATCACATGCATTTCAGGGGCCGCTTGGGTTTCTCTAAGGGTGAAGAGGGGGGGGAACCTAAAACGGGACAAGCTATCTTAAAGGCCTTGGGGAGGGGGAGAGAAGCAGAGCTGACCTGTCTCATGTGGCCCGCAGGACCCCAGCTCCAGTCGCCAGTGGAGGACGGTGGAGTCGGTGCGCCACGTGGGCGTGGCCGTCGTCTCCAGCGCAGTCACTACGGTCATTGCCACCATTCCTCTTTTCTTCTGCATCATCGCGCCCTTTGCCAAGTTCGGGAAGATCGTGGCCCTCAACACGGGCCTCTCCATCCTCTACACCCTGACTGTCAGCACGGCCTTGCTGAGCATCATGGGGCCGCCTTCGTTCACCCGCAGCCGGACTTCTTTCCTCAAGGCGTTCCTGGGGGTGCTGCTGGCCGGGGCGGGCGGCCTCGGCTTTTATTTGGTGCTGCTGAGAAGCGGATTGGAGATCCCCCTCCTCAGCGGGCCCGGCTTATAGCCCACAGAGACCCTCCTGCCCATTTTCCCCTCTCTCTCAAAAAAAAAAAGAGAGAGAGAGAGAGAGAGAGAACACTGTAGGGTGAGGCTTCTTGGGTGCATGATCTTTTCTGGGGGGGTGGGTTCTGATCCTGTTCCATGGGAGTTGTTGCTGGGAATACAGCTCTCTTGTCTGTGGACCACTCACCCGTCGGCAGAATGGGAGTCCCGGAGCCATTCTCCGTCTCCCGGTGAAATCAAAGCGGTTGTTTGGAATCTTTTCCCATGCACACAATGAAGAGAAGCCAGGGCAGAGGAGAAAGACGGGGTCCTCCTGGGCGGTCCAGAGAGGAACAACCCCCCGTCTCAGGGGTCAAATATACTTACCTTCCCTACCCGTTAAAACCAGGAAGTAATGATGTCTAGGCAGGTGGGCGGAGCCTTGTGCTTCCGCCGCTACCAGTTTGCTGAACCAAGCGGTTCGCGCGAACCGGTGTAAACCGGTAGCATTTCACCCTTGCCTCCACTTTCCATCTCTGGGACCAGCCAATACTTTTCAAGCTTTTCGGCAGCTTCCAGAAATTCTGCCTCTGGTTTTTTCGAAGGTTCCCGGTCAGAGGTCCAGGAGAAAACGTCCTTGGCTTCCCACAACCCGTATCCCCTTCCTCGCCTTCGGTTTTCCACTTGCACTTTAATTCCTACCTCCCCTTGGCTTGTTTCCAGGTAGGGTTTTATTGGGGGTTGGGTTGGGGCGAGAAATAATGAGGATCTGGACAGGCAAACCATTGTCCACCTTTGGTGGAAGGAAAAGAATCAGAGGCTGCCTTCTTCGTTGGCTTCTTCGAGACGTTTTTTTTTCCCTTCCCTGCTCTGAAAATCTTTCCCAGCTTTGCCTTTTATGAAGATATATATATATATTTAGAGCTTGGTTGCCGTTGCTCGCTCCCTCCCCAGCTATTGGCATTTCCGTCTCCCATTTTGGATTTGCAAACCACGTGTTTGGGGGTATTTTTGGTTTTTGGGGATGAGAAACGGCCAGAGTTGAACCGTGGGGCTGGCTGGGAATTCTGGGAGTTGAAGTTCCCAAGGATGAGAAGCACTCCAGCTGACCCATCTCTTGTTCTTGAGGTGTTCAAACTCCGCCTGGAAGTGACAAACGGATTGAAATTTCTCCCCTTCGAATGTCTCAAGTCCAGCCTTGAGTTCGCCCTTTCTTGCTTTTTCCTTCCTTCCTTCTTTTCCTTCCTTTCCTTTTCCTTCCTTCCTTTTCCTTTTCCTTCCTTCCTTCCTTTCCTTTCCTTCCTTTCTTCCCTTCCCTTTTCCTTCCTTCCCTTCCTTCCTTCCTTTCCTTTTCCTTCCTTCCATCCATCCTTCCTTCCCTCCATCCATCCTTTCCTTTCCTTTTCCTTCCTTCCTTCCCTTTCCTTTTCCTTCCTTCCTTTTTTCTTCCCTTCCTTCCTTTTCTTTCCTTTTCCTTCCTTCCTTTGCTGTCCCCATATTCCTTCCTTCTTTCCTTACCTCTCTCCCTCCCTTTTCCTTCCTTTCCTTTCCTTTTCCTTCCTTCCTTTCCTTTCCTTTCCTCCCTTTCTTCCCTTACCTTTTCCTTCCTTCCCTTCCTTCCTTCCTTCCTTTCCTTTTCCTTCCTTCCTTCCTTTCCTTTCCTTTTCCTTCCTTCCTTCCATCCATCAATCCTTTCCTTTTCCTTCCTTCCTTCCCTTCCTTCCTTTCCTTTCCTTTTCCTTCCTTCCCTTCCTTCCTTTCCTTTCCTTTTCCTTCCTTCCTTTTCTTTCCTTTTCCTTCCTTCCTTCCTTTGCTGTCCCCATATTCCTTTCTTCTTTCCTTACCTCCCTCCCTTTTCCTTCCTTTCCTTTCCTTTCCCCTTCCTTCCTTCCTTCCTTCCTTCCTTCCTTCCTTCCTTCCTTCCTTCCCGGAATATAATTTTTTTGAGCCTCTCGATTTTTTCCCTTCGAAGAGAAGTGCTTCTCCTGGGAAGGCAATAAACCGCCAGTGATTTAGCACCGTGACTAACGGGAATCCTTGGGTGTGCAAGGCTGCTGCTTGGGTGATTTACACCAAGAACAAGGATTCACTCTTGGTTTACCGGATCCGTAAATTAACTTCTGCGGAACAGAGGAGTCTTCCGGGATTCCCGTAGCTGGTAGCCAGGCACGTTGCCAGCTTCTCTTTTAACCAAATGAAGACCTTGAAATGCCTTGCTTGATCTGAGCAAGGTCCTGGCAAACCTGGCTGAGACTAGCCAGAGACAGATTTAGGTGGGGGGGCCGGGGGTGGGCAAGCTTCTCCACGTTGGGATCTGGTCTTGACGAGCAGGTGTCAAGCCTTCGTCATCATCGTTGTTCCAGCAATTAAAGAGCACAATTTCTTCCCTTTTTTTGCTGTCCCTACCTGATTTTTTATTTTATTTTTAAACTTGGCTGTTCCCCGCGTTTCTGAGTTACCCATCCTCGGTTGTGGAATTTCTGTGCGTGTGTACGTGTTCTTTTTTGAGACTGTTGGAAAAGAAAACAACAAATTTTGACATTCGCTTGTGTGTGTGTGTGTGTGTATGTGTGTGTTTCTCTGGCCTCGTTTATTTCTCGCCTCCACTTTATCAGGGTTTCTTGCAAAGATTAAATCCAGAAGCACACACAGATAACTGATTCAGCTGGATTCATTAACATAATAACAGATGAAGTATTTACAATACCAATATAGATTCTTCAGCGTAGTAGCAGTTACAACATAAGACAGGAAAGAACAGTTAGTTTCATTTCAGCAGAGCAGACAAGCAAGTCCAGGCTTGTTTAGTTTTAGTTTCAATTCTCTGTGCAGACTCAGAAGCTGCAGACTAAAACACGCCCTGGCTCTTGTCTGTCTCAGCTCCCATTGGCTGACTTAGTTGTTAGGTCTGGCTCCAGATCCTCTCTATGAGTCTAGGGAGGGCTAAAACAGCCTTCCCCACCCCCTCGGAGGCCCTCCGAAGGCCAGAAACGGCCCATTTCCCAACTTCCGGTTGGACAGGAAGTGACTTTTTTGCTATCCCCAGCAACACAGCTCTCACTTCGAGAACACCCAATTTTAAATAGTTAATAAACAGCCATTTCCTTCTTAGATGGTGCCGATGTATTCTTTCGCTGCAGTAAACTGCAGATGCTAAAGAGACCAGATGGTCGTCTTCTCTTCAGAGGGTGATAAGTCCTGCTCCTTTGATCCTCTTCCCTGCAATTCCTCTCCAGAGGAAGCTTAAAAATAGATTTACACTGTCTCAGGCTAAATCTTGGTACCAAAGCTTCTGTTCGGTGGGCGTTCGGAGTTCTGGATTCTGATGCTCAAGCTGTCTGGCAAATTCTCCCTTTCTCTTTCTAACCTGCCTCAGTGATCTTCCTCGCTCTGCATGCCAGGTGCCTGGGGCAGGTGTGGGCAAATAGAGGCTGGGAACACCTTTCCCCCTACAGCCTCGTCTTCCAGTCTGCCAAAGGAGGATCTGCTGGGCTTTATGGCCAAGGCATGTCGGCCCCTGAATCTCTGTAATGAGATTCAACCATGTTAAGAGTTCGTTGTAGAAATCAAATCCAGAAAGGACACACAGGCAGACTGATGCAGCAGGATTCATTAACTTCTCTTCATATACATAATAACACATGACTAAATGTACAATACCAACAGCAGATTCTTCCAATGTGGTAGATGTTACAGGCAGAGGAGAGAACAGTTCTTATTTTCGATTCAGCAGAGCAGACAAGCCCAGACTTGTTTAGCTCTCAGCACAGATCCAGATCTGCAGAGCCACGCCCAGGCTCCTTCCAGTTTCAGTTTCCAATTCAGCTCCCATTGGCTGATCTGTTGCCATGCCTATTCATTGGCTGACCAGCCACAATCGCTACCGGATTGTTCAGCAACCACATACCCCACATTCCCTTCTACTGATGAGGATCCCTAGCCAGGTACCCCAAGGGGTGTCTGTATGTGTGTGTCTCTTGGAAGAGAAGTCCAAGGATTGGTGATGAAGCAAGTGTTGGCGGAAACGGCAAGCTTGGATTGGATTGGCGTGTTTGATCTATCTATGTTGTGGCCCACAGACTCAGACAGTGAGAAGGTTGGGGAGGAACATGGGCCAGTCCTGGAGTCTGGGGAAGGCTCTGATGAGGGCTCTGCATCGGAGGCAGAGAGGGGGCCAGGGCCGTATGCCAGTTATCAGCTGCCTTCAGAGTCAGGATATCAGCGTTGCAATGCTGGCATAGAGAGAGCAGAGGAGAGTGAAAGATAAACTCTGAAACTTTTGCCTGATAAATCCCTTTGAAGCCTGGTTGTCGTGGAGATGAGGGGAGGGGGCACATTCCTGGGAAATGACGAGGAAAAGAAGTCTGAAGAATTACTTGGAAGACAGCCAATGAAAAGCAGAGATTTGGGGATCGGAAAGGGAGGGATTGGGAGGCAAAAGGTCAATCTTGTCCGCGTGGAGTCATGATCCGGTGGCTGAGCTCAATTAAAGAAAGATTTCCTTAAAGATTGGCAGTTTGGAAATTCATTTAATTTTGAGATAGCACCGCAGTCTGACACAGACATCAGTGAGGCAGACGAACAGCTGGAGCTGTTCAGAAGGATGGAAGGCTGAGTCAACCTTGAAGCCGGTGAGAATCGAACTGCCGGCAGCCGGCAGTTAGCCGAAGCAGCCTGCAATACTGCATTCTAACCACTGCGCCACCAACTTGCCACGGGACAAAACACTAATATCGAAGAAATGGTGGAAAGGAATCATGAAAGAAAGAAGGGGCAGAATGAAAGGCGAATGACAAATTTTTTTTTAAAAAAATTACATTATTTTAAATAATTTGAATTGAATTGTCCCACGGCGAGTTGGCTGCAGTGGGTTGGCCGCAACCTGTTGTCCCATTTCTCATTCACTTTGGCTTAGCTGCCTTAATTCTAACCAAGGACCAGGAGTGACTCCATCTTCTTTCTCTGTGGCTGGTTTCTCTGATCTGGATTGGGTTTCCAAGTACGTAGCCTAAGGTTCCCCTCGCACATATGTGCTAGTCATTCTAGACTCTAGGGGGCGGTGCTCATCTCCGTTTCAAAGCCGAAGAGCCAGCGCTGTCCGAAGACGTCTCCGTGGTCATGTGGCCGGCATGACTCAATGCCAAAGGCGCACGGAACGCTGTTCCCTTCCCACCAAAGGTGGTCCCTATTTTTCTATTTGCATTTTTAACGTGCTTTCAAACTGCTAGGTTGGCAGAAGCTGGGACAAGTCACGGGCGCTCACCCCGTTACGCGGCGCTCGGGATTCGAACCGCCGAACTGCCAACTTTCGATCGACAAGCTCAGCCTCTTAGCCGGTGAGCCACCGCGTCCCTCAGTTAGGTTGCGCAACATTGAGAAGCTTCCCAGCAAATCCCCTTGGAAGAAATAAGCGAAGGCCTCTTTAACAACAAGCCCAACGCGGGGAAATCTTTTTTTTTTTTTTTTGGCATGGTATTCTTTCCTTAAATTAGCAACATCTCGCTCGTTTACAAGGCTCCCACCCATTAAGCAAATGCACTTTAAATTGATTTCAAATTAGCAGATTAATGGTTCTCTCCATCTCCCGGCTGTCCAATTCAGCAGTGGGTACTCTTGAGAAGTTGGGTAGAGTTTGAGGGACCCCAAAAGGGACGTTAAAAGATTTTCCTCTCTCTCGCCACCCAACCCCTAACCGGACCAATTTTTGGTCACGCTCCACGAGGGGATATTGATTTACATAAAAGAGAAAGGGAATAAAACTGCTGACTTTTCCTATCGGGGGCTGAATAAAAAGAAGGGAGAAGCAAAACTCTCTAAGAATTTGCTGGATCAACATTTTCTTCCCCTTAAACGGCGTCTTTCCTTCTTTCTTCACCCCCCTTCTCCCCACTTTTCTATTAACTCTCCCGGTAAATGCACTTTAATGCGGCTGAATTGATTGGGGATTGTTAAATAACCTTCAGATATATAGCCCCATTAAAAGTTTCCCCCCCCTCCCACCCTTCGCCGTTTGCACAATAATGTGGAATGTTGCACAATACTCCCCATCTGCATAAAAGGCCAAACTTCGCCCCCAACCCACCCTCCATCCTTCTCTATCTGCGCCATCCACATTTCGCAGAGGGTCCAGGAGGCGCTACGTGAGAAGTGAGAAGAGAAGCCGCAGGCCCCATTTCCCGTGGCGGAGATAAGCAGAGGAGGAAGACGTCAGCGGGACAAGTTCAAATCTGAACGGAAAAGCTATCGTTGAAGTTGGGATGGGTTCAGACGTGGCCTATTCAAGAGAGTTTGCCCCCCGGGGAGAGAATAACTGGGATCCTGTGATTATTTGGATTGAACGGTTGGGGAGGGGCCTCCCCCAAATATCTTCCCTACAGGGCCGTAGGAGTTTAAAAGCCATGAACCGGAGACGAATTCATTTGTTTGTCCTTTCACACTTGGCCAATAAAGAATGGAATTCCTGTTCTGTTCTGTTCTGTTCTGTTCTATCCTATCCTATCCTATCCTATCCTATCCTATCCTATCCTATCCTATCCTATCCTATTCTATCCTCTTCTCCTTTCTTCCCCCCTTTCCCCTCCCCTCCCCTCCTCTCCCCTCCTATTCTGTTCTATTCCATTCCATTCTATCCTTCCCTTCCCTTCCCTTCCCTTCCCTTCCCTCCCATCCCATCCCATCCCATCCCATCCCATCCCATCCCATCCCATCCTATTCTGTCTTCTGTCCTGTCCTGTTCTGTCCTGTTCTGTCCTATCCTATCCTATCCTATCCTGTCTTCTGTTCTGTTCTGTTTTGTTCCCTTCCCTTCCCTTCTCTCCCATCCCATCCCATCCTATCCTATTCTGTCTTCTGTCCTGTCCTGTCCTGTCCTGTCCTATCCTATCCTGTCCTGTCCTGTCCTGTCCTGTCCTGTCTTCTGTTCTGTTCTGTTCTGTTCTGTTCCCTTCCCTCCCCTTCCATTCTGTACTGTTCTGTTCTGTTCCGTTCCGCTCCGCTCCATATATTCTACATTCTATCCTATTCTGTCTTCTGTCCTGTCCTGTCCTGTCCTGTCCTGTCCTGTCCTGTCCTGTCCCGTCCCAGCCCAGCCCAGCCTAGCCTAGCCTAGCCTAGCCTAGCCTAGCCTAGCCTAGCCTAGCCTAGCCTAGCCTGTCTTCTGTTCTGTTCTGTTCCCTTCCCTCCCCTCCCCTCCCATTCTGTACTGTTCTGTTCCGTTCCGTTCCGTTCCGTTCAGCTCCGCTCCGCTCCATATATTCTACATTCTATCCTATTCATCGCAGACGTTGGATGAGGGCCCAGATTGTCTATGGAGATTCTCAGTCATCCAGGTCATGGTTGTCCCAAAGGTGCTTTTTCAGGAGGCCACCGGACTTCTTTATTTGTTTGTTTGTTTTTTGAAAAAGTTTCGCTTCTCATCCAAGAAGCTTCTTCCGCTCTACAGGAACCATTTGCGACAAGCTTCTTCCGCTCTTGCGGACTACAGGAACCATTCATCCTTCCATTTGAGATGCAGATAACATAAGGGCACTGGAAAAAGTGACTTACGACCGTTTTCCCCACTTAATGACCTTTGCAGCATCTCCTTGGTCACGTGATCAAAATTCAAACTCTTGGCAACTGGCTCGTATTTATGACGTTTGCGATGTCCCGGGGTTGCATGATCCCCTTTTGCGACCGTCTGACAAGCAAAGTCAACGGGGGGAAGCCAGATTCACTTAATAACCGTCTTACTCCCTTAGCGTCTGCAGGGATTCACCCAACGACAGAGGCCAGGCAGGTCGTAAAACGGGGCCAACTTCATTTATTAGCAACAGAAATCGGCTCAATGATGAAATTGGCTCTGTATTTTGGGCTCGGTGAATTCCCCTGTCCTCCCTTCCACCTTAGCCCCGGGGGAAGTCTCTTCGGGCCCGATCCTCTTTTAATTTGCCTTTTTCAGCCCAAGGCGGTTCAGGGAGGGCTAATCACCGTAGCCTGGCGGGCAGCTCCGAGCAGCCGAACACCTGGCGTGTCGTTTTGTGTTACCCGGGAAAGAACATCTGGGAAGGCCGGATCTGCCCACCCTTTGACTGGGAGTGTTAGAAGAGGGCTGACAAATTTGTCTCGTGAGTAATGGAAGCCTTCGGTGCTTGTACAAATTTGTGCTGAGCCAACGCAAATTTATTCCGCATTAACGGATGTCAGAAAGGCTGCCAGCGGCTGCGTTTGATTTACGGGCTCAGCCTGCAATTGTTCCCTTTTCTGCATTCTTTGCAAGAAGGCTGGGCCCTGCTTGTAAGCGGGGACGTTTAAAGACTGCAGCGAGGAGGCCTCGCGTGGAATTAAAAATTACTAAGATTGTATTACTATGATGCTTCCCATCCTTCCTATTACCTATCTCCTTCTACTTATGACTGTAGCCTTGTTGCTTGCAACTTTATATTATTTTATTTAGATTCCGGTATGATTCTGATTGCTTATTTAGTATCCTATGACTATCACTAAGTGTTGTATCTTACAATTCTTAATGAATGTATTTTTATGTACACTGAGAGCTTATGCACCCAAGACAAATTCCTTGTGTGTCCAATCACACTCGGCCAATAAAGAATTCTATTCTATTCTATTCTATTCTATTCCATTCTTATTGTTATTCTTCCTATTTTATTCTCTTCTCTTCTTGTTCTCTTCTTATTCATTCTCTTCTATTATATTCTTATTTTCTTATTCTATTCTATTCTATTGTTATTGTTATTCTTTCTATTTTATTCTCTTCTCTTCTTATTCACTTCTTATTCATTCTATTCTATTCTTATTTTCTTATTCTATTCTATTTTATTCTATTCTATTCTTTTCTATTCTTATTCATTCTATTCTATTCTTATTCTCTTCTCTTCTTATTCTTATTCTTTCTATTTTATTCTATTTTATTCTTATTCTATTTATTCATTCTATTCTATTCTTATTCTCTTCTTATTCTCTTCTTATACTTATACTTGTTAGTATTCTCTTCTTATTTTCTTATTCTATTCTATTTTATTCTATTCTATTCTTATTCTATTCTTATTCATTCTATTCTATTCTTATTCTCTTCTTATTCTTATTCTTTCTGCTTTATTCTATTTTATTCTTATTCTATTTATTCATTCTATTCTATTCTTATTCTCTTCTCTTATTCTCTTCTCTTTTTATTCTCTTCTCTTATTCTTTCTATTCTATTCTATTCTATTCTTATTTTCTTATTCATTCTCTTCTCTTCTTATTCTCTTCTTATTCTTATTCTTTCTATTTTATTCTATTTTATTCTTATTCATTCTATTCTATTCTATTCTTATTCTCTTCTCTTCTTATACTCTTCTTATTCTTTCTTTTCTTTTCTCTTCTCTTCTACTCTACTCTACTCTATTCTGTTCTATAAAAAGGAAAAAGTTCGGAACTACGCAAAACTTTGAAACTGCTAATGCAGGTAATCCTCGACTTACGATCACAATTGAGCCCCACATTTCTTTTGCTGAGTGAGACATTTTACGACCTTCCTGGCCACAGTTGTTGAGTGAATCACTTGAGTTAGTGACACGGTTGTTAAGCGAATCTGGCTAATCAGGAGAAGCTACACCTAAGTTTAGGCCCAGGACGGTCTCCATTTCCAGATCTGTTCAGAGGTATTTAACCGGAGGAGGATGTTGTTTGCTTTTCCAATTTGGAAAAGTTGGACTCAGTTGAGGGATCTGGTTGGAAGGCTGTTGAATCAAATCTCCAGATGATCCATGGATAAGAATAGCGAACGTCATCTTGTTCTCCTGTTCTCCTCTCACACCCGTCCATAATATTCAATTAGCACCAGTTCTGTCTCAGGGGCCTTTCTTGACGTTGCCTTGGCCCCGTTGCGTTAGCAGTCAATAACCAGCTTCGACTTGCCCATTAAATTCAGATTTGATATCTGAGGAATCGAGACGGGGAAGAAGGAGCAAGTCGACGCTGCCGTCTTCTCTCGGGGGGGAAGGGGGGGCTCGTGCAGAAAACATAAGACATGCACGCACACAATGTTGTTTTATAGCTCCAAGCTCCAGAAAGCCCTGGATACGGTTTCTCCTTTTGGGCAATTTAAATTGCAGATGACATTTTCAATTAGCTTTCTCCGCGTGCCTTCTGAGCCAAACTGGGGAGTTGGAACTGAATAATGGACGCTGAGTGGCCTCACTCTGCTTCGGTGGCTCTTAGCGGTCCTTTAAATGGAGGGGCTGAGGCTGAACTCCTGGCGGCTTCTCCGGGAGGTCACCAGAAAGACCCTGGTCTTTTCCAGCTTGGGTCGATGAACGTCAAAACCACCGAGAAGTAAACTGGAAACGGAGAGAGAGAGGGGGACCATTCTTACAATTTTCTCCTGGGATCCTGTCCAAGAGTTTAATTCGCAGGCCAGAGTCCTCTTTGCTTGTCCCTACTCAACCATCACCATCAGGGACATAAGGGAGAAAGAGAAAGCAAGCCCACTCAAAAGTGACTAGTCCTCATGAACCAGTCACTAGTCTAAGCTGTTTTTTTGCTGGGCAACACAAAGCAGGCTGATTCTAACATGGCTAGTCTAGTGAAGAGAAGGACCAGGGGACACATGATAACAGTCTTCCTGTTCTGTCCCCGTACCACGCACACACCCAACCAGCCAGCCGAGGTTTAAATAAACTCTTCAAACACTCAACGTCAGCGATAAGGAACTTGGCAGCAACTCCGTGGCTGTCTGCCAAGAGCTTTTACTCCGATAACACAGACAAAAATACACACAGTTTGAATAGTCCAGTTTGTAATTAAATCCACAGCAAACAGGTGTTGTATCCAAAGGTGCAAAGTGCCTCGCCAGAGATTAGCTTTGTCCGTCACAGAGTCTGAATGGCCACCACACTCCCTTTTATAGCCTGTGGGGTGTGGTCCAGTGACTCAGCTAATCTCTGGCACGCCTTCCCCTCTGCTGAGCATGCTTCTCCCTGCGCCTCTGGTGAGGGTCCAGCCAGCACTTATTTTCCTCGTCGCTGTCCACCTGTGGCTGCGGGGACGTGCTTGGCTCTGAGCTTCTCGTTTGGCCTTCGGTGTCCTCCGGAGGCATTGCCAGAGAGGAGGGTCCTGGAGAAGGGAGGCCTTGCCAACTCCTCCCCCTCACTCTCAGAGTCTGCATCTGTCGATAGCCCAGGCTCAGGCAACGGAGCCACAACACTTCCAATATTTGAGGGGCTGCCACAGAGAGGAAGGGGTCAAGTTATTCTCCAAAGCACCTGAAGACCAGACAAGGAATAACGGATGGAAACTGACCAAGGAGAGATTCAACCTGGAAATAAGGAGAAATTTCCTGACAGTGAGAACCATCAACCCATGGAACAGAAGTTGCCTCCGGATGTTGTGGGAGCTTCATTGCTGGAAGCTTTCAAGAAGAGACCGGACTGCCATCTGTCAGAAATGGTGTAAGGTCTCCTGCTTGGGGGGAAGCGGGTTGGACTAGATGACCTCCAAGGTCCCTTCCCACTCTGTTAATCTGTTGAGATAAAATTGTAGGATGCTGGATACTCGGCTTTGGATATGTGGCAAGGAGCTGGCCACTGCTTTTTTAATTGAGGGTTTCCTTGTGGTCTCTCATCCAGTTCTAATCTGGTTTTGGGGATCAGGCGGGAATTGGCCAAGTGGCGCAACTGAATGTCCTAATTGCAGAAAAACAAACCTGAATCTCATTCAGCCCCCTTGGAAAAGATCACTCCAAGCCAGTCATGTGAGAATCCGGAATGGAAGGAATCGGCACCAGAAAGGGTGCAGCAATCCTAAAATCAGCTTTGGGATAAATGTTTCTCAATCACAATACACAATACACAATACTTCCAAGGAAGGGACCTTGGAAGTCTTCTCGTCCAACCCCTTGGTCAGGCAGGAAGCCCTATAGCCTTTCAGACAGAAAGAGCCTTGGTAGTACAGTGGTCTAAGGCACCCTGTTATTAAGCTGGTTATTAAGACCAGCTGCCTGCAATTACTGCAGGTTCGAATCTCGCCAAGGCTCAAGGTTGACTCAGCCTTCCATCCTTTCTAAGGTAGGTAAATTGAGGACCCAGTTGTGGGGGCAATAAGCTGACTTTGTATAAATATACAAAAGGATGAAGGCTGTTGCTGAGCACATTGTAAGCCGCCCTGAGTCTCCGGAGAAGGGCGGCATATAAATCAAATTTTAAAAAAAAATAAATGGCTGCCCAGACTCTTCTTAAAAGCCTCCTATGATGGAGATTGGACATTTTTTTTTTTTTATTCAAAAGCTTTATGATGAAAGGGTACGTAATCTAAAGCTGTACCGTCTAAAAGAATAAGGATAGGAGAATCGCGTTTTGTCTTTTTTTTTTTTTTCATAAGTTAGAATGAGACAAAGATCGAATATCCATTGAACTCGATTCTCCGAAAAAAATGAATGATGAGATAAAAATAAAAATATATTATAAAATTGTATACAGTTCACATTTTTAAAATGTATTGTAGCTTGTGTCGACTGACCTAAAATGGCGTCGGGTGATGAGAGTGACAGCGGCGAGATTTCGAATTCTTCTTCACGAATTATTCCTTAAACACAAAGAATTGATCAAAAGCTACGCAAGTCAAATAAAAAACACACACGACAGCAGAGTAAAATGAAATTTAATATTTTACATATTATTATAATATATTCGGTGTTTTGAATTTTAAGTAAAGTTTTGAAGGGATTATTTGAATACGTGTTAAAATGTTTGTAAGAAAATATATAATTTAATTGTAAAAATATATATATATATATTTTTTACTACTTAAACCTCCCCCCCCCCGCTTGTCCGCTATTTTTTGGAAGCAGACCTGGCAACCCTACCCTCAGGCGCTTTGGAGAATAGCTTGACTCCCTCTTCTTTGGGGCAGCCCCTGAGATATTGGAAGGCTGCTATCATGTCTCCCCTAGTCCTTCTTTTCATCAAACTAGACATACCCAGTTCCTGCAACCGTTCTTCCTATGTTTTAGTCTCCAGTCCCCTAATCCTCTTTCTTGCTCTTCTCTGCACTTTTTGTAGAGTCTCAACATCCTTTTTTTACATCGTGGCGACCAAAACTGGATGCAGGATTCTGAGTGTGGCCTTACCAAGGCCTTATAAAGTGGTATCAACACTTCACATGATCTTGATTCTATCCCTCTGTTCAGTGATGGGATTCAAAAATTTTGGCAACCGGTTCTCTGCCCAGTTGCTGGGTGGGCATGGCCATGATGGGCATGGCCTACTCGGTCTCCTGCACCATGGTGGGAAGGCAGTGGTAGGTTTCAAAATTTTTTACTACCGGTTCTGTGGGTGTGGCTTGGTGGGCGTGGCATGGCTTGGTGGGCGTGGCAAGGGAAGGATACTGTAAAATCTCCATTCCCATCCCACTCCAGGGGAAGGATACTGTAAAATCTCCATTCCCTCCCCAATCCAGGGGAAGGTTACTGCAAAATCTCCATTTCCTCCCGATCAGCTGGGAACTTGGGAGGCAGAGAATAGATAGGGGCGGGGCCAGTCAGAATTTTTACTACCAATTCTCCAAACTACTCTAAATTTCCGCTACCGGTTCTCCAGAACTGGTCAGAACCTGCTGAAATTCACCTCTGGTGGGGGGGGTGCATTTTCACCCTCCCCAGGCTCCGTAGGTTTTCCTCGAGACTATGGGAGGGAGAAAACGGCCTCCCCTGGGCTCCGGAGGGTGGAAATGGGCCCATTTCCAGACTTCCGGGAGGCCTGTTTTTCACCCTCCCAGAGGCTCTGTGCAGGCCCTGCACTGGCATCCAAAACGGACCTTGTGGAGACTCCTGGGAGTGGAGGGGTGGAGTAGGCAGAGCCAGCCAGTCCTTGCAACTACCAGTTTGGCGAACCAGAGTAAAATTAGCATCCGGATTTCACCCGACGAACCGGCTGAATCCTACTCCTGCCTCTGCCTTCAGAGCTCAGGAAGACAAGTGGCTTTTCAGTTACGCAGAAGTTCAGTTTAAGGGGAAAGAAAAAAAAAACCTGAGACGGGGCAGAGAAAGATTACTCTGCCTGGGAGAGAACTGACCCCCTCCCCTTTCCCAGCCCCCCTACCCAGCCATTCCCCAGTTCTACTTCTTCCCGCAGTCCCATTTCTCACCAGTTCATTACTGTTTAATTTAATCACTGCCTGTCACCCGGCCACCATTTATCCTGCCGGTCACCAGAGAGATTTACCTATTTATTTTAGATTTCAAACTTAACAGCTCGTTATTCCTAGCCAGGACAGGAGGCGTTTTCTTCTATAATTCGTTTTGCCAATCCTGACAGGTGGAAAATGAAACTCGTCTCCCTCTCCCCAATGCCCCCCTTCTCTCTCCCCAACCCCCGTTTCTTGCATGTTAATCTATTTCCTCTCTGGGACTCTCCTCTCCGAGGTGGCCTATCCATCACCTGTGCAAGAAAGCAATCCTGTTCTCCTTCTGTTCCTGCAGCCAGAAGTTAGTTTGAGCGTTTTATCCAAGCGTGGGAGCTGCATTTTTTAGCATCCAGGCCCTTTGCCAGTTTTGGGAGGAATGGAATAGAATAGAATATAGAACGTAATATAGAACAGAACTGAACAGAATAGAACAGAATACAGAACAGAAAATGGAATGGAATGGAATGGAATGGAATGGAATGGAATGGAATAGAATAGAATAGAATAGAATAGAATAGAATAGAATAGAATAGAATAGAATAGAATAGAATAGAATAGAATAGAAAATATGGAATGGAATGGAATGGAATAGAAATAGAATAGAATAGAATAGAATAGAATAGAATAGAATAGAATAGAATAGAATAGAATAGAATAGAATAGAATGGAATGGAATAGAAAATACGGAATGGAATGGAATGGAATGGAATAGAATAGAATAGAATAGAATAGAATAGAATAGAATAGAATAGAGAACAGAACAGAACAGAATACAGAACAGAATAGAGAAAAGAGAATAGAGAATAGAATAGAATAGAATATAGAAAATAATATAGAACAGAACAGAATGGAATGGAATATAGAAAATAATATAGAACAAAATAGAATAGTTTATAGAACGGAACACAGAACAGAACAGAACAGAATAGAATACAGAACAGAATATAGAACAGAAAATAGAATAGTTTCCGGTCTTCCCGAACTTCCGGTAGGCCTGTTTTTCGCCCTCCCCGAGCCTCCCCATAAGTGCGCCCTCTACTTATCTCCATCCAAAACGGGCCACGTGGGGACTCCCGGGAGGGGCAGGGTGGGCAGGGCAGGGCCAGCCAGGAGTGAGATTTGGGGGTTCTCCGAACTGCACAGAATCTTAGCTAGAGGTTCTCCCGAACCCCTGCGAACCCCTAGCGGCCCAGCCCTGATCTCTACTCACCCAATTTTTTTTTTCCAAATACTCCAGATCATGGTTGCTTTGCCCCTTCCGCTGTTAGGGTTCATTTCCCTTCTTTTTTGGGGGGGGGGGATCCTGCATCTAGTTCCCACTCCCTTGCCGACCTGCGGGGTTCCACACTCCCATAAATCAAATGTGGCATTTCAGGGGCAAGGAACAGCTTATCCTTGAAGCCGCCAAGGAGCTGATGTGTCAAGTTGCCGAATAAAAACTTGGTGAGTCCCCATCTGGAAAAAGCTGGTTTCTTTTTCTGGGCCGCCACCCAATTCCTTCCCTGTTGCTTTGCCCTCCTTCCAATGTTCTTGGCTGGCTGGCTTTGCATGCCAGATAAAAAATGTTTGGCCCCATAAAAACCTCCTTGTCTGCTCGTAAACCTTCGCAAGGTAATTAATCAGCAAGACATTAAACCTTTTCGTAATGGTTAACGCTCCTCGGCGAGCCCCACTCCAAATTAATACGTTTCTCATATCCCAGGAATTGGCCCCCTTCTCTTCCTTCTCCCACCCCCCCACTCCCCCCGATCCCCCTACTCTGTATTCCTCAAAATGAAATTATGGAATTTTAAAAAGGACAGTAATTTTCATTTATGAACCCAAGTCATTATTCATTCATGAACGGTTGCAAAAAAAAAAAAAAAAAAAGAACAACGGAGAAAGAGAAAAATCTTTCCCGTTAATTAGAGAGCCTAAAAATTCGCTCTCTCTTTCCCAACAAACCAATTTAGGCAGGGGAAAATATAATATAATTATTTACATATGGATACATGCAGTACATACATACATACATACATATACATACATACATAAAGTACTTTTTCTGTCGAAGCACTTGGTCTACCCCAATAAATTGAATAAATAAATAATATGGGAGGGAGCATACTGCTTCCCTTTTGCCTTTCAGCTCCAATCCAGGAGCCCTCAAGCAGTCACATTCACAACAAACTATATATATATATATATATATATATATATATATATATATATATATATATATATATATATATATATATATATATATATATATATATATATATATATATGTCTAAAATGGAGTGTGCAGAAATGAGATAGAGATAGAGATAGAGATAGAGATAGAGAGAGAGATAGAGAGAGAGAGAGAGAGAGAGAGAGAGAGAGAGAGAGATACATACATACATACATACATACATACATACATACATACATACATACCAGAGGTGGGTTTCAGCAGGTTCTGACCAGTTCTGGAGAACCGGTAGCAGAAATTTTGAGTAGTTCGGAGAACCGGTAGTAAAAATTCTGACTGCCCCTACCCCCATCTATTCTCTGCCTCCCGAGTTCCAGATGATCAGGAGGATTTTGCAGTAACCTTCCCCTGGAGTGGGGTGGGAATGGAGATTTTACAGTATCCTTCTCCTGCCACGCTTACCGAGCCACGCCCACAGAACCGGTAGTAAAAAATTTTGAAACCTACCACTGATACATACATACATAGATATGTACACACACACAGAGGTACATGTTCACACACACACACACACACACACACACACACACACATATTGGATAGATAATAGAATATAAGATGGGAGGGGAGGGGAGGGGAGGGGAAGGGAAGGGAAGGGTAGGGAAGGAAGGAGGGGAGGGGAGGGGAGGAGAAGAGGAGAGGAGAGGAGAGGAGAGGAGAGGAGAGGAGAGGAGAGGAGAGGAGAGAAGAGAAGAGAAGAGAAGAGAAGAGAAAAGAATTTTTTTTTTTGGACAAGTGTGATTGGACACACAAGGAATCTGTCTTGGTGCATTAGTTAGATAGATGATAGATAGAGATAGAGAGATAGAGAGATAGAGAGATAGAGAGAGAGAGAGAGAGAGATTAGAGAAAGAATATATTAGACATGGATGGAGAATCGATTAGATAGATAGATAGATAGATAGATAGATAGATAGATAGATAGATAGATAGATAATAGAGAGTGAGAGATAATAGATTAGAGATAGATAGATAGATAGATAGATAGATAGATAATAGAGAGTGAGAGATAATAGATTAGAGATAGATAGATAGATAGATAGATAATAGAGAGTGAGAGATAATAGATTAGAGATAGATAGATAGATAGATAATAGATTAGAGAGTGAGAGATAATAGATTAGAGATAGATAGATAGATAGATAGATAGATAGATAGATAGATAGATAGATGATAGATAGATAGATAGATAGATGATAGATAGATAGATAGATAGATAGATAGATAGATAGATAGATGATGGACGGACAGACGGACAGACAGACAGACACACAAATCCGGCTGGGGGGGGGAAGTGTTTGGGAGAATGAACCTCGGTTTTGGCAGCCTGACTGCAGGAAGTCGCTTGTTAAGGATGCAGCTACCCCCGCCAACGGAAGCTCCGGTGTAGCTGCGTTTTCCATTTATGGACCAAGAAGAAGTCAGGTTGGAGATTCCCTCCTGCTGTTTGCCTGGAAAGACCGAGGACCAGGCAGCAGGAACAAGAAAAAGCAGCGGAAGAAGCAGGAAGGACCGTCACCGGAGACGGATTGCGGTCTACAACGTTTGGATCGTCAAAGGGGTGTCCATTTAAAAGGCTGCCCATTATTTTTACCCTTCCGGTGGTGCTCAGAGCCTTGTTCTGATTTCATTTGCGAGCCACCTGGAGATGCACAATTGTGCCAGGGCAGAAAGAGTAGAAGTAAAAGCTGGAAGTGAACAAGGCAGCCCCCCAAATATTGGAATGCTGCT
Source organism: Arizona elegans (assembly GCA_022577455.1). NCBI lineage: Eukaryota > Metazoa > Chordata > Lepidosauria > Squamata > Colubridae > Arizona > Arizona elegans. The sequence goes on from JAKOOJ010000023.1 coordinate 7,624,656, forward strand.
ATTCTGTCACCCCTAGTCCTTCCTTTCTCTAGACTGGCCATACCCCATTCCTGTAACCCAGTGGTGAAATCCATTTTTTTTTTTTTTACTACTGAATCCGTGGGCATGCTGTGGCTTGGTGGGCTGGCTTGGTGGGTGTGGTAGGGGGAGGATACTGCAAAATCCTCATTCCCTCCTCACTCCTGGGGGAAGGAGGTTGCAAAATCTCCATTTCCCACCCCACTCTGGGGCCATCCAGAGGTGGTATTTGCAGGTTCTCCGAACTGCTCAAAATTTCCGCTACCGGTTCTCTGAACTGCTCAAAATTTCCGCTACCGGTTCTCCGAACTGCTCAAAATTTCCGCTACCGGTTCTCCGAACTCCTCAAAATTTCCACTACCGGTTCTCCGAACTGCTCAAAATTTCCGCTACCGGTTCTCCGAACTGCTCAAAATTTCCACTACCGGTTCTCCGAACTGCTCAAAATTTCTGCTACCGGTTCTCCGAACTGCTCAAAATTTCCGCTACCGGTTCTCCGAACTACTCAAAATTTCCGCTACTGTTTCTCTGAACTGCTCAAAATTTCCACTACCGGTTCTCCGAACTGCTCAAAATTTCCGCTACCGGTTTTCTGAACTGCTCAAAATTTCCGCTACCGATTCTCTGAACTGCTCAAAATTTCTGCTACCGGTTCTCCGAACTGCTCAAAATTTCTGCTACCAGTTCTCCAGAACCTGTCAGAATCTGATGGATTTCACCCCTGCTGTAACCGTTCTTCGTATATTTTAGCCTCCAGTCCCCTGATCATCTTTGTTGGTCTTCTCTGCCCTCTTTCCAGAGTGTCAACCTTTCTTTTTTAAAAAAAATATATATATATATAAAGGGGATGAAAAATGGATCATGCAGCATTCCAAAGGAGGCTCTACTAAGGCTTTGTAAAGCGGTAGTAACCCTTCACGGGATCTTGAGTCTATCCCTCTGTTAATGCAGCCCAGTGCAACGTTGACTTGGGCTCTGACAACAGTTGGGATGAAGAGCTTGTTAAGGAAATTAATTGGCCGCACCTCCGAGTAGAGGAAGCCTCTTTTAACGAACTACTGTGGCAGGGGACGATGGTTTTTCAGACTCCTTTTCTGCTTTGTGCCACCAAGTCTTCATTAGCAGGAGCTTGGCTTCATTTTGATTTGATTTTTTTTTTTTAATAATAAAACCTTGCAAGGAAAATCGTCTTTCATTCGGGCTTCTTCGCCAGCAAATAGAAAAAAGTTCATAGTTCGGGCGTAATTATCTTATCATCCCAGCCATTTCCCCACCCCTCTCTCTTTCAGGGGGAGCAGCTCATTAAATTTAGTGGTTCCCGAGCTTTTCGAAACAGGATGGGAATGCATATTTATAAAGGTCTTTTCTTTTCAAAAAACACCATCCTGTTTACCTAACAAGGCGTAACGAATCTGACAATTTCGAACGCCTTAAACAGCAAATTGCTCAGAAAGAAGACATGGGTGATTACAGACCAATTTTGTGTGTGTGTGTGTGTGTGTTTTTTAGGGAACGGGAATCCAGTTGACTTGAGAACTCCCTGCCACCAGATCTGGCAAAAGATCGCCATCTTCAAAAAAACAAACAAACAAACAGCATTTAGAGAAAAGATCTATTTATCTCTCTGCGCCTTTATTGTCAGCTGATTCAAATCACGATCAAGGCTACCGTATTAAATTTAAAAGTAACAAATTTAAAGTAGGAAAAGCAAAGGAAAATATTGTCTTGGGGAGAGGAACAGGGTTCTCAACCACTGTGGGGCGCCAGCTCTAAATGCCCCTTCCGTGTCCTCATTCTGGACACGCCCACTTTTTTGGCCACACCCATTTCCCCTGCCCACACCTGTCTGCCAAAGCATTTCTCTAATCCTTCAGGGGCCAGAAAGGCCAAGGTGGCAGCCATGCCACCATGACAAAGGCCAAGATGGCGGCCATGCCACCATGACAAAGGCCAAGATAGTGGCCAGGACACCACGACAAAGGCCAAGATGGTGGCCAGGACACCACGACAAAGGCCAAGATGGCAGCCATGACACTGCGACAAAGGCCAAGATGGCGGCCATGACACCACGACAAAGGCCAAGATGGCGGCCATGCCACCATGACAAAGGCCAAGATGGCGGCCATGACACCATGACAAAGGCCAAGATGGTGGCCAGGACACCACGACAAAGGCCAAGATGGCGGCCATGACACCGCGACAAAGCCAAGATGGTGGCCATGACACTGTGACACCCCTCAAAAGCAAGCAGAGCACCAATCTGCTGTGGTGGTCTCCATTTTGACTCTTTTGACCCAATGCCTCTCTGAGTTATTTTATTCCTTTGTAAACTTCAGTGCTTCCATCCCGGGAAGCCGAACTGGTTCCAAAGCGACGCAGAGCCGAAATTCCAAAACCTTTAAAACTCGTTTGATTCCTCTCAGGCGACACCATTGTTTTTTCCTTTCCTTTTTCTCCTTTTCTTTGACCAAGACCGTAAACAGGGAAGGCGGTCGGTCGTTTAAAATCTAATTACCATGAATTTTAATGGGATTAAAAGAGGGAAGGGCCGGGATGCCCCCACCTCCTTTGCAGCCGCTTGTCTTTTCCCGAGGCGTCTGCTAATTTCCTAATTATTTCCTTTTATCTCCCAGCATTATGGATTTTTTCCCCCCGAGGAGTAAAATTAAAACCGGCCGGAGCAAGGCTAGCGGCTTCTGCTTTTTCCAACCGTGGAAAAAAAGCCCAGATGGACTCTAAAAGGCTCTGCTTATTTGCTTTCTCCTCGGTTGCATTTCTCGGCTGCCCGCTCAGAACGCTGGACAACGGATGGACGAAAAGCAGGAAAGCTCATTCCACCTCAAGATCAGCTCAAGGACCAGAGAGGCAAGACTGACAGGCACAAAAATCTTCCTTGGGAACTGGTGTGTGTGTGTGTGTGTGTGTGCAGTTTGCCGGACTTAGAGTTCGCCAACTCTGCCGGCTGCCAACAGTTCGATCCCAACCGGCTGAAAGTTGACTCAGTCTTGCATCCTTCCGAGATCGGTAACGTGAAAACCCAGATTGTTAGGGGCAAGAGGCTGACTCTGTAAACTGCTCAGAGAGGGATGTAAAGTACTGTGGGGCTGCATATAAATACTATTGCCCTTGCTATGCCCGTCTTGTTCCCCCAATCACGTTTTGGACCAGTTGAAGCTTCTGTATAGTCTCCAAGGGCATCCCCACGCAGAACGCAATGCAGTTCTCTGGAAGAACGGCGAGTATGGCAAGAATAATCTACGCACAGAATTGGAAAAACAATAACATATCGACTGAAGATAATTTAATTAGAAAAGTTTTGGAATGCGCAGAAATGGAGAAATTTACAAAGGAGATACAAGAAAAAGAGGAAACAGAGTATTAGATAGTGTGGGAGAAACGGTACGAATGGCTAGAGGAGAAAGATAAAAGGCAAGGAAAGATCAAATAAGGAAGATTATAGGAGTAGAAATGTAACAACAAATAAGAGGAAACGGGGGGGGGAATGCAGTTTGTAGAAAATGAAATTGCGTACACTGTTATTTATACGTATATATGTAAATAAATCAATATTAGACTTGTATGTATAAAGGATACATTGAAATAAGGGAGAAAAAATGGATAAGTCAGGAATGTTTAACCGTTGCGAAACTGTTGGGAAGAAACTATTGTTTAAAGTGTCCTTTTTGGGTTTTGAAAAAAATGTTTAATCAAAAATTATTTTTAAAAAAGATGTGGAGACTCTAGAAAGAGTGCAGAGGAGAGCAACCAGGATGATGAGGGGACTGGAGGCTAAAACATATGAAGAACGGTTACAGGAACTGGACATGGCTAATCTAGTGAAGAGAAGGACCAGGGGAGACACGATAGCCGTCTTCCAATATTTGAGGGGCTGCCCCAGAGAGGAGAAAGGGGGTCAAACTATTTTCCAAAGCACCTGAAGGCCAGACAAGGAATAACGGATGGAAACTGAACAAGGAGAGATTCAACTAGAAATAAGGATAAATTTTCTGACAGTGAGAACAATCAATTGATGGAACAGAAGTTGCCTTCAGAAGTTGTGGGAGCTTCATCTCTGGAGGCTTTCAAAAAGAGACTGGACTACCATCTGTCAGAAATGGTGTAGGGTCTCCAGCTTGGGGTGGGGGTTGGGGGTTGGACTAGATGACCTCCAAAGTCCCCTCCGACTCTGTTCATCTGTTATCTGATACCACTTATTCTTCAGCTAGGACAGATGAATGTCACCTGACCCTCTGCCCCCTCCCCCTCCAATGGCACAACTTGGAGAGGGACCTTCAGAACTGAAGATGGGAAATCCTCAGCTTGTCGAACTTCCGCTCCAGACCCCAAATCTGCAAGGAGATCCCTTTGGCTTCCCCACCCGTGAACCAGCAAGTTTTTTTGCTACCGGTTCTATCGGCGTGGCTTGGTGGGCGTGGCTTGGTGGGTACGGCAGAGGAAGGATGCTGCCAAATCTCCATTCTCACCCGATTCCAGGGGAAGGATCCTGCAAAATCCCCATTCCCACCCCACTCCAGGTGAAAGATACTGCAAATTCCCCATTCCCACCCCACTCCGGGGAAAGGCTACTGCAAAATCCCCATTCCCACCCCACTCCTGGGAGGACACTGCAAAATCCCCATTCCCACCCCACTCCAGGTGAAAGATACTGCAAAATCCCCATTCCCACCCCACTCCTGGGAGAAGGACACTGCAAAATCCCCATTACCACCCCACTCCAGGTGAAGGATACGGCAAAATCCCCATTCCCACTCTGGGGAAAGGATACTGCAAAATCCCCATTCCCACCCCACTCCTGGGAGAAGGATACTGCAAAATTCCCATTCCCTCCCCACTGGGACCAGCCAGAGGTGGTATTTGCTGGTTCTCCGAACTGCTCAAAATTTCCGCTACCGGTTCTCCAGAACCTGTCAGAACCTGCTGGATTTCAACCCTGCCTTGAACCCCCAGACTGGGCCCTCGGTTTCCCACGCCATGCCTGCGGGGGTGGGGGGGTTTGCAGGTCCGTTGAGTCCCTGTGTGCGACTTCATTGCCTGGCCTGAATTTCTCCATTTCTGCTTTCCTTCTTACAGAGCGCGGGGAAGTCTGACGCCGCGCCAGCAGCTGATTTCCACCCGCAGAGGCTGCCCACCTAATTGAAAATGCCATCTGTAATCTAAATGTCAGCGCTGAGATGGTTATTAAAGCCCCTCTCAATCGCCGTGCCTCATTTCGCAGTTTCAAAACAAGACAGGCGAGGGCCGCTAACGGAGCGTGGAAGCGGCACTGCAACGCGGTGAATCATTTTTCTCCCCCGCCTGCCGGGGTCTCCTTTTCTGCCTTCATCCTCCAACGGGCACCAGATCCTGCCAGCCTGATGCTGAAACTTTCGGAACTTCAGAAGGCACGAAGGCACACCTCTGAACATGTGCAGAGAGTTGCCACCTCTTCCGCCTCCTCCCAAAGGCCCATCCCTGCAACCTTTGAGGCCGAAGGCTTTCGTTTCGCGGGACATCAGAAGATCTCTGGAGATCTGCAGGGCCGAAGGCAGAACCGCAGCTCCTCCTAGCTTCCATTGTTGGATCGTCTCCTAGAACACAGAACATTATCTGAGTTAGAAGGGACCTTGGAGGTCTTTTAGTTCAAACTATGGGTGGGATTGAAAAAATTTAGCAACCGGTTCACTGCCCAGTTGCTGGGTAGGCGTGGCCATGGGGCCGTGGCCTACTTGGCCTCCTGCACCAGGGGGAGGGCGTTTTTGTCCTCCCCAGGCTCCGGAGGCTTTCCCCGAACCTCCAGAAGGGCAAAAATGGCCTCCCCTGGGCACTGGAGCCTTCTGGAGACCAGAAATGGCCTATTTCCGGACTTCCGGTAGGCCCATTTTTTGCCCTCCCCAGGCTCCAGAGGCTTTCCTCAAGCCTCCAGGAGGACAAAAACGACCTCCCCCAGGCTCCAGAGCCCTCTGGAGGCCAGAAATGGGCCTGTTTCCAGACTTCCAGTATTTCTGGTAGGCCCTTTTTTCGCCCTCCCAGAGCCTGCACTTACCTGGCATCCAAAACGGGCTGCATGGAGACTCCTGGGAGGGGTGGGCGGGGTCAGACAGTCCTTGCAACTACTGGTTCAGTGAACCATATTAAAATTAACATCCAGTTCGCCCGAATTGGTCCAATCCGGCTGAATCCCACTCCTGGTCCAAACCCTTGCTCAAGCAGAAGACCTTATACCATTTCAGACAAATGACTGTCCATTCTCTTAAAAACCTCCACCACAACTTTCTGAAGGCAAGCCATTCCACTGAGCTATTCTTTTCACTGTCAGGAAATTTCTCCTTAATTCGAGGTTGCTTCTCCCCTTGATTAGTTTCCACCCGTTGCTTCTTGTCCTGCCTTCAGGTGCTTTGGAGAATAGCTTGACTCCTTTTTCTTTGTGGAAGCCCCTGAGATATTGGAAGACTGCTCTCATGTCTCCCCTAGTCCTTCTTTTCATTAAATTAGACACACCCAGTTTCTGCAACTGTTCTTCATATGTGTCAACCCTGAAGCTGACCTGACTGAGGCCAAGGAAGGAGCGGGGAGTAGAGATAGCTGGGGTTTGTAGGCAAAACAAAATACTTTCTCTTGGGAACCAAGGTCATTCCAGCAGGTGCTCAGGAGGAGGGGACTGGAATCACCTAGCAACTGGACTGTATCCTGATTGGACCATGCGACTGTTTTGGGAAAGTGGAAAACTCTTACTTTCAATTCGGGGAAAACCGTGGTGATGTTTAGAGTCGGTTTTCGCCAGCCTGTGCCAATATGACATATCAAATAAAATTATTGTTTTATTTGATATTGAGGAATCTACCTGCCTCGGAATTTTGGTTGCTATGGGTATGTTACTTGGAAACCTGACATTAAACTGACTCTTTTAAATTTCACGCTCCAGTTGGAGCTGCTATGCAGGATCCTGAGCCCCAGCTGTTTACCGGGTCTACCTAGGCAAATTCCACCCACCTAATCATCTTTGCTCTTCCCTGCACTTTTTCCAAAGTCTCAACGTCTTTTTACATTGGATGAAGTATTCTAAAAACTTGGATGAAGTATTCTAAGTATTCTAAGTGTGGTCTTACTAAAGGCCTTATAAAGAGGTATTAACACACTTTTATAACAGAGTGATTCTATCCCTCTGTTGATGCAGCCTAGAACTGCGTTGGCTTTTTTGGCAGCTGCAGCACACGGCTGGCTCCTATTTAAGTGATTGTCCACCTAGGACTCCAAGATCCTTTTTGGTTACTGCTATTTAGACCCTCTCAATTATTCTCCTCGAAGTATTTCCCCCCCCCCTCACCTCATATTGGAAAAGGTGGCCATTGATTACAGAGTCCCCAGCTCTGCTTCCCAGGATAGTTTCATTGGTGGCTTACAGAGAAGAAAAGAAAAGAAAAAAAGAAAAGAAAAGAAAAGAAGAAAAGAAAAAGAGCAGAAAAGAAGAAAGGAGAAAAAGAAAAGAAGAAAAGAAAAAACAGAAAAGAAGGAAAAGGAGAAAAGAAGAAAAGAAAAAGAACAGCAAAGAAAAAAGAAAAGAAAAGAAGAAAAGAAAAGAAAAGAAAAGAAGAACAGAAAAAGAACAGAAAAGAAGAAAAGAAAAAGAACAGAAAAGAAAAGAAGAAAAGAAAAGAAATATCCTGCCAGGTCAACCACACCACAGGAAACAGCAGAAGCATTTTTGCTGCAATATATCGGATGATTTCACTTGCTGGCGACGGAAGAAACACGATTTAATTCCCCCAGCAAGGCCGGGAGAGAAAATCACTTTTCCTTAACCATTTTCCCCTCTCTTTGAAGTCATTTTTTGTTCATTGCCAGGGGAAGAACATGGCAGATACGGGGAGCAAAAAAACGATCACCTCCATTCTTCCGTCGGCGAGGAAAGTGACAATTCTTAAAACCTCCCGCTCTTTTTTTTTTTTTTAAATTCATTCCTAAAACCTTTTCCATTCCTTGAGGTGATTGATTTCTGGTCTGAGGGACAGAATGCCTACATTTTTTTTAAAAAAAAATGGGTTGTGTGGGCAGGCAGGGAGAGAGAACGATTATTAAAAGCAGAGAAAGAAATGGTGGTTTTGCTCCGGAGCTTGAAAAATAAAACCAAAAGTTATTATTTGTCGTTTTTAAACATTAACAGAACCACAGAGTTGGAAGGGACCTTGGAGGTCTTCTAGTCCAACCCCTGCGAAAGATGGAGACCCTATACCCATGATGGCAAACCTATGGCACACGTGCCACAGGTGGCATGTGTACCCATATTGGTAGGCACGCGAGCTCAGCTCTGGCACGCATGTGGGTGCCAGCCAAGTGATTTTCGGGCCTTCTGGGCCCGTCGGAAGTAGGGAACCAGGCTATTTCCTGCCTCCAGAGGGCCTCGGGGAGTGGTGGTGTGGAAGGCCGTTTTCGTCCTCCCCAGGCTCCTAGAAAGGCTCTAGAGCCTGGGGAGAGGGAAAAACAGGCTTACCGGGCCCAGCATGCCATCGCCTGCCAGGAGCAATGAGGAGCAGGGGTTAGGGTTAGGGTTAGGGTTAGACTCTTTCCAGAGTCTCCACATCTTTTTTATATTATGGATGCAGTATTCCAAGTGTGGCCTTTATCAAGTGATATTAACACTTTATAATTATTGATTCTATTTAACCCATTCTATCGCATGGGTTTCAAACCATTCAAAGCCTACAGGATTTCCCCCATCACTCTCTGTTGTTGTTGTTAGTTGCGAAGTCGTGTCCGACCCATTGCGACCCCATGGATAACGTTCCTCCAGGGCTTCCTGTCCTCTACCATCCTCTGGAGTCCATTTAAGCTAACGCCGACTGCTTCAGTGACTCCATCCAACCTCCTCCTTCTCTGCCGTCCCCTTCTTCTTTTTGCCCTCCATCTTTCCCAGCATTCAGCTCTTCTCCAGGGAGTCCTTCCTTCTCATTAGGTGGCCAAAGGATTTGAGTTTCATCTTCAGGATCTTGGCCTTCTAAAGAGCAGTCAGGGTTGATCTCCTCTAAGACTGACCGGTTGGATGGCCTTGCAGTCCAAGGGACTCACAGGAGTCTTCTCCAGCACCAGAGTTCAAAGGCCTCCATTCTTTGGCGCTCAGCCTTCCTTATGGTCCAACTTTCACAGCCATCCATTGCAACTGGGAAAACCATCGCCTTGACTATACGCTCTTTTGTTGGCAGGGTGATGTCTCTGCTTTTTAGTATGCTGTCTAGATTTGCCATCACTCTCTGCTGATCACAAAAAAGCCAGCTCTGGCAGCTGAATGTGACAAATACAGGAGCAGAACAGACAAATCCGGGAAAATACTGCACATAAACTGGGAAAACCTTTCTCCGTTTATTCCAGTGATCAATGTACAGTATTTACGGGGCTGGGGTGTTAAAGGTAAGATTGATTTATTCTTGGTTTCCTAAGAAGGAGGATCTAAGGCAGGATCGGGAGTATGTAGGAAAATTTGCAGCTACATTAGGATCAATATATCTTTCCATTTTGCTACTGGCAAATGGTTACATCATATTAAACATAACGCACCAGAAAAAGAAGAGAATTTGCAAGGAATAACATTAATAAACATAATCAGGATAATTACATGTCAGTAATCCGAGGCCCCATATGTCATTAGAGGTGAAGAAAAGGGTGCAAACCCCGTTGAAAATAACCTAAAACCATGCCTGCAAATCAGTGGTGGGTTCCTCCCGGTTCAGCCCGGTTCGGCCGAGCCGGTAGCGATGACGATATGATGTCACCGAACCGGTTTTCTTTGTTCGGGAGCTGGACCCTCCCGCCCACCCTGCGTTATTCTTACCTTTTATTTGGCCCCACCCCCAATCTATTCGCTGCCTCCTGAGTCCCAGCTGATTGGCTAGAAGGAAAAAAATCTGTTTAAACTCTTGCCGCAGGGCTTCAAAGGGCCGCCCTACAGCTGATCAGTGTTAAAAGGCAGTGTGGTGGTAGACCAGTGCGCTCGAAAAACAAATGGGTAGACTGGTGCCTCCAAAAACAAATAGGTAGACCGGTGCCTCCAAAAACAAATAGGTAGACCGGTGAGCTTGTCGATCGAAAGGTCGGCAGTTCAACAGTTCGAATCCCCAGTGCCGCATAACGGGGTGAGTTCCCGTGACTTGTCCCAGCTTCTGCCAACCTAGCAGTTTGAAAGCACGTAAAAAAAAATGCAAGTAGAAAAACAGGGACCACCTTTGGTGGGAAGGTAACAGCGTTCCGTGTGCCTTTGGCGTTGAGTCATGCCGGCCACATGACCACGGAGACGCCTTCGGACAGCGCTGGCTCTTCGGCTTTGAAATGGAGATGTTTTCGTATGGCAGGTGAGGACGTGGGATCATACTCTGATCCCCACATTTCTCCAGAGGTGAAAACGGGGTGAAAAAAGACCTCAAATTAAATGAAAATAGCGGGTTTCAAAGTCTATGGGAAATTGCATAGCAATAATAGACTTTGCATAGCAATAATTGCCTGCCATCTCGTGGCCATTTGGGGTATGGCAGGTGGAGGCAAGAAATCTCAAAAGTTAATAGAAATAAAAATAATCAGGGTACAAATCGGGCGAAATTCAAGGTGGGATCGTGCTCTGAGCCCCCCCCCCGAATCTCACAAGAGGAGAATAGGAGGTGCCAAAGTCCTTCAAGTTAAATGAAAACAGCAGTTTTCAAAATCTATAGGAAATTGTATAATAGTATATTATGCATAGTATGGCAGGTGGAGGCAAAAAATCCCAAAAGTTAATAGAAATAAAAATAATCAGTGTAGAGATCGGACGAAATCCGACGTGGGATCATCGTCCGAGCCCCTCATCTCTCTAAGAGGTGAAAACGGGGTGGAAAAATACCTAAAATTAAATGAAAATCAGAGTTTTCAGTCTATGTGTAATTGCATAGCGATACTAGCCTGCCATCTCGTGGCTATTTTGCGTATGGCAGATAGCAACCTTTTAATGGCAAAAATTAATAGAAATAAAAATAATCAGGGTACAGATCGGGCGAAATCCGACGTGGGGTCGTACTCTGAACCCCCCATTTCTCCAGAGGTGAAAACGGGGTGGAAAAGACCTCAAATTAAATGAAAACAGCAGTTTTCAAAGTCTATGTGAAATTGCATTAGCAATAATAGTCTGCCATCTCGTGGCCCTTTTGAGTATGGCAGGTGGAGGCGGATAATCGCAATAATTAATTTTTAATTAATATTAAATAATTAATAAGAGCCTTGGTAGTACAGTGGTCTAAGGCACCCTGTTATTAAGACCAGCTGCCTGCAATTACTGCAGGTTCGAATATCGCCAAGGCTCAAGGTTGACTCAGCCTTCCATCCTTTCTAAGGTAGGTAAATTGAGGACCCATTTGTGGGGGCAATAAGCTGACTTTATATAAATATACAAAAGAATAAAGGCTATTGCTGAGCACATTGTAAGCCGCCCTGAGTCTCCGGAGAAGGGCGGCATATAAATCAAATTAAAAAAAATATATGAAACAGAAAATCATCGGGATTCAAATGGAGTGAAACCCCGACTTGGGATTGTGCTGTAAAGCCCCAATAGCACTAAAGGGGAAAACGGGGTGCAAGAGCCCAGGAAATGAAATGAAATGAAAACCGCGGCTTTAAAAACCTATGGAAAACTGCAAAATTATAACTTTGATAAGGACCGTTGGTATGTGTATCACAATCCTTGGGAATCCGGAGCTGGGGCAGAACAGACGGAGAGGGAGATGAGTGATCCACTTGATCCCTTTAACCTTGGAGAGAGAGGTTGAAAGCTCCTCTCTAGGGCCTGTAATAAACCACTTCAGCCTTCATAGTTCTCGGATAGGAAGCCAGTTAAGCATCACTTCCCTTCCATTTGTTTTCTCCTCCCTCTTAACCATTTTGATGGTTTATAAGATTTGGAGTCCAAGGCTTTTGCTGTAAGAGGTAAGTGAATAAATGTCAGAAAATCCTTACGCAACAGCTGAACTTTACAGAGCCGAGTCCCCTTAATTGATTTTCACATATTTACTGACTCCTATTTAACATCACTTTGAATGTGATCAGTGAATTCTGAAGACAGCCAGATCCCTCCTTCTAAGAAGGTGTGAAAACTTACATAGCCAAATCATTCCAGATTTTTTTTTTTTCATTTTGATTTTTCCCCTTCAAAGATTTCAGTTTTGTTTTTCAATTTGAATTGTACATTTTATTTGTTATATTAAAGGAGGAAATACTCGGAAGTGATTTATCTTGGTCTGATTTTTTTATTTTACATTTCCAAAACTTGGCATTTTAACAGGGGTGTGTAGACTTTCTTTGCTAAATACTGAAGTAAAAATCATTAGATTATAGATTATAGAATTCTTTATTGGCCAAGTGTGATTGGACACACAAGGAATTTGTCTTTGGTGCATACGCTCTCAGTGTACATATGGAGAATAAAATACATTTGTTAAGAATCATAAGATACAACCCTTAATGATAGTCATAGGGTATAAATAAGCAATCCAACCATATTAGGAAACAATCAATATAAATCGTAAGGATACAGCAACAAGTTACAGTCATAAGTGGGAGGAGATGAGTGATAGGAATGATGAGAAGATTAATAGTAATAGTAATGCAGACTTAGTGAATAGTGAATTACTTAAGTAATCCAACTCTTATAAATTTAGAAAGTTAGCACTCACCTCTCTCCTAGAAGAATGAAATATTTTAGGGAATATTAAAAAGGCAGAATATTATATTTACCTGGATGAGAAATTGAGGGACATGCTCTTGGAGACAGAAACTCAGCCCCAGCTCCCAGCCCCCAGCAGATATTTTGGTGCCAGCTTATCTACAAAACAAAAGACTGGGCCAGTCTATCTACAAAACAAAGGACCTCAGCTTCAGGATGATGGGATTATCCCTCAGGGCAAAGCCATACAGCCACAATAGGAATTGCTCTTCATTGCATCACCCAGCAAGATTCAACCAAGCCTGGGACACAGACAACCTCAGCTATGACCCCTGCATAGCCCCTGGGGAGTCTGACAGCCAATAGAATACATGCCCTTGCCATAGGAACAGGAAGCTCAAGTTCAAAGTCCATGAGAGGGTATAAATACCTCTTACTCTCCACTCCATGTGGTCAGCTACCCAGGACTTCAAACCCAGGTGGTCCTGTTCACCATTAAACCGACTTTCCAATCAGCCTCCATGTTTCCAGTGTCCATCTCTCCACTTGGAACTGAATCCAGATGGACATTTCTTTCAACATAAACATAGTGATGCTAATCTTAATATTTAAGTAGCTGATCAAATCTCTTAAGACTATCCTGGAGGTGTATCTAAAGGCAATGAAAATGTACGGATTTGTCACTTTTACTGAGCCTTTCTAAAATACCCAATAAATGCTGTGAAGTTTCCGAAAGATGCCCTGATTAATTCATGACCCACGAGCCAAACTTCAAAAGAAATACAGTCATTTATTAGGAGCACCATTCCGGCAATATTCTGATGCAGTTAGAGAAATTGATCAGCTCCGTCAGTTCTCTCTCTCCCCACCTTTCCTGCTTATGGCAACTTGAAAGCTTTGCAAGTTGACAGTTAAGTTACAATGCAAGTTAAAGCATTGTAAGGAGAGATTTCTGATTGTTGTAGTGGAAATAGCAACAATGAATTTATACACACACACACAAAAAATAAAAATAAAGGTAATTTTTAAAATATTTTTCAATTGAAGAAAAAGTTTGATGATTCTAGTAAAAAAAAATCAAGGGACTAATTTCTCTCTGGTTCTCGTATTTACAGCAAAACTCCGAAGGAGGAGCTCCTGAACAAATCTTCCCAGCTTCATAACACCGATGCAGAACTCTGCAGGGAGCTGGAAGGGAGAGGCAGAAGAGGTGAGAAAGTGCGAGGTATTTTTAGGGAGCTTTAATTTTAAGCAGGTTGGATGGTTGGAGTGAAAACCTGAGGAGGCTAATTTCGCTCTTGTCTTTGTCTCTTACAGAATAAATACTTTGGAACAACAGCTTGAATTCAAGAGAGAGGAGTACAAGAGCCTCCTCTGCAGAATTCTGCAGCATGCTGGGGAGAAACAGGAGCTCCTCATGGAGAACAAAACACTAAAGGAACAACTGGATAGGTGAGAAATATTTAGTATCATCTATCACGAGAGGGCTGATTTCTGTCTCCTCTTCATCATTTACAGAAATTCAAAAAACGTTTGAACAGATGGTAAAAGAAAGAATACAACTGAAAGATGAAATAAAGAACCTGAAAAGTAGGAACATCAAGCCGATGGAGGAGACAGCAACCATCGTGAAGAACTTCAGGGAGAAGCTGAGGAGGTGAGAAACACGTAGACAGCAGCCCTGACTAAGGGAGGGAGAGGACCAGGATTCCTTGAAGAAGCTTAGAAATACAGATAAGAAATACATAAGACCCTTCAAGGATTGAGCAAAGATTGAAGGCCATATTCCCCTTCTGATAGAGAGATCTGAGGAAGGAGTTTCAAATTAATAAGAGCAAGTCAACCCCTGGCATTCAAGATCCAGCCCCAGTCCATCATTCACCTGCAAGGAGAAAGGCCTGGGACATCTAAAGGAAAGGAGGAGCCACCTGTAGAAGCTCCTGGGAACCCCACAATCCAAAATTCAGATTTAAAAAAATCAAGGGACTAATTTTTCTCTGGCCTCTTATTTACAGCAAAACAACGCAGAAGTCTTCTCTGAATGAGGAGCTCCTGAGCAAATCTTCCCAGCGTCATACCACCGATGCAGAACTCTGCAGGGAGCTGGAGGAGAGGCAGAGGAGGTGAGAAAGTGCCAGGAATTTTTAAGGAGTTTTAATTTTAAGCAGGTTGGATGGTTGGAGTGAAAACCTGAGGGGGCTAATTTCGCTCTTGTCTTCGTCTCTTACAGAATCGACAGTTTGGAATATCAAGTTGAAGTGGAGAGAAAGGAATATAAGAGCCTCCTCTGAAGGGTTCTGCAGCAAGCTGGGGAGAAACAGGAGCTCCTCATGGAGAACAAACACTAAAGAAAGAACTGAATAGGTGAGAAATATTTAATATCATCTATCATGAGAGGAATAGAAGAGAAGAGAAGAGAAGAGAAGAGAAGAGAAGAGAAGAGAAGAGAAGAGAAGAGAAGAGAATTTTATTACAGTCATCGACCAGCAACAGACATCCAATAAATTAAAAATAATGCTAACATTAATCGTAAATAATAACATCTCTGTTAAGAAAATACCTGATCTTAAACCTAATTTGCATGCGTGTAGACCCGATAAGTATGTGAGTAAATGTATTGTTATAGAGATCTCAAAAAATAAAAAATAAAAATAAATAAATAAAAAATTGGCACCAGTTGACATTATAGTTCGATAACCTTTTTTTTTTGTATCATCTATCACGAGAGGGCTAATCTCTGCTTTTCATAATTTACAGGAATTCAAAAATATTCGAGGAGATGGTTGAGGAACGAGTGGAGCTAAAAGCGGAAATAAAAAAACCTCAGATTGAAGAACCAGAAGTTGAGCGAGGAGAAGGCGACCATCCTGAAGAACTTCAGGGAGAGGCTGAGGAGGTGAGAAACACGTAGACAGCAGCCCTGACTGAGGAAGGGAGAGGACCAGGATTCCTTGAAGCAGCTTAGAAATACAGATAAGAAATACATAAGACCCTTCAAGAATTGAGCAAAGATTGAAGGCCATATTCCCCTTCTGATAGAGAGATCTGAGGAAGGACTGCTTCAAATTAATAAGAGCAAGTCAACACCTGGCATTCAAGAACCAGCCCCAGTCCATCATTCACCTGCAAGGAGAAAGGCCTGGGACATCTAAAGGAAAGGAGGAGGCACCAATGGAAGCTCCCGGAAAACTGCAGAAATCGGAGGCAGGGTCTCAGAGGAAGGGATGGCTGGAGAAGTCCACAGAGGCCCTTCAGAAGGACTCTCCAGCAGCTTCTCTGGACTACATACTCAAGCAGCTTCAAGAATATCTCAACATCTCTGCGCTCTCAGAAGAACCGAGACCTATTCTTGAAGACTGGCTAAAGGAGATGCTGAGAAAGCTGCTGGAAGAAGGTCCTGAAGAGTCCCAACAACATTTCAATCAGTGGCTGGAAAAATCAGTGAAGGAGGAAGGAGTTGAAGCACCCCAACTAGGGACTCAGGCATGGTTGGAGGCCTACATTACAGGAATCCAAGGAGTCCTCTCAAGAAAAAGACCTCTCAAAAAGACAACAGGGCAGAGATGCAAGCCCATCCTCCCTTGCTCAGAATGTCTTCTCCTCCACCATTGGCCCTTTGCCTTTTTTCGGTGGGGGGACAGAGAGGATGGAGGGCAGCAGGAAGTCTCCCTTCTAGAGAAAGCCCAGAGATGTCTTCACCCACCCCAAAACCTATCTTCGGATTTTCCGAATGAAAACGTTTATGCTAGGACTTTCCCTTCTAGGTGCCAATAATTACTATAATATGGCAGGCAGCTTTCTCAGCACATGTCATAAGACCTCGGCTGGGCTGTCCTGGCTCATTCTCAACTGCCAGGCTGCAGAGATGGCTGGGAAGTTTTTTTTATAGATGCCAGAAAAAAGCGCAGCGGCGAAATATACGTAGGATACAATTAGTGGTGGGATTCAGAAAACTCAGCAAACAGTTCCTTAAATAAATCACCTTTTTAAGTATAAAAAATGTATATTAAGTCTTATTTTGGGGGAATGTCTTATTTTAGCGCAGGTGGGGGGCGGGCCCGGTGGATAATTCAGTGCCTGGTGCCCAGATGCCCTCGCTTATGTCTCTGTACATCTGACACATACCATGGACGGTAAGCCCTTATTATTATTAATCTTATTAACATCATCTCCTCGCTCAACTTCCACACAAAAGAGAAGGTCAAAAACGTCGTTGTATTGTTGTATTGTTGTTTATATGTTTGTTTCTATTTCTTTTTCATCAATAAAAATTTTTAAAAAGTAAAAACAGGAAAAGTCTGGCTCAAGGTCAAACTGGCCATGAACTGAAACGCTCCATGCTCTTTTCCATGCCTGGAAAACCTACATTTAAAAGGAGCTTGTCAAGGGGTACAGGAAGCACCAGAGAGGCTTCCATCCACAGACCCCTCTGGAAAAGCCAGGCCTTGGCTCCTGTCAATTTCTTCTATGGAATTAATAAGAAAGTCCAGCGGAGAAATAGAGGTAGGAGACAATTAAAAAGACATTATTATTACCTGCTTAAGTATAGCAGCAAGTGTGAAGAATTTAGATGCCAGAAATATCAGCTGGCACCTAAGATTTGGGAATAAAGAGCCCAGATAAAGCTTCTGGTATAAGAATGAATGTCAATAAATTTGTGTTTTTAAAGAAATCTATTTTTTCCCCAGTGGTTCCAGAGGAGCAGCCCGTCTTTTGGCAACAGGGACACACGGAGGTATGTCCTATTTATTTCTTTAATTATTTGTCAACAAGTACCCAATGGGACCCAAACCTCTCAGGGTATCTCTTTCAGCACGTGTGACCCTCCCTATTGAAAAGTCCACCGTTGCTGGAGAGGGCACCCCTGGCATCTCCCCACAGCTGGATCAAAGGTGATGACATCACAGCACATGTCATAAGACCTTGGCTGGGCTGTCCTGGCTCATTCTCAACTGCTACCACTGGAGAGATGGCAGGAAATTTTTTCTATAGATTGAACAAAAAAGTCCAGCGGAGAAATAAAGGTAGGATACAATTAAAAAGACAGAGTTATGATCTACTTAAGTTTAGCAGCAAGTGTGAAGAGTTTAGATGCCAGAAATATCAGCTGGCACCTAAAATTTGGGAATAAAGAGCCTAGGTAAAGATGCTGGGATAAGAATGAATGTCAATAAGTTTGTGTTTTTAAAGAAATATATTTTTTTCCCAGTGGTTCCAGAGGAGCAGCCCGTCTTTTGGCAACGGGGACACACGGAGGTATGTCCTATTTGTTTCTTTAATTATTTGTCAACAAGTACCCAATGGGACCCAAACCTCTCAGGGTCTCTCTTTCAGCGCGTGTGAACCTCCCTATTGAAAGGTCCACCGTTGCTGGAGAGGGCACCCCTGGCATCTCCCCACAGCTGGATCAAAGGTGATGACATCACAGCACATGTCATAAGACCTTGGCTGGGCTGTCCTGGCTCATTCTCAACTGCTACCACTGGAGAGATGGCTGGAAATTTTTTCTACAGACTAAACAAAAAAGTCCAGCAGAGAAATAGAGGTAGGAGACAATTAAAAAGACATTATTATTACCTGCTTAAGTATAGCAGGAAGTGTGAAGAGTTTAGATGCCAGAAATATCAGCTGGCACCTAAGATTTGGGAATAAAGAGCCCAGATAAAGCTGCTGGTATAAATGAATGTCAATAAGTTTGTGTTTTTAAAGAAATCTATTTTTCCCCAGTGGTTCCAGAGGAGCAGCCCGTCTTTTGGCAATGGGAACCCATGGAGGTATGTCCTATTTGTTTCTTTAATTATTTGTCAACAAGTACCCAATGGGACCCAAACCTCTCAGGGTCTCTCTTTCAGCGCGTGTGACCCTCCCTATTGAAAGGTCCACCGCTGCTGGAGGGGGCACCCCTGGCATCTCCCCACAGCTGGATCAAAGATGATGACATCACAGCACATGTCATAAGACTTTGGCTGGGCTGTCCTGGCTCATTCTCAACTGCTACCACTGGAGAGATGGCAGGAAATTTTTTCTATAGATTGAACAAAAATGTCCAGCGGAGAAATAAAGATAGGATACAATTAAAAAGACAGAGTTATGATCTACTTAAGTTTAGCAGGAAGTGTGAAGAGTTTAGATGCCAGAAATATCAGCTGGCACCTAAGATTTGGGAATAAAGAGCCCAGATAAAGCTGCTGGTGTAAGAATGAATGTCAATAAGTTTGTGTTTTTAAAGAAATCTATTTTTTTCCTAGTGGTTCCAGAGGAGCAGCCCGTCTTTTGGCAACAGGGACACACGGAGGTATGTCCTATTTATTTCTTTAATTATTTGTCAACAAGTACCCAATGGGACCCAAACCTCTCAGGGTCTCTCTTTCAGCGCGTGTGACCCTCCCTATTGAAAGGTCCACCGCTGCTGGAGGGGGCACCCCTGGCATCTCCCCACAGCTGGATCAAAGATGATGACATCACAGCACATGTCATAAGACTTTGGCTGGGCTGTCCTGGCTCATTCTCAACTGCTACCACTGGAGAGATGGCAGGAAATTTTTTCTATAGATTGAACAAAAATGTCCAGCGGAGAAATAAAGATAGGATACAATTAAAAAGACAGAGTTATGATCTACTTAAGTTTAGCAGGAAGTGTGAAGAGTTTAGATGCCAGAAATATCAGCTGGCACCTAAGATTTGGGAATAAAGAGCCCAGATAAAGCTGCTGGTGTAAGAATGAATGTCAATAAGTTTGTGTTTTTAAAGAAATCTATTTTTTTCCTAGTGGTTCCAGAGGAGCAGCCCGTCTTTTGGCAACAGGGACACACGGAGGTATGTCCTATTTATTTCTTTAATTATTTGTCAACAAGTACCCAATGGGACCCAAACCTCTCAGGATCTCTCTTTCAGCGCGTGTGACCCTCCCTATTGAAAGGTCCACCGTTGCTGGAGAGGGCACCCCTGGCATCTCCCCACAGCTGGATCAAAGGTGATGACATCACAGCACATGTCATAAGACCTTGGCTGGGCTGTCCTGGCTCATTCTCAACTGCCACGCCTCAGTTGAGATGGCTGGAAATTTTTTTTATCATTTCCAGAAAAAAGTCCAGCAGAGAAACCGAGGTAGGAGACAATTAAAAAGACATTATTATTACCTGCTTAAGTATAGCAGGAAGTGTGAAGAATTTAGATGCCAGAAATATCATCTGGCACCTAAGATTTGGGAATAAAGAGCCCAGATAAAGCTTCTGGTATAAGAATGAATGTCAATAAGTTTGTGTTTTTAAAGAAATCTATTTTTTCCCCAGTGGTTCCAGAGGAGCAGCCCGTCTTTTGGCAACGGGGACACACGGAGGTATCTCCTATTTATTTCTTTAATTATTTGTCAACAAGTACCCAATGGGACCCAAATCTCTCAGGGTCTCTCTTTCAGCGCGTGTGAACCTCCCTATTGAAAGGTCCACCGTTGCTGGAGGGGGCACCCCTGGCATCTCCCCGCAGCTGTGTTAAAGATGATGACATCACAGCACATGTCATAAGACCTTGGCTGGGCTGTCCTGGCTCATTCTCAACTGCTACCACTGAAGAGATGGCAGGAAATTTTTTCTATAGATTGAACAAAAAAGTCCAGCGGAGAAATAAAGGTAGGATACAATTAAAAAGACAGAGTTATGATCTACTTAAGTTTAGCAGGAAGTGTGAAGAGTCTAGATGCCAGAAATATCAGCTGGCACCTAAGATCTGGGAATAAAGAACCCAGATAAAGCTGCTGGTATAAGAATGAATGTCAATAAGTTTGTGTTTTTAAAGAAATCTATTTTTTTTCCAGTGGTTCCAGAGGAGCAGCCTGTCTTTTGGCAATGGGAACCCATGGAGGTATGTCCTATTTGTTTCTTTAATTATTTGTCAACAAGTACCCAATGGGACCCAAACCACGGAAGTAAAAATGGCTCTTTTGGGTGAGGGGGCCTGGATTAACTGGTCTTGAGGGTCTTCCCTGTGTTCAGGCTCAACTTCCTCATGATCTCCATGGCTTTTCAGCAGAAGACTTCATGTGCCAGCAACTTGCCCCCAATCAAGGAAGGGCGTCCCCCTCAGCGGTCCATCACCCTCCGTCCCCCTCAGGTAAGCAGTCTAAATCTTCTGGGGAATGTTTTGAGTGCCCATTACTAAGTATGACAAATTTTCATATGATCATTTTATTATGTGAAGGAATCAGGCTGAGAGATCAATTCTCTCACATAATAAATAACCTTTTCTTTTAGCCAGGAGAGGCTACACCTGAGAATTAGTTTCATGTCGTAATAAGATGTGAAGGTGAGGCAGGGTGAGTGAGCTGATTTAAGTAGAAGGGAATATGCTGATCTATGCTGGTGGATCTATGCTCTGTGAGCAATGCTTATTGCAAGGAGCCTCCAAGAGGGGCCTGAATGAAGAGCAGGTGGATCCTGCCCCTCACACACATTCTTAGTTCTTCCTTCCAAGCAAGTATTCTGGAAGGCCAGAAAGAAGCTTCCCAATCTAAAGGCAGTCTACCTGTCTACATGTGCATGTCTACCACAGTGCATCTCTACAAACCCCAATGCTGAAAATCAGTGGGGTAGCACCAGGCTTTCCAATTCGATTCCATTTTCAATGGAGCCACCACGGTTCAACAAACCCAAAGATGCTAATTTTACTTGAGTTTTGATATTTGACAGAAGAAAATTTTCAGATGAGTCTATGCAGACAGACAGGCTCAGAAAAGAGAATCAAGATCTGAGTTATTCTACATAACTACTTTGCCAAAAGCGCGAAGTAAATTGAATCCCTCAATCCAAAATTCAAGTAAAAAAAAAATCAAGGGTCTAATTTCTCTCAGGTCCTCGTATTTACCGCAACACAACACAGAAGGTTTCACCGAATGAGGAGCTCCTGAAGGAAAATTCCCAGCTTGTGGAAAACAACGCAGAACTCTGCAGGGAGCTGGAGGAGAAACAGAGGAGGTGAGAGATTTTCAGACAGAAACCCTCACTTGGGCAAAATGGCAAAACTAATTTACTTAAAAAATAAGGCAAAGAAAGTGCCAGGTATTTTTAGGGAGTTTTAATTTTAAACAAGAGGGATGGTTGGAGTGAAAACCTGAGGAGGCTAATTTCGCTCTTGTCTTCCTCTTTTACAGAAACGATGCTTTGGAGGAAGAGGTAGAACGAGAAAGAAAGGAATATAAAAGCCTCCTCTGAAGGGTTCTGTAACAAGCTGGGGAGAAACAGGAGCTCCGCACGGAAAACAAAAGACCGAAGGAACAACTGGACAACTGAGAAATATTAAGTATTACCTATCATGAGAGGACAAAATTCTGCTTTTCTTAATTTACAGGAATTCAAAAATATTTGAACAAATGGTGGAGGAAAGACTTAATTTAAAGAATGAAATCAAAGAATTAAAATTGAAGAACTGGAAGTTGAGTGAGGAGAAGGTGACCATCCTGCGGAATTTCAGGTAGAGGCTGAGGAGGTGAGAAGCATGTAGACAGCAGCCCTGACTGCGGGAGGGAGAGGACCAGGACTCCTTGAAGCCGCTTGGTTGAACCATGATTCCAGGATGAAGAACCTGCACTATAAGGGATGGAGGGATAGAGGAAAATTAGAATGGGGAGGCCACATTTGACCACTTACTACGAAATCTCCCTTTCTCATTCTTCCAGAGCCAGAGACCGACCACCATGCTAAAGGGGCTGAAACATCAGGAGGAGGACTTGGAAAAGCTCCCAAGGATCCCAAGATGGAGAGAAACATCTGCTGGGAGCTTCAAGTACAGGGAGCCTCCCCCTCTTCCTCCCCCTCCTTTCCTTCTCACCCCTTCCTCATCACCAAGGAGAAATGATTCTCTGTCTCAGCCACATCCAGCCATCCCTGAAAAGAGCAGGACAACAGAAGAATGTGGTCTCCTCGCTCAACTTCCATAGGTTGTCATTGCTTTATCTTGTTATTTTTCAGTTATTAATACAGTTATTATCAATAATACAGTTATTATTGTTATTATCATCATTATTGTCATTGTTATTTCATTAGTCCTGGAAATGACCAGTCCTTGAATAACCGGAGTGTCCAACAGTGGCTCATGTCTGCACTCTTGTCTTATCACTTCACAAGTGTGCAGCAGGAGGCCCCAAACACTGGAAGCTCCTGAGCAAAACTTCCCAGCGTCATACCACCAATGCAGAACTCTGCCGGGAGCTGGAGGAGAGGCAGAGGAGGTGAGAAAGTCCAGGTATTTTTAGGGAGTTTTAATTTTAAACAAGTTGGATGGTTGGAGTGAAAACCTGAGGGGGCTATTTTCGCTCTTCTCTTTGTCTCTTACAGAATAAATATATTCTGTATACCAACTTCAACTGGAGAGACAAGAGTATAAGAGCCTCTTCTGTAGAGTTCTGCAGCATGCTGGGGAGAAAAAGGAGCTCCTCACGGAGATTAAAACTCTCAAAGAACAACTGGAGAGGTGAGAAATATTTAGAAGAGAATCCTAACATTCTTTCAAATACATCCATCCTACCATCCATCCATCTGTCTATCCATCCTTGCATCCATCCATCCATCTATCTATCTATCTATCTATCTATCTATCTATCTATCTATCTATCTATCTATCATGAGAGGCCTAATTTCTGCTTTTCATAATTTGCAGAAATTCAAAAATATTCGAGGAGATGGTTGAGGAATAAATTAATTTAAAGGACCAAATTAAAAAGTTACAAATTAGGAACCGGAAGTTGAGCGAGGAGAAGGCAACAATCATGCGGAATTTCAGGGAGAGGTTGAGGAGGTGAGAAACACGTAGATAGCAGCCTGACTAAGGGAGGGAGAGGACCAGGATTCCTTGAAGCAGCTTAGAAATACAGATAAGAAATACACCCATTTCCTGATCTCCATTTAAATCCAAAACTTAATTTCTTTCATCAGCCTACATAAAATAACATTAGGATTCCAGGATGAAGAATCTACCCTATAAGGGATGGAGGAATAGATGAAAATTAGAATGGGGAGGCCACATTTGAACCCTTAGAGACTCCATCACTCACCGACCGCCATGCTGAAGGGGCTGGAACTTCACATGGGGAAAGAGAGGACCAGGAGGAAGACTTGAAGAACTTGGAAAAGCTCCCGAGGAATCCCAAAATGGATGGAAACATCTATTGTACTACAAACATCCCTAATTTTGTAAAATAAAGTTCCAAAAGAAGGAGAAAACTCATGAATGTCTGGCTCCTGACACTTTTAGTCCTACGTGTATAAAGCTAGGTCTACTATAAGGAGCTCCTGAAGGAAAATTTCCAGCTTGTGGAAAACAACGCAGGACTCTGCAAGGAGCTTGAGGAGAAACAGAGGAGGTGAGAATTTTTCTGACAGCATCCCTGACCTTCATTGTTGGTCCAAATTTATCTCTAACCTTCTGATTTTTCTAGAGAGAAAGAACTGAGGAAGAACATCTCCAGGTGACTGGTGTACAGAGACCAGCTGGTACCACTTAATAGTACAGAGTCCAAAAGAAACACAGGGATAGATATTACAACACTGGAAGACAAGAGAGAAACTCTTGGAGACATGAAACCTTTGATGCTGCCATATAAACCGGAGAAGAAATGGCTGAAAGCTTTTGGAGAGAATCTCAAAGCCAAGAAAGCCCCACAGAGGCTTCTCCTCAGCCATCCAGAGACTCCCTGGCAGGAAGACTCTTCTGGCATCCCTGGTCAACCTTCCAAAGGAAAGTCCTGGAGCTTCCAGAGTGGTTGGCTGGATGTATCCATAATTCTTCTCCAAGAAAAAGGAACAAAAACACCTCATTGAAATGTGCAGAGATGGATGGAAGCCATTCAAGATTGACAGATGTCTATGATAGAGATCCACACTCCATGCCTTGAGGTGATCTTCCTTCTGAGGAGCTCCTTTGATGGGAAGTGAGGGATCTCCTCTTCCTTTTTCCTCCCATCGAGCACTGAAATGGCTTCTCCTCTTGTCTGTTTGGCTGCTGTTCCTCAAGCATTCGAGGTCCCAATGGAGCTGGATATGACTCTCCTTCCAGGTCACATCCAATTTCTTGCAGTGACATCAGATTTGGCTCTGAATCATTCTCTTCAATTCCCTGATAAAAATAAAGAAAAGCACATTAAAACAGCTTTTAAATAAAAGGAAATTTTACAATTCTTTAAATATCATGGTATTATCTCTCATGTTTTTACATTTATTCTGGTTGTAAGCTGCTCCTTTGTGTTCAGGTCTGGCCTCGGAAGGATAATGTAGCACTTGGGGATGAAGATGCAGATCAGCAGACCAGCACTGGAGTCCAGGATGGAGAAGACCTGCACAGCCACCATGTATTTCCCTTTGGTGCTCAAATAAGTGGGCCCAAAAGTCACCCAGACACTGTAGAAGACCAGCATGCTGAAGGTGATCAGCTTGGCTTTGTTGAAGGCCCCTGGCAGATTCCTGGCCAGGAAAGCCACCGTGAAGCAGATGGCAGCCAGGAAGCCCATGTAGCTGAGGGTGACGTAGAACATGACAATGGCCCCTTTGTTGCATTGCAGGATGGTCTCTCCAGGCTGGGAGTGGAGGTCAGAGTCAGGGAAGAGGGGAGAAACTCCCAGCCAGATGGAGCAGATGAGAATTTGGACTGCAGAACAAGAGAGGATGATGGAGTTGGTGAAGATCTTCCACAACCATCTCTTCCTAAGACTATAGTAGAGTTCACACTCCATGCCTTGAGTTGATTTCTCCGCAAGGGGATCCTTTGATGGGAAATGAGGGATCTCCTCTTCCTTTTTCCTCCCATCGAGCACTGAAATGGCTTCTCTTCTTGGCTGTTTGGCTGCTTCTCCTCAGGCCTTTGAGGTCCCAATGGAGCTGGATATGACTCTTCTTCCAGGTCACGTCCAGTTCCTTGCAGGGACAACAGATTTGGCTCTGATTCTCATCAACTCCCTGATAAAAATAAAGAAAAGCCCATTAAAATGCAAGAATGAGAGATCCGTCTATGTAAATGGTGTGTTTGTTGCATTGGGTTCCTGCACGGGGGAGAAGGTTGGACTAGATGACCATGAAGGTGCCTTTCACAGCTTACATTCTATGATTCTCTGAATGTCTGCAATACAGGTAGTCTTTGACTTATGACCATTCATTTAGCAACGGTTGAAAGTTATGACAAAGCTGAGAAACACAACTTAGAAGGCAGATCATGACAGTGTCCCTGTTTAGGCCAGGAGACTAAACCATAGGCTGCAGGTTTTGGGTCTGGGTAGTCTAAAGAAAAGAAGAATTAGGGGTGATATGATAGCAGTATTTCAATATTTGGGAGGCTGCCACAAAGAAGACGAGGTCAAATTATTCTCCAGAGCCCCAGAGGGCAGGACAAGAAACAACGGATGGAAACTGAACAAAGAGAGAAGCAGCCTGGAATTAAGGAGAAACTTCCTAACAGGGAGGACAATTGACCTGTGGAACTGCTTGCCTCCAGAAGTTGTGGCTGCTCCATCACTGGAGGTTTTAAGAAGAAACTAGACAGCCACTTGTCTGAGATCATTTAAGTTCTCCTGCTTGAGCAGAGGGCTGGACTAGAAGACCTCCAAGGTCCCTTCCAGCTCTATTCTATTCTATTCTAGAGGCGGAGGCCTCAGACACAGGCGGTTCCCCATTTTCTGGGCTGCTCTCTCATCAGCCCCCAGGAAGATCAAGACCGTTAAGGCAGGGCGACCCCTGAGAATTTCATGAGTTGGTACATTCCAACGACTCTCTGCCTACCCAGAATCCCCCTGTCCAAGTGGTTCAGACCGAAGAAGCAGCAAAAACGGTCAGCTAAGAAAAAAAAAATAAACACCGTTGCCATGACTACATTTCCGAGCATCCATTTTGAGGTTACCAAAGAGAATAGAAATAATAGAATAGAATAGAATAGAATAGAATAGAATAGAATAGAATAGAACAGAATAGAAGAAAATAGAATAGAATAGAATAGAATAGAATAGAATAGAATAGAATAGAATAGAATAGAATAGAATAGAAAAGAAAAACCAGAGTTGGAAGGGACCTTGGAGGTCATCTAGTCCAACCCCCTGCTTAGGCAGGAAACACTTCAGACAAATGGTTATCCAACCTCTTCTTAAAAACTGTCCAGTGTTGGAGCATTCACAACTTCTGGAGGCAAATTGCCCTTTTGGCTGTCCAAGACTTTCATCCTTTCATTTTTCTTTGATTAACATGATAACTTGTTTTGAAGCTGATTTGGATGTCTTTTCCTGTTTAAAACTTTGGGAAGTTTTTTTGGTTGATTACATTTCTCCATTT
This sequence comes from Arizona elegans, assembly GCA_022577455.1. Lineage (NCBI taxonomy): Eukaryota > Metazoa > Chordata > Lepidosauria > Squamata > Colubridae > Arizona > Arizona elegans. The sequence goes on from JAKOOJ010000023.1 coordinate 7,651,647, forward strand.
TTTTTTGTTACTTATTGATTTTAATGTTGTCCGTCAAGTAATACACAGCCGGTATTTAAGTCGCTTGAATAGAATAGAATAGAATTCTTTCTTGGCCAAGTGTGATTGGACACACAAGGAATTTGTCTTTGGTGCATACGGCGGTGTTAGCAATAAACAGTTGTGTTGACCTATTTTTTGCATTATTTTTATTTATTTATTTATTTGATTTGATTTCTATACCGCCCTACTCCCGAAGGACTCAGGGCGGTGCACAGCCAAACAATAAAACACATACATACAAAATTTAAAAGTAGAATAAAATCAAATTAAATAAGTTTGGCCCCGACAAATTTAACATTTGCCCATTTTAAATATTCCTGTAATTCCAGATTTTACCATTTCTCCAAATTCAGCATTTCAGTTAATCGTCACGACATCCTTCCTTGATGTTGTATGTAACACTTCTTGCACTGTGCCATAGAATTATCAGTGTCTTCCATATTATATTTGTAATAGGCATATATAGGCATATATAAGATATTTTACAGGTGGCATTTACTCCCGACAAGAATAGCGAGAATGTTCAAGAACAAATCTGAGAGGTGTTGGAAATGCCATCAGATACCGGGCTCATATTACCATATGTGGTGGACATGTGTAGACACGAAAAGATATTGGACTATAAAATCCACACATGGTTGGAAAAAATGACAAAAAACCACATAGACTTTAAACCAGAGATTTTTTAAATTAGGGATTGTGCCAGAAACATACAATAGAGAAGTGAGATATTTGATGGTGAATGTTTTAACAGCTGCTAGAATTGTATTTGCTAAAAAGTGGAAAAATGAGAAAATACCGACACAAGATGAAATTATGAAGAAAATCATGGAATGTGCTGAAATGAGTAAATTGACATTTGAAATTAGAGAACAAGAAGATAAACAATACTACCAGATACCGGATTTATTTTATCAATGGCTAGATAATAAAACATGGAAGTGAAATATGAAATATGAAATGAATGTTATAAATATAATATTCGAAAATAAGTTTTTTGAAGCAACAATGCACTAGTTAAATAAATTATAAATGAGGAGATTGATTTGTTTGACGATATGAGAAATTAGATAATCAGTCAATTTTGAATAGGGGGATGATGGATTTGTTTTATGTTTTGTTTTAAAAAAAATAATAAAAAATTATTTTAAAAAAAAAAGAAAGAAAAAAAGAAGAGGTTGGATAACCATTTGTCTGAAGTGGTGTAGGGTTTCCTGCCTAAGCAGGAGGTTGGGCTAGAGGACCTCCAAGGTCCCTTCCAACTCTGTTATTCTATTCTATTCTATTCTATTCTATTCTATTCTATTCTATTCTATTCTATTCTATTCTATTTATTCTCTTTGGTAAGCTCAAAATGGATGCCTGGAAATGTAGTCATGGCAACGGTGGTTTTTTTTTTATCTTAGCTGACCGTTTTTGCTGCTTCTTCGGTCTGAACCACTTGGACAGGGGGATTCTGGGTAGGCAGAGAGTCGTTGGAATGTACCAACTCATGAAATTCTCAGGGGTCGACCTGTCTTAACGGTCTTGATCTTCCTGGGGGCTGATGAGAGAGCAGCCCAGAAAATGGGGGCTGTGTCTGAGGCCTCCGCCTCTAGAATAGAATAGAATAGAATAGAATAGAATAGAATAGAATAGAATAGAATAGAATAGAATAGAATAGAAGTTGGAAGGGACCTTGGAGGTCTTCTAGTCCAGCCCTCTGCTCAAGCAGGAGAACTTAAATGATCTCAGACAAGTGGCTGTCTAGTTTCTTCTTAAAAACCTCCAGTGATGAAGCAGCCACAACTTCTGGAGGCAAGCAGTTCCACAGGTCCATTGTCCTCCCTGTTAGGAAGTTTCTCCTTAATTCCAGGCTGCTTCTCTCTTTGTTCAGTTTCCATCCATTTTTTTCTTGTCCTGCCCTCTGGGGCTCTGGAGAATAATTTGACCTCGTCTTCTTTGTGGCAGCCTCCCAGATATTGAAATACTGCTATCACATCACCCCTAATTCTTATTTTCTTTAGACTAGCCAGACCCAAAACCTGCAGCCGTTCTTCCTATGGTTTAGTCGCCAGGCCTTCGATCACCTTAGTTGCTCTCCTCTGCACTTTTTCCAAGGTCTCAGCATCTTTTACGTAGGATGGTGACCAATATTGGTTGCAGTGTTCCAGTCTTCTATTGAGGGAAGGAGCTTCTGCATTTGGCACAAATGGATCCCTTCCCTTCTTTCTCCAACCATCCATCTTCCTTGTCCAAAATGTCCCCTCCGAGCCCCCATCACAGCCAACGCAGGGATCTCTTTCCTTTAGGGCTTCTTTCCCACTGGATTCAATGATGGCCAGGAAAGATCGGAGGCTCCTGGTGATCCCCAGGAAGGGATCCCAGAGAAAAAGGGGGCAGGAAGGACCTCAGAGCATCTCCAGGGCAATTATGGAGACCAGAAAAAGACCCTGCTTCTCTGATTCTGCAGCTGGTGGGAAACCGTGAATGTCTGAATGTCGCCTTTGACTCCAAAGGTGGTTTTCCGATTTCACCGTCTCTGTGCCTCACTTTCCCCATTGCTTTTACGAGATCAGGGAAAGGTTGGTTAGGGCTCCTCATTGGACTGTCAGATGAATTTAAAAAGGAAAAATGTTCTAATTTCCCTTCTCTAATTTTTCTAGATCGCTAATTTTAATGTTTACTGGAATTCTGGTTTTCAGTTGGAAAAGAAACAGCGAGACGTCACCTGACCATGACTTGCAACCTCCCACATTGGCTTCCCCGTTGGCTTTGCGTTTGGAAGCCCTTGAGAAGATTGCAAATGGTCACCACGTAACCCTGAGATGCTGTAACTATTGCCAATGTGAGCCAGTTGCCTAGTGCCTGAATTGTGATTATGTGACTGCAGGGACACTGTGAGGATCTCCCTTCTAAGTTGTGTTTCTCAGCTTTGTCATAACTTTCAACTGTTGGTAAATGAATGGTTATAAGTTAAGGACTACCTGTATTGCAGGCATTCATAGAATCACAGAATGTAAGCTTTGAAAGGCACCTTCATGGTCATCTAGTCCAACCCTCTCCCCCGTACAGGAACCCAATGCCACAAACGCACCATTTACATAGACAGATCTTTCATTCTTGCATTTTAATGGGCTTTTCTTTATTTTTATCAGGGAGTTGATGAGAATCAGAGCCAAATCCGTTGTCCCTGCAGGAAACTGGACATGACCTGGAAGAAGAGTCATATCCAGCTCCATTGGGACCTCAAAGGCCTGAGGAGAAGCAGCCAAACAGCCAAGAGGAGAAGCCATTTCAGTGCTCGATGGGAGGAAAAAGGAAGAGAAGATCCCTCATTTCCCATCAAAGGATCCCCTTGCGGAGAAATCAACTCAAGGCCTGGAGTGTGGAACTCTACTATAGTCTTCACAAAGAGATGGTTGTGGAAGATCTTCACCAACTCCATCATCTACTCTTGTTCTGCAGTCCAAATTCTCATCTGCTCCATCTGGCTGGGAGTTTCTCCCGCATTCCATGACTCTGACCTCCACTCCCAGCCTGGAGAGACCATCCTGCAATGCAACGAAGGGGCCGTTGTCATGTTCTACGTCACCCTCAGCTACATGGGCTTCCTGGCTGCCATCTGCTTCACGGTGGCTTTCCTGGCCAGGAATCTGCCTGGGGCCTTCAACAAAGCCAAGCTGATCACCTTCAGCATGCTAGTCCTCTACAGTGTCTGGGTGACTTTTGGGCCCACTTACCTGAGCACCAACGGGAAATACATGGTGGCTGTGCAGGTCTTCTCCATCCTGGCCTCCAGTGTTGGTCTGCTGGTCTGCATCTTCATCCCCAAGTGCTACATTATCCTTCTGAGGCCAGACCTGAACACAAAGGAGCAGCTTACAACCAGAATAAATGTAAAAACATGAGAGATAATACCATGATATTTAAAGAATTGTAAAATTTCCTTTTATTTAAAAGCTGTTTTAATGTGCTTTTCTTTATTTTTATCAGGGAGTTGGAGAGAATGATTCAGAGCCAAATCTGATGTCACCGCAAGAAATTGGATGTGACCTGGAAGGAGAGTCATATCCAGCTCCATTGGGACCTCAAACGCTTGAGGAACAGCAGCCAAACAGGCAAGAGGAGAAGCCATTTCAGTGCTCGATGGGAGGAAAAAGGAAGAGGAGATCCCTCACTTCCCATCAAAGGATCTCCTCAGAAGGAAGATCACCTCAAGCCATGGAGTGTGGATCTCTACCATAGACGTCTGTCAATCTTGAATGGCTTCCATCCATGTCTGCACATTTCAATGAGGTGTTTCTGTTCCTTTTTCTTGGAGAAGAATTATGGATACATCCAGCCAACCACTCTGGAAGCTCCAGGACCTTCCTTTGGAAGGTTGACCAGGGATGCCAGAAGCCATCCTGCCAGGGAGTCTCTGGATGGCTAAGAAGAAGCCTCTGTGGGGCTTTCTTGGCTTTGAGATTCTCTCCAAAGCTTTCAGCCATTCCTTCTCTGGTTTATATGGCAGCATCAAAGGTTTCATGTCTCCAAGAGTTTCTCTCTTGTCTTCCAGTGTTGTAATATCCATCCTTGTGTTTCTTTTGGACTCTGTAGTATTAAGTGGTACCAGCTGGTCTCTGTACACCAGTCACCTGGAGATGTTTTTCCTCAGTTCTTTCTCTCTAGAAACATCAGAAGGTTAGAGATAAATTTGGACCAACAATGAAACTCAGGGATGCTGTCAGAAAATTTCTCACCTCCTCTGTTTCTCCTCCAGCTCCTTGCAGAGTCCTGCGTTGTTTTCCACAAGCTGGAAATTTTCCTTCAGGAGCTCCTTATAGTAGACCTAGCTTTATACACGTAGGACTAAAAGTGTCAGGAGCCAGACATTCATGAGTTTTCTCCTTCTTTTGGAACTTTATTTTACAAAATTAGGGATGTTTGTAGTACAATAGATGTTTCCATCCATTTTGGGATTCCTCGGGAGCTTTTCCAAGTTCTTCAAGTCCTCCTCCTGGTCCTCTCTTTCCCCATGTGAAGTTCCAGGCCCTTCAGCATGGTGATTGGTGAATGATGGAGTCTCTGGCTCTGGAAGAATGAGAAGGGGAGATTGAGTATTAAGGGTTCAAATGTGGCCTCCCCATTCTAATTTTCATCTCTTCCTCCATCCCTTATAGGGTAGATTCTTCATCCTGGAATCCTAATGTTATTTTATGGAGGCTGATGAAAGAAATTAAGTTTTGAATCTAAATGGAGATCAGGAAATGGGTGCATTTGTCATCGATCCCTGCGTCCATTTCATGATTCCAGGAGTGGCTGGACGAGATCTCATTTCTTTAGAAAGTCAGTTCTAAGCGGCTTCAAGAAGTCCTGGTCCTCTCCCTCCCTCAGTCAGGGCTGCTGTCTACGTGTTTCTCACCTCCTCAGCCACTCCCTGAAATTCCGCAGGATTGTTGCCTTCTCCACACTCAACTTCTGGTTCTTCATTTTGAGGCCTTTTATTTTAGGAGATCCTGTTTCTCCCCAGCTTGTTACAGAACCCTTCAGAGGAGGCTTTTATATTCCTTTCTTTCTCGTTCTACCACTTCCTCCAAAGCATCGTTTCTGTAAAACAGGAAGACAAGAGCGAAATTAGCCTCCTCAGGTTTTCACTCCAACCATCCATCTTGTTTAAAATTAAAACTTCCTAAAAATACCTGGCCTTTTGAGGCCTTTTATTTTATGAGATCCTGTTTCGCCCCAGCTTGCTGCAGAACCCTTCAGAGGAGGCTTTTATATTCCTTTCCTTCTCGTTCTACCTCTTCCTCCAAAGCATCGATTCTGTAAAAGAGGAAGACAAGAGTGAAATTAGCCCCCTTAGCTTTTCACTCCAACCATCCAACCTGCTTAAAATTAAAACTCCTTAAAAATATCTGGCACTTTCTCACCTCCTCTGTCTCTCCTCCAGCTCCCTTCAGAGTTCTGCATTGGTGGTATGACGCTGGGAAGATTTGCTCAGGATCTCCCAGTGTTTGGGGCCTCCTGCTGCACACTTGTGAAGTGATAAGACAAGAGTGCAGATATGAGCCACTGTTGGACACTCCGGTCATTCACGGACTGGTCATTTCCAGGACTAATGAAATAACGATGACAATAATGATGATAATAACAATAATCTGTATTAATGATAATAACTGTATTAATAACTGAAAAATAACAAGATAAAGCAATGATAACCTATGGAAGTTGAGCGGGGAGACCATTTTCTTCTGTTGTCCTGCACTTTTCAGGGATGGGTGGATGTGGCTGAGACAGAGAATCATTTCTCCTTGGTGATGAGGAAGGGGTGAGAAGGAAAGGAGGGGGAGGAAGAGGGGGAGGCTCCCTGTACTTGAAGCTCCCAGCAGATGTTTCTCTCCATCTTGGGATCCTTGGGAGCTTTTCCAAGTCCTCCTCCTGATGTTTCAGCCCCTTCAGCATGCTGGTCGGTCTCTGGCTCTGGAAGAATGAGAAAGGGAGATTTCGTAGTAAGTGGTCAAATGTGGCCTCCCCATTCTAATTTCAGCTATTCCTTCATCCCTTATAGGGTAGGTTCTTCATCCTGGAATCATGGTTCAACCAAGCTGCTTCAAGGAATCCTGGTCCTCTCCCTCCCTCAGTCAGGGCTGCTGTCTACATGCTTCTCACCTCCTCAGCCTCTCCCTGAAATTCCGCAGGATGGTCGCCTTCTCCTCGCTCAACTTCCAGTTCTTGATTTTTAATTCTTTATTTTCTTTTTTTAATTGAACTCTTTCTTCCACCATTTCTTTAAACATTTTTGAATTCCTGCAAATTAAGAAAAGCAGAAATTAGCCCTCTCATGATAGGTGATACTTAATATTTCTCAGTTGTCCAGTTGTTCCTTCGGTCTTTTGTTTTCCGTGCGGAGCTCCTGTTTCTCCCCAACTTGTTACAGAACCCTTCAGAGGAGGCTTTTATATTCCTTTCTTTCTCATTCTACCTCTTCCTCCAAAGCATCGTTTCTGTAAAAGAGGAAGACAAGAGCGAAATTAGCCCCCTCAGGTTTTCACTCCAACCATCCATCTTGTTTAAAATTAAAACTCCCTAAAAATACCTGGCAGTTCCTTTGCCTTACTTTTTAAGTAATTTAGTTTTGCCATTTTGCCCAAGTGAGGGTTTCTGTCTGAAAATTTCTCACCTCCTCTGTTTCTCCTCCAGCTCCCGGCAGAGTTCTGCGTTGTTTTCCACAAGCTGGGAATTTTCCTTCAGGAGCTCCTCATTCGGTGAAACCTTCTGTGTTGTGTTGCGGTAAATACGAGGACCTGAGAGAAATTAGACCCTTGATTTTTTTTTTACTTGAATTTCGGATTGAGGGGTTCAATTTACTTCGCGCTTTTGGCAAAGTAGTTATGTAGAATAACTCAGATCTTGATTCCCTTTTCTGAGCCTGTCTGTCTGCATAGACTCATCCGAAAATTTTCTTCTGTCAAATAGCAAAACTCGAGTAAAATTAGCATCTTTGGGTTTGTTGAACCGTTGTGGCTCCATGGAAAATGGATTCAAATTGGAAAGCCTGGTGCTACCCCACTGATTTTCAGCATTGGGGTTTGTAGAGATGCACTGTGGTAGACATGCACATGTAGACAGGTAGACTGCCTTTAGATTGGGAAGCTTCTTTCTGGCCTTCCAGAATACTTGCTTGGAAGGAAGAACTAAGAATGTGTGTGAGGGGCAGGATCCACCTGCTCTTCATTCAGGCCCCTCTTGGAGGCTCCTTGCAATAAGCATTGCTCATAGAGCATAGATCCACCAGCATAGATCAGCATATTCCCTTCTACTTAAATCAGCTCACTCACCCTGCCTCACCTTCACATCTTATTACGACATGAAACTAATTTTCAGGTGTAGCCTCTCCTGGCTAAAAGAAAAGGTTATTTATTATGTGAGAGAATTGATCTCTCAGCCTGATTCCTTCACATAATAAAATGATCATATGAAAATTTGTCATACTTAGTAATGGGCACTCAAAACATTCCCCAGAAGATTTAGACTGCTTACCTGAGGGGGACGGAGGGTGATGGACCGCTGAGGGGGACACCCTTCCTTGATTGGGGGCAAGTTGCTGGCACATGAAGTCTTCTGCTGAAAAGCCATGGAGATCATGAGGAAGTTGGGCCTGAGCACAGGGAAAACCCTCAAGCCCAGTTAATCCGGGCCCCCTCACCCAAAAGAGCCATTTTTACTTCCGTGGTTTGGGTCCCATTGGGTACTTGTTGACGAATAATTAAAGAAATAAATAGGACATACCTCCATGGGTTCCCATTGCCAAAAGACGGGCTGCTCCTCTGGAACCACTGGAAAAAAAATAGATTTCTTTAAAAACACAAATTTATTGACATTCATTCTTATACTAGCAGCTTTATCTGGGCTCTTTATTCCCAAATCTTAGGTGCCAGCTGATATTTCTGGCATCTAAACTCTTCACACTTCCTGCTAAACTTAAGTAGATCATAACTCTGTCTTTTTAATTGTATCCTACCTTTATTTCTCCGCTGGACTTTTTTATTCAACCGATAGAAAAAATTTCCTGCCATCTCTCCAGTGGTAGCAGTTGAGAATGAGCCAGGACAGCCCAGCCAAGGTCTTATGACATGTGCTGTGATGTCATCATCTTTAATCCAGCTGTGGGGAGATGCCAGGGGTGCCCCCTCCAGCAACGGTGGACCTTTCAATAGGGAGGGTCACATGCACTAAATGAGAGACCCTGAGAGGTTTGGGTCCCATTGGGTACTTGTTGACAAATAATTAAAAAAATAAATAGTACATACCTCCGTTTGTCCCTGTTGCCAAAAGACGGGCTGCTCCTCTGGAACCACTGGAAAAAAAATAGATTTCTTTAAAAACACAAATTTATTGACATTCATTCTTATACCGGCAGCTTTATCTGGGCTCTTTATTCCCAAATCTTAGGTGCCAGCTGATATTTCTGGCATCTAAACTCTTCACACTTCCTGCTAAATTTAAGTAGATCATCACTCTGTCTGTTTAATTGTCTCCTACCTCTGTTTCTCTGCTGGACTTTTTTATACAACCGGTAGAAAAAATTTCCTGCCATCTCTCCAGTGGTAGCAGTTGAGAATGAGCCAGGACAGCCCAGCCAAGGTCTTATGAGTATTATGGGTATTTTAAATTATGGGTATCAATTCAGCCAAATTTATTTAATTCATTTTATTCGATTTTAAATTTTGTAGATCTATGTGTTTTATTTCATGGCTGTGCACCGCCCTGAGTCCTTCGGGAGTAGGGCGGTATAGAAATTCAATAAAATAAATAAATAAATAAAATAATAACAATAATAATTGTATTAATGATAATAACTGTATTAATAACTGAAAAATAACTAGATAAAGCAATAACAACCGATGGAAGTTGAGCGAGGAGACCACGTTCTTTGGTTGTCCTGCTCCTTTCGGGGATGGCTGGATGTGGCTGAGACAGAGAATCATTTCTCCTTGGTGATCATTTCTCTTCGGTCTTTTGTTTTCTCCTACATGCTTCTCACCTCCTCAGCCTCTACCTGAAATTTCGCAGGATGGTCGCCTTCTCCTCACTCAACTTCCAGTTCTTCAATTTTAATTCTTTGATTTCGTTCTTTAAATTAACTCATTCTTCAACCATCTCCTCGAATATTTTTGTTCTCCGTGAGGAGGTCCTGTTTCTCCCCAGCTTGCTGCAGAACCCTACAGAGGAGGCTCTTATACTTTTTCTCCACTTCCAGTTGTTGCTCCAAACCATCGATTCTGTAAAAGAGGAAGACAAGAGAGAAATTAGCCCCCTCAGGTTTTCACTCCAACCATCCAACCTGCTTAAAATTAAAACTCCTTAAAAATACCTGGCACTTTCTCACCTCCTCTGCCTCTCCTCCAGCTCCCTTCAGAGTTCTGCATTGGTGGTATGACGCTGGGAAGATTTGCTCAGGAGCTCCCAGTATTTGGGGCCTCCTGCTGCACACTTGTGAAGTGATAAGACAAGAGTGCAGATATGAGCCACTGTTGGACACTCCGGTCATTCAAGGACTGGACATTTCCAGGACTGATGAAATAACGATGACAATAATGATGATAATAAAAATTAAAATTGTATTAATGATAATAACTATATTAATAACTGAAAAATAAGTAGATAAAGCAGTAACAACCTATGGAAGTTAAGCGAGGAGACCACGTTCTTCTGTTGTCCTGCACTTTTCAGGGATGGCTGGATGTGGCTGAGACAGAGAGTCATTTCTCCTTGGTGATGAGGAAGGGGTGAGGAGGGAAAGGAGGGAAAGGAGGGGAAAGGGAGGAAGAGGCTCCCTGTACTTGAAGCTCCCAGCAGATGTTTCTCTCCATCTTGGGATCCTTGGGAGCTTTTCCAAGTCCTCCCTCCTGATGTTTCAGCCCCTTCAGCATGGTGGTCAATCTCTGGCTCTGGAAGAATGAGAAAGGGAGATTTCGTAGTAAGTGGTCAAATGTGGCCTCCCCATTCTAATTTCAGCTATTCCTTCATCCCTTATAGGGTAGGTTCTTCATCCTGGAATCATGGTTCAACCAAGCTGCTTCAAGGAATCCTGGTCCTCTCCCTCCCTCAGTCAGGGCTGCTGTCTACATGCTTCTTACCTCCTCAGCCTCTCCCTGAAATTCCGCAGGATGGTCGCCTACTCCTCGCTCAACTTCCAGTTCTTGATTTTTAGTTCTTTGATTTCCTCTTTGAGCCCCACTCATTCCTCCACCATGTTCTCAAACATTTTTGAATTCCTGTAAATGATGAAAAGCAGAAATTAGCCCTCTCATGATAGGTGATACTTAATATTTCTCAACTGTCCAGTTGTTCCTTCGGTCTTTTGTTTTCTGTGAGGAGCTCCTGTTTCTCCCCAGCTTGTTACAGAACCCTTCAGAGGAGGCTTTTATATTCCTTTCTTTCTCGTTCTACCTCTTCCTCCAAAGCATCGATCCTGTAAAAGAGGAAGACAAGAGCGAAATTAGCCTCCTCATGTTTTCACTCCAACCATCCATCTTGTTTAAAATTAAAACTCCCTAAAAATACCTGGCACTTCCTTTGCCTTATTTTTTAAGTAATTTAGTTTTGCCATTTTGCCAAAGTCAGGGCTGCTGTCTACGTATTTCTCACCTCCTCATCCTCTCCCTGAAATTCCGCAGGATTGTTGCCTTCTCCTCGCACAAATTTCTGGTTTTTTATTCGGAGGTCTTTTGCTTCAGCTTTTAGCTGGACTTGTTCCTCCGCCATGTCCTGAATCATTTTAGTATTCCTGTAAATTATGAAAAGCAGAAATTAGCCCTCTCATGATAGGGGATCCTAAATATTTCTCACCTGTCCAGTTGTTCCTTTAGTTGTTTGTTCTCCGTGAGGAGCTCCTGTTTCTCCCCAGCTTGCTGCAGAACCCTGCAGAGGTGGCTCTTATATTCCATCCTTTCTGTTTTGAGTTGTTCCTCCAAACCATCAATTCTTTAGAAAGTCAGTTCTAAGCGGCTTCGAGGAATCCTGGTTCTCTCCCTTAGTCAATAGACTGCTGTGTGATGGACCGCTGAGGGGGACACCCTTGTTGGATTGGGGCAACTGGCTGGCACATATTACTTTCATTGTTTATGTTCTATATATTGGTTGCGACTATATAGTACATACCTCAGTGTGTCTCCAGAGGCCAAAGTCCAGCTGCTCTTCTGGTACCACTGAAAAAAACACAAACTTATTGACATTCATTCTTACACCAGCAGCTTTATCTGGGTTCTTTATTCCCAAATCTTAGGTGCCAGCTGATATTTCTGGCTTCTAAACTCTTCACACTTGCTGCTAAACTTAAGTAGATCATAACTCTGTCTTTTTAATTGTCTCCTACCTGTTTCTCTGCTGGAATTTTTTATTCAATCGGTAGAAAAAATTTCCTGCCATCCCTGCAGCCTGGCAGTTGAAAATGAGCCAGGACAGCCCAGCCAACATCTTATGACATGTGCTGAGAAAGATGCCTGCCATTTTGTATATCTATGTGTTTTATTTCATCCGGAGTAGGGCAATATAGAAATTCAATAAAATAAATAAATAAAATATTATAATAATTATTGGCACCTAGAAGGGAAAGTCCTAGCATGAACATTTTCATTCGGAAAATCCAAAGATAGGTTTTGGGTTGGGTGAGGACATCTCTGGGCTTTCTCTAGAAGGGAGACTTCCTGCTGCCCTCCATCCTCTCCGCCCCACCCCCCCACCCCACCCAAAAAACTAGGCAAAGGGCCAACGGTGGTGGAGAAGATATTCTGGGCAAGGGAGGATGGGCTTAGATCTCTGCTGTTGTTAATTTTCATTTTAAATTGTTCCCTTGCTCAGTTTCTCTTCCAAACCTTTGCAGAGCTCCTCCTTTTCTGTAGTGAGTTGAACATTGTTCACCGTAAGCCTCCTTGCTTTTTTCACTTGAAACGTGAAACTTTTTCTTAAATTAAAAAAATATTAAACATAACTGCGTGTTTTGTCTCTGTGTGTTTAGCAATTCAGTTTTTGTATTTCTGGTGTAACCACCAGCAGTTTCTCCTTACAGGAAAACAGTGCTGGTCAACAAATGTCAACAGAATTCCATAGACATCAATGTTGGTCCATGGTGGTCAATATTGGTCAACTGTGGTCAACATTGTTTAACAGATGTCAATAGTGGTCAACCCTCATCAACATTAAACAACAATGTTTAATGTTGGGGTCAACCAAGTTCAATAGTGATTGACAGCGGTCAACACTGATCAACCTTGGTCAACAGTGGTGAACAGAAGCCAACAATGGTCAACAGTGGTCAACAAACGAAAAAATACGTGCCACTCCAGTCGTAGGGTTGCAGTCAGCGTCCGCCCTCTGAAAAGAACCCGAAGTTTGCGGCGGAAGCCGAACGACGCCTACACTCTCGCTTGAGCGTTGCAGGTGCGCAGAGCAGCGCAAAGAGACTCAGTCTCTCGAACTTACGCACCATCACTACTGGCTCGGGAGTTTCCCCCTCCAGCAGCGGCCACCATGTTAGGGGCGACAATGAGTGGCACGGGCTGGCCAAAACTGCGGCGGCACCTCCTCCGTAGTTAATATCCTTTTCTTTGCTGACTAACCGGGCCCGCTATAGAGCTGCGGCCACAGAAGGCCGGTGGGAAGGGGCGCGTCGGAAACAAACAGGACTCGGGAAAAATAAACCTCGGTCCTTTGGGAGGGGGAGCGGCCTCGGTGAGGAACCGGAAGTGAGGTCGGAGGGACCGCTTTCGCGACAGGACAGGAAGCGAGGGTCGGCCATGCTGGGGAGGGAATTGAACCGGAAGTGGGGGGACGGTTTACGCGGGAGAACACGGAAGCAGCTGCAGTCGCGTCCACTATTCCTCCCCCCCATCCGAAAGGACGCGGGATCGTCACATAGAGGGCGCGGGATGGCGCTGATCGGGACGGCGGTGGCGGGTTGGGGGGCGGCGAGGGGAAGGGGCGGCGCGGCGCTGCTTCAGGTGAGCGAGGGACGAAGGAAGGAAGGGAAGGGAAGGGAAAGGGACGCTCTCCGCCTGCGGGCTCGGACTTCTCAAGCTTCTAGTCCTCAGTGAGGGCGACTGCGCTTTCCCTTCGCTTTTGCAGCTCCGTCGCAGAGCTCAATCCGGGGCGGCTGCAGCGGCGGCTACGGAGACGTCTCCGCGCCTGAAGAGGTTCGCCGTGTACCGGTGGAGCCCGGATAACCTCGGAGAGAAGCCCCGCATGCAGGTCTACGAGATGGACCTCAACAAGTGAGTGGGCCCCTCCCGAAGGGGATGGGCGACACACACACACAAACACACAGAGACACACACAGACACATACACATAGACACACATAGACACACACCACACAAAGACACACACACAGACACTCCATACACAGACACACCCCATACACACACAGACACCCACAGACACACACCACACAAAGACACACACACAGACACTCCATACACAGACACACACACACAGACCCCGCTACCAAATCACTGCCTTTCTTCCATGGGGCAGGCCGGCCCCTCAGCTCCCCCAACACCGCTGGAGAAACAGGGCTAACATAGACAACAAGGCTAGCAGATCTAAAAATCTGGGGCTAGAAAGAGTGCAGAGAAGAGCAACAAAGATGATTAGGGGACTGGAGGCTAAAACATATGAAGAACGGTTGCAGGAACTGGGGATGTCTAGTTTGATGAAAAGAAGGACTAGGGGAGACAGGATAGCAGTCTTCCAATATCTCAGGGGCTTCCCCAAAGAAGAGGGAGTCAAGCTATTCTCCAAAGCACCTGAAGGCAGGACAAGAAGCAATGGATGGAAACTAAGCAAGGAGAGAAGCAACTTAGAACTAAGGAGAAATTTCCTGATAGTGAGAACAATTAACCAGTGGAACAACCTGCCTCCAGAAGTTGTGAATGCTCCAACACTGGAAGTTTTTAAGAAGATGTTGGATAGCCATTTCTCTGAAGTGGTGTAGGGTTTCCTGCCTAAGCAGGCGGTTGGACTAGAAGACCTCCAAGGTCCCTTCCAACTATGTTATTCCATTCTATTCTATTCTACTCTACTCCCCATCTTCTCTTCTCTTCTCTTCTCTTCTCTTCTCTTCTCTTCTCTTCTCTTCTCTTCTCTTCTCTTCTCTTCTCTTCTCCTCTCCTCTCCTCTCCTCTCCTCTCCTCTCCTCTCCTCTCCTCTCCTCTCCTCTCCTCTCCTCTCCTCCTATTCTACTCTACTCCCCATTTTCTTTTCTATTCTATTCTACTCCCCATTTTCTCTTCTCTTCTACTCTACTCTATTCTATTTCTATTCTACTCTACTCCCCATTTTCTATTCTATTCTATTCTACTCTACTCTACTCTACTCTACTCTATTCCCCATTCTATTCCATTCCATTCCATTCCATTCTGATGATTAGGGGACTGGAAGAATGGTTACAGGAACTGGGCATGGCTGGTCCAGTGAAGAGAAGGACCAGGGGAGACAAGATAGCAGTCTTCCAATATTTGAGGGGCTGCCACAGAGAGGAGGAAGGGAGTTCAAGCTATTTTCCAAAGCACCTGAAGGCCAGACAAGGAACAATGGATGGAAACCGATCGAGGAGAGATTCAACCTGGAAATAAGGAGGAATTTTCTGACAGTGAGAACGATCAACCCATGGAACAGCTTGCCTAATCTCCCCTCTGCAAACTGTGCAAAATGGACCCTTTTGGGGGGGGGGGAAGGGGGGGTGGCACTTCCTGACAGCTGGCGGTTTCTCCTTTGCCAGATGTGGCCCAATGGTTCTCGACGCCTTGATCAAGATCAAGAATGAAATGGATTCTACCCTGACTTTCCGCCGGTCCTGCAGAGAAGGTGAGAGAGGCCCTCCTTTGCAGTCCGGCTTCCGGAGGGCAAACAATCCGGAGGAGGCTGTAAGTTTGACCGCCATCACAAAAATTTCCTTGGAAAGCTCTTGGTTCTCTGTCTCCCCGCAGGCATTTGTGGCTCGTGTGCCATGAACATAAATGGAGGGAACACTCTGGCTTGTACCAAGAGGATCGACACCGATCTCAACAAGGTCACCAAGATCTACCCTCTCCCTCACATGTATGTGGTGAAAGACCTCGTGCCTGTAAGTCCAGGGAACGGATGGTTTCCCCACCCCCCAACCTTCCCCAATGGATTCTAGATCTGGAATGGGGCCTGGAGTTGGGAAATGGGCACTGGCAGATAGGTGGGTGTTGTGTTTTGTGCCTGGCAGCCTTCACCTCACTACAGTCCAGCTATATCAAGGGGTCGGCAACCTGCGGCTCTGGAGCCGCATGTGGCTCTTTCATCCCTCTGCTGTGGCTCCCTGTCACCAGTCGGCTCCACAATTGATAAGGCTTTCGATTAGGACAGGTAGAGAAAAAAGGACGCCACACTAGGAGTAGATTCTATGGTGGGGGAACCAGAGTTCTGGTGGGCAGAGAGAAAAGGATGTTGTGCTAGGGAGAGACTATGGGGTGGGGTGGGGGACTGTCCTTCTGGTCGGCAGAGGAAAGAAGGATGCCGTGCTGGGAGGAGACTCTATGGTGGGGGAACCGGACTTCCGGTCGGCTCCAGAATTGAATGGGGGGCTTCCGGTTAGGACCTTTGTGGCTCTTTGAGTGTTTAAAGTTGCCGACCCCTGAGCTATACAATTATACCTGCTGTCACCCATCATGCTGAGCCTGAATTGTTCATATGGTTTGGGGCTTAGCGTGATACATATGTGCTGCTGTACTTGTAAGCTACCTTTTACGTGAACCGTCAGTTATGGGTTATTCCAAAAACCGTTTTTTCCTTCAATCACAATGTCACCTCGCAAAGCATCCCTGGCCTGCTCTCGAGTTGCCATAGGCAAGGGGGATGGGAAAATGGTGAAGCAGCACGGCAGCCAAAAACAAAAGCACAATCCAGACATCTCTCTCTTAAGGCTGTCTCCCAGGGTTACCCACAGCGACAGGAGGGGAGTGATCTCTACAACCTGCAAAATTGCTCCATGTGACTGATGACACACCCTGGGGGAAGGAGGGTCAAGTCTGAGCCGTAAATTATGTGGGGAGTTGACTTCACTTGGAACGTGCCAACATGAATAACTGAATAACATGAATAGCTGCTAATAAATAACTGGATTTCTTTTGAAACTTGGCCTGAGGCTCATGCTTTAATTAGGGCTTGGTACAGTGTGTAAACTCAGGATGTCTTTGTTCTCCCTCCTTTAGGATCTGAGCAACTTCTACGCCCAATACAAAGCTATCCAGCCGTACCTAAAGAAGAAGGATGAGTCGAACCAGGGCAAAGAGTATTTCCAGTCCATAGAAGATCGGGATAAGCTGGTCATTGTCGTTTCCTTCCTGCCTCTTTTAGCTGACAGCAGCCCTCTGGTCACTCCTGTTTTTGAGAGTTTTGCTGCCTCTCCTGGCCGGCCCTTATAGCTCCTCAGTGCCTTACCGAAACCCCATGATGGATAAGCGTGCACTTTCTCCTTCTCCCCTCTCCTCGGGAATAGCTTAATGCTAGATTGTTCTCCCCAAATGTGTGGCGAGCGCTGGATTTCCTGGTTCCCCCAGGACAGCCCTAAAACAGTTTCCTTGGAGTCCCAAAAGGGACTGCAGGATGAAAAGCAGGGGAGGAGGGAGGCTGCTTTCCTCCCAGCAGAGAGAGATAGAGATACAGAGATAGAGAGAGAGAGAGAGATACAGAGAGAGAGAGAGAGAGAGAGAGAGAGCGATACAGATTTGAGAGATATAGATAAATAGATACAGAGAGATATAGATAGAGATAACAGAGATAGATTAGATAGATAAAGAGATACACAGGGAGATACACAGAGAGATAGAGATAGATTAGATAGAGATACAGATAAATAGATACAGAGAGAGAGATACAGAGATAGATTAGATAGATAAATACAGAGATACAGAGACGGAGAGACAGATACAGAGAGAGAGAGAGATACAGAGAAAGAGACAGATACAGAGAAAGAGACAAAGATATAGATTAGATATACAGATAAATAGAGAGATACAGAGAGATACAGAGAGAGATTAGATAGATAAATACAGAGATACAGAGACGGAGAGACAGATACAGAGAGAGAGAGACAGATACAGAGAAAGAGACAGAGAGATAGAGATAGATTAGATAGAGATACAGATAAATAGATACAGAGAGAGATAGAGATACAGAGATAGATTAGATAGATAAAGACAGAGATACAGAGAGAGAGAGAGACAGAGAAAGAGAAAGAGAGAGAGAGGCTGGTGGGTTACAGGGTCATGCTGGTTGCCTCTTCAAGGAATTTTGTCTTCTCCCTCTCGGCCTCCCTCACGAGGCGTCTCTCTTTTGCTCTCCCAGGACGGGCTCTACGAGTGCATCCTTTGTGCTTGCTGCAGCACCAGCTGCCCCAGTTACTGGTGGAACGCGGACAAGTACCTTGGCCCAGCCGTGCTCATGCAGGTAATGGGGCCGCTGGGAAGACAAACTCTCCACCTGCCCCTGGGCTGGCCACTGTCTCAGCAAGTGCTGGATTGGGAGGTGGGCCCCCCGCTCTAAGGCACGGGAGGCGAAAGCAGCTCTTCCCAAGAGCGACTGCTCCCGCAGGCCTATCGCTGGATGATCGACTCCCGGGACGATTACACGGAGGAGCGTTTGGCCCAGCTGCAAGACCCTTTCTCCCTCTACCGCTGCCACACCATCATGAATTGCACGCAGACGTGCCCCAAGGTGGGTGCCGGGAGCTGGTTTCCCCACCTGGGATGGGATGGCGGCTGGGCGAGCGAGGTGTGAGCTGTGCCCGGGAACCCCCTCCATTCCCCCTTCCCCCCCATCACTGTTTCTTCCTTAGGGCCTGAATCCCGGGAAGGCGATTGCCGAAATCAAGAAGATGATGGCCACGTACAAAGAGAAGGCGGCCCACGGCTAGCCGCTACCCCACCCCACCCGCCGTGTGCACAGCCTGCCTTCCTGTTGAGAGAGGGGTGGGGGGGGGGCTTTAATTTATAGGTGAGTTTTCAGTGGGGTCACAGACTCCGCCTTGGTTGTGTGGACTTGTACAGTGAAACCTGTAAAGCCTAATTAAAAAAAAAACAGTTTCCTACTTTGTCCCTCTCCTTTTCCCCTCTCTCTCTTCAGTTCTGGCTTCTCTCTCAAGGGGCAGATACTCCTCGGCACAGGGCTCAAAAGACCCGGGGAGGGGGGGAGTCTTTGAGGCAGGAAAGCCGGGTTGGTCAACTGCAGCTCCCCCCCCTTTTTTTTCTTCAGTTCATGAACAGCCTGTATTTCTTCAGCAAAACGTTCTTTTTTTCCCCCCAAGTTTTTTATTTTTTATCTATATCTATCTATCTATCTATCTATCTATCTATCTATCTATCTATCTATCTATCTATGAAAACCACTCATGCCATAATCGCGAAATCTCCAGAACCGTAAAGCCTACAATCTTGAAATTTGCCACATATGTTCCTCTTGGCTTCTAGGTGCTTCACTAAGAAAGGATTTTTCGAAATGACCATCAGAGCATTAGTATTTCCTATATTATTATGAGCATGCTCTGATGCTAAAGAGTTCTACTCCCCCTCCCCACCTGAAAAGAAATCTGTTCCAAATGCAAAAACTCAAGCAGAGGAGAGGAGTTTCACTTTCAGTTTTACTTTCACAGCAGCAAGCAGCTGTACTACAGAACAGTTGAGCTAAGCCACGCCCAGCCTCCTTCCTGTCTCTTTGCTCACACAGCAAATACTGTTTGAGTTTCCAAACACCCCTCAATTCTCTCACATACTGACAGGATGCTAGCCAAATTTATACCAATGGATGCTGCAGGCTGGGACATTCTACTCCCACTCTCTCTCTGTTCCAACTGCCAGTTGCATTATATTAACACACTCTGATGCTACAGAGTTACACATTTTACGTTAAGTTTCAGGCTGTAAGTGTCAATTTATCAAGCCTGAGCACATAGTTTCGTAGCGATGCATGGGTGTCCAGCTAGTTTTTTTTATAAATGTATCAAATATATAAATGTATATAAATGCCTTCAAGTGAGGGAAGTATGACATCTGGGTGTCATACATTCTAATACAAATAAAACTACCAAAGTTAATCATAATTATTACATTCAATCAACTTACATATTTCTAGTAAATAATACGCATTTGGATTGGATTAGATTAGATAGATTAGATTAGATTAGATTAGATTAGAATTCTTTATTGGCCAAGTGTGATTGTACACAAGGAATTTATCTTTGGTACATACGCTCTCAGGGTACATAAAAAGAAAAGATACATTCATTAAGAATCATAAGATACAATACTTAATGATAGTCATAGGGTACAAATAAGCAATCAAATACTAGGAAACAAGATAAATTGTAAGGATACAGCAACAAGTTACAGTCATACAGTCACAAGTGGGAGGAGATGGGCAATAGAAAGGATGAGAAGATTAATAGTAATGCAGATTTAGTGAATAGTTTGACAGTGTTGAGGGAATTACTTGTTTAGCAGAGTTCGGGAAAAAAACTTGTGTTTAGTTGTTCTGGTGTGCAGTGCTCTATAGTGTCGTTGCAATCTATCATTGTTCATTTATTCCACGTTTTCTCTTATTGCTTTCATTTTATTATATAAAAATGTATACATTGATATTCCCCCTCCCCTTATTTCTATCTAGTTTTTAATCGTATCACCCTTTATTAAAAAAAACCTTTTCCTTTCTTTTTAACTTCTAATCATGTCACCTACCTGAAAAAAAGAGAGAAAAGAAAAGAGAGAAAGGGAAGAGCAAATCAGAACAACAACATAAAACATTCTTGAATAAACAGCAGATAAGCCATCAATGTTGGGGTAAAAGTGAACCTTGCTCAAATAAAATCTGATCCGGAAAAGTAGATTAACACCTCTTTATTTATGTACATAAGCAAGGAGGGGAAGAAGCCTTCAAGTGATGGAAGGTCTTAGAGTCATTTGAAAGCACATGGGAGCAAGAGTTGGCATGCCACATTAGTCAGTAAATTCGGAATTTCTTAGAGGATACCGGCTTGCCCTCAAGGTTGTTTGTTTTGATTTGGAACAGAATTTGTAACACAGTTTAGGGAAGAGAAATGTAAACTTCCCCGCCACTGGGATTAGAAGAGGAATAGGAACTAGGATGGGATAGAATGTAGAAGAGAAGAGAATAGAGAATAGAATGGAGAATATAGAATAGAGTAGAGTAGAATAGAGTAGAGTAGAGTAGAGTAGAGTTGAATAGAATAGAGTGGAGTAGAGTTGAATAGAATAGAATAGAGTAGAGTAAAGTAGACTAGAGTTAAATAGAATAGAATAGAATAGAATAGAATAGAATAGAATAGAATAGAATAGAATAGAATAGAATATATGGAATGGAACGGAACAGAATAGAATAGAAAAGAAAAGAAAAAATACAGAATGGAATAGAATAGATATAGGATAGAATGCAGAGTAGAAAGAATAGAACTAGAATAGAATAGAAAGAATAGAATAGAATACATAGAGTATAGAGAATAGAATGAGAAGAGAGGAGAGGAGAAGAAAAACAATATTTTTATTGACAACGTGTGATGGCACACAAAAGGAATTTGTAGTGCATAATGTCACAATGTACATATAAACAGCCACCGGCTCATGGTTGACTCAGCCTTCTAACCATCTGAAGTCGGTAAAATGAGGACCCAGATTATTCGGGGCAATAGACTGATTCTGTAAACTGCTTAGAGTAGGGAGTAACTTTAAGCCTGGCGGACTTCAACTCCCAGAATTCCCTGGTCAGTAAAGTTGGCTGGGGAATTCTGGGAGTTGTAGTCCGCCAGGCTTAAAAGTTGCTAGGGTTGGAGACCCCTGGCTTAGAGAGGGCTGTGAAGCGGTATATAAGGCAGAGATCTTCAAATTTGGCAGCTTTAAGACTTGTGGACTTCAACTCCCAGAATTCTCCAGCCAGAAGTCCACAAGTCTTAAAAGCTGCCAAGTTTGAAAACCTCTGGTCTAAGGGCTATTGCTATATAAGGGAAAAAAAAATAAGAAATCCTAAGCAGCCAATAGGAGGAGATAGCAGAAAACGAGTCCTCTATAGGAACCACTTACAGGAGCAGCGACCTGCAGGAGAGGGGAGGGAGGGGGGGGGTCTCTTCAGTCGGACTCCATATAGGACTACTTCTCCCGGCAGCCTCCGCGAGCGCCGGCCCCGCCCCTCCGATGAGCGATCAGCTGCTGCAGAGGTTCCCGAACTCGCCCAGCAAACCTCCAACTCGGCCGGCAGCCCCTGGTGGGCGAGCGGAGCTGTCCACCTGCTGGAACCGGTGCTGCCGGTTCGAGAGTGCGAGCTAGAGCCAGAGCCAGAGGCTTCGGCGGCTGCTCGGGACTCGCACGCAGGGCGTTTCTGGCGGAACCCGCTATTCTCCCGCTTTGCCTTCTCGGGGAGCCCCGGGATAAGCCCGCGGGCGAGTTTCGACCGGTTTCCCTCCGGCTAACGCCCCGGTGCGTCCACCCACCCACCCACCCACCCACGGCTGGCCAAGGCAAGTCCCTTCGGCCGGGCTCTTCCTTGATCGCGGGCCAAGGCGAGGTGACACGTAGCACTGCGGGCGGCCCCGGTCGTTGGACGGAAGGCAAAGCGGCGACCGAGGGGGTCTCACCACCGCCGCCCCTCGACCGGTAAGGAGGCGGCTTTGCGGGAGGGGGGTTCCCAAGAGAAGCAGATGGTTTTGCCTTTGGCAAAGACTATCCTGTCCCCTTCCCTCCTCCTTTCCGGGGGGGGGGGTGGTGGTCCTTGAGTACTGCCCTAGCTTGCCCTGAGTCCACCCCACCCCACCCCACTCAGCACCCTTGGCCGGAGTTTCCCCCTCCCCAAAAAAGGACTTTGCCTTCGCCCCTCCCGATCCAAAGCTGCCCTACCTGCATAGCTGGGCTCAGCTTTCCCATGGGAGGAGGGAGGCTTGTTCTGAGCACCCCCCAGCTCCATACTATGTCAGTCCCTTGCCTGGAGTTTCCCCCTCCCCTTCAATGGGGGGTGGGGGGGGCAAATGCTGCCCTACCTGCATGGCTGGGCTCAGCTTCCCCTCCTTTCCCATGGGAGAGGGGGAGGGGGGCTGGTCCTTGAGTGCTGCCCTAGCTTGCCCTGAGTCCCCACCCCCCACCCCACTCAGTACCCTTGGCCGGAATTTCCCCCTCCCCAAAAAAGGACTTTGCCTTCGCCCCCCCCAAAAAGCTGCCCTACCTGCATGGCTGGGCTCAGCTTTCCCATGGGAGGGGGGAGGCTTGTTCTGAGCACCCCCCCAGCTCCATACTATGCCAGTCCCTTGCCTGGAGTTTCCCCCTCCCCAAAAAGGACTTTGCTTTCGGGCAGCCACCCAAATACTGCCCTACCTGCATGGCTGGGCTCAGCTTCCCCTCGTTTCCCATGGGACAGGGGGGAGCTTGTCCTGAGCGCCCCCAGCCACCCACCCCACGCTGGCCCATTCCCTTGCCTGGAGTTTCCCCCTCCTCAAAAAGGACCAAATTCCACTGGCTAGCTGGCTCAGTGGCTAACGTGTTGAGCTCATTGATCAGAAAAGTCAGCAGTTCGGCGGTTCGAATCCCTAGCATAGGTTTCCTGCACGAGCAGGGGGTTGGACTAGATGACCTCCAAGGTCCCTTCCGACTCTGTTACTGTTAAATACTGCCCTATCTGCGTGGCTGGGCTCAGCTTCCCCTCGTTTCCCAGGGGAGAGGGAGTGGAGGGTCTCAGCCATAAGAGGTGAGCCCCTTGATGATCTAGCCAAAGCCTTACCGGCTTCTCCCCGGCTTCCTTCCAGTGACTGCCAGCTCCCTGCTCTCATCTTTTCTCTCCCCTCCTCACCCCCTCTCCCCTTGCACCGGCTCCACTGAACTATCTGGGCACCTAAACCCTGGAGTAAAAATCCCAGGCACACGAGCGGGGCAGAGGTCGGAGAAGGGCAGAGGCCGGGTATCCAGGACCTGTTCAGGAGCGAACGTGACCCCCTGCCGGTGAAGCCCACCAAGGGGGAGGCCAGTGCTCTTTGGCCATAATAGCCCAGTGCTAAAAGACTCCTTTCCTGTTTGGCCAGCTACCGATGGCGGGTACGAGACTGCAGTTCTCTTAAGGATGTTTGGAAAAGCTGGATTGTCCAATGGAGGCTGCCGAGTGTGCCAGGATCTTGCCAGGTGAGAGGCGAAAGGGCTTAAAAAGAGAAGAGGGATGGGGGGGGGAGCCAAAATCCAGCTGCTGCCAGGGGTGAAATGCTCCCGGTTCGGACCGGATCACCCAATCTGGTAGCGATGGCAGGCGGTGGTTCAGAGAACCGGTAGCAAAAATCCCTGCCCCCCCCCCACGTGTCCAGCTGAGCCGTGTGATCATCAGAAGCTTTTTTTTTTTAACTTTTAAAAGCATTTTTTCTACAACCTCTTCGGCTGAAAAAATGCTTTTAAAAGTAATTTTTAAAAAGCCTCTGATGATCGCATGGCTCCCGCTGGGATTGTCAGAGGCTTTTTTTTTTTTATTGAAAAGTTTTTTTAAAAGTTTACACGTATTTTTCCCCCTCTCCTCCCCCCTCCTGCCCCAACCCTCCCACCCCCCACTTGACTTCCCAGAGTAAATACAGGGTATAGCATTTAACAACAACAAAAAAAAAACATAAGCTAACTATATAGATTTATCTCCCTCTTGCACTTTAACTCCCCTTGTTCATATCTAAATATAACTATTTAAACCAATTATTGCTTGAAAGTAATCAATCCAACTTTGTTCTTGTCCATTCTTCAATAATAAGCAAGTCTTCTTTCTTCTACAGTTAAACATCAGATCTCCAACCCTTACATACATGAATAACCTTAACAAAATATTTTAACCAATCTCAAATAAAATATATTGTAAAAACCTTATTTTTACTTTTTTCAGTTACAGTTAAACATCAGATCTCCAACCCTTACATATATTAACACCTTAACAAAATATTTTAACCAATCTCAAATAAAATATATTGTAGAAACCTTATTTTTACTTTTTACCCCATAAACTTATATTAAGTCTTCTTGAAAACATTCCTTACTTAGTAGCTTTACATAAACTTATTCATCTTATTCTCTACAAATCCTCTACGTATAATCAAATAACATCTTCACTGTTTAATATCCATATAAAATATTGTCAAAAACCTTCCCTCAACCCTTGCACCATTTATATTTTCCTTATATCCCACAAGTTTATATTTATTCTTCAACAAAGCATTCTTTAATATGGTATTAATGTAATTTAAAACAACATATAAAAGTTTAATATCCTTCTTCTAACCCATAAACTTATATCGAATGATCTACACTGTCCATAATTTTTACATCCACAATATTTTTCTTTTAACCCATAAACTTATATAAATTCTTCACCAATTCATAACAATTCAACCATAACATTATTTAATGTAACTTTTCAAAACAAATCATGTCCCTAAATATAGGTAAATCATTCATTTTCCCTATAATATAACTTATACAGGTATAATCATTCTTTTTCGCTACTACTATCCTCCCCCAAAAAGAGGATTGTAATTTTTCCTTCTCCATTTTTTCCTGACTTTTTTGCGGAGCTTTTGCTTCAGTCTTTTTCCTCCGCCTTCTTTTATTTTAATAAGTTCTTGGATTTTTAACTGAAGTTGCTGAACCTTACAATCCTGTTCTCTTCGCAAAGTAATTCCGTTCAGTAAAAACACCTCTATAACTGCGATTGGGAATCCATTTTTGTAAAAAAGTTGTGAAGTTCCACTTCGAATCTTCCTTCTTATATAAGAAATCCCTACACCTCCTGACAATTTTCCAGTTGTCTGTGTCAAAGCCTCTGAAGAAATGTCTCTCACTGTTTCCTGGTTGCGCTCCTTCAAGCCTCTCTGCCTTTCCTTCTTAATTTGAAAAACCTCCATTTCATTTTCCAAAGGCACATTAAACTGGGTTATTTCATCCGCCGCCTCCTTCAGCAACTCCTTGTTGTTTAGCAACTGGAACAATACAGTATCTTCACTTGTATCTTTGTTTCGAGTTTGTGTAAAGTCCTTCTTGAAAAGCCCTTCCATTCTTTCCACAAACCCGGAGATAAATGATTCTAAAATTTCTTCAAAGAGATCCACAGTCAGTATTTGTGTATTTACTGATATATGTAATGGTGAGCCTTCATCACTTTAAAAAAAGCCAGCCTTTTTTTTCCCCCCTCTAATAAGACTTTCACTTTATACTTTTCCAAAAACTAAATCAATTATTCCAGTCCTTAAATGGTACCAGTCTTTTTAAATAAAAGTCCTTTTAAAATAAAATCCTCTTCTTTTAAACAGGGGCTTTCAGCACCACATGATATTTTGTAACTAACTTTCACTTCTCCACGCCCTCGTTAGAATCAAACGCCATCTTACTTTCTCTTTCTCCCATAGAAAATCAGAGGGAAGTGATAAGACTCTTCGGAGTCAAAGTTCAGTACTTGCCATTTTAGTTTCTCCTGTATTTGCTCTGCCAGCTTTCAAGTCCAAAATTTTTTTTAAAAAAAGTTGAGTTGCTGGGGTGGTCGCGACGCCTAGTTCTGCTTGAAGCAGAAACGTCCCAGGTCCGGAGCAATGACGGGCTTCCCGGGGAGCTCTCACCCTTTAAGCCCCAGATTTAAAAAGAAACCTGGGGCTTTTGGGGAGCTCTACCCACACCCGTCAGCTCTCTTTCCCCCCTTTCCCCTCTTCTCCCAGGGGAAAAGTTTTCAAGCCGCTGAACAGCCATTGTTAATGCAATTAATTAACAGCCGTTGTTGTAAGAGACTGATTTATTTAGTAAACCAAGGTTTGAACGGACTTTGTGTGTGCTGCGTTCTTTGGGGTCCGTAGCTGGGG
Organism: Arizona elegans; assembly: GCA_022577455.1. Lineage (NCBI taxonomy): Eukaryota > Metazoa > Chordata > Lepidosauria > Squamata > Colubridae > Arizona > Arizona elegans. Next base: position 7,678,038 of record JAKOOJ010000023.1, read on the forward strand.
CAGAACAGTCCCTTCCAACTCTTGTTAATCTGTACATCTCTATCTTTCTCATTGTTTTCAAACAATGAAAAAGTTGGCCTCTTCCTTGGGCAGTCAGACCTGTTTTGCTACCTCAAAGCTGAAGTTCAACACTGCCTGAGGAAGTAAGAAATGATTTCGGCGGGATTTTCCCGTCCTATGTCATTGTCTCATGCAAAGAGAAAAGCTCCGTCTTGCAAGGACACTGACAAGTTGTTTGTTTTTTGTTTTTTTTTGCTTCCTCTCTCCTTTGTTAGGTAATAGCAGCCTGTTGGGAGATCAGCAGCTGAATTACCATTCCCTGGAGCAGAGCCCCCCTAAACCCTCTACAGTAAGAAGAGAGTTTCCAAACAGGGCACCTTTGAGACTGGGGAGGAGGAGAAGCAGGGGTGGGCTTCAAAAATTTAGCAAGGGGTTCTCTGCCCGGTTGCTAGGTGGGCGTGGCCATGGTGGGTGTGGCCTAGTCAACCTCCTGCACCATGGCGGGGGTGTGGTATTTTTGCCCTCCCCAGGCTTCGGAGGCTTTCCTTGAGCCTCCAGGAGGGCGAAAACAGCCTCCCCAGGCTCTGGAGGCCCTTCCCAAATTTCTGGTACGCCTGTTTTTTGCCCTCCCGAGTCTCCACGCGTGCCCTGCATCCAAAATGGGTCGCATGGGGACTCCTGGGAAAGGCAGGATGGGGTGGGCATGGCCAGACGGGAATGGGATTTGGGGGTTCTCGGAACTGCACAGAATCTTAGCTAGAGGTTCTCCCGAACCCCTGCGAACCCCCAGCAGCCCACCCCTGAGGATAATTGGGGGGGGGATTAGAGGGCCGAGGGAGAGTCAGTGCCTCATTGGACTGTTGATCCCAGGAAATAGAAGAGGGCTTTTCCAAAGATGGGGTGGCTAAGGCCAGCCTTTTGATGCTTGAGGCCAATGTCTGAGGTGAAGCTCATGAGGAAATGAGATAAATTTGCATTTCTCTTAAGCCTTTTGTATCCTGGAGATTTTAAGAAATCCAGAAGGGATTAAGCTGTGAGTCCAAATGGCTGGGCCTGGAGGCTTCGGGTGTTACCAGGAAGCGCATGGCCCTGAACTCTGCCAGAATAGAAGAATAATAGAAGAATAGAATAGAATAGAATAGAATAGAATAGAATAGAATAAGGGATAGAATAGAATAGAATAGAATAGAATAGAATAGAATAGAATAAGGAATAGAATAGAATAGAATAGAATAGAATAGAATAGAATAAGGGATAGAATAGAATAGAATAGAATAAGGTATAGAATAGAATAGGGGATAGGATAGGATAGGATAGGATAGGATAGGATAGAATAGAATAGAATAGAATAGAATAGAATAGAATAGAATAGAATAGAATAAGGAATAGAATAGAATAGAATAGAATAGAATAGAATAGAATAGAATAGAATAGAATAGAATAAGGGATAGAATAGAATAGAATAGAATAAGGTATAGAATAGAATAGGGGATAGGATAGGATAGGATAGGATAGAATAGAATAGAATAGAATAGAATAGAATAGAATAGAATAGAATAGAATAGAATAGAATAGAATTCTTTATTGGCCAAGTGTGATTGGACACACAAAGAATTTGTCTTTGGTGTATATGCTCTCAGTGTACATAAGGAGAATAAAATACATTCATCAAGAATAAAAAGATACAACACTTAAGTGATAGTCAAGGTTACTAATAAGCTATCAAATCGTACTAGGAAACAAATAAAAACAATATAAGTTGTAAAGATCCAAGCAACATGGATATCGTCATAAGTGGGAAGAGATAGATACTAGTAAGGAAGAGAAGGATAATAGTAATACAGACTTAGTAAATTATTTGACAGTGTTGAGGGAATGATTTGTTGAGCAGAGTGATGGCGTTTGGGAAAAAAAAACCCATTCTTGTGTCTAGTTGTTCTGGTGTGCAGTGCTCTATAGTGTCGTTTTGAGGGTAGGAGTTGAAACAGTTGATGTCCAGGATGCGAGGAGTCTGTAGATATTTTCCCAGCCCTCTTTTTGACTCGTGCAGTAGGTCCTCCATGGAAGGCAGGTTGGTAGCCATGGTTTTTTCCGCAGTTCTAATGATCCTCTGAAGTCTCTGTCTGTCTTGTTGGGTTGCAGAACCGAACCAGACAGTTACGGAGGTGAAGATGACAGACTCCGTAATTCCTCTGTAGAACTGGATCAGCAGCTCTTTGGGCAGTTTGAGCTTCCTGAGTTGGCGCAGAAAGAACATTCTTTGTTGTGTTTTTTTGATGACATTTCTGATGTTAGGGGTCCATTTTAAGTCTTGAGATATGGTAGAACCTATTAATTATATTAAGGGACGCTGCCGCGGGTGAGGAAACTCCTGCCCGGGTTCTCTTGCCGATCGCCAATTCTTCCTTCCCCAGGAAGTGAAGGGTTTCCAGAGGAAGACATGGAAGACGTTCCTCTGCCACTCGGTCTCCGTGCTCACTCTGGGGCTCCCCCTCGTCATCTTCCACTGGAAGCCACACCTGGAGATCTACGCCAAATGCACACCTTGCACCTTGGGCCAGGCAGACTGGGTGCTCATCCGAGTAAGTGCCTGAAGGCAGAGCTGGGCAGTGCCGGCTTGAGCACTGCAACGGGCCCCTGGGCGGCCCCTGGCAGCTCCCATGGCTTTGGACCCATCTCCTCCTCTCCCCGGGGGTGGGCTTCAAAAACTTTAGCGAGGGGTTCTCTGCCCGGTTGCTGGGTGGGGGTGGCCATGGTGGGCGTGGCCTAATTGGCCTCTTGCACCACGGCGGGGGAGGGGGGCGTTTTTGTCCTTCCTGGGCTCTGGAGGCTTTCCTCAAGCTTCTGGGAGGGCGAAAATGGCCTCCCCAGGCTCCGGAGGCCCTCTGGAGGCTGGAAACGGCCCTGTTTCCGGCCTTCCCAAACTTCCGGTCAGCCCGTTTTTTGCCCTCCCTGAGCCTCCATGCGTGCCCTGCACTTACCTGCATCCAAAACGGGCCGTGGGGGCTCCTGGATAGGGTGGGGCACGGTGAGATGGGTAGGGCCAGCAAGGAGTGGGATTTGGGGGGTCCTCCGAGCTGCACAGAATCTTAGCTAGAGGTTCTCCCGAACCCCTGAGAATCCCCACCCCTGCCTTTCTGCAAAGCCACTGGCTCTTCCCCGGGGAAGAGGCGCTTCTGCCCGTCAGCTGTTCCCGCCCTCTTCTTCCAGGATCAGTCGGGACGGTGTTTCGCATCCAGGGTACAAACAGAGCAGATCGAAGATGGCAGGTGAGCAGCCCTTCCCATGTATTTCCCTGATTGGCAGAAGGTGTTGAGGGGGCTGGGGTACATCGGTGGCTGCACCTGGAGTTGGCAGGGAGAAAGAGAGAGGTGCCTACTGCCAAGAGGGAGGCTGACCAGGTGCTCTGTGCAGGGAAGAGGAATGGGGATGCAGACCTTAGTCTGGGTATCGGCAACCTATGGCTCCAGAGCCTCATGCGGCTCTTTGGGCCCTCTATTGTGGCTCCCTGTCGGGTGATCCCACCACTGGCTGGCCCTGCCCCTCGCCCTCCCCTCCCAGTCACTCCTCGCCTGGCCTGAGAAGGTAAGGGCGGCGGCAAGGGTTGGAGAAGCAGCTGGGGCAGAGACAGAGAGATACAGAGAGAGGGGGAGAGAGAGGGAGAGGGAGGGAAGGAGGGAAAGAGTGAGATAGATGTCAATAGAGTTGTGTGGTTCCCGGTGTTTTTTAACAACCGGTTCTCTGCCCTAATGACCGGCTGGGTAGGCGTGGCTGGGGGGGTGTCATGTGACTGGGGGAAGTGAGTGACGTTGAGTAGGCCACGCCCACCCAATTTTGTGTCTCCCGGTGTTTTCTTTTCTGTGAGAAACGGGTCCAAATGGCTCTTTTGAGTGTTTAAGGTTGCTTTAGTCAGATGCATCCATCTGCCCCTCACACCACCGGCACTTCCTCCTGACCTTCCTCACCAGCTCAGGGGCTCTTAAACAATAGAGGCCACCTTCCTGATTTCCAAAACGCCTTGTCCTCTCCTCTCTCTTCCTGGGAAGCCTCGAATCCAGAACAGACGAGGGGAGGAGCGCTATCGCCGTGGGCGTTACGGATGACCAAGCAGGAAGCCGGGACACCATACGGCTGCACCAGAAGGAAGAGGTCAGCACTCCAGGATGGGCGACCCTGGATCCATTCTGAGCAGCTCACCGATGGGGATCCCCTGACGAGGCTGCTCTGCAAAGGGACACATCTCCCTGAAGGCAGGCAGGGTCCCAGTCCTTTGGGGCACAGACACCATCCCTACCATGGCACAAAGCAGGCTGGGCAGAGGAAGCTCCTCCGGCCATGGCCAGGTGCTGCTGCTGCCGCCTCGGAGACCTTAACTCGTCCCCCTTTCCTCTCCTCTTCAGAAAAACGTCCTTCGCTATTACTCCTTCGAAGGCGTGCACTATCTGTGGGTGGAAAGACGGCAAGCCTACTGCAGGGCCAGGTGAGAAGTTCTCCCTGGGGGCTCTCTACAGGCTGTGGGGCCTGGCCAGTCCTGGTTAGCCTAACCGGCCTCTGGACCTTTCGGATTTTAATCCGTCCGAGAAGAAATGCAACCCGCCCCTTTCTTCCTCTGTGTTTCTGCAGTACGTTGGATGAAGGCTGGACGTGTTCCGATCTCCACCTCTCCTGCCGCGGCCTGAGCGTCCAAGAGCAATCTGCCAGGCACGTCCCGCCCTTTAGAGAAAGAGTATTTCCCTGCTTTAGCACCAGTGGTGGGATTCAAATAATTTAACGACCAGTTCTCTGCCCTAATGACCGACTGGGTGGGCGTGGCCATGGTGGGCGTGGCCATGGGGTGTGACAGGCAGCACTCGGCCTCCTGTACCCCCCATGGAGCAAAAATGGGCTGCGGGGGGGGGAATGCACCGCCCCCCTGCGCATCGTTTTGGGCCTAGTAGGCCTCCCTGCAGCCTCTTGGGAGTGAAAACGCACTGTGGAGGGGCACTGGACCCCCCCCACCCTGTTTTGAACCTAATAGGCCTCCCTGCAGCCTCCTGGGAGTGAAAATGGGCTGCAAGGCGGGGTTGCCACACACCCCCACACCCCATTTTGGGTCTAGTAGGCCTCCCTGCACTTACCTGGGAGTTACGTGGGGACTCCTGGAAGGGGCTGGGAGGGAAGTGGCCAGCCAGCAATTTAACTACCGGTTTGCACGAACCGACACGAACCGGCTGAATCCCACCAATGTTTAGCACTGTAGTAAACCGATTTTTCTGGGGGGGTGGGTGGGACTTATTTGGGGGGAAAAAAAGATCAGATCTTGCAAGGCCACCTTCTTTCATTCCCTTCTTGGTTTCCACCTCAGCTAAAAGGAGAGTTGTATCAGGCCTCATTAAAGAGGCTTAATGTCTCTCAGCCGAGCTGCACAAAATCCACCAGCCGTTCCCAGAGGGGTCTCCTCTCATCGGTGGCCTCACTCTTCCAGCACGGCTGTGGGGAACAGTTGGCTCTGAGGGGACTGGCATGGTCTCATCCCCTGCATCAGGCTTATAGAATGAGGCGTGGTGGCTCAGTGGTTTAAATGCAGTACTGCAGGCTAATTCTGTCGACTGCCAGAAGTTCGGCAGTTCAATCCTGACCGGCTTAAAGTTGACTCAGCCTTCCATCCTTCCGAGATCGGCAAAATGAGGACCCAGATTGTTAGGGGGAGATATTCTGACTCTATAAGCCGCTTAGAGAGGGCTGTAAAACACTGTGAAGCGGTATATAAGTCTAAGTGCTATTGCCATCAGGAAGTGTTACTGGGATGTCAAGCCAGCCAACTTTTCACACCAAGCTCCGTAAGAACTGGCTGTCGACTAGCAAATTCTCCCCCACACAGTCTTATGTTTAAACTCTCTTTAGTACAAGATACTAGCAGGAGGCTGATAGGAAGGGGAGTCTACATTTTCTACACTGAAGCTCTGATTCCTGAAGACACTGGCTAATTGAAGTGGGCTTTGGGGATGGCTGCGGCTTTCCTAAAACGGTGTGCTCCTTGTACCCCTCCCTCCTTTGACAGAAAGGTGATTTACGGGCCAAACTTGATTGACGTGCCGGTGAAGTCATACCTCTGGCTGCTGATGGATGAGGTAAGCCAGCGGTTGAGCAGGCAGGCTTAGCCTGTCTTCGGCAACACGAGTGAGTGAGCAAAGAAGGGCCAGTCGCTAGACTCTGCTCCTTGGTCAGAAGAGCTTCTGCTTTTGTCTGGCCCTGAAACAGGGAGAACAGGAGCAATGATAAGGGATTAAACTCATATGCCATCTGAGTCTCAGCACCTCTGGTCGGCCCACATCAATCAATCAGTCAGAAGTTACAAAGATTAAAAAATAAAAATAAAAGGAGCAACTGTGAACTCTTCGGCGCTAGGGCAAATTAGGATGCAGTAGTGCAGGCTAATTCTGCTGACTGCCAGCAGTTCGATCCTGACCTGCTCAAGGTCGACTCAGCCTTCGATCCTTCCGAGGTCGGTAAAATGAGGACCCAGATTGTTAGGGGGCGATAGGCTGACTCTGTAAACTGCTTAGAGAGGGCTGTAAAACACTGTAAAGTGATATATAAGTGATAAGTGCTATTTCGGTCTCTTTGGAAGGAGTTATGTCGTTCTGCGGAGAGGCAAGCATGAGGCCCCTCTGCAGAACCTTCGAGGCAGGGAGGGAGGGGGATTCCTGGCTTCTCCTCTGAATCATAGGCCCTGTGGGAGCTCATTAGCTAAGTGGGGGTGTGTGTCAGGGTTCTGACGGATGCCTTAATTAAATCATGAGTCTCAAGCCAAGCTTCAAAAGAAATCCATATTAGGAGCTTCATGTCGGCACGTTCCAAGTGAAGCCAACTCTGACCCCACGTAATTTATGGCCCAATCTTGAACCTGTTTCCCCCCTCCCCCAGGGTGTGTCATCAGTCACATTCACCAAAGGAGCAATTTCGCAGGTTAGAGAAATCACTCCCCTCCGGCAGCTGTGGGTAACCCTGGGAGACAGCCTTGAGAGAGATATGTCTGGAATGTGCTTTCATTTTTGGCTGCTGTGCTGCTTCACCGGTTTCCCATCCCCCTTGCCTATGGCAACTCGAGAGCAGGCCAGGGATGCTTTGCGAGTTGACATTGGGAAGGCTCTTCAGATACCTGAAGAGTGAAGGCGGAAGTACCAATGAAGGGCTAAACGTACCCACTTCCTTTCCTCTCTTGCAGATCTTGAATTTATTCTACTTCTTCCAAGTGTTCAGCATCACCTTATGGATCTGTGAAGAATATTACTCCTACGCGGCCTGCATCTTTATCATTTCCACCATCTCCATCGGACTCTCTCTCTACGTCACCAAAAAGGTGCGCACTGGCCACAACTTTTCCCCTCCCCACTGAATTTGTGAATCCACCCTGCCAGTGGCGGGATGCTGCCGGTTTAACAACCGGTTTGGTGAAAGGTGCTTGCACGCAGCGCTGAAAATGGAGCCTTTAGAAGCTCAACTGCTTACCTTCCAAGTCAGCAACAGTAAGTAGAACAGCAAGGGGTGGGGGAATCAGCTGTGCTGCGTGATTGAGATGAACTACAAAACAGGAAAAATAAAGGACAGGATAGAGCGGGTCCGGGGCCAATTGATCGTTGGAACTACCGGATCGCCCGAACTGGTCTGAACCAGCTGAATACCATCTCTGCACCCTGCCCCTCAAGCCGATCACTACAGTGGGACAAGGGACCGACGGTACCCCAGAGATGCCACACCACTATTGCTTAGCCCTTGACCAAGGCCTTGGTTCCTTTCAGCAAAACAGGACTCTCCGGGACATGGCAAAAGTGGTGAGCAGTGTACAGATCTGCCGACCTTCTGGAGGTGAGCAATCATGTGGTGACCTCTTGGGCAGCAGCCTGGTGGATCTCAAGAGGAGCTCCAGCCTGAAGCTGGACTCTCCTTCTCAACTGGGTCATCCACCAGAACAGTTTCCCTCGTTCTGCACGTCATGGTATCTTTCTAGTAGATTGGGCTTCTTCCTTCCCGCCGCACACGGTCTTTGTTGGTTCCTTCTTGGGGGGGCGGGGGGGAGCAAGGAGAAGGCCCATTGAAGCAGCCCCTTGCTCCCGAGATCAACAGCGAGGGTACCTGCTCCCTCTAGACTACGGCGCCCAAACAGGGCAGTCAGATTCAGTTGTCCACTAAGTGACAGAATCCTCCCAAGAGAAGCTGGAAAAGGGAGATGCCCCTCCAAGGTCAAAGAGGGCCTGGCACAATTCTCAACCCAATTCTTCCGGGGGTGGGATGGGAGGCACGGTCTGAGTTCCTTCCTTTCTTGGCTACCAGAGAGAGTGGTGGTGAGTTCCGTGGATCTCGTGCCAGGAGACGTCCTCGTGGTCTCTCCAGAGGGGATGCTGGTTCCCTGCGATGCCGCATTGCTGAACGGCGAGTGTGTGGTCAATGAAAGCCTTCTGACCGGTGAGCTGGGGGTAGGGGGGACATGGGCAGGGGGGCCCCAAGGCTGCTCATTGTTTTAAAGCCTCCATCAGCATCTGCCTGCCTGGATCCTCCACCAAATGCTTGACATGTTCCTGCTTGCGGAGACTTCAGTGGCACCCTGGTGCTGGCTGACGTGGCTGCTTTCAAGTGACGTGGCTGCTTTCAAGTTTTTCTTGGAGCTCCCCAACAAGCTGTCTGCTTTTTCCCAGGGGAGAGCACACCAGTCCTGAAGACCCCTTTGCCTAAAAGCCCGGAAGAGGCCAACACCACCTATTCCTCCGAAGATCACAAACGACACACCCTGTTCTGTGGGACACAAATCATCCAGGCTCGATCCCACGGAGATGCTGACATCCTGGCAGTTGTGACCCGCACTGGTGAGGGCATTTCAGGGAATTTCTTCTCTTCCCTGCCAGGATCGAGACTGTCCAATCTCCCACAGAGTCTGTTTGCCCTGCACCCCTGATCTCATGCCCAGCCTTGCTGTCTCCCTCCCTCCAGGCTTCTACACAGCCAAAGGGGATCTCATCAGCTCCATCCTTCATCCCAAACCATTGAAACTCAGGTTTCATAATGATGCTTGGAAGTTTGTTACCTTCCTTGCCATCTTGGGTAAGTTCACACATGGTATTGAAAGCGGAAAAGGCACCCACTGTCTGTTGTGGCCCGTCAGCGGCCTGTGCAGCTAGTAGCTGATTCCGACAGCGAGGAGACTGGTGTGGTGCTGCGCCAGCAGCCTGTGCAGCTGGCACTTGAGTCAGACAATGAGGAGGCTGGAGAAGATGTGGTAGGGGATAGAGTTTTAGACCTGGGGAAAGAGACCATCCACCAATGGGTTCAAAATGCTTCCATTAAGAATCTGGACCAGCTGAAGGTGCTTAACCACTATCATTTGTTTGAGCCAAAAAGTTCAGGGACGTATAAGTGGAGCCTTTTTTGGACAGGGCATAGTTACAGACGGTACTTGGGAACATTATCTCCTTCTCCAGCAGCCCATTGGGAGCTTGGCTGGCCCTCTGACATCTTTAGACAATTTGTTTCTGCTGGGGGTAGCCTTGTTGCATCAGTAGAAGCTGGAATGGAAATCATCGTTGGTCCCCAGCACATCCCATGTGGCCCCGAAACATGTCCTGCCTCTACGCAGCTGAGGAGCTGCTGGGCCCTGCCACCTCTGGCCACCTCTGTGCAATATATCCTGCCTGTGGGTCCTTGTCTACTTGGAGTCTCTGTGGCCAACCTCCTTCTGCAAGGCCTCTCCCGATAGTGCCGCCAGCTTTGTCTCTCTCCTTGTGGGTTTGTGTGGGCTGCTCTGATGCTCACTCAGCCTTGTTTGCTGGGGTCCAGGGGTGAAATCCAACAGGTTCTGACAGGTTCTGGACAACCGGTAGCGGAAATTTTGAGCAGTTCGGAGAACCGGCAGCGGAAATTTTGAGTAGTTCGGAGAACCGGCAAATACCACTTCTGGCTGGCCCTTCCCCTGGAGTGGGGTGGGAATGGAGATTTTGCAGTATCCTTCCCCTGCCATGCCCACCAAGCCACACCACGTCCACCAAGCCACGCCCACAGAACCAGTAGTAAAAAAATGGATTTCACCAGTGCTGGGGTCCCAAAACTTTTATTCCTCTTTCCTCCAGCTGTCATTGGGACCATCTACAGCATCATCATCTTAAAGAGAAACAAGGTAGGTTCAGTGCCTGTGGGCCTCGGAGTCTCTCTCACCACTTTCCCCCTCTCCCCCGCCCCCCAGGTCTCCAGATGAGAACTACTCCAAAGGTCCTTTGCACTGGAACACACAGCCCTCACCTGTTGGGTGACAAAATTCCGTCAACTGGTGGCCTCTTTGGCCAGCCACTCATTGGGTTTCTCTTATTGGGGGCGCATGGAGTCAGTGTTGTGACCTAGACCTGAGTAGTTATTACCAGACACAATCAGTCCTAAACAAACATCTTTTATTAAAACAGCTGAGAATCACTTCATTCTCAGCTTAGTCTAAATTAATTCCAAAACAAATCCTTCAGAAAAAGTCCTTTGGCCTTATCACAAACCTTTGTCTTCTTTGGCACCCTGCCAAAGGCTTTTCTTGGCAAAGCCCCATGAAGTTCAGAAAACAAGAGACGCCAACAAGAAACAAATGTAGCAACGTTGCTTTCCTACAAAGAGCCCAAGAGCTTTTGCTGCTCTTTTAAGCCTTCTGGGAGGGGCCAATTATCTTCTGGCCTTACTCCCGAGTCATCCTTTTTGCTTTAGCTGCTCTTGCCTTCTGGCAGCTCTGTGCATGCTGCACTAGGAACAGGCTCCTCCTGTTCCTCTGCCTCTCTGCTGTCCAACTCTGGAGGCTCCGGGGTCTGCGCATTGCTCCCAGATGGCCCTGGCCCCATCTCTGCCTCCAATGCAGAGCCCTCATCCGGGCCGTTTCCAGACTCCAGGACTGGCCCATGTTCCTCCCCAGCCTCCTCACTGTCCGACTCCACTGCCAGCTCCGTGGGCTGCTGGTGCACCATAACAGTCAGCCTCAGATGGCAGCAGGTCTGGATACAAGACAGGCTTAGAAAGATTGGGGCCATCTGACCTTCCCCCATATGGAAGTTTTGCCACTGAACATCACCAAGAATCTTAATGCAACCTCCGTTACAATCTCCGTTGGCCTTCTGGGTAGCTGGGAAGCTATTGTGCTCACCTGTTTCTCACGCAGTCACCATTGGCAGGTTTCCCGGTGGCTGATAGCCCTCCGTGCTTTGGACATTGTGACAGTGGCTGTTCCCCCAGCCTTGCCAGCTGCGATGACGATGGGTACCATGTACGCTCAAGGTCGGCTGAAACGCCAGGGCATTTTCTGTATCAGTCCCCAACGCATCGACCTCTGTGGAAAGGTGCGCCTGGTTTGCTTTGACAAGGTGAGACCCCGGGAAAGGTGCTGGGGTCCTGGGCTGCCCGTCCAAGGATCTTAGCCGACTCTTAATTGATTGAGGTTTCTTCCCAGACAGGGACCCTTACCGCTGATGGCATGGACATCTGGGGAGTTGTTCCCCAGGCTGGCAGCTCTTTCCTGCCCATCGTCCATGAGCTCCGTCGCCTGGCCGATGGGCCGCTGCTCCACTGTCTGGCCACCTGCCACACCCTCTCTCTGCTTGGAGATCAGCCTATAGGAGACCCGGTGGATCTCCGGATGCTGGACTCTACTGGATGGGTGAGAAAGAAACATGCCTCTTTGCTTAGGGAACAAAGGATGCCATTTCCAGGATTCTCTTTGGCCCCGTCCTCCTGCATGGTCAGAAATGAATGAAAAGGGAAGGGGGTGGTTCCCTTTCTAGAAGGGAGAAGAATCAGGAGTGAAATCCAGCAGGTTCTGACCAACCGGTAGCAGACATTTTGAGCAGTTAGGAGAACCGGCAAATACCACCTCTGGCTGGCCCCAGAGTGTGGTGGGAATGGAGATTTTGCAATATCCTTCCCCCAGGAATGGGGAGGGAATGGGGATTTTGCAATATCCTTCCCCTGGAGTGGGGAGGGAATGGGGATTTTGCAATATCCTTCCCCTGGAGTGGGGAGGGAATGGGGACTTTGCAGTATCCTTCCTGAGGTCCCCAGAGGTCCAAGACCAGCGTCAGACGTGACTCCAGTTCCAGTAACCGTCACTTTTAGTTGTTGTCTTTTCTGCTCATCTTTGCCATGCTAACCCCCGTTCCCCATGGTTGAGCTTTAAAGTGGGATCCATTCAAGAGGCAGCCATGTTTCTCACGGGACAAGGCGGCCCCTCCTTAGCCTCCTCTTTGCTTCTTGCAGTCTCTGGTAGAAACCGAAGGGCCAGAGGTGAAGGCCTGCCTGGAACAGGACTTTGGGACTGGAGCTCTGCTGGTCATGGCTCCCCCACTGCTGAGAGAGCAGCTCCCCAGCACGGTGAGGCTCTATCCTTCCTCATGGCAGGAGAGAGGGACAGGCTCGCAGCCTTCCTCGTCAGAGGTTGAGCACAATGCAGAAAGAAACCTGGGCGAAGGAGGTTTGCGGAAGGGGTGGTATTCACTTACCTTCGCTACCGGTTCGCAAATGTGAGCACATGCGCCACCTCCGTGCACGCGCAGGACCTTCTGCGTATGCGCAGATTGTCAAAATTGGGACGTTATCAGGGGTGAAGTCCAGCAGGTTCTGACAGGTTCTGAAGAACCGGTAGGAGAAATTTTGAGCAGTTCGGAGAACCGGTAAATACCACCTCTGGCTAGCCCAAGAGTGAGGAAGGAATGGGGATTTTGCAATATCCTTCCCCCAGGAGTGGGGTGGGAATGGAGATTTTGTAGTATCCTTCCCCTGGAGTGGAGTGGAGTGGGAATGGAGATTTTGCAGTATCCTTCTGCCAGGCCCACCAAGCTACACCATGCCCACACAACCAGTAGTAAAAACATTTGGATTTCACCACTGGATGTGATGACGTCTGGGCGGGTGGGCGGAGCCTCCTGCAGCTGCTTCTACCGGTTCTCCCGAACCGGATAGAACTGGCTGAATACCACCACTGTTTTGCGAGGCATCCGGGAAAACCCCACTTCCTCTCACCTGTTTCACAAATTGTCCCTTTCTTTGGGGCTGCTTTTGGGAGCTCAGCTGTGGCCTCTTCTCCACAGAAGACCCCCATCCCCATGGCTGTCCTCCGCCGCTTCCCGTTTTCTTCAGCTCTGCGGAGGATGAGCGTTCTGGGGAAGGCTCCCGGCAATAGCCCCGTGGAGGCTTTCATGAAGGGCGCTCCAGAGACGGTGGCCGGCCTCTGCAAGAAAGAATCAGGTCTTTGCTGAAGTCTCCTTTCGAAGACATATATGGGGGCGGGGGCAGTGGCGGACTGCTGGGGGTTCGCAGGGGTTTGGGAGAACCTCTAGCTAAGGTTCTGTGCATGTTCGGAGAGTCCTCAAATCCCACTCCTGACTGGCCCAGCCCACTCCTCCCCTCCCCAGAGTCCCCACGCAGCCTGTTTTGGATGCAGGTAAGTGCAGGGCACACGTGGAGGCTCAAGGAGGGTGAAAAATGTGCCTACCGGAAATTCGGGCCCGTTTCCGGCCTCCAGAGACCTGAGAAAAACCTCCGGAGCCTGGGGAGGGCAAAAACACCCCCCTCTCTTGCCATGGTGCAGGAGGCCACGCCCACCATGGCCACGCTCACCCAGCACCAGGCACAGAACCCCTTCTACAATTTTTGAAGCCCACCCCTCGGCAGTTGGGGGGAGGGTCTTCCTCATGCTTTCTGACAGCGGGTCTTCCTTTTCTAAAGGCCGTTCTCTCCTTTTGCTTTGCAGTCCCCGAGGACTTTCCTCAGCAGCTGCGACAGTTGACAAGCAGCGGGTTCCGCGTTCTGGGCCTCGCTTATAAGCCCTTGGTGGCCGTGGGGAGCTTTGAAGAAGCCCAGGAGGTGACCAGGTGGGTGAACATCCAGATTGTTGCCCTTCTGTCCTGCCAGCTTGGCTTCCGGGTTTCTCCCTGACAAACTCATCGTTTTCCTCTTTGGGTGAACTTCTTAGGAGATAATTGAGATAAAGGAGTCTTGACTTGGTATTCAAATACCGGTGGCATTTTGATGTCCGAGGGCATTAAGTGCAGGATGTCACGGAAGGCACATTGGTTGCTCCTTGCTAGTACCTGGCCAGACATACAGTGGCATCCTCGAGCCTTCTGGCTATTAACGTTCTTATTACATGATGAAAAATTGATGGAGGAGGACACCTATCACATACCTGGATGGGTTGGGAAACAGCTGCAAAAATCCAGGAAGATTTTTTTTCCTAGAGAAATTCACCAATGAATGGGGAGAAATTCAAAATTCTTCACTGTAATGAGACGGCAGAGATAAAATGCAAAGGGAGGATATCTGGGAAATGTAGAAAAGGCGGTGGATTGACGTCTTTGCAAGCAGAATAAGAGCCATCTTATAATAATATTTATATTATTAAAGACGTTGCAACCAATAGACAAAGAGTCAACGGCCCTTCTCTGGGTGCACTCGGGTAGAGGCTGGGCAGAGGGGATTTTGGCACAGAGCAGGGAAGTCTCTCAATGACACCATGGGTCCTGGCAAGGCCCGCTGATGGATGCTTCCTCCTTGGACAGAGACTGGGTAGAGACGGACATGGTCTTCCTTGGGTTCCTAGTCCTCAAGAACGTCCTCAAGCCCGAGACGACACCGGTCATCCGTGTGCTGCGCAGTGCAGGGATCCAAACCGTTATGGTCACAGGTGAGAAAAACGGGGAAGGGGCCGGGAAGGCTGGGGAGAAGAGAGGAGAGGATTCTCTTCTGGCTGCAAGACTTTGAACAGCGGGAGGGATGTCGGTGGGTTTCACATATTTTTACCACCGGTTCGCTGTGCACGCACACGCTCGCTTCACGCACGCACCTTCCACACATGTACCCAGCCTTCCGTGCATATGCTTTGCTCGTGCGTGCACCTTCGGCGCAGGCACCCAGCCTCCAAAACGTGGTTAAATCAGACGGCATAGTGCAGGGACGATCGCCGCTACCGGTTCGCTCAAACAGTCCAAACCGGCTGAATACCACCACTTCTAGCCTGAGGATGGACTGTTGGGCTCATGTCTCCTTTTGTTCTTTCGGCCTTAGGAGACAACATGCTCACTGCAGTCAACGTGGCGAGGAGCTGCCAAATGGTGGCGGCGCAGGAGCGCGTGGTGTTCGTGAATGCGGCGCCTCCCAGCCGCGGCAAGGTAGCTGCCCTCACCTTCACTCCTTCAGAGCAGGTCAAGGTGAGAGCTCTTCCTGGATGAACCCCCTCCGTGACCACAGTTGGCTGTGGGGCTCTTTCGGGGAAGGGTCAGGCTGTCATGGCTGCATCTCTGCTATCCAAGCTTCATGAGCTGACAGCCTGACGTTAGCAATGGTGGGTGGGGGGAGATTGGAATGTAAGGAAGAAGGGGGGGTGTAGAAGTCCAGCTGAGCCTTGTGAGAAGCTACAGCCAGCCAAGGTCAAGTAGCGAGATGCAGAGCTGGGAACTGAGAGTCTGTTTCATAAACAATATAGGTAAAGTTAAAGGTTCCCCTCGCACATACTTGCTAGTCGTTCCCGACGCTACACGGCATTACGTGGCGCTAGGGATTTGGACCGCTGAACTGCCAACTTTTCTGATTGACAAGCTCAGTGTCTTAGCCACTGAGTCACCACGTCCCCATCCTAAACAATATACAAGCACCTAATTGGACATTTACAAATAGCCGGGAGGTGGGGAGGAGGAGAGGGGGGAGAGAAAAACTTCAGATTCAGCGTACACTACTTCTGTAACCATCTAAACATCAGTAAGGATATACTCTTGACAAAAACAAATGGCCAGGGATCTTCGTTTGCTAGATGACTGAGTGGGACGCTTGAGAGTCTTCCCTTTGCAATCCCGGTCATCTGAATGGACTGTCAACCACGATGGGTCATTCCCAACCATAGCTAGTGCTTCCTTCCAGATAGAAGCGGGAGGTGTCCACTGTAATATGAGGGAGGGAGGAAGGGTGAAGAGAAAACCCTACGAAAACCAGGTTCCTGCTGATGCAGGATGCCAAGCATGGATGAAAAATCCAGTTGGCTACGGGACTGTTTCCCAGGATGTGCACCAGCAAGAAAGCGACTTCCCAGAACAGCTGCCATGCTCCTTCGCCTTGAACGGGAAATCCTTTGCTGTCCTCTGCGAGTGCTTCCCAGCCCTCCTGCCCAAGGTAACACCATGGGGGACAGGAACTGGTTCACTTGTCTCTGGTCTCTTCAGACGAGTCGTCCCTTCTTGTGGGACGTGCCTGTTCCTGGTCTTCTCCCAGGGTTTTCGTGACCAGCCTGCCTTCTGGCATCGGGCTGATGGGAGAGTTGAGCTAAGCCTCCGCCTGGCACTTGACCAGAGGCAGAACGGTGACCATGCCTCTTGGCAGCTCCTGGAAGGGTCTTTCTCAGTGGCGGCAACAACTCCTGATCATCCAAGTTGTTTCGCATCTCAGAAGGGCAATGGCACAGCTCAGCCTCCCCTTCTTGATGTCCTTTGCAGATATTAGTCCAAACCACTATTTTCGCACAGATGTTACCTGATCAGAAAACTCGCCTGGTTGAGCATTTGCAACGTTTAAAGTAAGTATGGGGGCTGGAGGCAAGATTTCCCTACATCCCTCTGATGGGTGGGAGAGCAAAAGTGTGTGTGTGTGTGTGTGTGTGTGTAATCATGGGAAGGATCTGATCCCGAACGAGCCCCCTCTTGTGAACCTAAAGCCTGGCAGCTTCAGAGCCAAAGGGAGGCCTTGGCCTGTGAGATTGAGAATAGCCAGCACCAGTGTTGCATTTGGAGAGAACGGGAAGGCAGAAGTTGAAGTAAGCTGCATGAGTTACACCCTTTCCTGAACCGGCAATCCCTACTCATAGTAACTCCTGCCTTAGTCACTTCCCGTCTTGACTATTGAAACACGCTCTACATGGGGCTGCCCTTGAAGAGCATTCGGAAGCTCCGGTTGGTGCAAAATGCAGCTGCCCACACGGTTTTGTGCAGACCCCAGTGTACACATGTATTACCTCTCCTGCGGGAGCTGCATTGGCTGCCTATTTGGTTCCAGGTGCAATTCAAGGTACTGGTTGTCACCTTTAAAGCCCTTCATGGCTTGGGATCAGATTATTTTAGGGACCGTCTCTTGACAGTCACATCTACCCAACCCATTAAAGCAGGGAGGCAGGGAATGCTGCGGGTCCCATCCCCAAGGGAGATAACACCTGGTGGGACCCAGAAGAAGGGCCTTCTCCGTGGTGGCTCCCTCTCTCTGGAACATCATCCTCCCCAGAGATTAGAACGGCCCCCACTCTAATTCTCTTTTGGAAGGCGCTGAAGACCTGGTTCTGCCAGCGGGCCTGGGGAACCCAGAGAGGGATGGAGCCATGAAATGGCTCGTGTGATCGGCTATCGCCGGGGCGTGAGGTTGGGGGGGTGATTTTATTGCATTAATTTATTTGATTTTTTATTAGTTTTTACTGTTTTTAAATGTGTTTTTTATATTCTGTAAGCCGCTTTGAGTCGCCATGGGCAAATAGGCGGCAATATAAATTTAATAAATAAATGATTAATAAATAAGCTTGAGGTTGTGGGTTGAAAGATACTAACTGTATTAAAGACCAGCTCCCCCAATTCCCATTTTTGAAGAAAAAAAGCAAGGTGGGTGGGAATCAGTCTTCCACTTTAGGGAACGATTTGCCTGTGTTGCCTACAGCTACTGTGTGGCCATGTGTGGAGACGGGGCCAACGACTGTGGGGCTCTGAAGGCAGCCGACGTGGGCATCTCGCTCTCCGAAGCAGAGGCCTCGGCCGCAGCACCGTTCACTTCCCAGAGGGCCAATATCGAGTGCGTCCCCATCACCATTAGGTAGGTGGGATGAAGCCAGCTCTTTGAGAGACGCCGGTGGCGGAATCTTCGGCCTCCTTTCTCCCATCCAGGTTCTCCTCTTCCTGGAGAGGCCGGGAATCTTGCTGACACCTTTGGGAGAGGGACATTCAAATCCTGCCCCCTTTTGCAACAAGCTATGTTGACCATGTCAGGGACACGACGGCACAGTGGCTAAGACGCTGAGCTTGTCGATTGAAAGGTCGGCAGTTCGGCGGTTCGAATCCCTAGTGCCGCGTATAATGGGGTGAGCTCCCGTTCCTTGTCCCACCTTCTGCCGAACTAGCAGTTCGAAAGCACGTAAGAAAATGCAAGTAGAAAAAATAGGGACCACCTTTGGTGGAAAGGGAACAGCGTTCCGTGTGCTTTTGGCATTTAGACATGCCAGCCACATGACCCTGGAGATATCTTTGGACGGTGCTGGCTCTTCGGCTTTGAAACGGAAATGAGCACTGTGCCCTAGAGTCGGGAACGACTAGCACATAGGTGTGAGGGGAATCTTTATCTTTTATGTTGGCCATCTCCCAGCCTTCAAGCACCTGGCTAAGCAACTGAAGTTCTCTCCATCAGGAATCCAGGCTTAACTTTTCCCCTCTGTCAAATCTGTCCAAGTTTCCATTCCAAGAATGGCAGCTTGGGGTGGAGTTTCAACCATTTTGATCCTAGGTGAAAGGAAGCCCTCAGGTCTTCCTGCAGTGTTCAGCCCCCACCCACCCCCACCATTTTGCCCTGGGCCTTGGGGCAGCACCTCGCCCCTTGAATGGGTTACGTTCAGGGGTGGGCTGCTGGGGGTTCGCAGAGGTTCAGAACAACCTCTAGCTAAGATTCTGTGCAGTTCGGAGAATCCCCAAATCCCACTCCTGGCTGACCCTGCCCACCCCCACCCTTCCCCTCTATTCCCAGGAGTCCCCACGCGGCCCATTTTGGATGCAGGTAAGCGCAGGGCGCGCATGGAGGCTCGGGGAGGGTGAAAAATGGGACTACTGGAAGTTTGGGAAGGCCGGAAACGGGCCTGTTTCCGGCCTCCAGAGCCTGGGGAGGCCATTTTCGCCCTCCCACAGGCTCGAGAAAAGCCTCCAGAGCCCAGGGAGGGCAAAAATGCCAGCCTCCCCCTCCCCGCTGTGGTGCAGGAGGCCAACTAGGCTATGCCCACCATGGCCACGCCCACCCAGCAACCAGGCAGAGAACCCTTTCCTAAAATTTTTGAAGCCCACCCCTGGTTACGTTGCTCCTGGGGGACACTCAGTGAAAAATTCCACATGAAATTCAAGATGCCGTGTTTAAGGCGCATCCCGTTTGCAAAGAAAATGTTGTTTTCTTGCCGGGGATGAAGTTTCTGAGCACAGAATTTTTCATCTCTTGAGCCCAATCCCCCTTCTCCCAGAAGGATGACCGGCCGTTTCTCCCCTTTAGGGAAGGAAGATGTTCTTTGGTCACCTCCTTTGGCCTCTTCAAATACATGGCATTCTACAGCCTCACGCAATTCGTTTCCGTGCTCCTGTTGTACACGGTAAGGCGGCCATTTTCCTCCTCTGCCCTTTTGGCTCTCGGAGAATCTCAGAGCCCAAGTGAAAGTTTGCAAGCAACGAAATCTAGAAACCCAAGCGCCAGGCGTGGGGTTTGCCCAAGGGATGGCATCAGGTACGGGAACTACATAAAAGCGACACCCAAGTAAAAACAAAATGCATGACGGCGACCAACAGAGAAGCTTAAAAAAGGAGCTTAAATTAGCGGCTTCTGAACGGGAACAGAAATAGCCATGTGCAAAAGAGCTGCTTCTCTCCTCCTCGTCTAGCTCAACACCAACCTGAGCGACGGGCAGTTCCTGTTCATCGACCTCATCATCACCACCACTATGGTGGCTCTCATGGGCAAGACGGAGCCTGCCAAGGACTTGGGCCTCAAGCGCCCACAAGGAGCCCTGATCAGCCTTGCCGTCCTAGGCAGCCTTTGCCTCCAAACAGCTCTCATCATCGCAGTCCTGGTCATCATCTACTTCATCACCATATCTCAGCAGTGGTGAGCGAGGAGAGAGAGAGAGAGGAAGGCCAGCAGCTGAATCTCTCTGGCTGCTTTTGCACAGGTCCTGCGGAGGCCAGCTAGCTCAGCCTGCTGTGGGTCGGCCTTTCTTCCTACCTCTGCAATTGGGGGGGGGGGAATGGGCAGGGTTGCCACCTACCCAGACTCAGCTGCCTGCCCGCTTTCTTCTCAGGTTCATCCCTCTGAACAGCACTCTGTCAGCCCCTGCAAACCTCCCCAATTATGAGAATACCGTCGTCTTCTGCACCTCGGGGTTCCAGTACCTCATCCTGGCGGTGGTCGTGTCCAAAGGCCGCCCTTTCCGCAAGCCGCTTTATACTAACGGTAAGTGCTTCTGTTCGGCAACCCTAGAGGCCCAGGATGAGTCAGGCCTGTTTCTCCTGCCTGGCCCCGCCAAAGCCTCGTCTCTGTCTTGCTCTTCAGTGCCGTTTTTGATGGCCTTACTCTTGCTCACCGGCGTCATGATCTGGCTGACTGTCTACCCGCTGACCTTCATGCAAAAGCTCTTGCATCTGAAGAGCGCCGGCGACCTGAGCTTCAAAGTGATCTTGCTGGGAATGGCTGCTCTCCACTTCTTCACAGCTTTCGTACTGGAGGTAACGAAGGACCAACGTAGTTGGGAAAGCAGACTTTTAAGGTGTTGTCCAGGGCAGTGGAAGCAGTTCATCATTGCCTGTCTTCTGTGAAGGCCAAGCCAAGACCCGTTTTTTTTTCCTCTGGCTGGGCCAGACTTGGCTTGGGAAAATGGGACTGTTGAGCGGCTAAGCGGCAGGGGGAGGAAAGCGAGCGGCGGTGGAGCATCTGTCCACGAAGCATCAGGCTGCTGCTGTTGCTAGCCACAGTGGCTCCAGGTGTCACCCATTCCCGGTCTGCTTCTTCCATAGGTGGGTCTGGACCACGGCCTGCTGAACGGCTTCCGGAAGCTGCGACGCAAGAAGGCATCGAAAAAGCTGTACAAGCAGCTGCAGTGGGAGCTCAGCCAGGAGAAGAGCTCGTGGCCGCCTCTCCACGCACCTGTCTTCGCCCCCACCAGAATCTCCCCCGCTGCAAGATGACGCTAGTCAGCGACTTTCTATCTGGAGGAAAAGCCCGCTGGGTCTCTGCTGAGGTTCCTTTTTGGATCTAGCTCCATCCTCTGCTGGGATCCTCCGTCGACTGATAGAGGCAACTCTGAGACTCCGATAGCGGAGTTGCTGTGCTTCAGAAGAACCCATCTTCACCAGCCTCTCAGTTGAAGCCACGGGAAGCACCCAAGATTTCTGGCCACTCTGGGGGGCGGTGGGGGGGTGTTGTGTCTTCCTTGAATCCCCTCCTCCTCAAGCAGGCTTTTTTTTTCCCTTAACCACATTCTTGCTAAGAGAAAGCCGCCGGAGACCTCCCTTTATCCAAGGCGAGAACAATCTCCCCTTTGCTGCTGGACAGGGAATTTCAGCAGGTGCAGAACTTGTCCCACATCAGAACTTCAAGCCAGAGGAAGATAAAGGCTGTCTCCAAGGGCTTGCTCCTTGACCAGTCTGGGAATCAAGTTCCCTTCCACGGAGGAGGTCTACTTTCCACTGTAAAGAGATCTGCTCCACTCTGCCTGGGTTCCTCTGGCTGCCATTTCTAGTTGTTAAGGATTCTTCATCAGCTTCTTATGGATGGGCAGCCTTGGGTGGGATGGCTGCTGTAACCCACTACCATCCTAACTGAAAAAAGGGAGCCCATGCAAGAGAGGACCAGAAATAGCTGGGCCATTCAGTCTGTTTTGCTTTGGCTACCCTGTTTCCCCCCAAATAAGACATCCCCTGATAATAAGACCAATCGGGCTTTTGAGTGCATGGTAATAAGGCCAAGCGCTTATTTCAGGGTTCAAAAAAATATAAAACAGGGTCTTATTTTCGGGGAAACACGGTAGGATTTTCGTGTGTGTGTCTTTGTGTGTAAATGTATATATATATATATAGATAGTCCTCAACTTAACTCCACAACTGAGCCCAAAGTTTATGTTGCTAAGTGAGAAATTCATTGAGTTTTGCTCCCCCCCTTTTTATGACTTTTCTTGCTACGGTTGTTAAGTGAATCACTGAAGTTCTTAAATCAGTAACACTGTTACTGTTAAGAGAATCTGGCTTCCGCGCTGACTTTGCTTATCGGAAGGTCGCGAAAGGGGATCACGTCTCACACACACACACCCATCTGTGACGGACACTGCGACCATCATAAACAGGAACCTTTTGCCAAGCATCCGAATGTAAATCACATGACCACGGGGATGCTCTGTGGTAGTCGTTAAGTGTGAAAAATGGTCGTAAGTCACTTTTTTTCAGTGCCATTGTAACTTCAGTCACTAAGCAAACTATTGTAAGTTGAGGACTGCCTGAATATGTATACATATGTAGATGTATGTATATATATATATATTTGCCAGTTTCTTCTTAATATTAGCAATCATGTTTAGTTAATTGGCTATTCAGAAGGGCTTAAGGTAAAGGTAAAAGTTCCCCTTGCACATACGTGCTAGCTGTTCCTGACTCTAGGGGGGGTTGCTCATCTCCGTTTCAAAGCTGAAGAGCCAGCGCTGTCCGAAGATGTCTCCATGGTCCTGTGGCTGACATGACTCAATGCCAAAGGCGTACGGAACCCTGTTTCCTTCCCACCGAAGGTGGTCCCTATTTTTCTACTTGCATTTTTTTTTACCTGCTTTCGAACTGCTAGATTGGCAGAAGCTGGGACAAGTCACGGGAGCTCACCCCGCTAACGCAGCACTAGGGATTCGAACTGCCGACCTTTCGATCGACAAGCTCAGCCTCTTAGCCACTGTGTCACCGCGTCCCTTAAGACAGAAGGGCTTACTACGGAACAATTAACCATCACAGAAGCAATAATGTATTAAATGAGTAACTTTGTATGAAGAAGGTCTGGGACGAACATGGGATGGGGGGAAATGCCAAGGAAAGGCAGGACACCTATTTAAAAGGTGGCCTGGCCAAGAGGCAGGTGAGAAGAGGGCTGTCCCGGGTCTTGCAAGCAGAGAGTCTTCTGGCCCAGGCAGCCCCCTTCTCGAAGCGATCCTGAAAAAAAGACTGCTGTGGGCCTTGCTGGAGCCGCTCTCTGCCTCTAAGAGAGGAACAGCTGAGAAATGGACTGGAAGCGCCCATCGGCAGAGCCGAAGCCAATCGATAGTTCCCACGCACCTTCCATAGGCCCCCCGTGTCTGCATTCCCAGTGGTGGTGGAGAAACTGGCCAGAGAAAGAAACGGCAGCTTGTTTGAATCCTTCCACCGCGGCGCAAGCCGCAGAAAGTCCACGCCACTTCTAACAGGAGCCTCCCAAGGAGATCCTTTCTGCCTGTCTCAGATGATGGTAGACTGCCTCTAAGTCTGGAGGCTTTGAGGATCAACTCCTGTCCAAAAGCTGTGGAAGGAGCTGGCAAGTTCCCTCCTTCTCCGCAAGCCAAAGAGTGCATCGCACTAGGGAGTCCCGGCAAACAGTGGGATCACTGTAATACTCCGCCGTGGACCCTTGAAACAAAACCCCACTGGTGGAACGACACCGGTGTGTGCCAGTTTCCCTGTAAGCATGGCTTCGGCGCTGCAGCTGCAGCTTGGGGGAACAAACACCTCTGGAAAAAAGTTCAGTCCTTGAGAGAAGTTGGCATTAGGACCCGGGAGAGAGGCTGCGGTGGTGGAGGCCTGGCTCCTTCAGCCTCTTTGGAAAGCAAGACCCAGGCGAGGAGGAGAGAGCAAAGTCAGCCGCTGGAAAGGGAGAAAGACCCCCAAGTTTGGTAAGTGGTTGAGGGGCGCCACGGGCCGTGGGGGGAGACAGGAAAGGGGCGCTTCACGGTCAGCACTTGCAAAGGAATGCAAGTGGACGGTCCTTCGGAGCTGCCCTTTTTTTCTTCCATGCAGGGAAAGGCTTACCTTTCAAAGAAACTTCTTTGAAAAGCCCCCAGCCCCTTCTCCTCCTCCTCCCGCTCCCCCTTTTCAATGCCAGGGCAAAAATCCCCAAAGAAAGGTTTAACAAAAGATTAAAAGAATTTTTTGCCTGGCAACTAAAGTTGGCTTGGTACGAAGCCCCCCCCCTCCCCCTCATTTCCTGAGGTCTGGACTTCAGTCAGGGAGGGGGGGGTCCTTTTCTTAGGAAGTTGACTTGACCGGTGGTCTCACTCTTGTTTGGGAACAGAGGGGGAGGGGGCTGTTGCTTCAACATCCCTGAATTTGACCATTCAATCCTTGCGGCCAGAAGGAGGGGATCCCCTTTTGTTCTCCTGCATGTACAAAGGGGGGAGGGGGGGTGAGTGAGTGAGTCGGTGGGTGGGATGGGGAGGTGGAGTTGTGGAGGGCTGCCGGCCATTCTTGGCTTTGCAAAAAGCTGTCTGATTGCTCCCAGATGTGCATCTGGTTTCTCTAAAGCCTCCTGCATCTGAGACCCTTCCCCCTCGCACCTCCGCTGCTGAGCACAAGAAGAGAAGCCAAGAAGGGGGGGCGCTCAGGAAAAGGGGGACTGGGGCCTTGGGGCAGCCCGGCCCTACCTCCACCCGCCTGCCCCCCCTCCCCATCAGCAGCACGTTCCCCACGCCTACCTGGTCTGGCAGGAAAGCTGAGCCAACCTGAGCGTCTCTGGACCGCTTTTCTGAGCCTGAAAGCTTTTAAGGGCTAGCCTTACCTCGGGCTCCTCTTGTGCTGGAGAGAACTGGCTGGTACACCGGGCAAAAGCTTTCTGCTGCAGTGGGAAACAGGACAGCGCTGTGGAAACTTTGCTCGGGCACCCGGCGGGATCTGCTCCTGGATCTCTCTCTTAAACTCTGCGGCGAGAAGCAAGTGTGTCGTCGCTTGGCCTGAAGCGGCCGAGTCCTCTTATTTTTTTTTCCGCCCAACTTTCCCTCGCCACTCAGGGTTGGGCACGGAAAAATCCCAGCAGGTAAGGGGTGGGTGGGAAGGATGCTTTGATCTTTGGAGATCAGCTGGAAGCAGCATTCTCGTCCCACCCTTCATTGGAAGAGACCAAGAAGGTTGGGTTAGCCGTAGGGGCTCAAAAGACGCCTGTGAAGATGCAGCGATGGGGGAAAGAGATCCCAGCATCCTTGCTGGGAGAATCTGGCCTGTGGTAAGAACGGGGTGCTTAGAGGCTACCCCGGGCAGTTCGACGCAGATCGAGGCTTACCGGAAACATCGCAAACTAGTGGTGGAATTCAAATTTTGTTATTACTGGTTCTGTGGGCGTGGCAGAGGAAGGATAGTGCAAAATCTCCATTCCCACCTCACTCCAGGGGAAGGATACTGCAAAATCTCCGTTCCCTCCCCATTCCGAGGATACTGCAAAATCCCCATTCCCACCCCACTCTGGGGCCAGCCAGAGGTGGTATTTGCTGATTCTCCGAACTACTTAAAATTTCCGCTACCAGTTCTTCAGAACCTGCTGAATAGCACCCCTGTTGCAAACCCTGCCTCTCTCCCCACACACTCTAACAGTGAAAGCTTGGAAACCAGACCAAGATTGTTTCTGGGTCGACACCGCAACTTTTTAAAGGCTATAGGGGTGTTTCTGTCTCTGTGTGACAGTTCTTCCTTCCAATCTAATAAATGTCCTGTGTCTTTTAGCTCAGCTCCAATTCAGCTGCCTCTGTAGCTCCGCAGACAAGCATGAGGACTCTTCTGGCTCTTCTCCTCCTCTGCCTGCCAGGTGAGCGGCATAGCTGGGTTCCCGGTCCCCTCCCGTCTTCTGCCCAGAGCTCCTCGGCTCTCCTCTTTCCCAAGTGCTTGGGGAGGGCGGGGGAGGGGGGCAAAGGGGTCCCTTGCACATACAAGGCAAGGGGCCCACAGAAAGGGATGCCCAACTTTCGTCTGTGTCACTTAAGCGAACCCCCCTCACCCGCCGGGCAAGAAGCGTGAAAGGGGAAGAAGGACCATCTGCGGTGGCTCTCCGAGTTGATAGTGCTGGGAAGGGCCCCACCTGGGCAGATGTGCGGCCACCCTGCAATAGCCAGCCTCAGTTTCTTCCTCCTCTCCTCCCTTCTCAGCAGCACTTCTGGCTCAGGGGCAGTATGACCTCGATGACCCCGCCTACCCCGAGCCCCCGTATGCCCCTTACGAAATTGGTGAGTAGTCGATCCTGATCAGAGGGTGGAGCCCGCTCTCTTACAGGAGCTTGATATACCCTCTGGCCTCTCTCTTCCTTGTTTTCAGAGAGTCAAGATTATTATGATTACGCCGGGAACGGTGAGTCTGCCCGGAAGGCCAAACCTGGCACAGCCCACCTGCCTGCCTTGTAAAGCAGCTGTCCTCAACCTTTCTGGACTGGCGGCCCAGTGGGGTGTATGTATGTGTGTGTGTAAGTGGGGATAGTTCCTCTTGAGTGGTTGGTGGGCGCTTTGCTCGAGGGGAGCTTCGCACACGTGCTCACACACACATGCCACTTGTGCCTCCCGGTTCCGAAAAGGTCGCAGCCCGGTAGTGGGCTACAGCCTAGGGGTTGTGGACTCCTGTGGTAAAGGGCTTGGCTAAAGCAAGCACCCTCCCTCTTCCTCTGCCCTGCAGATCTGTCCCCCCAAACTCCAGAGGAGCACTTCCAGTCCCAGCAACAGAACCAGCAGGAGGTCATTCCCGCCCCAACCCCAGGTGAGGAGCCCGCGGGGCGGGGCGGGGTGGGGTGAGGCTGTCAGAAGGGAGCTCCTCCCTGCTCTGATTTCCTGACTCTGCCCAGCTGCTTCCTCCGTGCACACACCCTCTCCATGCTCCCAGTTACTCATACCTTGCTCCTATCTGGGCTTTTTTCCCCTTCCCCTAGACATTTCTGAGACGGAGCCCACTGAACCGGGGCCCCTCGGTAAGAGATTCGGCAGCTCTGAAATCAGTCCCTCTTCCTGAGGTCTGCAACGAACAAGTTGGTTTCGGTGCCGCCGGGTTCCTTCCTCTTGTCACAGAGGAGGCGGCTACTGCTCCCGGGCCTACGCGGCTGGGGAGAGGGCAGGTGCAAAGCAAGCTAAAGACTCTTGGGACTGAATGGAGACCCCCCCCTTCCCTGTCTTGTTCTTGGGTCTCCAGACTGCCAGGAGGAGCAGTACCCCTGCACCAGGCTGTATTCCATTTACAAGCCTTGCAAACAGTGTCTGAATGAGATCTGCTTCTACAGGTGAGGGGCTGCAATTAGATCAGGACCAAACCTATCCCCCCACCCGCTCACTCACACACCCCCGGCGGAGCATTCTACCACAAGCTTCTCTCTCCATGGCAGGCGAGGTTCCCGTGTAGACTTGGGAGGGTGCTGGTGTGCTTGCAATGTCCCTGCAGGAAACGCTGCAGCCGATCCTACGGAAAGCTTTGCAGGCGGGAGAGGGGAGGGAGGCTGCCTGCCGATTCAGGCGCACCAGTGGGGGGGGGTTGGGAGGAGGGGCATGTTTTAATGCAGCTTCCAGGCTTCCTTCCAGTGGAGGGTCGGTCGTGGTGAGGTGGTGTGGAAAGGGAGACATTGTCTGGCCTTTTCCGCTTTCAGCCTCCGCAGGGTCTACGTGATCAATAAGGAAATCTGCGTCCGTACGGTTTGCGCTCACGAAGAACTCCTAAGAGGTACGCACGAAGATGGAAGGGGCCCTTGGGCCCACTGGTCGCGAAGGTTACAGGGGCAGCCATTTCAGGACACTGCTTCCCAGCAGCAGTTGGGGACAGCTTTGCCTAAAACTTGGAGGACGGGTCTGTGTCTGTGTGTGTGTGTATGGAGAAGGAAATGTGGGGATTCTAACTCCTGATGGTGGCTCCCCTCCTGCCTCTCTCTCCCCTCAGCCGACCTCTGTCGCGACAGATTCTCCAAGTGCGGCATCATGGCGACCAGCGGCCTTTGCCAGACTATGGCCACCTCTTGTGCTCGGAGTTGTGGCGGCTGCTGAGCGGGGAAAGGGGTCGTGGCAATGGACGGGAGGCGCTTCTGGACCATGGATGATGCCCCTGGTTCGTGCCCAGAGGAACAGCGGCCCTTCTTGGCCCCCTTCCCCGCCGCGGCAGTGACACACCTGCAGGGCTGCTCAGGCATGACACGGCAGGAGTCTCTCAACAGGGACCCAACCTCGTCCCTCCAGAAATGCCGACCGTCACATGAGCTACCAGTTGGGTTTATTGTCTTGTACTTGCAAGTTATATTTTTTGTACGGACCGTTCTTCCCCCCCACCCCTTTTTCTACAAAACGATTTAAAAAATAAATAGACCAAACATGTTACAATTTGATTCATTTAAGTCCATTTTTTTTCTGGCAGGAGATGGTGGCTACGGGACCCACTCCTCCTTGGATTTTCACAACCCTTCCAAATAGAATTGGGGGAGGGGGAAGGAAGGGGAGAAACGCTCAAGTCTTTCATTACAAACTATTCCCCGTCTACATAATGAGGACCAGGAGCAAAGCCTGGAAAACCAACAATTCCGCGGATATAAAAAAAAATGACTTTCTACTTTCCTTGATTGGCTGCTACATAAAGAGCCCCGACAGAGAAAAATACGCACCTGATTAGGATCTACGGTTAAATTTTTTTAAAAATCCTTGGTTGAGGAACTCCAATGCCCTTCGGCCCATCCTGGGACACAAACGCTGCTCCCGGCAATGGAGGGTGGGGGACTCTCTCTCCCCGGCCAGAGACCAGGCCAGGACCTGCTCAGATACCCCTCGTTCTCCACCAGGGAAGGAATGGAGCCTTCTTGCACCAGTCCGGCATGGATTGCCGCTTGTTTCCACCAGGGGCTTTTTTTCGGTCATCTTTATGGGGAACGAATTCTCCTTCTCATCCAGCTTGGATCCGAGAAGTAACAAAACTGTTCAGACAACCGAGGCCTTAGGGGGGAAAAAAAAGGAGTAGTTCGCACTACCTTACGCCGTGTGTGAATCTGAAGGATTGGAGGTCAGTGGCCCCTCTTGCCGTGGCACTCTTTTAGAGACGTGGGACTCGGCTCCCTCTGCATGTCTGCCGCCACAGCTAGTGTCCAGAAAAGAGAGGGGAAGCCGGGAAATAAAGCTGCCCCTTCTGGGTGTCTTGCTGCAGCTGCTCCTTCAGAGTCGAAATCTGAGTGGGTAGGGAGAGAAAGGCCTCTTCAGTATCCAGGCGAGGGGGTCCAGGGGCAGCAGCACCGCAGCTGGGCCAGAGTCCCCAAGAGGGAGGCAGCTCACCTGCTCTTCCAGCCCTTTGCTTCCAGGATGATGGGAACCGCTCAGGTGCTCACCCTCCTGCCGCTGTAGGACAGCCGCTTTGCAAAGGGGCTTCTTTCCCCGGGCCTGCTCCAGCTCTGCCACCTGCGTCTAGTTCAGCCGAGCGAATGTCAGTATTAATGTCCATCTGGCTCCCTCAAGGAGACGCCCATCAGCCCTGTCCTGCCTGCTTTCCCTCTCAAGTCTCCACCTGGGCCAGCGTTGTCCTTTGGGGAGCCCGTGGGAGCTGCTCACGGTTTTCCTCCAGCAGGCCAGGGAGTGGAGAGCCCCTCCCGTTCCTATTCAGGAAGCTAGCGAGGGCTGAGACACACACGCCTTTGAGGCATCCAGAGGGCAGGATGCATTTGGTACCGGCAGAGACCTCATGGCCACTGTTACCTCCAGCTGCCGTATCTGCTGTTGGGCTCCCATCAGCTCTTGCTCTGCACCCGTGAGGGAACGATCCAAGCGCCCCTTTTCCACCGAAAGCCGCACCGAGTCCTCGTGAGTCTTCAGCTTCTCGCGCTCCACCTATCAACCCCACCACGCCTCAGTTGCTGCACAAAAGCCCCCACGACTCACACACCCAGCAGGCGAGGATTTAGAGGAAAAAAACACTCTGCGGGAGCCCCTCAGTTAACGGGCGCTCTGTGAACCTGAGCCGAGCCCCCGTGCCCAGTTCATTCCCTCCCCTCTGGAAACCTGCTCTTGGTCCCCTCCAGGCCTCACCAAGGCCTCTCCTCTCTCGCTTCCCCCAAAGCAGCATGACTGACCTTGTCCAAGGTCCTCCGCAGGGCACCCTTCTCCTTCTCCAGGCGCAGGGACAGGCGCTCGGCTTCCCGTTTCTCGCTCTCTAGCTGGGCCAGGGCTTTCTGCAGACTGCCCAGGCGCTCCTGGAGTAGGCGCCGGTCCTCTTGCACCTTCTGGAGCTTCCGCAGGGCTGCCGCCTCCCCTTCCTGGCGTTGGTGCAGCAGCTGCAAGCAGGGAGAAGAGGGCATGGGAGGGTGAGTTTCCAGGCACAACTCGCCACTTCATGCTGATCCCAGGAATGAGACCAGCTCTTTAGGAACGCCTGGGAGGCATCTTGGCCCACCCGGACCTCAGGCTCTGCTTCCTCATGGTGAAGAAAACCAGAGGCATCATTGTGGGCTCAAGTGACTCACTTCTTCCTGCTGTCTCCCCAGCCCCTCTAGCTGCTCCTTCTGCAGCTCCAGCTCGGCCTGCTGCTCCTTTAGGGCTTGGAGGCGCTCCGAAAGTGCTCCGTTCTGCTTCTTTGCTTCCAAGAGGGCATGTCGGGCTGCGTCTAGTCGCTCCTGAAGGTTTACAGGATGGATGGATGGATGGGGGCCCATCTCTCTTGGCAGAGCGATGAGCACCTTTGGCGAAAGAAGGCGCTGCCAGTGGGGCCCCGGTCTTTCCACCCAAAACACACCCACCTGCAAGACTCTCTGCTCATGCGCCCCAGCTGCCAGGGCCTTCTGCAACTGCAGCAGCTTCTCCTGGGCTGAGACAGAGCTGCTCTGGCTCTCGGACAAGGTGGCCGTCAGTCCCTGCACCTTCTCCTTCAGGGAAGTCTCAGAATCGGCAGCTTTGGCCAGCGAGAGGTTGAGTTGGTCCAAGGAGTGCTGCAGCGCACCGGCTCTCGCCTCGCTCTCAGTCACCTGGTGTCGCGGGAATGAGCCAAAATAAGACTGGCTGGCAGCAGGGCAGCCTAAGGCTCCTCTCTGTGCTCTTCCATCAAGGGGATACGGCTGGGCCTGGGGACGGTCGTGCTGAGGCCCCTGTGGTCACACAGGACCTCACCTGCCTCTGCATGAGGGCGACGCGCTCCTGAAGAAGCTGGAGCTCAGCCTCGCGGTCACTCAACACCACCTTGGCCCGCTGCAGTTCCCCTTCCAGCGACCGCCGCAGGAGCTCCAGTTTGGTGCTGCGGCTCTCCGAACTGCCCAAGGAGTCTCTCAGCCGTCGTCTGTCCACCTCCAGCTTGGCTTCGTTGGCCTTCATCTTGCTGAGTTTCTCCTGGAACAAGCAATAAGGTGGAAAAAGTGATCATAATTGTCTCCGGCTTGCCCGGCAGGGACAGGCTGAGCTGATCCGGAGGTGGCTGGCTGGGAAACAGGTGAGGTCTGCAGGGAGCATGGCCAGCAGGCTGGTTCTTGAACTTGGGAATTCAGGAGACAGAGCTGGGATGGGGAAGTCCTCCTGGGACACGGCAGAGGAAGCTAGATGGGAGCACCGGTTCTTCCACCTCCACCCTTTCCTTTTCTGGTTTCTAAAGAGGAACCTGGTTCCCCTGCACACCCACCTGCGTGGCCCTCCGCTCGCTTGAGGCCGCCTGCAAGTCGTGCTCCAGCACAGCCAGCTTCTCTGCCTGGGCCTTGCGCTCTCGCTCACTCCAGCGCAGGGTCTCCTCCTGAAGCATCAAAGCCGTCTGGGCCCCGGTCAGCTTCCCATCCAGACTGCGCCTCTCTACAGAAGGAACGGGCACCTGCGCTCAGGAATGGGCTCCCCGGGGCTGTCTTACCCTTTCTGTGGGGAAGGAGGGCAGCTCCGGTGTCCCATGGGCCAAGCCTCAACGGCACAAAGCGAAAGAAGGAGCCCCTCCAAGGGGAAGATGTCAACCATTCTGCCTCGGCTGCCAAATGCTGCAACTGAGGGCCGCTGTGCCTTCTTTAACAACTGCCTTTACAAAACTGACACATATTTATTCTGAAAAAGGGTTTTGCTTATTCTCTTCTTCTTTCTGCAAGTATCCAGTGAGAAAAGCCGTCTCCAGAACAAACGAAGCATGGAAGGAAGTGTTCGCCCCCAGCTTCTTTGTTCAGAAGCACAGCCACTTACCGTATTTTTCGGAGTATAAGACGCACCTTTTTCCCTCCTAAAAGGGGGTGAAAATTTAAGTGCATCTTATACACCGAATGTAGCCCTGCCCACCCACTGGCCCCCACCCTTTGGCCTCTGCCTTCCAGCAGTTTACCTCCTTGCAGCAAGAAGAAACAGCTTGTTTCAGCTACAGCACAGCCTAATTAGCACAAGTTGATTGGATCAGCCTCCTGACTCTCAGCTGTTTTGTTGTCAGCTGTTTTGCGCAGGCCGCTGCTGCTTGCTGCAAGGAGTAAATTGCTGGGAGCAGATGTTCTTGTGCTAATCAAGCTGTGCTGAAAACGAAAATGAAAGTAAAGCAGGATATTTGCTGTTTGCTGCAATGAAGCAAAAATGCTGGGAGGCAGAGGCAGATTTCTTTTTCTTGTTTTCCTCAACAAAAAAGGTAGGTGCGTCTTATAGTCCAGAGCGTCTTTTACTCCAAAAAATACAGTGTATTTCCTGGGAAGAGAGAAGAAAGCTAACCTTCCTCGCACGCGGCCACCTGCTTCTGCAGCTGCTGCACACGGCTGCTGGCCAGGTCACGCTGGGCCTCCGTCTCGGCCAGCTGACACTTCAGGCCACCCAGCTGAGAACGAGCTTCATCCTGGATCCCGAAAGACAAGAAGAAAATGCAGACTAAGGGTGGGTTTCTTGGGGTGGGGGGTGGTTCACCACTGCAGCTGGACAAAACTCTCCTCATACCCGCTCTTGCTGGGCCTCCCTCAGCTCTTCCAGGAAGTCTCGCAGCACGTTCTGAACCACTTCCGGGTCAATGTCTGCCACCAGCTGCCCGGCTTGGCTGGGAGATGGAGGGCGCTCCGGTGAGAGGGGGAGGGAGAATGGGCCACTGGCCAATGAGGCGGGGCTGCTGTTGGGCCCCTCAGCGGTAGAGGTTCCTGTAGAGAGACAAGAGGACACGAATGTCACCTGCCCAGCACTAGAGACCTAAAGTAGACGTCAGAGAGAGAGAGAGAGAGAGAGAGAGAGAGAGAGAGAGAGAGAGCGCTACCTTTGGGAGGGGAGAAAAGTATCTTCGGGGAGCCACCGCTGACCCTCGGTCCGGGGACACGGCCCCTGCGGCTGACCCCCAGGGTCCGTCGGAGGGCCGAGTGAAGTCTACCCAGCTTGTACTCCGCCTCTCGTTTCAGCCCCTCCAGGCGGGCCAGCTCCACTTCCAGGCCCTGGGCACGACCCTCAGCTGCGCTCAGCCTCAGGCCCAGTTCGGCCCCCTCCACCTGGGCCTTCTCCAGCTTGATCTCCAGGTTGCGGGCGTCATCTAGCAGCTTCTTCTCAGTGACGCGGGCTTCCTCCAGGCTCCCCAACAGCCCCTTCTCCCGTAGGCGCGACTCCTGCTCCAGGTCCATAAGCTTCCGCTGCAGGTTGTGGAACTGAAAGGAGAGGCCTTTGGATACTACAGAGGCGGCCAGGAGGTGGCCAGCACTAAACCCTGTTCAGCTGAATCCAGATGGGCACGTCCTAAGGGCACAATGGACAGTGAGAGCTACAGTCCTCCTTTCTTGGCAATCTTAGGCCGGAGAGGGAAGCCCGCCTTGGGAATGTTGTGGCCTGCCAGTGACCAGCAGAGCTGGTGGCAGACTCAGACAGTGAGGAGGTTGGGGAGGAAGATGCGCCAGTCCTGGAGTTTGGGGAAGGCTCTGATGAGGGCTCTGTGTTGGAGGCAGAGAGGGGGCCAGGGCCATCTGCCATTTATCAGCTGCCTTCGGAGTCGGACATCAGTGAGGCAGAGGAACAGCTGGGGCCTGTTCCCAGTGTGCGCATGTGCAGAGTTGCCAGACAAAGGGAACAGCTGAAGAATAAGGGTCGACTCAGGAGTAAAGCCACAGGTGGACGGTGAATGGCCCCTCCCAGAGGGAATAAAAATGAGTGAAAGGGGAGGGGAGTTTGCAGGAGACAATTAGTTTGTGACTCTCCGAGACTCCTTGCCAAGTTTTGAAGATATCGGCCTGGCAGCTCTCCAAGCCAGAAAAGGTCTGTGACTGTAAATTCTCCCTTGAAAGACTTTGCTGGATGTGAATGAGAGGAATTCACAGTCACTTAATAAAAAGGGTTTTTTGTTGGGACAAGGAGTCCACTTCATACTCTTGGGAAGCCTAGGTCAGAACAGCTGGAACTAGCTCAGCTGGAACTAAACTCGGAGTCAGCCTCACCTCTTTCCGGGCCGACTCCCGGCCGGCCTCACTCTCCACAATCTTCTGTTTGAGGCTGAAGGATTCCCGCCGGCTCTCCTCCTCTCGCTGTTCGTCAAGGGCAACCCGTGCCTGGAGCTCGGCTACCTCTTTGTTCTTCTTGCTGTTTTCGCTGTCAAGCATCTTGATCTGAGAAAAAAGACGGGGCCAAGAGGCTTGTGAGGGAGGGGGGGGACACAATGGGCAGGGCAGGAAGGAAAGCGAGTCCTCTGAAGGCATTTTGTAGGAGGGACCAAAGAGCTGCGGTGGTGCAGAGGCTAGAGTGCAGTACTGCAGGCTACTTCTGCTGATCACCGGCTGCCAGCAGTTTGGCAGATCGAATCTCACCAGGCTTAAGGTTGACTCGGCCTTCCATCCTTCCGAGGTGGGTCAAATGAGGACCCAGATTGTCAGGGGCAATAGGCTGACTCTGTAAACCACTTAGAGAGGGCTATAAAGCACTGTGAAGTGGTATATAAATCTAATTGCTATTGCTACCAAAGAACACCCCACCCCAAGATGGAAAGGAAGGCAAAGCAGAACCAAAAGGAGTAACTTACAAGGGGATGAGAGAAGGAAAAAAAACATCCAGAGGGGTCTAGCCTTGGTAACTCCCCCGCCCTTCCCTCCCTCCCTGCCAGAGATCCCCAACCCTTGCGGGGTCTGCCTGGCCAGGCCCCCTCTTGTCTGCACCCCACACCTGTCTCCGCAGCTCCTGCAACTCCCTACGGGCTTCCAACCGCGACTGCTCCACCTCCTGGAGACTGCTACGCACGTCTGTGGTCTCCTTGCCGGCAGCTGCTTGGGCCTCCTCCAAGACTGAAATTTTCTGGTCCTTCTCCTCAGTCGCGCGCTTCAAACTGGAAATGGATTTTTAAAACAAAACAAAAAAAAAAAAAAAAAAAACCAGGAACCTTCTTCAGTGGGGAAATTGGGAGCCCATCCTGTTTCCAAAGAAAGCGGCTCCAGACCGGGCTACGGAAACCGCTGGAAGTTTCGGAAGTATGGGGAAGTAGTCTCCAGTCCAAACGCCGTAACACCGCTTTAACGCCAGTCGGCTAGAGGCATGATGCGTGCGGCCGGTGTTAACGGCAGCCTTGGGACTCAACTCAGGCCCCACCTGATGCGCTCGCTCTCAGCCCGCTTTAGGGCCATCCGTAGCTCCATGTTGGACTTCTGGAAGGCCTCCTTCTCCTTGGCCTCATCGTTCAGGCCACGGCGCAGGTCTGCCGCCTCCTTACGTTGGAGATCGCAGGCCTCCTGGGCCTCGCGCACCTTGCGATGGGCCTCCCCCAGTTCTCGGCGGATCAGTTCCCGAGCATCCTCCAGCAGCTGCAGCCGCGTCTTTAGCTCCTCCACCTAAACAGTGGGATTCCCTTTCTGTTTCTGCGGCACGCAACATCTGCAGGCTAACCTCAGGCTGAAGGTCTGCAGCTGAGCATCTACAAACGCAGCCCTTCCCTCCCTCCCTGCCTGCCAGCCTCTACGGCACTCAGGCACTCTCCTCCCTGCTGACTGTGGCCCCTCACCTCGCAGAGGGCAGATTCCCGCTGCTTTGCCAGGTCCCTGGCCTGGTCCTGCAGGCTCTTTGCCTCTCGTTTGTGCCCTACGATGGCCTCTTCCAACTGAGAACGCAGATTTCGCAGCTCCGCATTCAAAGCACTGGCGGTGTTCTGGTTAAACATAGAAAAAGTCCATCAGTTAGTTCCATGCCTGCTTAGGAACCAACACACACACACACAAAGAACCAGTGCGAGACAGAAGAGGCCATGCAGACCCCTGCTCCTAATTCAACCCACCAGTTGCCCAGAGGGAGGGAGGGAGGAAGGAAGGAAGGGGAAGGGAGGAAGGGAGAAGGGAGGGAGGGAGAGAGGGAGGAAGGAAGGAAGGAGAAAGGGAAGGAAAGAAGGGAGGGAGGGAGGGAGGAAAGGAAAGAAGGGAGAGGGAGGGAGGGAGGGAGGGAGGGAGGGAGGGAGGAAGGAAGGAAGGAAGGAAGAAAGGAAGGGGAAATGCCCTTTCTGGGCACAGAATGTCATCTGTTGGCAGATAAGGGCTCTGCCCTACCCTGGGGCGATGCTCCAGGGCCCGCCAGTCCCCCTACCCGCTCCTGCTCCTGGCAGCTACGGCTCTCGCGCTTCTGCCTTTCTAGCTCCAGGGTGATGTTGGCCAAGCTCTGCTGGGTGGCCAGGAGCTTCTCCAGGAGGACGGCCTTCTCCGAGTCTTTCACAGAGAGTGCCTGGGGAGGGAGAAGGTCAAGGTCACCTAAGGAGCTTCCCCAGCTGGGACAGAAAAACAACCCGCAACCACCGCACCTCCAAATAGGGGAGGACCAGCTGCTGGCAGCCAGTGATGCTCCCAATGGGGGATTCAGACCTCTGTTTATACCAGCTTGGAGTTTGCTCTGGTCTCATGACGTGTGCTCCCAGCCCCCTTGAAGGCTTCTAGCCAACATCTTATCTCTTTCTTCAGCAGCGCTTACGTCACTGCTGGTTGTAAAGCACAGGGTGAAGGTGGGGAGGGGTATTGGCATTTCTCCCCTCTTCCTAATCCCAGCAAGGGATTGTCTCCATTCCCCAGAAAAACCTTCCCTTCGGCAGCCTCCGTTACCCCAGGGCCCCCCACTGTGCCCAAGGGGCTCCTCACCTGCTGCTTCTCGTTCTCCGCCAGCAGGAGGTCCTCATCCCGCTCCCGCTGCAGAGCAGACACCTCCACGCTCAGCTCCTCCTTCTCAGCCTCGTGCTGGGCCAGCAGATCCTCCCACTCCTGCCTCAGTTGGTGCCTCAGCTGGTCCCGCTCAGCCTCCTGCTCCTGCCGCAGCGCCTCCTGCCCAGACAAGAGAGATAGAGAGAGAGAGATGAGAGAAAAAGATAAGAAAGAAAAGGGTGAGAGAGAGAGAGAGGAGAGAGGATGGAAGGAGGGAGAGAGAGAGAGAAGGGAGAGGGAGAGATGAGAGAAAGAGGAGGGAGGAGGAGGGAGAGAAATGAGAGAAAAAGATGAAAGACAGATAAGAGAGAGGGATGAGAGAGAGAAGAGAGAGGGAGACAGATGAGAGAAAGATGAGAGAGGAGGGAGAGAGATGAGATGAGAAAGATAAGAAAGAGGGATGGGAGGGAAAGAGGGGGGAGAGAGAAAGGAGGGAGAGAGATGAGATAAGAAAGAAAGATAAGAAAGAGAGGGATGAGAGAGAGATGAGAAAAAGATAAGAAAAGAGGGGTGAGAGAGAGAGAGAGATGAGAAAGATGAGAGGGAGAGAGAGAGATGAGAGAAAGAGAAGGGAGGAGGACGGAGAGAGATGAGATGAGAGAAAAAGATGAAAGAGACAGATAAGAGAGAGGGATGAGAGAGAGATGAGAGAGGAGGGAGGGAGCGAGAGAGAGATGAGAGAAAGATGAGAGAGGAGGGAGAGAGATGAGAAAGGTAAGAAAGAGGGATGGGAGGGAAAGAGGGGGGAGAGAGGAGGGAGAGAGATGAGATAAGAGAGAAAGATAAGAAAGAGAGGGATGAGAGAGAAAGAGGGAGGGAGAGAGAGAGGAGAGAGGGAGGGAGGGAGAGAGGAAGAGTGCACAGAGGAGGGAAGTGCCCAGGAGGCATCACCTGCTCCATCCCGAGACTGGACAGAGAGTCCCTGGCCTCTCCCACAATTTCTCCACTGCACCTATCTCCTTCCCATGTGGAGAAAGATGTGAGGCTGCAGGGTCAGAACAGCATTCCTGCTGGAAGTCCCTCTCCCGTAGGGACTTCCCTCCGACAGGCCTCCCGCCTCAGCCCAAGGCCCGGATTCCATGCTACCTTCTCCCGCTGGAGTCGCTCGACCTCTGCCTGGGCAGCTTGCATGTTCCTCCGGGCGGCCTGGGCCTCCTGCTCCGCCAAGGCCCGGTTCTGGGCCATGAGCTCCTTGTCCCTCTCCAGGCGGCTCACCTCCGTCTCCATCTGTTTGCGGACGTTTGCAAGCTCCGCTGGTGGGGGGGCAGGGGAGGGGAGGGAGAGCAAGGTAAGATAAGACAGATAAAGTTTGGGGGGGGGGCTGCGAAGAAGGGGTGCCCTGCCAACCCCTCTGCCCAAGGATCAAGGGCCACGATTACCGTGTTCCCCCCAAAATAAGACCAGGTCTTATATTAATTTTTGCTCCAAAAGACACATTATGGCCTATTTTCCAGTTAGGTCTTATTTTGGGGGAAATACAGTACTAAATGCCTCCATCTACTGACTATCTTAACTAGGGCTTATTTTTTGGGGTAGGGCTTATATTACGAGCATCCTGGAAAAAATCATGCTAGGGCTTATTTTCCGGTTGGGTCTTATTTTCGGGGAAACAGGCTACATGCCAAGGAGAAGGGGAGATTCTTTTACCCGGCCCACCTGGGGGTAAATTGTCCCCTGGCCACAGCTCCCTCTCCTGGGCTGGAGGCAGATAAAGGGGGTCTCCGAGTAGGTCCACACTCCACTAAAAGACCCCATCTTCTTTCTCCCCAACAAGTGATGGAAGGAAAGCACTCCTCCATTCCCCTCCATCTCCCAGTACCTTGCAAGGCCTCTTTGGCCAGAAACAAGCTCTGGCTGCCCGTTTCCAGCTGCTCCCTCCGGGTGTCCAGGTGGGCCAATCTTTGCTGGGTCTCAAAGAGCGAGGCTTCCAGGGAGTCCTTTCCAGACCTAGGCAGAACAAGGATCGCCCCGGTCAGGTTGTGAGGGGAGGGGGCTAGGCTAAGCCTCATTGTCTTTGCAGTCAGGCCTTCCATCTGCGGCTTGAAGGTTAAGCTACCCCCACTATTACTCGTTGGCGCGCTAGTCACCCGGGACCAGAGGGCAATGATGCACGCTGAGCCCAGGTCTGCTTCCCCAGGACAGAAAAGGGCTTCAGCTACTGCATGGCTGCAGGAAGAACCCCCCTCCCCGCCCACCCCCCAGACCTGATTCTGGCCAACCGTCATCCTTTGAGAAAGGAGAAAGAACAGCAGGAACTTATTCTGCCCTAGGCTTCCCCAGCAGCACGAAGCCGAGTCCTCATCCCGATAAACCCCTTTTATTGAATTGACAGTGAATTCTTCTCCAGCAAAGTCTTTCCTCTCCCACAGACTGCCAAGGTAGTTCACAATGGCCGACCTTTATCAGGCTTGGAGAGTGGCCAGGCCGATATCTTTCATTGGCAAGAATGCAGGAATGAACTAATTGTCTCCTGCAAACTCCACTCCCCTTTCGCTCCTCTTTTATTCCCTCTGGGAGGGGCCATTCATCGTCCACCTGTGGCTTTACTCCTGAGTTGACCCTTGTTCTTTAGCTGTTCCCTTCATCTGGCAACTCTGTGTATGTGCACACTGGGAACAGGCTCCAGCTGTTCCTCTGCCTCACTGATGTCTGCCTCCGAAGGCAGCTGACAACTATCAGACGGCCCTGGCCCTCTCTTTGCCTCCGACGCAGAGCCCTCATCAGAGCCTTCCCCAGACTCCAGGACTGGCCCATGTTCCTCCCCAACCTCCTTACTGTCCGAATCTGCTGCCAGATCCGCTGGTGGGCCACAACACAACTGCCCCGATCTCCTCCTTGCTCTTCTGTCAGCCCGAGCGCAGGAGCTGCCACGCCATTATGGGGTTGCGAGCATACCGGCGTTCCTTTTGTGACTACCACCCAGAGAGCCTCTCGGGCACCCACCTGAGGCCAGCGAGCTCCTCCAGCAGGCAGTGGTTCTCCCGCTCCAAGGCGGCCACCTGTACCATCAGCCCGGCTTTCTCCTTCATCAGCGTCTCCTTCTCCTGGGCCACCCGGAGCGCAGCTTCCTTCTGGCGCTCCAGCTCTTGGCACGCCTGGCTCAGCTCCTTGCCGGCTGCGTTCCTTTGGCGGGACAGCTGAGGACCGAGGGAGAAAGGCCGGAGGGCTGTTGCCAAGGCTGTGGCAAGTTGGTGCCCGCCCATGTGAGCCAGAGGATAAGCCACCTCCCAGCAAGACAAAACCCTTAAAGCTTTGTGGGCAACTGGGATCAGAGAATGGAATGAAGGAAGGCATGCATGTGGCAAATACTGTTCAGCACAGAACCATCAAGCGACTCAGGTCCAGCTAAGGATTCCCTTCAAGCAGTTTGGCCCCTGCATGGAATGCCTGTTAGGCAGGTTTTGCAAGATTTCAACCCCCAACCAATGTCCTTCCTATAGGGCAACCGAAAAGGGTGAAGGGGAACAGGGTTCTGCTCTGAACAAAAGGCCCCTCGATCCAAGATCCCTGCAGCTGCTCTCTACCTGCTCCAGCTGTTCCTGGAGCTGCCCTTTCTCCCCCTGCAGGGCCAGCAGCTCCTGCTCCAGGGCCTCCTGGCTCTGCTCCACCGCCTGCAGGGAATGGCCCAGGCCTCGCCGCTCCGAGTCGAGCTCCAGCTTCTCCTGCACCAAGCGGGCCAGGTCGTCCCGGATGCAGGCCTTCTCCAGCTCCGCCTCCTGCTTCCTGCTCAGCAGACATGCCTTCTCCTCCTCCAGCTGTCCAAAGGAGATGCCCAAGGCCACTGTGAGGGATGGCAGGTGCTGCTGCTGCTCCTCTCACCCGCACCGCCCTTTGCATTTTCCCAAGGGAAAGAGCCTGGCTCTTCCCGTCCCATCCCACTGTCTGCCCCGTTCCCCTTGAAGCCACTGCAGAGCATGGGACACTCTGTGCCGAGGGCCATCTATGGTTCCCCCAGCAAAGGCTATAGGGCCTGACCTTTGGCTTCTGCATCGCACACAAAACAGGCAAGGGAGACTCGGGCGTGACCCTGCAACAGTTCTGAATGCAGGGCAATTCCTCCCCGCAACTCCCCAGCCTCACTCACCACTCGCAGCCCCCTAACCTGGATGAGAATGTGGTTCAGCTCCGTTTTGTCTTGCGCCAGCCCTTCGTTGAGGGCACTCATTTTGGCAAGGGAATCGCGCATGGAGGCCTCCTCGGCCTTCAGCCGGTTCAGAGCGACTTCCAGCTCGGCCCGGCTCCCCTCGTTCTAGATGGGAGGAAGAACGCAATGGTGGCAAACAGGAGCCTCTTCGCATGAAGGCCACAACCGGCTTCAGGACTAAGGGCATCCTGGGGCCGAGGCCAGGGCTGCTGGCAAGCAGTCCCCTTGCTCGGTGGTGCAGTGGTTAGAGTGCGGTACTGCAGGCTCCTTCTGTTGACTGCCGGCTGACTGCAATTTGGCAGTTCAAATCCCACCAGGCTCAAGATTGACTCAGCCTTCCATCCTTCCAAGGTGGGTCAAATGAAGACCCAGATTATTGTGGGCAATAGGGCTGACTTTGTAAACAGCTTAGAAGGAACTGTAAAGCAGTATATAAGTCTAAGTGCTATTACTATTTTCCTTCCTTTCTTTCCTCCTTCCTTCCCCAATGATTAGAATACAGTATTGTAGGCTAACTCTGCCCCACTGCCAGCAGTTCAATCCTGACCGGCTCAAGGTTGACTCAGCCTTCCATCCTTCCTAGGTGGGTAAAATGAGGAGCCAGATGGGGGCAAGAGGCTGACTCTGTAAACCGCTTAGACAGGGCTGTAAAAGCACCGTAAAGCAATATATAAGTCTACCTGCTATTGCTATTGCTCCAGCCAAGGTGGGCCCAACACACAACCTGCTCCCTCCCTGTCCTGAACCTCCAGCGGGCGCCTTGCCTTGGCCAGAGCTTCAGTTGCTTTGGCCTTCTCCTCTTCCAACACCTCCTTCTCCAGAGTCGCATGGCTGAGGGCTTCCTTCGTCAGCACCAGCTCGTTCTTCAGACTGGACTTGGCAGCCTCCAGGTGCTCCAGCTGCTTGTGGCTGTCAGCAGGGCAAAGAGAGGAGGGACCACAGGGGCCCCGGCTGAACGCAACAGGCGCTGAATACCTGAGATAGACAAGCCCAGAGGAGGGCAGGCCAGAGTCCCCCCCCTCTTCCCCCGTCCTTTGGGGCTCCTCCTGCCGAAACTCATGGAGTTGGGACTCCTCCGTAGCTTCCCTACTCAATGCCCCACCATCAGCTTAGCTGCGGGGGGTGGGGTGGGGTGGGGGGTGGTACTGAGCCCTGAACAAGGCCTCTCCACCTCTGGCTGGGTAGGGGGCTTCCAACCCAGCCCCCCATCTACCTCTGTTCCACTTCCTTCCAGGCACACTCTCGATCCTTCAGGAGGTCTTCCCTTTCCTCCTCCAGGGCATTGCGGTGGTGCTGGAGGTCGCTGCTGGTCAGCTGCAGTTTCTCCTTCTCTTGACGCAGCTCTTCCACTTCCTGCTCCGCAGCCCGGAGGCTCTTCTCCAAGGACAGCTTCTCACTGATTTGAGGGAGGGGAGGAGACAACCACAGCCTTTTGGGAGCACAGTAAGGCAGTTCTGCCCTTCCCGAGGCCTCTTGAAAGCAGAGGCTACCAGCGGCCATGTTTTTTGAGCCTCTCGCCGATGCCTCTGCTTGAAAGGTCATCACAGAGAGCCTATTTTGGAGGAGGGGCTCTGAAGCCGCTGCAGCCCAAATTATGCTTTTAACGGAGAGGACAATGGGTGGCACACAGGCTTCACTGCTAATTAGCCACCAACGTTGCAAAAATGCCCGTTCTTGGAATAAAGCAAATTAAGGGTCGGCAACCTTAAACAATGAAAAGAGCCATTTGGACCCGTTTCCCACAGAAAAGAAAACACCGGGAGCCACAAAACCGTGCCTGACTTATTTCTTGAGAGGCCACAAAACTAGCATATGTAGTTGAATTAAATGTTGTGTTTTCTTCTGAAATTTTTCTTTTCTTGGATGTATCCATGGTTGGCCTACCGGGGGTTGAAAAGCTCAATAAATCGCGTGCCCGTCGGGCTTCGCACATTGGCAGTTGTGATGCATATTTTGAGTGACAGGGAGCCGCAGCAGAGGGGTGAAAGAGCCACATGCGGCTCCAGAGCCGCAGGTTGCTGACCCCTGTTCTGGGGTGTCAAACTTGATTTCATTGAGGGCTGCATCAGGGTTGTGTTTGACCTCGGGGGGTGGAGGTGGGTGGGTGGGAGCAGCTCAACGTCACTCATGTCGGGGGCGCCTGTGGTGGCCCGAGCACTCTGCCAGCAAAAACGGGCTCTGTTTTTGGCTGTGATGGCCTCCTCCTGCAACCCTCTGCCAGCAAAAACAAGAGCTTAAGAGGGCCGCAAGTGGCCCTCCCGAGCTCCCTTTTACCTGGCAGAGGCCCCACAGGCCAGTTCTTCGCTGTTTCCAGGGCAGCTCTGCAGGCCAGATCTAAGCACCCTGTGGGCCGGATCCAGCCCCCTAGCCTTGAGTTTGACACCCCTGATTTAGACCCACTAAAGAGCAAACTGTAGCGTTTGTGTAATGCTCCCAAGGAAGGAATAACTTTCTCAGTCTCAATTTACAGTGCAGCGTCACCTCAAAAAGGTGGAAGGAAAAGGGAGTAGAAATCAGTTACTCTTGAGAGCCTTCAGTCTGCATTAACGGGCGAAGCACAATTTCCGAGCACAAACACAGGCCCTAAGCATGTTGTGGCCCACCAGCAGCCAGCAAACTTGGCGGCAGACTCGGACAGTGAGGAGGTTGGGGAGGAACATGGGCCAGTCCTGGAGTCTGGGGAAGGCTCTGATGAGGGCTCTGCGTCAGAGGCAGAGAGGGGGCCAGGGCCGTCTGACAGTTGTCAGCTGCCTTCAGAGTCAGACATCAGTGAGGCAGAGGAACAACTGGAGCCTGTTCCCAGTATGAACATGCACAGAGTTGCCAGGAGAAGGGAACAACTAAACAACAAAGGCCGACTCAGGAGTAAAGCCACAGGTGGACGGTGAATGGTCCCTCCCATAGGGAATACAGAGGAGCGAGAGGGGAGGGGAGTTTGCAGGAGGCAATTAGTTCATTTCATTAGTGTGAAGATCTGTTCGTAACTCTCAAGAGACTCCTTGCCAAGTCTTTTCTTGTACAGCATTGCATTTGGAAGATATCGGCCTGGCAGCTCTCCAAAGCCTGATAAGGTCTGTGGTTGTAAATTCAACCTTGAAAGACTGCTTGCCAGGACTTTGCTGGATGTGAATGAGAGGAATTCACATTAGCTTAATAAAAAGGGGTTTTGCCGGGACAAGGAGTCTGCTTCGTGCTTTTGGGAAGCCTCGGTCAGAACGAAGCAAGGCATCCCACGGCTCACCCAGAAAGACAGAGCGAGCCTCTCCCACCCACCCACCACCCCAAACCTTGGGCAGTTTGGAAAGCACGGCTCAGGGGACCCCCGACTTCTCTTCTTACCTGCCCAGTAACTCTACTGCCGACCGGAAGTGATTGGCATCCCGGCTTGACTCCTCCCTGGCCCGAGCGAGACTCTCCACCTCACTTCGCAGCTGCAGGATTGTCTGCTCCGAAGACTGTCGCTCATGGTTCTCCTCGGCCAGCTGCCTCTTCAGTGAAGACACCAGATTCTGAGCGGCCTCATATTTTCCCCGGAGTTCCTGGGTGCAACGATAAACCGAGTCACATGTTGGGACAGACTTCCAAGAGGAAAGTGTTCACTGCCCCACCCACCCTGCCATGTGCATGCTCAGTGCCGAGGAAAGCAGAATCAAGCCAATGCAGAAAACTGCAGGGAAACCCGTCTATTCTACCCATGCTTTCTTTTTGAAACTTTCTCATCCTATCAGGGTAATGAATATTTAAAGCTGACCAGCCGTTATAAGG
Organism: Arizona elegans; assembly: GCA_022577455.1. Classification (NCBI taxonomy): domain Eukaryota; kingdom Metazoa; phylum Chordata; class Lepidosauria; order Squamata; family Colubridae; genus Arizona; species Arizona elegans. The sequence goes on from JAKOOJ010000023.1 coordinate 7,722,733, forward strand.
CTGTAAATCAAGATGATGATGAATCAGCAGCGTTACTGCCACTTTAAGAAGATGTCTATATAAGGGAGGCCATGAGAGGGTGTCTCTCTCTCTCTCTCCTCGTGTATCACTCTCCTCGTCTTTTTCTATCTGCATTGTAGCTATGTAGAGTTGAAGATTGATTGCTTGCCTGGTATGTGCCTACCCCATGTATGTATTTATGTATATAGAAGTCTCGTATATAAACCACCGTTTGTAACGACAAAACCTCTGTGTCCTGTATTTTGCTCCTGGGTTGTCTCAAAATAGTAGTCACACTGTAAACACTCTGACACATCCCCATGGCTGGGGGTCACCCCAAAACAGGTTAAGTCTTGAAGAAGTGAAAGAGTCAGAAATTTCAACAGGAACGGGGAAAATGTGTGTGAGATCCAGTAGGATGATCTTCCTGCCTCCCCACAAAACCAACCTGCTCTTCTGCCACCCAGAGAACCTCTGCGGCAGGAGGAGGGGGCTTTCCCAAGAGGGCAGCAGGAAGCAGGGGGTCTCAAGCATCCAGCTGAGAAGGGAACAGGATGCGCTCCCGGCCCCACATCCCATCCCGGATTAATTTGGCTTCCCATCTTAGAATAACAGAGTTGGGAGGGACCTTGGAGGTCTTCTAATCCAACCCCCTGCTTAGGCAGGAAACCCTACACCACTTCAGACAAATGGTTATCTAACATCTTCTTAAAAACGTCCAGCGTTGGAGCATCCACAATTTCTGGTAGCAAGTTGTTCCACTGATTAATTGTTCTCACTGTCAGGAAATTTCTCCTTAGTTCTAAGTTGCTTCTCTCCTTGATTAGTTTCCACCCATTGCTTCTTGTCCTGCCCTCAGGTGCTTTGGAGAATAGCTTGACTCCCCCTTCTTTGTGGCAGCCCCTGAAATATTGGAAGACAGCTATGTCTCCCCTAGTCCTTCTTTTCATTAAACTAGACATACCCTGTTCCTGCAATCATTCTTCATATGTTTTAGCCTCCATTCCCCTAATCATCTTTGTTGCTCTTCTCTGCACTCTTTCTAGAGTCTCCACATCTTTTTTACATTGTGGCGACCAAAATGAATGCAGTATTTCAAGTGTGGCATTTTGATGCGAATCTGGGCAGCTAACAGCATAAAAACATTAAAATCACCAGGGATAAACATTCCCAACACAATAAAGTGAAAGCTTCATTTAACATTTCCTTCCTGGGGCGCCAGGGGTGCCCCCGTCCCTTCCCCACCTGCAGCTGCAGCTGGCGTCTCTGTAGGGCGGACTGCACCATAGCCAGGGTGGAGACTGCAAAGACAGGGGAGTGGCTGCGTCTAGGCGAGGAGCTCCGCAAGGGAGAGGGCAAGCCCCGCAGGCCGGTGCTGTTGCTGGCCGAAACGTCAGCCTTTGGGTCGGACGGTGGGAGGTGACCGGTGCCTTCAGTGTCCAAGATCACTGCCTGAGGGATGGGCCAAGAAGAAACGAGCCATCGGAATGCAGGAAATACACTTGCCCGCCAGCTGCGAAGACCAGATGTGTGCCCCTCTCCAAGATTTCGTGGCCTGCCCCCAGAAGGCCGTACCTGGGCAATCTCTCGCAGCGCCTGGTGCAGCTTCTCAGTTTCCCTCCTCAGGGCTTCCACCTCCACAGACTGTTCCTGCGCACGGGAGGCTTCCTGCAACGGTAAGGACAGTTGGGAAGGCAGTTCCGCCTGAAATTGGGAAGGCAGCTCCACCTGAAGTTGGGAAGGCAGCTCCGCCCGAAATTGGGAAGGCAGCTCCACCCGAAGTTGGGAAGGCAGCTCCACCCGAAATTGGGAAGGCAGCTCCGCCCGAAGTTGGGGAGGCAGCTCCGCCCGAAGTTGGGAAGGCAGCTCCACCCGAAGTTGGGAAGGCAGCTCTGCTGAAATTGGGAAGGCAGCTCCGCCTGAAGTTGGGAAGACAGCTCTGCCAGTGTGTCTCATCTCCCTCTCTCTCCCATCCCAGCATCCCAAACGGCCTTCTCTCAGGTGGGGCTGTTTCTCACAGCGTCCTTCCCCCTCCCCTCCCCACCCCAAAGCCAACATCCTGCCTCCGCTTCTCACCAAAGTCTCCAGCTTGTGGTTCAAGCCTTCAATCGTCCGGCCCTTCTCCAGGTTCTGCCCTTTCAGGCGCTCCAGGTTTGAGAGAGTTTCGTTGAGCCTGAAGCCAGAAGAAAGCCCCCCACAAGTCAGCCCTCCGCAGCTCCTAAGAGCGGAGCCAATTTTGGAGCATGCCCTCCTCTCACTCTCTCCCCCCCAGCCCACCTGGTGCTCAGCTCCAACTTCTCGGTGTCACACCGGACCTGTAGCTGGATCACGTCCCTGACCTTGTCCTCCAGCTGAGCTGTCAGCAGCACCTGCTTCTCTGCAGCTGCGCTGGCTGTGCTCTCCGACAGGTGAAGGCGGCCGCTCAGGTTCAGGCAGGTGGCGTTCACAGCGCGGCTCGTGTGGGACAGCTCGCTCTTCAGCTCCGAGAGGTCCCTACAGGAGGAAGCGGAACCTTTGCATGGCAGAGACAGAAGAAGGGCTCCTGTTAAAAGCACTCCCTGGAGGCAGGGAGGATGAACGTGAGGCTACGGCTCTCGGGGGCCCCTCATCGCTCAAGGTGCTTGGCGAGTCCGGCAAGCACCGGAAAAGTGGAGCAGAAGGGGAAGAGATCTCGCGCAGAAACGGGCACGCAAATGCAGTGCAGCCCAGGAAAGTGGCAAACGGAGGCTGAACATAATATAGTATCGTGGTGGCGAACCTATGGCACGCGTGCCACAGCTGGCATTCAGAGCGCTCTCTGAGGGCACGCGAGCCGTTGCTCAGCTCAGCTCCACTGCGCATGCGTGCCTCCTGCCGGCCAGCTGATTTTTGGGATGCACAGGGAGCGGGGCGCATGTGGGAGATGCGCGCGTATGCACGGGGGATTGCATGTGCATGCGTGGGGAGCACAGGGGAGTGGCACGCGTGTTCCGGAAGAGCGGAAACAGGCCCATTTCCGGCCTCCAGAGCCTGGGGGAAGCCGTTTTCGTCCTCCTGGAGGCTCAAGGAAAGCCTCCAGAGCCTGGGAAGGGCGAAAAACGGGCCTATCGGAAGTACCAGAAACGGCCCAGGGGAGGCCGTTTTCATCCTCCCACAGGCTAAGGAAAGCCTCCGGAGCCTGGGGAGGACGAAAGAATATACACATACCGCCGTAGTACAGGTTGCTAAAATTTTTGAATCCTACCCCTCGGCCACTTGCGCGGGGGCACGCGTGTGCATTCGCAGGGGGGCGTGTGCACACGCACGGGGGGTGGGGTGTCATGCATTGCATTATGGGTGCCGGCCCGCACGCACGCTTTTGGCACACCAAGAGAAAAAGGTTAGCCATCCCTGATATAGTACATGTCTTGAGATTGCTTGATTGGGGAAAATGCCTCTTTAGCTCTCGGAGAGGATGCTCCGTTCCCGAGGGCTTCTCGCCTTGCCAATTCCAGTTTCGAAACTGACAGTTCTGCCTGCCCACGCCTTAGCCCCAACGCTAACCTTTCCGTCATGCTCTTCGTTTCGCTGAAGTGCCTCCTGAGGCTGACCACTTGCCGCCAGAGGGTGAGCAGCCGGCTGTGCTCACTGCTGAAGTAGTCGTTGAACGACTGAGGAGAGAGAGAGACAGAGAGAGAGAGAAAGGAGGAGGACAGCTCCTACTGACTTCTGCGGGGACTCTGACTCTCGTCTCGGGACTCCAGGAACCTCCAATTTGGTCGAGCTGTTGCCCGGCCTATTCAATCTGGAAGGAATTCTCACTGCCACCACCACCCGCCGTTCCTGTCCCTGAAGATCTCCAGCCCCAAACCTCTTCCTCTCGCCTCCACTCTGCCTCCCGCTGCTGCAGCTCCTCTCGGGCTTTCGTCCAGTCCATGGTCAGCTTTCGGATGTCCTCGCTGAGGGCCTGATTGGCCACGTTGGCTTGCTCCAGCTGTTCCCTCAGCATGGCGTTGACCTGGGCCAAACTGGCACTCCTGACGGTTAGAGGGGAAAAGAGCATCATTGCCCAATGCCCAGCGGGACAAGGAAATGTTCACCCCACTTACAGGGGTGCTGGAGGCAAAGCGGATGGGCCAGGGAATCAGACTAATACTGGCAGTCCTCGACGTATGACAATGGAGCCCAAAACTTCTGTTGTTAAGGGAGACATTTGTTAAGTGAGTTTGGCCCCATTTTACGACCTTTCTTGCCACCGTTAAGTGAATCGCTACAGTTGATAAGCGAGTAACCTGGTTGTTCAGTGAACCCGGCTTCCCCATTGACTTTTGTTGTCAGGAAGTCGCAAAAGGAGATTACACATGACCACAGGGACACAGTGACGGTCATAAATACGAATCAGTTGCCAAGCATCTGAATTTAGATCCCGTGATTGCGGGGATGCTGCAAAGGGAGCTGTGAGAAACGGTCATTACCCACTTTTTCCAGAGCTGTTTTAACTTTGAACGGTCACTAAATGAACTGTTGTAAGTCAAGGACTGCCTTACATGAAAGCAATGGAGACAGGGCAGTCGTAGCTTTTCTTCAGACTCACCTTTGCTGCTCCTCCTCTAAACGGATCAGAGCGTTTTCCAGGTCGTTGCTATGATCCTCGTCGTGACATAGATGCATCTCAGACACGTCTAAGTGGCCCTGAAGGGTTAAAGGGCAAGAGATGAAACAAAATGAAGGACCAGGTCCCAGCGTACCTGCCAGGGTTCAGCTGAGGTGTTGTGGTCCACCGGCAGCAGAGTCGGACAGTGAGGAGGTTGGGGAGGCACATGGGCCAGTCCTGGAGTCTGGGGAAGGCTCTGATGAGGGCTCTGCGTCGGAGGCACAGAGGGGGGCCAGGGCCAGTTATGTGCTGCCTCCGGAATCTGACATCAGCGAGACAGAAGAACAGTGTGAGCCTGTTCCCAGTGCGAACATGCGCAGAGCTGCCAGAAGGCAAGAACAGTTAAGAAAAAAAAAGGGCGACTCAGGAGTAAGGCTTGGAGTTGATTGGCCTTTCCCATAAGACATAAAAAAGGAGCAAATGGACGTGAGCCTTTGCAGGAAGCAATTAGTTCATAGTCAGTTCAAGCTCTGAGAAGTCCGTTTGACTCCGTGCTCCGTTTGGCTTTGCAAAGCTAATTGGCAATTAGGTCTCAAGGGAGATAAAGGTGGGTGCTTATCAACGTTACCCTGAAAGACTGTGTCAACTCGAGCAGACGTCTGTCGGAATCTTCATAAACTGTGAATCATTACGGGCTGTGAATGACCATAATTCACAGCCGCCTCAATAAAAGAGTTTTTTGGGGGGACTAAAATAGTGATTTATGCTTTCCAGGAAGCCTAGGTCAGAACATGAGGTTCTTCTAAACGGGGCCTCTTTCTTTTGGAACATCTGCTTAAGCCCAGCCACCTCCCCCTTCAGCGCGAACTCCATGACCAGATCGCATATTTGGTTGGAAAATATTCTGCCCACCCTGAGATCCCAGTTCTCTGGGAAGAAAGTGGCTTCTTGATGCCACAGATCCAAAGAGGATCAAGGTTTTCCTTCTGAGTATCCAAGACTTGGGATCTTTGGGGGTAAGCTTTAAATCTCGGTCAGGTTCAACCTCAAAACATGAAAACCAGTTTTGCTTCTATCCTTGAGCCCTCTATTCACAATGCCACTTCTGAAGGACTTGGGTCTATCAAGAGAACTTGGTGCCGTTGGGCTACGACATTAACCAGCCCCAAGGCAGAGAAAGTGGGCTGATGAAGATAGCGACAGCGGAGGACTTAAAACACTGTGAAAAAATAATCTTGAGAGAGAGAGATGGGGGACGGCAATTCTACAATTCACACACAGCCCTGAAGTCCACATGGAGTTCTACGCACTGGACAGCTGGCACCAGCTGCAAAAGCATCGCAACTCAAGAAGCCACCTGGCCCAATGGTCTCGCCCTGGCCTGCTACACTGAAGAAAAAACACCCCTCACCACCAGTTGCTGATGCTCCAGCTCTGTGGATTTCTCCAGCAGCTGCTGCTCTTGTTCCCCACACTTCTTCTTGTACTGCAAAACCTAGAAGGGAAGGAAGGAAAAGAAAATTGTGCCAAGCTGTTCTGACCCAGCTCCCCAAACACGACAAACCCTTTGTAATCAATCAACTATTTCTTTATTAGGAGCACCAGCAGCCCCGGCAAAATGTCTTTCTTTCTCACTGCAGGCTAACAAGTTTGTCCGGCAGGGAGATGAATACTTGTCTGCCACACCTATTCATCTCTGCCCCCTGCCTTTTTTCCCCAGAGCTAGGGTGGGGCTTCACTAGTAGCAGTGGCTCTTCCATCCCAAGGATCAGCCCATAGATTTCCACTGCTCCCCTCTCTTCTCCTGTTCTGACCTAGGCTTCCTGAGTCGGTAAAACACACAAGTAGTCCCAAAAGCCTGTTTTATTTTAACAGCTGTGAATTCTGTTCATTCACAGATGAGTCCCAAATAGCTGGAAAGAGTCCTTCGGGATAAGGCTGATAATCACCCACCTTTATCTCCCTTGACATGCTGCCAAAGACCTAACTGGCAAAGCCAAACGGGGTCCAGAATCAAACAGAGCTTCAGACTTTAGACTGAACAGAATTAATAATGTTGCTTCCTGCAAAGGCCCACGTGCCTTTGCTCTTCTTTTAAATTTTAAAAGAGGAGGGGCCCCGGCAGCCCACAGGCCACAACACGAGCAGACACAACTGCAGCCATTGGCCCAGCGAGCATGTGGAGGAGACCTTGCATCTTGGCTACTGCTGGCTTCCAAGACAGGGCAGATCTTCTTGAAGGAAAAGCTAGCTCGGTCTTGCAATGCCAGCGTTAACTTCACCCCTGCAGAAGGGCATAGTGGCCGACCCACCTGCCAATCAGCTTTTTTCTTATTTTCCTCCCCAAAAACTAAGGTGGGTCCCCTTTTTTTCCTCCACCTAAAGAAGCCTGGGGAATTATGGTGGGAGAGCCGGAATTCCTGCAGAAATATGGCCTAAGTATTACTTACTTACCGTATTTTTCGGAGAATAAGACGCACTTTTCCCCCCCACAAAAAGGGTGAAAATCTGGGTGTGTCTTATACTCCGAATGTAGCCCCGCCCAGCTTCTCAAACGGAGGTTTCAGAGGCTGAAAAAAGCATCATAAACCAAGCCCCCAAACAGAGCTTCAGAAAAAAAAAAACCCCAAACAGAGCTTTGGAAAAGAAGCCCCCAAACAGAGCTTCAGAGGCTTTTTTTTCTGAAGCTCTGTTTCGGAGGCTTTCAGAGGCAGAAAAAAAAAAAAAAAAAGCAAGGCACAGAGCTCACAACCAAGGAACCTGTTGCTAAAATTCACCTCTGGGAACAGCTGATTGGGGGTATTCCGGGAGGCCGACCCACCTGCCAATCAGCTTTCTTATTTTCCTCCCCAAAAACTAAGGTGCGACTTATACTCTGAAAAATACGGTAGACCTAAACGAAGACTTAAGCATAAGTACCATAAGCCGAGAGGGAAAATCCTCGAAGCTTTACTCTGTGATCTAACTCAGGTGAACTGGAATCCGAAATAGGACTGAGAGAGGGCAGAGGCAGGGAAGCGCCTTGCAATCAAAAGACACCCACACCCATACCCACACCCACACAGAGGCCAATGAGCCTGAAGCACCTGGAGGCACACAGGGGGCTTTTCCAGCGGCTGCCCAACCCACCTTGGCTTGCAGCTTCTGCACCAGCTGCGCCTGCCGCTGCTGTCCCTCCTGGTAGGCCTGCAGTTTGCGCTTGTAGGACGCCTGGTCCTCGTCCAACCGCCGGCGCAGCTCGATATTCTGCTTGGCCAGGCTCCTGTTCTCCAGGCTCTCTTGCTCTCCCGTCTCCAGGCGCAGCGCATCCTCCAGCTGAGTCAAAGACAACCAGCTACTACATACCCGAGATTGCCTTAACACTGCGCCCATCGGGTTTCCCACACAGACAAGAGTGGCCGCTCTGGGAGGTGAGTTGGACTGGAGGAACCAGCTCGAGTGAGGAGTGGAGCTCACTGCGCAACCCTTCTCTCAAGAGAGGAGCGGGGACTCAGCTGCCTGCCTTTTGGCTGAATTGCCACATTCCTCCTATTCTCTGCTCACCTGGTTAGCCCCATGTGTTAGGTACAGCCCACCCCTAAGTCACAATTCAGCTCAGAAAAGAAGCAGAGCGTCGGGTCGAAATGCTGCTTCTACAAGCTGCCCCACACCCTTCTTCGAGCCACCTGGCAGAGGGACCCAAAGAGAGGCCAGAAGGGAAGTGTGCGGAGGGCTACTGAGGCAACCAGCAGATTAGGTGAAGGAAGGACAAGACAATCTTACAGAGCAGAAGTCCCAGCTATGTTTCCCTAGGCCAGGGGTCAGCAACCTGCGGCTCTGGAGCCGCATGTGGCTCTTTCACCCCTCTGCTCCCTGTCACTCAAAATATGCCTCACAACCGCCAATGTGCGACACCCACCAGCACGCAATTTATTGAGCTTTTCAACTCCCGGTAGGCCAACCATGGATAAATCCAAGAAAAGTAAAGTTTCAGAAGAAAACAGAATGTTTAATTCAACTACATATGCTAATTTTGTGGCCGCTCAAGAAATGGGCACGGGAAGAATTTTGTGGCTCCCGGTGTTTTCTTTTCTGTGGGAAATGGGCCCAAATGGCTCTTTTGAGTGTTTAAGGTTGCAGACCCCTGCCCTAGCCCAGCCAAACACAGGATTTACATTCAGAGGCTTGGCGACTGACTCGCATTTATGACGGATGCAGTGTCCCCTCTGGGGTTACGTGATCCCCTTTTGTGACCTCCTGAGAAGCAATGGGGGAAGCCACATTCATTTAACCGCATTGCCCACTTACCAACCACGGCCATTCGCTGAAACACGATGACAGGAAAGGTCGTAAAAAAATGAGGCCAAACTCACTTAACAAATAGTCTCCTAATAGTTTCCTAGTATGATTTGATTGCTTATTTGTACCCTATGACTATCATTAAGGGTTGTACCTTATGATTCTTGATGAATGTTATCTTGTCTTTTTATGTACACTCAAGAGCGTATGCACCAAAGACAAATTCCTTGTGTGTCCAATCACACTTGGCCAATAAAGAATTCTGTTCTGTTCTTTTTTTCTCTTCTAACTCTATTCTATTCTTCTTTCTCTTCTTCTCATTTCTCTTCTACTTCTTTTCTCTCTCTTCCATTCTAATTCTATTTCTCTTCTCCTTTCTCTTCTAATTCTCTTCTCTTCTATTATTCTTTCTCTTCTCTATTCTATTTCTATTCTATTTTTTCTCTTCTCCTTTCTCTTCTCTCTTATTTTCTTCTAATTCTATTCTATTATTCTTTCTCTTCTCCTTTCTCTCCTTTCTCTTCTCTTCTATTTTCTTCTAATTCTATTCTATTTTATTATTTTCTCATCTCTTCTCATTCCTATTCTATTTTCCCTTCTCTTCTTTCTCTTCTCCTTTCTCTTCTATTTTCTTCTAATTCTCTTCTATTATTCTTTCTCTTCTCATTTCTATTCTACTTTCCCTTCTCTCTCTCTTCTTCTCCTCTCTAATCTCTTCTAATCCTCTATTATTCTTTCTCTTCTCTCCTGTCTTCTCCTTTCTCTTCTTCTAATTCTCTTCTATTATTCTTTATCTTCTCTTCTCCTTTCTCTCCTTTCTCCTCTATTTTCTTCTAATTCTATTCTATTCTATTATTCTTTCTTATCTCTTCTCATTCCTATTCTACTTTCCCTTCTCTTCTTTCTCTTCTATTTTCTTCTAGTTCTACTCTATTATTCTTTCTTCTCATTTCTCTTCTCTCTCCTCTTCTCTTCTCTCTATTCCATTCTAATTCTATTCTATTATTCTCATTTCTCTTCTCTCTCCTCTCTATTCCATTCTAATTCTATTCTATTATTCTTTCTCTTCTCTTCTATTTTCTTCTAATTCTATTCTATTATTCTCTTCTCATTTCTCTTCTCTCTTCTATTTTCTTCTAATTCTATTCTATTATTCTCTTCTCATTTCTCTTCTCTCTTCTCTTCTCTTCTATTTTCTTCTAATTCTATTCTATTATTCTCTTCTCATTTCTCTTCTCTTCTCTTCTCCTCTTCTCTATTCTATTCTAATTCTATTCTATTATTCTTTCTCTTCTCCTTTTTCTCTTCTCTTCTCTTCTAATTCTCTTCTATTATTCTCATTTCTCTTCTCTTCTTTCTATTCTATTCTAATTCTATTCTATTATTCTTTCTCTTCTCTTTTTTCTCTTCTCTTCTCTTCTAATTCTCTTCTATTATTCTCATTTCTCTTCTCTTCTCTTCTCTCTATTCCATTCTAATTCTATTCTATTATTCTTTCTCTTCTCTTTTTTCTCTTCTCTTCTCATTCTCTTCTATTATTCTCATTTCTCTTCTCTTCTCTTCTCTTCTCTCTATTCCATTCTAATTCTATTCTATTATTCTTTCTCTTCTCTTCTCTCTCTTTTCTTCTAATTCTATTCTATTCTTCTCTTCTCATTTCTCTTCTCTCTCTTCTCTTCTCTTCTATTTTCTTCTAATTCTATTCTATTATTCTCTTCTCATTTCTCTTCTCTTCTCTTCTCTTCTCCTCTTCTCTATTCTATTCTAATTCTATTCTATTATTCTTTCTCTTCTCCTTTTTCTCTTCTCTTCTCTTCTAATTCTCTTCTATTATTCTCATTTCTCTTCTCTCTATTCTATTCTATTCTATTCTAATTCTCTTCTATTATTCTTTCTCTTCTCATTTCTATTCTACTTTCCCTTCTCTCTCTTCTTCTCCTCTCTAATCTCTTCTAATCCTCTATTATTCTTTCTCTTCTCTCCTGTCTTCTCCTTTCTCTTCTTCTAATTCTCTTCTATTATTCTTTATCTTCTCTTCTCCTTTCTCTCCTTTCTCCTCTATTTTCTTCTAATTCTATTCTATTCTATTATTCTTTCTCCTCTTCTCATTCCTATTCTACTTTCCCTTCTCTTCTTTCTCTTCTATTTTCTTCTAGTTCTACTCTATTATTCTTTCTTCTCATTTCTCTTCTCTCTCCTCTTCTCTTCTCTCTATTCCATTCTAATTCTATTCTATTATTCTCATTTCTCTTCTCTCTCCTCTCTATTCCATTCTAATTCTATTCTATTATTCTTTCTCTTCTCTTCTATTTTCTTCTAATTCTATTCTATTATTCTCTTCTCATTTCTCTTCTCTCTTCTATTTTCTTCTAATTCTATTCTATTATTCTCTTCTCATTTCTCTTCTCTCTCTTCTCTTCTCTTTTCTTCTAATTCTATTCTATTATTCTCTTCTCATTTCTCTTCTCTTCTCTTCTCTTCTCTATTCTATTCTAATTCTATTCTATTATTCTTTCTCTTCTCCTTTTTCTCTTCTCTTCTCTTCTAATTCTCTTCTATTATTCTCATTTCTCCTCTTCTCTCTATTCTATTCTATTCTATTCTAATTCTATTCTATTATTCTTTCTCTTCTCTTTTTTCTCTTCTCTTCTCTTCTAATTCTCTTCTATTATTCTCATTTCTCTTCTCTTCTCTTCTCTCTATTCCATTCTAATTCTATTCTATTATTCTTTCTCTTCTTTTTTCTCTTCTCTTCTCATTCTCTTCTATTATTCTCATTTCTCTTCTCTTCTCTTCTCTTCTCTCTATTCCATTCTAATTCTATTCTATTATTCTTTCTCTTCTCTTCTCTCTTTTCTTCTAATTCTATTCTATTATTCTCTTCTCATTTCTCTTCTCTCTCTTCTCTTCTCTTCTATTTTCTTCTAATTCTATTCTATTATTCTCTTCTCATTTCTCTTCTCTTCTCTTCTCCTCTTCTCTATTCTATTCTAATTCTATTCTATTATTCTTTCTCTTCTCCTTTTTCTCTTCTCTTCTCTTCTCTTCTCATTCTCTTCTATTATTCTCATTTCTCTTCTCTTCTCTTCTCTCTATTCCATTCTAATTCTATTCTATTATTCTTTCTCTTCTCTTCTCTCTTTTCTTCTAATTCTATTCTATTATTCTCTTCTCATTTCTCTTCTCTCTCTTCTCTTCTCTTCTATTTTCTTCTAATTCTATTCTATTATTCTCTTCTCATTTCTCTTCTCTTCTCTTCTCCTCTTCTCTATTCTATTCTAATTCTATTCTATTATTCTTTCTCTTCTCTTTTTTCTCTTCTCTTCTCTTCTAATTCTCTTCTATTATTCTCATTTCTCTTCTCTTCTCCTCTTCTCTCTATTCCATTCTAATTCTATTCTATTATTCTTTCTCTTCTCTTTTTTCTCTTCTCTTCTATTATTCTCATTTCTCTTCTCTTCTTCTCTCTATTCCATTCTAATTCTATTCTATTATTCTTTCTCTTCTCTTCTTATTCTCTTCTATTATTCTCATTTCTCTTTTCCTCTTCTCTCTATTCCATTCTAATTCTATTCTATTATTCTTTCTCTTCTCTTCTCTTCTATTATTCTCATTTCTCTTCTCTTCTCCTCTTCTCTCTATTCCATTCTAATTCTATTCTATTATTCTTTCTCTTCTCTTCTCTTCTCATTCTCTTCTATTATTCTCATTTCTCTTCTCTTCTCCTCTTCTCTCTATTCCATTCTAATTCTATTCTATTATTCTTTCTCTTCTCTTCTTATTCTCTTCTATTATTCTCATTTCTCTTCTCCTCTTCTCTCTATTCCATTCTAATTCTATTCTATTATTCTTTCTCTTCTCTTCTCTTCTAATTCTCTTCTATTGTTCTCATTTCTCTTCTCTTCTCCTCTTCTCTCTATTCCATTCTAATTCTATTCTATTATTCTTTCTCTTCTCTTCTTATTCTCTTCTATTATTCTCATTTCTCTTCTCCTCTTCTCTCTATTCCATTCTAATTCTATTCTATTATTCTTTCTCTTCTCTTCTCTTCTAATTCTCTTCTATTATTCTCATTTCTCTTCTCTTCTCCTCTTCTCTCTATTCCATTCTAATTCTATTCTATTATTCTTCCTCTTCTCTTCTTATTCTCTTCTCCCTTAACAACAGGAACTTCGGGCTCCGTTGCGGTCGTAGGTCGAGGACCCCCCTGCACCCGGCTCCTTTTGGGGCGAGGGTCCCTCTGGCAGCGTCGGCCTCCTTCTCACCCTCCCAAGACCCATCTCCCCTCCCCCTCCCCCCCAGGACCCCCGCCTCCCCCTCCCCCCTACCCTCTCGCTGAGAGCGTTGTACTTGATGGCCAGTTCATCGCGCTCGGCTCGGCTCTGGGCCAGCAGGTCCTCCACGCGGGACAGTTCCTGCTGCAGGAGCCGGTTCTCCTCCTGCACGGACAGAAGGGACGACGACGACATCTTTCGCTCGCCCCCGGGAAAGAAGAGGCTGAGGCGGCGGAGGTGGGGGCTCACTCCCACTCAGTCGGGCGCCCGACTACAACTCCCAGCACCCCTTGCGCGCGTGCTGGCGGTTGTGTGTGTGAGAGAGAGAGAGAGAGTGTGAGGTGGGGGGTTTGAAGGCGCTGGAGGCTCGCCGCTTTCTTCCTTCGCGTCACAGAGGCCCTTTTTTCCCCAGTCGAGCGCCCGCGTTGCGAACCCCGGACAGGGAGACACGGCTGCCGCCCTCAGACGCCGGCGAGGATAATAAAGGCGCGAGGCCCACTCGCCTCACAACGCCGGTTGCTATGGCGCCGGGCATGAAAAGCGTTGCGCGTGCGCATTACCCACTCTTGGTCCTCTTGCCTGCCTACGGATGCCGCCCGAGGCCATCCCGGCTCAACCCGCGAAACGTTTCTTCCCTCTCAAGTGGTCAAATCAAGGAACTGCGAGACCGAATTGGCGAAAAAAGTTTTTTTTAATTCGGACACGGAGTGCAGGAGAGACGGTCAAAGCTGGACTCAAGTGAACCCGACAGGAGTCCAGCAAGGAGAAAAGGGATGGAGTCCCTTCCCAAAGGCAGCCGCCGGGAAGGCGGACGCTTTTCCCAACACTTTTGGGTTCTTCTTGAGCCCTAAACCAACATTGTTGGTTATCCTATGGCTCGGCCGAGGAGTCGGCACAACTGTGCACAGCCCCCACCAAAGTACAGTGTGTCCCCCTTGGGAAGGAAGGGAGACAGAAGAGCAGGCGGAGAAAATCTCCGCTTCACAAGCAGCGGGCTGGCACTTAAACCACTGCAGCCCCCTACACACACACACACACACACACAACACACACTCACACAAACACAAAAGTCCCAGGTGCTGGCGGAAGAGAGAGAGAGAGAGCGCGAGGTGATCGGCAGGGAAGCCCTCCTCTGCCTCGCCGCAAGGTCCGAAGCCAAAGTCGAAACCCATCCAGGCAGAGGATCCGTCGGAAGAGGCAACGGGGTACGCGGCCCATCTCCTGGTCTCTGGGTTACAAAAGGGGGGTGGTGGGTCCCACTCTTTGGCCTTCGGGCCTCTGCTTCAGAACTGGACCCAGCCGGAGTTCTGCTGAGGTTGAGAGCCGGACCTACGAGGAGACAAAACACAGGCCGTAAGCGGCAGACTTCCACCGCTACCATCACCCTGATACCTGCTGGAACCAGAAGCCACATCTGGGGGGGGGGGGTTCATTTTTTTTGGGGGGGAGGGCAGAGGGGCTTGGAAGTTCCTGCTCTCAGCAAGGGGCACTTAACAACCTCCAGGAATTTTAGCCAGCGTCTGTGCCGGAGTGACACCCCCGCCGACGCTCTTAAGGACTCCCGCAAGAATTTCTGAGGGAGGAAAAGAGAAGTCACCTGAAATGATGACTTGGCATCTGTGGCACCCCTCTTGCCAGAATCTTTGAAAGCTTATGCGCTAATACCAGCGATCCCAAAAACCTTTCTGGCTTGGTGGATTGATGACAGGGGACGATTCTGTGCGCGTGTTTTCAAGGCTTTTTTCAGCCTGTTTTCGGGCTTCCTTCAGCCCGTTTTCGAGGCTTTTTTTGGCCCATTTTCGAGGCTTTTTTTGGCCTGTTTTCGAAGCTGTTTTAAGCCCATTTTTTGGGGGGGGAAAAAACGGGCTAAAAAAGGCCTGAAAACAGGGCGTGTGGAGGCCAAAAAAAAAATGACCGGCAGGTGGACAGGGCTTCAGCAATATTCGGTCTATAAGACGCACAGACATTTTCACCTCCTTTTGGGAGACAAAAAAGTGCGTCTTATAGTCCAAAAATTATGGTAAATAGTGGGGCTGGCAAATTCTTTGGTAAGACCTAAACTATATTACAAGAATTTAAAAGGGACAAAAATGCTAACTTTTTCATGGTGGAGGACTTCAAGACAATTCCCCACTATATGGACGCAACAGTTCCACTACCTGTCCTTTTTTGGAAGCGAGATAATGTGCTGGCGGGGCAGGACTTAAGCCTCCCAAAACGTGACCCAAAGGGGCATCTCCTCACCCGGAAGCTTTAGTGAAATCTCCCCAGATGTCTGCAGAAGCTTCTCTTGAAGAACTTGGCGGCTGTGAGGGCTGAGACCCGGCAACATCTGCTTGGCAAACTAAGCGTGGGGAGAAGAAGAGGTTAGCTTTGTCTTTCCCATTTCCAGATGTTCCTGGTAGAAAGGGCTTTTGTCTGAGCTGGCAAAGAGAAGCCCTGTTTACTTAGCATGCATCCATTTCCTGAAAAAAGACCTTTGCATAACGGATGCATCTGCTAATCTAGTGGTCACCAACTGGTGGTCCGCGAGAAAATTTTGGTGGTCCACAGAAAAATTATTTGCATTTTTTATATTGCACTAAATCAGGGGTCCTCAAACTATGGCCCCTGGGACAGTTATGTGCAATGAACGTTTTGTGTTGCTGCAGAGAGTCTCCCCCTTTGGGGTCTTCTTGTGTGGGTCGGAGGGGGGCAGAAATTCCGTATTGGGGTCTGCTTTGAATGAAGGCTGGAGGGAAGTGCCGCTGGTGGCAAAGAGCCAGAAGGCTTCATTCCAGTAGGATTGCAACATGGCCTGGAACTGGCTGACCATCTCAGCCCAGTGAGCCTCCAGGTGCCGGTACCTGGCCTTGAACTCCTGCAGGCCTTCCCTCTGCTTGGAAAGCCAATGCTCCTAGTCCTTAGTGAGGTGCTTCTGCTGAGCCTCTTCCTTGGCCAGATCCAATTTGAATTGAGCTGTTTTGCCAACTCTTTCTCATGGTGGCTGTTTAGCTCCAACAACTGCTTCCTGTTGGGGCCCTAAGGAGACTGGGTGGGCAGTGGCTGGGAGGGGAGGGGCGAGTAGAGGCCAGCGAGGCGCCCCTTGACGTGAATGACATAAAGTTGGCCATGCCCACCCAGTCACATGACCACCTAGCCACGCCCACCCAGCCGGTCATTAGGCAGATCATATTAGTAGTCTGCGGGATTTAAAATTATGAATTTAATGGTCCCTGAGGTCTGAAAGGTTGATAACCCTTGCACTAAGGGACAGCTAGATGACGGGCAAAAATGAGGTCTGTGGTCCTCAGAGTGGGTGTAAAAGGCCCCAGCTGACCCCACCTACCACCAGACAACTAAAGAAGTCTCAAAGCAGGAGCTCCCTTTTCCAGTTTGGTATCAAAGTGAATCCGGCCCTCACAGGGGTGAAATCCAGTAGGTTCTGGAGAACCAGTAGCGGAAATTTTGAGCAGTTCAGAGAACCGGCAAATACCACTTCTGGCTGGCCCCAGAGTGGGGTGGGAATGGAGATTTTGCAATATCCTTCCCCCTGGAGTGAGGTGGGAATGGAGATTTTGCAGTATCCTTCCCCTGCCACGCCCACCAAGCGAAGACACGCCCACTAAGCCACCCCACGCCCACAGAACCGGTAGTAAAAAAAAAAAAAAGGATTTCACCTCCCCCCCATCCTCCCCGAGGACCTACACAGACCTGTTTGGACGGCATCTGCTGAGGTTCCCGGAAGAGGCAAGGGAAGCTCTTCTTCAGGTGTCGGGAGGAAAGGGGTCTTTCCCCCTGGAGGTGGGGGAAGGAGTCCCGTGAAGTCCGTACTTCGTGGCCTACTTCCCGAGGAGCCATCCTTTTTTTTCATGTTCTGGAAGAGGTGGGGTGGGGGAGAGACCAAAAAGCTTTCAGGCCCATCCGGAAGCCTCCCAGTTGAGGACAGAAGTCAGCCCGAGGAGGGTTTTCCCGAACGTCGGGCTTCAGGATTCTGCTCCCCTTCCCACGACTCAAACATGGCAGAAACCGCCCACCGAGCTGACGGGGACACTGCACCGCCGAGCCTTATAAGTGTGCTTGAGTGCATCTTGTCTTTCTTCCACAATCCCTGGACAAGGCCTTTCTCACCGCAATGTTGAGCTTGATGGTCTGCCCTTCTTTGAACCCCAGGTCAAGTTTGGGGCCCTGGGTTGGGTTTTGGGCTTCCTTGGCTAACTCGGTCTGTTGCTTGACCCACCTGCAGAGAGAGAGAGAAAAAGAGAGAGAGAGAAAGAAGACAAAGCGGTGGAGAGCAAGAAAAGATGCGGGCAGAACAAGGAAGAATTTCCCCCTTGGAGAAGCCAGTTACTTAAGACAGACGTTTCTATTCCTGGGGAAAAAAAAATCCACGTAGCACAGGTGGCCTCCTCCCATATCTGTATTTCCCTCTAGAGCTGGAAACAAGGGGTGAGAAACAAGCAGTGATGGAATCTGTGCCCCCGCCTGACCTCGTTGCTTTGGATCTTATATTCACCCATTTGGCCCAGATACGGCTCTTGAGATCTTTCTGGAACACCTGGAGGCAAGGAGAACTGGGGAGTTTTCTATGGTTTTCCCCATCCCTCTAGAATAGGACTGTCAAACTCACATTGCCACATGTCACGGACTTCCCCCCGCCTTTGCTAAATCAGGCGTGGGCGTGGCCAGCACATGACACATCCGGCCCATATTTGACAGCCCTACCTTACCCTGCCAGATTCAGAGGGTGCTCTCCAGGGGTGAAATTCAGCAGGTTCTGACAGGTTCTGGAGAACTGGTAGCGGAAATTTTGAGTAGTTCGGAGAACTGGCAAATATCACCTCCGGTTGGTCCCAGAGTGGGGAGGGAATGGAGATTTTGCAATATCCTTCCCCCAGGAGTGGGAAGGGAATGGGGATTTTGCAGCATCCTTCACCCAGGAGTGGTGGGAATGGGGATTTTGCAGTATCCTTCCCCTGCCACACCCACAAAGCCACGCCCACAGAAGCAGTAGTAAAATAATTTCAATTTCACCACTGGTGCTCTCCCAATGCCTGGGAAGGCTGCTAAAATGGAGACATTCTGCCAAGGTTACAGATTAGCCAGGGAGGGGGCATGTGCTGTCTTGGAGTTGGTGATAATATCAGAAGACCCCCACCTCCGCTCTATTGTATCTGCCCCCAACTACCTTAGCTATTTCCTCTTTATTTTTAATACATCCCTTGTCTTAACTGCGTTGATTCTTTTATATTGCTTCCATCAAATTTCAAATCTCCCAGAGTTGCGTGACAGCCGAGACGGGCAGCAAATAAACGTAAATAACACGATATAAATATAAAGATTGTCCGTTTTGTTCCCAGATGCCAGATTTTTTGCCAGGTTTTGAGTGGCGGGCGCACGTCAAGAAGGATCAGCTTGTCTGATTGGTCATGGGGAGACCGCTCTGCTGATTTCCCTTCCTGGGGGAAAAAGAGCCTCCGGCAAGAGTCCTGGCACCAAGGAAAGGCTGCTCACTTGAAATGATCTTGCAGCGCCACATTGAAGTCAAAAGCATCCCCTCGGTCAACAAAGCCAATTCCGATGAATGCACGGCGCCCTGTAAGGAAAACTAAGCTCAGGAAGGTGGCGGAAAGTCGCTTGGCTGTAGGTTAGCTCACCGGGAAGCCTGGAACCAAGACCTCAGGAAGGCTGAGTCGTACCAAAGCATCGCACATGTAGCTCCAGGTTGCAGCAGAGCCGGCCAAAAGGGCCCTCTCCACGCAGGCTGTTGACCCGGTGAGAAGCCACAGGCCCACTAGGGAAGGGTGCCAAAAAGATTCAACCTCCATTCTCTCTATCTGCTAGGATGGGCCACAGCCCCGCACAGGTGCCCGTGGAGCTGGTTAACAGAGAGTTACCATAGATAGCAAAGAGGATTTTGGCATTATCAAAGGAGGAGAGGCATTGCGAGAGGAGAGCCAAGCGGAAGCTTAAGAGAATTCAAGAATATTCGCAGAAGAGCCCCAGGTTGGGAAGCAGCCTGATAAATAGAGAAGGGGAAAGGCGGATGGCCCCAAGGAAGGGCTACCCACAGCCTTGCACACCACTTTAAAGGAAGGAAACAAAGAGTGAAGAGCATTTGACGAGGTTTGCTTAGAATCATTTCTGCCTAGCACCGGGGGAAAGTCTCCTCCATCAGCACCAAGGACAGGGCTCGGATGCCACAGACAAGAGGAGGCTTTCCAGGTAAAATCACAATTAGCTTTGCCTTCCCCCCCACTCCCCCAAAAAAGACCGGATTTCCCACCCACCCACCCAAGGAGGACAGGATCCAAAGCATCTCACCCTTCGTACCATTCCCATCTTCGACCCGGATGACGAAATATCGGCTTGAGTCTGTCACGCTTTCCACGGCGATGCTAGGAAATTGGTCCACGGAAGCCTGGGCGAAAAGCTCTCCTGGGGGAAGAGAAGGGAAGGAGTGCCAGGTGGGCAGCCGATCCGCTTGCTGCCTCTGGCTGCTACTGTTGTTGTTGTTGTTATTAGTTTGATTTATATGCCGCCTTTCTCCGGAGAGACTCAGGGCAGGTTACAATGCATTTAAAAAAAACCATTATAAAAACATCTAAAATTTAAAATATTAAAACCCATTCACACCATTCATGGCCGGATCTCACAAGATCGCAACAGCGAGATCAATGGCCCCAGGCCTGCTGGAAGAGCCAGGTCTTCACCGCTTTTCGGAAGGCCAATAGGGTGGGGGTGGTCCGGACCTCAGGAGGTAACTGGTTCCAGAGAGCTGGGGCAGCCACAGAGAAGGCCCTCCCCCATGGGCCCGCCAGCCGGCATTGTTTAGCGGACGGGACCCGGAGGAGACCGACTCTGTGGGATCTTACCGGTCGCTGGGAGTTACGCGGTAGAAGGCAGTCTCGAAGATACCCTGGCCCTGAGCCCTGTAGGGCTTTAAAGGTAATAACCAACACCTTGATTTGTGACCGGAGACCAATAGGGAGCCAGTGCAGCTCGCGGAGAATTGGTGTAATGTGGGTGTACTTAGGTGCACCCACGACAGCTCGCGCAGCTGCGTTCTGGACCAACTGTAGTCTCTGAACACTTGCCCGCCCGCCCGCCCAACGGCATCCCTTGGGCCGTGCCCTCCCCCCCACCCCCGGCTGAGACCCTCGCCCACCCTGGAGGGCGGCCCCTTACCCGAATTCTTATCCTCCAGCTTAATGAAGGCCACATTGCCCTGGGCTGTGATGCGCATTCGGCCGCTCCAGGACGGCTGGTCCAGCTGCCACTCCGCGGCACTAGGAGGAAAAGCGAAGGTAGCCTGGGCTTCCAGCCCTACTTTTCACCCAGGGGAGTCTCCCCACCACCCTAAGGCAGAAGTCTTCAAACTTGGCTGCTTGAAGACTTGTGGACTTCAACTCCCAGAATTCCTGAGGCAGCCAAGCTGGCTCAGGAATTCTGGGAGTTGAAGTCCACAGGTCATATAGGGGCCATATTTGCCCACCCATGGCTTAAGGGGTGGGGGTGGGGTAATGGGAAACGCGTGCAGATCTCTCTGCGCATGCCCAGAACCCAGCAGCAGCAGCAGCAGCCAGGGGAGCAGGTCCACTCAGCCAGGGGATGATGGGACTGGGAACCCCGCACCGCCCCCACGAGGGCGAAGCGACACTCGACCGCCGGGTGGGGTGTGGTGGGTGGGGGAAGACTCACCGATAGCCGCGGTTGGAGGCCCGCGGGGGCACCCGGTAGACGTGAACCTCCGGTTTGACGCACAAGACGGACTCGTAGTCTTCGCCTTCCGACATCTTGGCCCCTCCCACCAACACCCACACCAAAACGCTGGGCTCTTCCGGGCATGCGCAGAAGCCTTTGCTCCGCGCTAGGCAACAACCTGTCGTCACTTCGTAGCCGCGGGGAAGGAAACGAGAAGCCCCGCCCACGCTGTCGAAGGCGCCCTTATGTCTTTAATAGAGCGGCTCTGGCGCCCTCTGGCGGATCGGCGGAAGGTCCGCTCTGGTTGCAGCGACGCTGGGGTGGGACTGGAGGTGGGGAGGAGGAAAAGGCTCCGATCCGTCTTTTTTTTTTAAACAGTAAGAGTTGGAAGCGCCCTTTGGAGGTCATCTAGTCCAACGCCCTGCACACGCAGATGACCTGTTTACTAGGGGATTCGAACCACCGAACTGCCCGGCGCCCCCCACCCCCTCGAATAAGAAGCAGGAAGGGACAACGTTGGGAAAAAAAAAAAGTGAACGCGTTTATTTCACTAAACACAGCGTGTAAATCTTTCGTCCGCATGGCAAGCTCTGCCTGGAAGAGAAGTTCCCCGGAGCGCCTCCGTGGCTTTACCGTCGATCCCTCCCCTCCCCCAACGCAGGGACCCCCCCAAAAAATAAAACTATCCCCCTCTCCTCCCCCCGAAGGGCGCTGCTTCCCGGCCCGCGGGTCCACAGCAACGACCCCCCCCCACCCTGGGATCGGCTGAGCCTCAGTGCCCCCTTCCCCGATTGGGTCACTGGTGGGGGGGGTCTTTGCCTTCCCCTTGATGCCCCCCCAAGTCAGCGGTTAAAAGAACCGATGGGGGGAAAAAAAACCCTTCCTGGTCCTGGGAAGGGGCAGCAATAGTAGAGCAATGAAGCCTGGCGGACTTCAACTCCCAGAATTCCCCAGCCAGCAAAGCTGGCTGGGGAATTCTGGGAGTTGAAGTCCACCAGGCTTCAAGTTACCAAGGTTAGAGAGCAAGGCAGCTCTAGGAGTTAGAAGGGGGAGAGGCAGCCCGTTTGGGGTGGGGGGAAGAAAAAAGGCCAGCCGGAAAATCTGGGGTGGGGGTCAGCAAAGCAAACGGGGGGGGGAGAGGGGGAGAGAGAGGCATGGATGGAAAGAGAAGAGAGTACCCACTCAAGGGCCAGCCCGTTGTGTTGTTTTTTTCCCCTTCACTTTTTGTACACAGGTAGTTTTTTTATTTCTCTTATTATCATTATTATTACTTCTCTTTTTGACCGGTTGCTTCCTTCTTTTGCGGCGTTTTCCATACACGTCCTGTGTTGATGTACAAAGAGACACCGTTCCTCCGGCACATCCCACCCCGCAAACCCACCTCCGCCCCTCCCCCCCACACCCCATACACACACAAGAGAGACACTTAACACGCCCCACCCCCATCTCCTCTCCCTTTTTTCTTTCTACACACCGGTTCTCTCCTCCTCAAACCAGGCAGCGAAAACCCGAGAAAGGCAGATTTTGGGAAAACACAGTGAAGCGAGCTAGCCCAGGCACCTGGAAGTGGTGTGGGGAGGGAGGCTTCTCCGCCTTTCCCTCCCCCCCCACTCAATATGGCTGCTAAGGAGCAAAGCCCCAGCTGGTCCTGACACTTGGCATTTGCCGCGCGGGGCAGGGGTCTCCTAACCAGCCCCCTCCAGTGTTTTTTTTTTTTGTCTGACCACCTGGGAAAAAGCTAAAAGGAGTATTGCTTGGGCCCTGCCAGGCACGGAATGAGCCTTCCCATCACTGCAAATCCATCCCCCCCCCCAGGGGGCGGGGGGGAGGCCATCTTGAAAATGGTTCCTAACGGCGGCGTCTAGGCCCGTGATTCAAGACTTTTGGAGTCTTTGGTGACCCGTCCCGTTTCGAGACCTTCTTTCCGACTTCTAGACCTTGCTCCTTCTCCGCCCGCCCGCTTCTTTGCCTTCCAAATAGCGGACTGACCCCAAGAACGAACGGGGCCAAACGCCTCACCAGCTCGGCCTGACGTCCATGGCCAGCGCAAGCAACACTTGGGCATCCTCCCGAGGACCGAGCAGGACACGATGGGAGACAGGAACTACTCTATATTCCTAGCTCAAGAGTCCTAGTGGCGAAAAGCAGGCCTCCCCCCATTCTTTGTGTGGAAGCAGCACCAAGAGGCGCAAGGGAGTGCCGGTTGAAACCGGGAGGGCTCCCAAACTCCATCCCACGGAGGCAGAGGCGCTGGGGTCTCTTGCCGGAGCTCACGAAGCGGCAGAGCTGGCCCGGTGGGAAGACGGGCCCAACACGCGCCCTCCTCCTCCTCCATTCGTTCGTTCCAAAGCGGCAGCAAGCAGGAAGAGGAAGAGTCGCCCACCGCCACTTTCTCTCAACTCCCCTCTTCTCTCAACACTAGCAACTACCGTTTCTCAAGAGATAAAACACGTTAAACAGCTAACACACCCCTTTTCTTCTGCTGCTGCTTCTACTTCCCGTGCGTGAGGGCTCCAAAGCCATCCCGTCCCCCCACCCCAAAAGCAAAGGATCAAACCTTTGCATACACCTTTCGCCCACCCGTCCCGCTTCCGCCTTGCTCCAAATGTAACACGCACCGACACGCACATGTTGAGAAGCAGAGCCCTCCCCATCCCTCCTGCTTCCGATGCCAGAGGGAGCTGACAGGAGAAGTCATTCCTTTGTCGGGGAGTGAGGGGCGGGGAGCCTCGCTTCAGCAGGCAAGTTGCAGCAACCCAGTCCCCCGGAGAAGCCTGCCCCGCTGCCTGCTCCTCCCACGGTGCGCCCACCTTGGCATGTCAATTCTACGGGGAGGCGCAGCAGGAGTCCCAGTGCCTGGGCTGAGGGTCACGAGAGGCAGCAAAGAGCCAAGGGGACGCTTCAGGCAAGTCCCGCCCCTGTGGCTCAGGTCCATTGGTCTGCTGAGGAAGGGGAGCACCCTGCTTTCATACCGGCTGGTCGGCCAGCCAAGCCTATCTGCGTTGCTTGAAGCCCTGCGAACCGTCGGGGCCCAGCGGCTGCCTGATCACATTGCTGGGCTGCCTCGAGTCTTCCGGCTGGGAGATCCTTGTGGGCCTGAGGGAGGGGTGGAGAGGGGAAAGAACACTCAGTCCAGTTAAAAGCTCTCCCCTCCCTGGGAGTCCAAAGGAGAGATTAGCCTCGGCTCTAAGAGGAAGAGGATAGGTTGCCCAGCCCCACAGAGGCCCATGAGGAGACCCTCCTTTGGGAAACCGATCCCCCTCAGATTGAAGACCCAAGGCCCTCGAAGCGGCTTTCTGAACATGCTTCTCTCCCCCTCTTCCCCCAAGCTGAGCCCAATGGGACAGGATTGAGCTGAGCCAGCAGGCCGCATCTTCTGGGCACGGACAGGACCTTGGCCTCAGGCAGTGAGAGTGGCGCAGAGAAATTTGGCAGTGGCAGCAGCAGCTGCGCCAGGGCTCCCTTACCGGTCAAGGATAGGTTTTTCTTGCTCCTCTTCCGGACTGGCGCTGCCCAGAATCCGCTTCCTGGCCTCTGCGTATTCGGCTTCCCTCTGGGCCAGGGTCTTCACTGGGAAGGCAGGTCGGCTGGTGGAGTTGGGGTTAGTCAGTACCCCGTTGCTCGTGGGCCGCTTTAAGATCCGAATCTGCGGAGGAGGGCCCGAAGGAAGACTGTCGTCCTGAATTACGATCGGCACTTTGGGTGGGGACTTGGATTTCCTGCTGTAAAAGGAAAGGGGGGGGGAGGGGGGGAAACAATATTTTTTGTGCTGTTGCCCCCTCCCAAAAAAACCCCCCACCTCTCAACCAGTCCTCTGAACTAAGGCCATCTGCCTATTCACCGAAATGCAAGCTTATTCTCTTGGTTACCCATCCAGATTTTCTGACTAATCAGCAGAAATCAGGGCTTAGCTGTTCATTTTTAAGACGGAATCTTTAAAAAAGAACAAAAATCAGGACGCCACTCCTATTTTTCCCAGCCGTGAATGCTACGGAATGATTCTTACCTTTCTTTTTGGCTGATTTTCAGTTTCTTTTCCAGTCGTCTATCTATTTCCTGCAAGGCAAGGTCATTGGGTCAAGTTCCATTCCTTGGGAGGCGAGGGGGGGGGTGTCAGACACCTTGCAGTACCAAGCGACAAGCCTGGCCCTCCCTTTCCCAGCAAGACAATGCCACATCTCACCATCAGTTAACTAACTCATCTTTGAAGCATCAAGAGGTTCCCACAGAGAGAGAGAGAGAGAAAGAAAGAAAGAAAGAGGGAGGGATGAGAGAGATGGGGGTAGGGGTGGAGAGAGAAAGACCCTCTCAATCCCTTGCTTTTCAGAGGGAGAAAGCCGAGGCCTTCCGTGGGAAAGGAGCCCAGGGTGAACCTTATTCACAGACCAGAATCGAAATGGGCTCGTGCCAGACGTGAGATCCACTGGCAGCTGCGGTCTGCTGACGCTTCGCATTTGAGCAAACGGCGAGATAAAATTAGAGCCTGGTTTTGTAGGTTGCCTAGATCAGCAGCTAAAAAAAATTATCAGACGGGGCTTCTCTGCTATAGAGAGTCACAGGCGGTGCCTTTGGCCCGGCTGATCGAGTACTGGCATACTTACCATCATGAACACAGGACATCCCGGTCATTCTCACTGGCAAAACCATGGTAGGGGGAGGGGAGAGGATGTCACCATTAAAGATCGGTAACCAGAAAGATGAGAATCTGTTCTCCATCCGAGACTTGGGGAGACCATTTCTCTCATTCCAAGCCAGCGAGGCCGCTAGAGGTGGCCCGGCAGCCTGGCCAGTTGGCGGCTGAACTCTCCTTCAGGCATGACTGTGTCTGAAGGGGTGGCAGTTTCCCAGAGCAGGGACGTGGTCCCAGCTCAACCACGGCTGTCTTGGTTGGCTGTGTAGGGAATGGCTGCTCCGGCGGCCCTTTCCTTGAGGCCAGGCCTAAGGGCCAGCACACTTCAGCCGTGTCCTGCTTCCTGCGGCTGGGTTTTGCAATAAGACATTCCCTTAACAGCTTTCCCGCTGAGGTGTAACTGCATTTGGTTTGTAGTCCAAAGTCTGGAGGACGAGTTAATCTTTGAAAGTGAAGGCAAGCTCGCGTGGCTGAATGACTTTTTCTTCTCCAGCGAACTCAACGGACACAAATCCGCTTGGTAAGATTTTCGTCTTATCCAAGCAGTTCATTTTACATGGGGCCCGTTGGCCAAAATTGGGCTCTCGGGTTCAGGTCAGTTGACACCTCTCTGAACACCGCCATTTTCGGTGGCGAGGGTGCCGCCTCCCTTCCCTGCTGAATTTCATTCAGAGCATGGATTCTCCCTACAAGCTGCCCTGCCCTCCCTCCCATTAAATTATCTGCAGCCGGTAGAAGCAGCCAACCAGCACCTTACTCCAGAGTGACTCTGTGAGATTTGGAGGGGGGGGGAGTGGTATATAAATGCAATAAATAAGTATAGGTAAAGGTAAAGGTTCCCCTCGCACATATGTGCTAGTCGTTCCCGACTCTAGGGGGCGCTGCTCATCTCCGTTTCAAAGCCGAAGAGCCAGCGCTGTCCAAAGACTTCTCCGTGGTCACGTGGCCGGCATGACTCAACGCCAAAGGTGCACAGAATGCTGTTCCCTTCCCACCAAAGGTGGTCCCTATTTTTCTACTTGCATTTTTTTTTTTACGTGCTTTCGAACTGCTAGGTTGGCAGAAGCTGGGACAAGTCACGGGAGCTCACCCCGTTATACGCAGCGCTCGGGATTCAAACCACTGAACTGCCAACCTTTTGATTGACAAGCTCGGTGTCTTAGCCACCACGTCCCTAAATAAGTATAGTCACTAAAAATTACAGATGGTAACAGCGAAATTCAGTGAGAGTATTTGTGCGAGGAAGGAAAAGGCAAGGTGACCGCAGAGGGTTATGGGAAACAAGTCCAGCGCCAAATCTGTTAGGCCGAGATGGAACGGACACAAGGACGGGAAGCGGCTGTCAAACCTGCATGTGAGGTTCCAGAAGTCTGAATGACAGCGACATATACCCATGCACACATACAGAGACCCCAATTTGTGTCAGACCCCTACTCTATAGAAATTTCTCTGCCCCGCATAGTCCTCCCTTCATCCAAAGGGTCATCGCGGGCAAAGAAGTGGGAATTGGAAGTGGCAGGCGGGAGCTCTTGCATTCCTAAAAGAGATGGGTTGTAGGAACACAGCCAGGAGGGTTCCCCAAGTAACCTTCCCTTTGGGTTCCTGGCAGACAGTTGCAAAGCCTCCCTCCCTCCTTCCTTTCCTGGGATGTGCCTGCTTTTGGCCCCTGCTCTGCAGTCCTGGAAGAATTAAACAACGGTCCAAAATCAATGCATGAAAAACAGCAGAGGGGTATCCCTTGCACAGGGCACAGAGCGAGACGCCCGCAAAGCGACGGCGCATACAACACCGGCAAAGCGTGGAATGAAAGGTTTCTTGGGAAGCGACCCCTTTTACATTTACTGCTAGTCCTCGACTTACAACGGTTCATTCAGTGACCGCTCGAAGTGACAACGAAAGGCACCGGAGAAAAAAACACAGCGACTCGCGACCCATCTTTCACACTTCTGACCGTTGGAAGCATCCCCCCCCCACCCACGGTCACGTGATTTACGTTTGGACCCTGGTTCGTTATTTCTGACGGTTGCCGCATCCGGTGTATGTGTGTGTGTGTGTGTGTGTGTGTGTCACATGATCCCCTTTTGCATGGTGAAATGCAGCTGGTTCTATCCAACTCAGGCGAACCGGTAACACTGGCGTTCAGGAGGCTCCACCCACCCGGACGTCATCACGTCCCGTTTTGGACACTCTGCACATGCACAGAGAACACCTCTGTGCATGCACAGAAGATAACGCTCCCATTTGTGAAGATAAGTGGATTTCACTCATTTGCCACCTTCCCACGAGCGAAAGTCAATGCGGGGAAGCCAGATTCCTTGAACGACCAGGTTACTCACTTTTTAACAACCGCAGTGATTTGTTTAACAACCACCGTGGCCAGAAAGGTCGTAAAACGGGGCAAAACTCGCTTAAGGGAAAAGTCTCACTCAACATCATCATCCATGTCAAGGTGGGGGGGGGGGGTTTCCTTCATTGTGGTCGTAATGTCGAGGACAGCCTGCATAAACCAAGGATTTCCTCCCTGGCTCCAATCTGCAGCCCCCACCCTCACTCCCACCCCCCAAATCCACTTCCAGGATAATCCCTGCAACGGGGAGGCTCTTCCCTCCCTTCCTCCCTCGTCCGCAGGAGGAAGGGCGCATCACCTCCGCTCCCGCCTGTCCCGCCCGGCGTCGCAGCCTTTCCCGGCCGAGAGGGAAAGCCGGTGGCCCCGAGACCACGTGTTGGGGTGGGGAAAAAAAAGGGGGCACGGCCCCTTTAAGAGGCCTAAAGAGCCTCGGCCGACCCGGGATGCCTCGCCCACCCACCCACCCACCCGGCCCTCGCCCTTCCCACCCTCGGAGGGGACGGTCCGTCTCCTCTCCGGGGTCCCCGCTGGGACTCGGCGGCGTTCGGCGGGACTCACCCCGCTGTCGGCCGCCTCCTCCCAACTCTCGGCGACCTCCTCATCTTCCATTGTAATGCCCCCTCCGCCGCCAGCCCGCCCGGAGCGCATGCGCGCGGGCGCCCAGTCCTAGCCTTTCGGCGGGACGCGGCCGGGCCGGGCCCCGCCCTTTGGCGTCGGCTCGCGCCAACGCGCTTGCGCCGACGGTCCCTCTTCCTGGGATTGGCTGGCTTGGCCAGTTTGCCGAGCGGAGCGCCCCCTGCCGGCCGGTGTCAATGCCTTCTTCGCCCGCCCGCCCGCCTGCCTCAGAAGAGACGGCCTCGGAAGGGTTTTGCGCATGCGCGTCCTCTCCCTCAGCCATTCCCAATTAGCGCAAAAAAAAATTTTTTTTTGGTTCTCTCGGCCTCACTACGTTTTAAATCCCGACTACTAATTCGCGGGGAATTTTCACCTGCCCTCCCCACCCCCGAAAGTGGATATGTGCGGCCTTGTGAGGGCGAGTGTCCCATTAGCCCGCCTATCGAAGCAGAACACGCAATTTAAGTCTCTCTTCCACGAGTGTGGAAAGGAGAGAGACACAACCTCCCTGCCGAAGGTAGTGTGCAACGGCGGGGAGCGTGGGGGGGGGGGGGGGGAAGCAGCCAAAAGCTACGGGCGCAATTTTTTTTTTTTGCCTGCCCAGCCGTGTACCGTCCTTCCGCCACGCCTATCATGGCGGCCGCCCCGCCCCCCACGCTTTGACCTTCTGGGGCTGGCCCGCGCGCATGCGCCCCACGCCCTCCAGGCGGAGTCTCTTCCCCCACCCGCGCGCGGGTGTATGCGTTGCGCGCGCATGCGTTCCCCCCCCCCACTCGCGCCCAAGATCGCCCCGCCTTTCCTCGCGCCCTCTCTCGCTCTCTTCCCGGTTGGGAACAGCTGCAAGATGGCGGCGGCGGCGGCGGCCACGGCGGCCGGGAAGGTCCAAGCCGTGCGCGAAGTCGGCCTCCGCGGGGCCTACGGGCGCCCGCCCAAGCGGCAGGAAGCGCTGTGAAACCGACCGAGGAGGAGGAGGGTGGGGTGCGCGATCTCAGGTGAGGCGATTTCCCCTCAGATCCGAGCCGACTTCTTCCCGCCGCCCAAGCACGGCTTGCCCCGGGGACGGTGGAGGGTCTCCTGGCCCTGGGCGAAGGCCGGCGGGGACGGGTAGGGGAGGCGACCGCTGCCGCTCATCCGGCCCCGCCAGCGGCTCTGCAAGCCCGGGAAGCCGATGGCGCAGAGACAGGAAGGCGGGAGGGAAGGGAGGGAAGCGGGAGGTCCTGAGCCGAGCCGGGCCTTCCTTTAATTTAATCCATTTATAAAGTGTTATAAAAGCCCTGCAGCCGGCTAGAAAAAAAAAAGGGGGGGGGGGAGAAATGGGGGAGGGTTTTTTTCGACCGGGGCGTTTCCCCTTTGGCTGGCTCTGCCCTGAATCCCTCAATCAAGCTGGAAAAGGGACCTTGGAGGTCTTCTAGTCCAGCCCCCTCCCCCCCCCGCTCAAGCAGGTCTCTCTCTTTATATATATATATGTGTGTGTGTATATGTATATGTATATATAAATATGTATATGTGTGTGTGTATATATATATATGTATATATATGTGTGTGTGTGTGTATATATATACATATATATATATACATACATATATATACATATATAAATATATTTATACATACATATACACATATACATACATATACACACACACACATATATATATATATATGTGTGTGTGTGTGTGTGTGTATGTATGTTTTTCTTCTAGCCAGGTTTTCCCTACTAGAAGAAAAACACACATAAACCCTACGAAGAAGTAAGAATATATATATATATATATATATATATATATATATATATATATATATATATATATATATATATATATATATACATATATATACACACACCTGTGTGTGTGTTTACCAAGACTCCTGGTCTACCTCAACATGTGGGAGGGGGCATTCTTGAAATAGATCTATAATAGTTTCCCTTTATTTCTTTATCAGCAAAAATATAAATTTTAGATAGATAGATAGATAGATAAATAGATGTGTGTGTGTGTGTGTATATATGTATGCGTGTGTGTATATATGTATATATAAATATGTATGTGTGTACAGTATATGTATGTGTGTTTATATGTATACATATATATAAAGTGTGTATATATGTATGTATGTAGGTATATACATATGTATATGTATGTATATATATATATATAAATATATGGGTGTATATGATATGTGTATATGTATATTTGTGTATATATGTATATATATCTGTGTATGTATATGTATGTGTATATATATATATCTATTTTCTTATGTGTATGTATATATCTGTGTGTATGTATATGTATATGTATGTATATCTATTTTGTTATGTGTATATATATATATATGTGTGTGTGAGTATATATATATATATATATATACACACACACACACACACACACACAAATGTACATAAGCATTTAGAGAGAGAGAGACCTGCTTGAGCAGTGGGAGCTGAACTAGAAGACCTCCAGCGTCCCTATATATATAGGGTCACCTGCTTGAGTGGGTGTATATATCATTCCAGACAAGCGGCTGTCTGATCTCTTCTTAAAAAAAACACCTCCAGTGATTGAAGCACCCACAACTTAGTACAGTATAGCCTTTATTGTCGTCATACATCGTGTATACAACAAAATTGGTTCTGGTGGCAAGCCGTTTCACTGGTTAACTTGTCCTCGCCGTTAGGAAGTTTCTCCTTGAATTCCAGGTTGCTTCCCCTCCTGAATGCAACACCAGTTGCCTTAGGTGGGTGGATAATAATAGCCCAGGTTGGTTGAAATTCCTCCTTATTAGGTTGCTTCTCTCCTTGGATTTAGTTTTCCACCCGTTGCTTCTTGTCCTGCCTTTGGGGGCTTTGGAGAATAGGTTGAAACACCACCACCACCACCCCCATCCTCTTCTTTGCTCTGAGTGGGTGGGTGGGTGGGTGGAATACTATTACGTAGTATGATGGACTTGCAGGGCCGGTGCAACATGTAACATGTTCACACTGGTGCAAAATAGGACTGGGTTTTTTGTTAATACAATTTATCGGGTTAGGGATTTTCGGTCTTCACTTTGAGTTGTATTGTCTGTGGGGGGTGTGGGGGTGCACTGAGGGAGCTGAACCAATCTCATAGTACATACCCTGTTTCTCCCAAAATAAGACATCCCCCCCCCCCGATAATAAGCCCAATCGGGCTTTTGAGCGCACGGCAATAAGACCAAGCGCTTCTTTCAGGGTTCAAAAAAAATATAAGACAGGGTCTGGTTTTCAGGAGAACACGGTATGTTGTGCACTGAAGATTTAGATTTGAATTTGAATTGAATTAGATGGATGGATGGACGGATGGATAGACTGGGATGTCTCCTGGGGGCAGTTGCGAATCTTGGCTCAAAAGACAGTTGGCTGCTCCTTTAAGCTGCAAATGCTTTTTTTGGCCGGGAGTGAGGGGGACAGCTTCTATACGCGCAGAAACTTGTGGTGGTAAAGGAAGTGGAATTTGTTGGTCGGCCCAGAGTCTTTAGAATATTAAAATAACAGGCTTGGAAGGGACCTTGGAGGTCATCCAGTCTCACCCATGCTCAAGCAGGAGACCCTACACCATTTCTGACAGATGGCAGTCCAGTCTCTTCTTGAAAGCTTCCAGTGATGAAGCTCCCACAACTTCCTGTAAGGAAAAAGATTCCCGGATGCCTTCCATATTTTTTCAGATGAGCAACAGGCCTTATGCAAAAGTCGCGATTCACTTGCACAACATCTGAGAGATTCTCAGGAGGCTTGGCGGTAGGGGGAGGGAGGGATGGACGGATATCTTCCTTGATCCTTTGGAGGGTGGGAGGTGAGCGGGTACTGTCGCCCCTTTGATCTTTTCCCGAAGGAAGTGTTACTTGGCGATCGGGACAATCTGGGAGGATGTAATTAGCAAATAGCCGCAAGAAAGACTTTCAAACAGCTTTGTCCGGCAAGACGTCCGTCCGAAGATTGCTCCTTTTTTCCCCAAAGGAAGTGGGGAAAAGTCTCAGAACTCCTTGGCCTTTCTTCCATTTTTTGCCTTCAGCTTCTAGTACAGGGATCTCCAGATTTAGCAACTTTGAGACTTGTGGACTTCAACTCCCAGAATTCCCCAACCAGCATGGGGAATGGAATGGAATGGAATGTTGAGTTGAGTTGACTCAACTCAACTCAACTCAACTCAACATTCCATTGGGAATGGACATTGGAGGTCTTCTAGTCCAACCCACCCCCGCTCAAGCAGGAGACCCTATATACCATTTCTGACAAGTGGCTGTCCAGTCTCTTTCTTGAAAGCCTCCAGTGATGAAGCACCCACAACTTCTGGAGGCAAGCTCTTCAATTCGGCGATGGTTCTCGCCATCAGATAATTTCTCCTTATTTATCTATCGGCTGATTCTCTCCTTGACCAGTTTCCATTCATTATTCCTTGTCTGGCCTTCAGGTGCTTTGGAAAATAGCTTGACCCCCTCCTCGCTCTGGGGCAGCCCCTCAAATATTGGAGCACTGCTATCCTGTCTCCCCTGGTCCTTCTCTTCACTAGACTAGACATACCCAGTTCCTGCAACCATTCTTCATATGTTTTGGCCTCCAGTCCCTTAATCATCTTTGTTGCTCTTCTCTGCACTCTTTCTAGAATCTCAACATCTTTTTTCTAGTGTGGTCCTTAATTTTAGATTGCCTCTCTCTTTGATTAGTTTCCATCCGTTGCTTCTTGTCCTGCCTTCAGGTGCTTTGGAAAATAGCTTGACCCCCTCCTCTCGCTGGGGCAGCCCCTCAAATATTGGAAGACTGCTGTCATGTCTCCCCTGGTCCTTCTCTACATTAGACTAGCCATGCCCAGTTCCTGCAACCGTTCTTCATGGATTTTGGCCTCCGGGCCCCTTCTTCTTCACTTTCTTCACATCAAGTTGCATTTTAAAAGGCTGAAGCTCCCACAAGATCTCATCTCCCTCCCATTCTTCCTTAATTGAATGTGCAGATGACCTTAGGGGTAGGTGGAAGAGATGCTGCCTTAGGAAACAATCCGACAAGAGAGGCAAGAGCCCCCAATGGATTAACAGTCAGCTCAGTTGATTAAGGATGGTGGCGAGACCTTTGTATTACATCATCCAGCTTCCAAGGTTGTGTGTTAATGGAACCTGGTAATAAAGAGCATTAGCTCACCGGATGGAGGTTTCCTGCCAGGTTTACCAGGAGGGCCGACAGATTCCCAGAGAAGTGGGGGAAGTAGAGGTGTGCTGGCTCCTCTCTGCCCATCCAGGTGAGGCCTGTGTCTCCCACCCCACCCCTGGAGCATACCTGTCTGTCCAGGGCGGGGGGAATCATTGTGCGGACTGCACGAAGTGGGGTGAACAAGGCATAATCACTGCAACCTCGTTTCAAGGAAAGAATTGAGTTTAGGTTGGAAGAACCTGAAGATCGATCAATCACGAAGCCACAGACAGAACGTCTGCTTCTAATCCTAAACTAAAAGCTCTCAGAATGTAGCCTCAGGATCTGCAAGGAGGGACGGATGTCCACAGAGCTGTCCCCATCCCAGGTGCTCCCGAGTTGCCCGGATGCTCCTGTGCATTGGGAGTGGGTGCCAGGCGGGTTCTGAGCAGAGCGCAGGAATGTGAAAATATATACATATATATAAATATTCCTTTCTCACGCACCCTCCCAGGAAAACGAATGGATATGCTGGCAGGAGACTCAGCAGATGACTACCTCCTGAGTCCATTTTCTAGGGCAAGGATGTCAAGCTCGAGGGATGCTTAGATCTGGCCTATGGGGTCGCCCTGGAAAAGCGAAGGACCGATGCACGGTGCCTCTGCCAGCGAAAATGGAGCTCAGGTGGGCCGCAGAGCTCTGTTTTCACTGGCAGAGGGTTGCAGGAGGCCGTCCCAGCTGCAAATGGAGCTTGGGAGCCTGTTCTCGCCGGCAGAGCGCTCGAGTCACCCCAGGCGCTCCCCTCCCTGACACGAGTGACATCAAGGAGCCTGAGTGGCGTAGGAGGCTAATGCCTTCTACTAAGGCAGCATTTAACATCCAGCTGCCTGCAATTACTGCGAGTTCAATTCTCCCCAGGCTCAAGGTCGACTCAGCCTTCCATCCTTTCTAAGGTAGGTAAAATGAGGACCCAGTTTGTGGGGGCAATAAGCTGACTTTCTATAAATATGCAAAAGTATGAAGGCTATTGCTTAACGCATTGTAAGCCACCCTGAGTCTCCGGAGAAGGGCGGCATAGAAATCAAATTAAAAAAAAAAGCCTGGCCACGTCCACTCCGGCCCCCCAATGAAATCAAGTTTTGACACCCCTGTTCTAGGGGTTCCCGAGTTGCCCAGCTCAACGTATTGGCGTGGGCTGCTAAGAGAAGGATTCCCCCCACCCAGCCAATAACCCATAGCCTTTCCCTCCCTCTTTTTTTTGGGGGGGAGCAGGGGACTGGAATGCCATGGCTAACTCGGAGAGCGACGACGACAGCTTCATGGCTGTGGATTCCGAGGACACCGTGGCAGAAGGGACTATGGAGCAGGAGGATGGAGTGGGTGCTGCTCGCCCGGAGGAGGAGGAGGAAGAGGGAGGGGCTCGGCCTCACCGGTCCATGCAGGAGTTGCCAGAAGAGGTGCTGGAGTATATCTTGTCCTTCCTCTCCCCGTATCAAGAGCACAAAACGGCTGCCCTCGTTTGCAAGCAGTGGTATCGGCTCATCAAAGGTACAGCAAAGTTGTGGGTTTTGTTTTTTGTTTTTTTTTATCCCTTCTGGATACTTTTCTAGGCCCAAACAGGTTGGGAGAAAGTTTGACCATTCAGCAAAAGGGCAATGATGGGAACCGGGCAGGGGTGGGCTCCTGGGGGTTCAATATGGTTCAGGCGATTCGCTAGGCCACACCCACCATAGCCACGCCTACCCAGCCATGGGGCAGCAAACCTGTTGCTAAAGGATCTGAAGCCCATCCCTGGAACTGGGCAAACAGACAGTTGGGTCAGCGTTGTGTAACCTGGCAACTCCAGAAATTTCTAGAGCTCATGAGAATGCCAGAAACGGGTGAAGCAGAGAGGGCGGGAGGCTGGAAGGAAGACTATTTCCCCCCTCCCGCCTTTGGATCTTTCCTTTGCTCTCAGAGAGAGCACCGAGGAACCCCCACCCCCCCATTTCATCCCTGAGCTACAAATATTCTCCAATCAGGAGGCTGTGAGTTCGATTCTAGGTAGAGGCCTGGGCACGCTAAGATTATATCTGCTGAACACAACTCCGCATTGGCGACAGGAAGGGCATCCGGCCAGTAAACACTCCAGCTCCATTCAATTGCCCAGACTCCATCCTTCAAGGGATTTTAGAGTCGATAAAAGAGGAAGAGGAGGATTGGTGGCAAACTAGCCTCTCCCCCACCCCCTAGCTGTTGGGCTTTTCTCTAAGAGTTTGAGGATCTTTTTGTGAGATGCTGGCTTCTACTACTAGTCTTCGGGCATGAGAACTCAAAAGAGTGTGTTGGCCTCTTGTGTTATGGGAAAAAAAGCGGAGAAAAGTAGACCCCTGAAATCTTTGGAAAGTGCCCCAAAAGCTCCCTCAGGGGAGACTCGGCTTTTCTCTGTTTGCTGCCCCCGAAGCAAATGAAGATCCATCCCCAGTCCCACTCTCTCGCTGCTCTCCCCTCCTCTTCCAGGTGTTGCCCACCAGTGTTACCACGGCTTTATCAAGTCCGTCCAGGAAGGGAACATTCAGTGGGAGAGCCGCACCTATCCCTATCCGGGGACTCCCATCACCCAGCGCTTCTCGCACAGTAAGTACTAAGTGGCCCAAGACGCCACTCCCGAGGTGAAAACCTTCCCAACTTGTTTACGCGTGGACCCTGTGCACATGCACAGCGGGTAAAAAACAGGTAATGATGACTGGGCGGGTGGGCGGAGCCTTGCGCCGCCATCGCTCCCAGTTCTCTGAACCACCCACCGCCATCGCTACTGATTCTCTGAACTACTGGCCGCCATCGCTCCCGGTTCTCTGAACCACCAGCCACCATCGGTACTGGTTTGGCTGAACCGGGAGCATTTCACCCCTGCTCTTAGCCCCGTGGGGAAGCCCATGCTCTTAGATTTCCCGGAGAGGCTGGATGGGAGCAGGTGGGGGGGCAGGTGGGGGGGAGGCTGCAGCAGCTGAGGAGAGATGAGGCCCCTCGCTTGTTTTAGCTGGGAAGCGGAAGGTTCTAGAAGCTTCTTCTGGAGCCGCCTCTATGGAGTCCGATCTCTCGCTGTAGTTATTTTCAAGTGTTTATACTTCTCTGATTCCCTCCAGATGAGATCTGGATGAGCAGAATGCTAAGATTGGATAGCTATGTAAAGGGAACAGCGTTTTTTCTAAACCCAGGTGGTCACAATTGGTTTGGGGGCAAGCATAAAATCTGTCTAGATTCCTCTGTTTCAGAGGAGATTAAATAATAGCAACAGCAATGGCACTTCCATCCTTCCGAAATTGGTAAAACGAGCCAGATTGTTGGGTAAACCGCTTAGAGAGGGCTGTAAAACACCGTGAAGCGGTATATAAGTCTATATACCGCTTCATGGTGCTTTACAGCCTTCTCTAAGCGGTTTACCTCCCAACAATCTGGCTCCTCGTTTTACCGACCTCAGAAGGATGGAAGGCTGAGTCAATCTTGAGCCGGTTAGGATCGAACTGCTGGCAGTCGGCAGAATTAGCCTGCAATGCTGCATTCTAACCACTCATAATCCCGCTTGATCTTGCAGGATAGGGTGGATGCAGTAATGGGATTCTACCGGTTCGGGCCAGTTCGGCGCACTCAGCAAACCGGTTGGATCCCACCCCTGGGTGGGTGGATTGTGTTCAGGACGGAAAGGGGCATTAAATAATACACGAAAAGAATCACTGGAGTAGCACACACTTTGTGGGTTTTCAAAGGAGAAATTGTGGCTTTCGGGGGCGGGAAGCGGGGAGAATGTTGGGGTGTTGGCAGAAGCAGCTCTAAAGCCGGCCTGTTTTTTTGCTCTGCTGCTTTCTAGGTGCTTGTTACTACGATGCCAATCAGTCCATGTACGTCTTTGGGGGCTGCACCCAGAGCAGTTGCAACGCAGCTTTTAACGACCTCTGGAGACTCGACCTGAACAGCAAGGAATGGATCCGGCCCTTGGCCTCAGGTGAGGGGCGCGGCTGGTGGGTGGGGTGTGTCCCGGTAGCTGCAGCACCTGCCCCATTTCTGGGGGAAAAGAGCAGCAGGGGGGTGAGGGTGGGCACTGTCTGCCTTCATGCAAGGAGAAACGTGACACCTGTGGCCAGGTGGAGGCAAACTTGATTCCAGGGGCCCAGCCTTCTTGATTAGTTGGGTGTCCCCAATCTCCTGTTCTCCTTCACAGCTCTCTAGCTATTGGGAGAGGAGACAGTATTATGGCGGGGGGGTGGGGAGGGGGGGGCAAGGGGAAAAGAGGTTCTCCCTGAAAAGAAAAGCCAGGTGGAAAGGGACACCCCCACTCCCAAATCCCCTGTGGGTGGCCTCCTTGAGGGCATCCCAACTTTCTCAGGTGACTCGAATCCAGGGGTCTCCAAACTTGGGACCTTTAAGACTTGTGGACTTCAACTCCCAGAATTCCCCCAGCAAGCCATGGCTGGCTGGGGAATTCTGGGAGTTGAAGTCCACAAATCCTAAAAGGTCCCAAGTTTGGAGACCCCCTGCTCTAATTGGCCAATTCCGAAGGGATGACCCTGGTTAGCTCCTGTTTCGCCTCCGGGAGGGGCGGGAAGCTCATTGGCGGCCTTGCCCTGCCGCCTGCCTTTTTCTCACCATCTCCTCCAGGCCAAGGACTCCCTGGGCGTTCCTGGGACAGGTATTTGATCAAGCTGATCAGACATGTCCCTGCTAGTTACAGCCACCAGCCAGAAAAAAAGAGTGTGGGAAATCAGCAGGTTCTCACCATCCTCCAGTTCACACCAGGAGGGGCAACCCTTTTGTCATAAACAAAAGCCCTTTTTTGCCCCCCCCCCCCCCACATTCAAATCCCAAGCTTATTTACTTTGCGTGTTGATACAAAATACATTTTGGCTAGGTGCTCAGGAGGCCTACCTTTAAAAGAAGGTTAACTCGGGAGGCCTTTTAAATGTAGAAAGAGGCAGCAAGATTCCAGGCCAGGGGTGGGCTGCTAAGGGTTCGCAGGGGTTCAGGAGAACCTCTAGCTAAGATTCCGTGCAGTTCGGAGAACCTCCAAATCCCACTCCTGGCTGGCCCCGCCTGTCCGTCCCATGAGTCCCCGCATGGCCAGTTTTGGATGCAGGTAAGTGCAGGGCGCGCAAGGAGGATGAAAAACAGGCCTATCAGAAGTTCAGGAAGCCCATTTCTGGCCTCTGGAGGGCCTCCGGAGCCTGGGGAGGCCGTTTTCTCCCTCCCGGAGGCTCAAAAAAAGCCTCCGGAGCCTGGGAAGGGCAAACACACACACACACACACACACACACACACACACACACACAACACACACACCGCAGCCGTGGTGCAGGAAGCTGACTAGGCCATGCTACCATGGCCACACCCACCAGGCAGAGAACCTCTTGCTAAAAATTTTGAAGCCCACCCCTGCTCCAGGCCCAAGGACGGGCGTCCTTCCCTAACCGCAAGCCAGCGTTTCCTCCCTTTCGGGCAACGCTGCTTTTTGGAGGAAAAGGGGAAGGGGAGGGGACTTTTTTGAGGTTTGAGACTGCGGTGTGAGCCATCTTTTCAGGAAGCAGTGGCCAATCCCTACAGCCCAGTTTTTTTTTTTTTTTTTTGGAAAGGAGCAGGCCCAGAGGGCTCTGTCCTCTCGGCCTTGGGAAGAAGCACCACTGAGTGGCTTGTGTCACAGTCCGCTTGCTCCAGAGTTCCCCTGTTAGAAAGTTCTGGAGTCCCAAAATATTTTTTTAAAAAGCCTTTATTTGCAGCCGTGGTGCGGTGTCCTAGAGGTGGAGCTCTCGCCTCACAATCAGGAGGCTGTGAGTTCGATCTTCAGTGTAGAGGCAGATATTTCTCTCTCTCTGGGCACAATGAGTCTTCGGGGAAAGGCGGCATACAAATTGGACAAATAAATAAATAAATGAGAATATATCTGCTAAATAATAACTCCACATTGGCGACAGGAAGGGCATCTGGACATTAAAAGACTCTGCAAGCTCCGTTCAATTGCCCAGACTCCAAAGGATTATGGGGTCGGTAAAAGAAGAAGAAGATGATGATGATGATAAGTAGCTTTGAACATAGCAGCCCAAAGCCTTGGTAATACAGTGGTTTGATGCACCCTGTTATTAACACAACTGCCTGCAATTTCTGCAGGTTCAAATCTTACCAGGCTCAAGGTTGACTCAGCCTTCCATCCTTTCTAAGGTAGGTTAAATGAGGACCCAGTTTGTGGGGGCAATAAGCTGACTTTGTATAAATATACAAAAATATGAAGGCTATTGCTTAACGCATTGTAAGCCGCCCTGAGTCTCCGGAGAAGGGCGGCATATAAATCAAATAAAAAAAAAAAAAAAAGCACTCCGCTCACCTTACTGCTTCCCCACTGAGCTGAACTAGCACCCGGCCATCCGTCCCACCCCAGGACAAGTGGAATATGTGTTATCGGCTCTTCCCTTTGGGATCCCTGAGCCATTATTTATTTATTTATTTATTTATTTTTCATATTTGTATACCGCCCTACTCCCGAAGGACTCAGGGCGGTGAACAGCCATAATAATTACAAATACATATAGAAGTTAAAAACTATTAAAAAACAGATTAAGTAATTTGGCTCAAAGATTAAAACATCCAAATTTATCTAAAAGAGGTCTAAAACCTGATTTAAAAAACCTGATTAACCATCTGCAGGAAAGGATATGGATCCCGTTTAGTGACCCGTTCAAAGTGCGATTATTATTTTCCCTCCTCGATTCCCAAACTCCTGGCAAAACGTCCTTAGAGCTAAATTGGGGCCTTTCTCACGACGCTTCCCTTTGAAAGAGCCGGCAATACCGCCTTTTCAAAAAAAAAAAAAAAAAACAAACCCTACAACTTAACTGCTTAATGAGAGCGGCAATTACAGGTTTCCGGAGCCTGTTTTCTCCTCCCCACCACCCTACGAGATTAAAGGACCGTGGGAGCTAAATTCCCGAAGGCAGACTTCCGGCAAATGAAAGCAAGAAGTTTCTTAATGGGTGCCTGGAAATACAGCCCCTTCCGGGACACACATCCGTCTGTTAGGAAAGGGAACCTCTAACCTGCCACTTTGTGAGACTTGGGGTAACCTGGCGGGCCCTCAGCGCCCGCCCCCCCCGGTTCCCCCCCCTTTTTTTAATTAGACTTATATGCCGCCCTTCTCCGGAGACTCAGGGCGGCTTACAATGCGCTAAGCAATACCCTTCATTCTTTTGTATATTTATACAAAGTCAGCTTATTGCCCCCACAAACTGGGTCCTCATTTCAACTACCTTAGAAAAGATGGAAGGCTGAGTCAACCTTGAGCCTTGGAGAGATTCGAACCAGCAGTAAATTGCAGGCAGCTGTGTTAATAACAGGGTGCTTAGACCACTGTACTATCAAGGCCCTTGATCGCTGCTAGGTTCCCTCGGGCTCCCTTGCCGTTTTCGGTTGTTTTTCTGAGCACCCCAGCAGGCAAAGGGGGCTATTTTGGGGCCAGGCCTTCCTTCCGCTTGCCTTATCCGCCTCCTGCGGAATTCAGTTGCTTTCTCCGGGGAATTGCCAACCGGAGCCCCCCCACCGCTGGTTGCAGGGCTCTAACTTTAGCTGCCTATTTTAGAAAAGTCTGGGACGGTTCATTTTATAGACCCCCAGGCCATAAATAGCCCCCTCCCCAATTAGGATCCCTAGGGGTCGCGTTGAACATGTCAAAAGTGGCAAGTTCCCAAGGAGTGAGGTCGGCTGCTCCCCCTCGCACTTACCTTTGCTGTACAGCTTTTTGGAGGGGGCAATAGACTACCCCCATCCCTGTTTTCTCAGAGGGAAGAGAGCTGCCTGGTCATCTGGTCTCAGTATATTCTTGGCCCCAGACTTGCTTTCTTTGGAATCGGGCCCCCCTTCAACGTCTCAGCAAGTTGTAGGAGACAGGATTGAAGGCAGACGGAGCCTGCCCCCCCTCCCCCGTTCCTCTGGCTCTGGACTCTGCCCTGCCCTGCCCAGTGGGACCTCTCCTGTTTCCCTTGCCAGCATCGTCCAATGGTACCCTTGAAATTGGGAAAGAGGATAAGTAGCTTTGAACATGGAGTGGTGCATTGGCCTAGAGGTGGAGCTCTCGCCTCACAATCAGGAGGCTGTGAGTTCGATCCTAGGTGTAGAGGCAGATATTTCTCTCTCCGGGCACAATGAAAATATATATCTGCTGAATAATAACTCCGCATTGGCGACAGGAAGGGCATCTGGTCATTAAAACGCTCTGCTAGCTCCATTCAGTTGCCCAGACTCCACCCTGCAAGGTCGTTAAAAGACGACGATACAGGTAGTCATACAGTGCCGCATTGGCGACAGGAAAGGCATCCGGGCAGTAAACACTAAGCTCCATTCAGTTGTCCAGACTCCGCCCTGCAAGGTATTATGGGGTCGTTAAAAGAAGATGATACAGGTAGTCATACAGTGAACTCCGCATTGGCGACAGGAAAGGCATCCGGCCAGTAAACACTAAGCTCCATTCAGTTGCCCAAACTCCACCCCGCAAGGGATTATGGAGTCATTCAAAGATGATGATGATAAGTAGCTTTGAACATAGCAGCCCAAAGCCCTCCGCTCACCCTACTGCTTCCCCACTGATCTGAACTAGCAGCCGGGCATTCGTCCCCCCCAGGACAAGTGGAATATGCGTTATCGACCCTTCTCTTTGGGATCCCTGAGCCATTAACCATCTGTAGGGAAGGATATGGGTAGTCCTCGACATACAACAGCCCATTTAGCGACCGTTCAAAGTTACAACGGCCTTGGAAAAAAGCCACTCACGACCGTTGGGTCACAGTTATGACTTTTCCAGCATCCCCACAATCAATCCTGGCGCTTGACAGCCGCTTCATATTTTATGACGGTCACGGTGTCGTCATCCCCACCCGGGTCACGTGTGATCCCCTTTTGCGACTACCTGAACCAGCAAAGGCCATGGGGGGGGAGGGGGGAAGCCAGATTTCACTTCACAACCAGGTGTCTCACTGATCCACTGCAGCTGTTCACATAACGACGGAGGCAAGGAAGGTCGTAAAAGGGGGCGAAACTCCCTTGACAAAACGTCTCACTTAAGAACAAGGAGCCTTGGTGGAGCAGCGGACTAAAGCGCTGTTAAATAGCACTTAGCTGCCAGCTGCCTGCAATTACTGCAAATTCAAATCTCACCAGGCTCAAGGTTGACTCGGCCTTCCATCCTTCCGAGGTAGGTAAAATGAGGACCCGGATGGTGGGGGCAATAAGCTGACTTTGTATATAAAAAAAAGAACACCGCTTGGGGGGGCCGAAAGCCCTACTAAGCAGGTATATACAAAAGTATGAAGGCTATTGTTTAATGCATTGTAAGCCGCCCTGAGTCTCCGGAGAAGGGCGACATATAAATCGAACCAATGAATGAATGAATAAGTAAATAATAAATAAATAAATAAATAATAAATAAATAATAAACAAACAAACAAATGTAAATTTTGGGCTCCATTGTGGTCATAAGTCAAGGACTACTTGCATTGTTCCGTTCCCCCAACCACCCCCCTCCCAGGGTCTCTGAGATGGCCTTTTGCCTTTATCGCTCACTGCTGCAATGGTTGGAAGCGGGACCTTGAGGGCCCCTTCCCTCATTTTAAAGCTCTTTGGCAAACCTGAGGGGAGTGGCACATTTATGCTGCGGGAAATAAACAGCTGTGAAGAGAGAGCAACGTTAGCAAGGCTACTCTCGGGGAACCTGTTTTTACTGCCTGCAGAGTCAGTCACCCCGGTGAAAGGCGGGGCGGGGGGTGTCTGTCTGCCTCCAAGTCAGAATTGGACACCTGCCTCGAATAAAGGTTTCCTTTGAAGACAAAACTACACATTGTGGCGAATGGTTGCCCAGTTCGAATCGTTTGGCAGATGGTTTTATTACAAGTCAGTTGGTGAGGAAGGCGTCCTGAGGGTTGTGGCCCGCCAGCGGCCAGCAGAGCTAGCAGCCGATTCGGACAGTGAGGAGGTTGGGGAGGAGCATGGGCCAGTCCTGGAGTCTGGGGAAGGCTCTGATGAGGGCTCTGCGTCGGAGGCAGAGAGGGGGCCAGGGCCGTCTGCCAGTTATCAGCTGCCTTCGGAGTCGGACATCAGTGGGGCAGAAGGACAGCTGGAGCCTGTTCCCAATGTGCGCCTGCACAGAGTTGCCAGACGAAGGGAACAGCTAAAGAACAAGGGTCGACTCAGGAGTAAAGCCACAGGTGGACGATGAATGGCCCCTCCCAGAGGGAATAAAAGAGGAGCGAAAGGGGAGTGGAGTTTGCAGGAGACAAATTAGTTCGCTTAATTGGTTTGTGACTCCTTGTCAAGTTTTGAAGATATCGGCCTTGCAGCTCTCCAAGCCAGATAAGGTCTGTGACTGTCAATTCTCCCTTGAAAGACTTTGCTGGATGTGAATGAGAGGAATTCACAGTAACCCAACAAAAAGGGGTTTTTGTCATGACAAGGAGTCTGCTTCATGCTCTTGGGAAGCCTAGGTCAGAACACTGAGCAAGGAAATGGCTCTTCCCCAAAACTGTTTAATCTATAGACTCAAAACCACCAGGCGAGGGTCCGGAATCCCGTTGGGGGACATCGGCTAAAAAAAAAAAAAACCCTCTCCTGTTGCAGGTTCCTACCCGTCGCCAAAAGCCGGAGCCACCCTTGTTGTGTATAAGGACCTGCTGGTGCTGTTCGGCGGCTGGACGCGGCCGAGCCCTTACCCCCTGCACCAGCCGGAGAGGTTCTTTGACGAAATACACACCTACTCACCTTCCAAAAATTGGTAAGCTGTTTCGGGCGCCTGGTTTTCACTGAGAAAACACATGCATCCCGCCTTTTTTAGCGTTAAACCCCCACTCTTCCTCCTCCAGGTGGAACTGCGTGGTGACCACCCACGGCCCTCCTCC
Organism: Arizona elegans; assembly: GCA_022577455.1. Classification (NCBI taxonomy): domain Eukaryota; kingdom Metazoa; phylum Chordata; class Lepidosauria; order Squamata; family Colubridae; genus Arizona; species Arizona elegans. Next base: position 7,767,156 of record JAKOOJ010000023.1, read on the forward strand.
CATGGCTGGCCACTCCTCCTGCGTGATCCAGGACCGGATGATTGTCTTCGGAGGCTCTCTGGGGTCACGGCAGATGTAAGTCTCCCAACACTCCTCCTTTTTCCGAATCTCTACGTTCTCTGAAAAGCCATCCCCGAATTCCTCCCATCTCGCTCTTCCCCCTGCAGGAGCAGCGACGTCTGGGTCCTCGATCTGGAGCACTGGACCTGGTCCAAGCCAAACATCTCCGGCCCTGGGCCTCACCCACGAGGAGGCCAATCTCAGGTTAGCGTTCCGGCAGCTCTTGCCGTAAATGGGGCAGGCAGAAAGCGTCTCGCTTTTCCTTTCAAGGAAACGAGTCTTCCAACTGTCAGATTACTGGCTTTTCCAGTAATATTGAGAGGAAGCAAGCAACTGCCTCTGCTGTCGGTCCTTTCTGGCAGAAGCAGGAGATGGAAACTGAAACTGTTGGGCACAGAGTTTTGCCCAGAGACAGGCCTTCCCAGAGTCAAGAAGGTGCCAGTGGAAGCAGGGACTGGCAGACCATTTCCCACCAGAAATGGCATTGTCCCAGAAGAGGCAACCTGTTGTGGCCTGTCGGCCGCCAGCCCCTCCAGCTGCCAAATCAGGAGGAGGCGGCGGCGTGGGGGTCAGCATTAGGGCAACCTGAGAGCTCCGAGGGGGAAGAGGGAATGGAGCTTGCAGAGAGAGAGACCGAGACGGAGCCTGGGCCATCCATCAGCCTTCAAATGAAGAGTCAACAGTCCCCAGGTCTGGAGGTGGCTGATGAGGAAGAGGAGGAACAGCTGGGTCCGGTGCCTGATGCACAGAAGGCAGAGGAGAGGAGAGCAGTAGAAATCCGTGTGCCAGTCCTTGGAAAGGAAGAGCCACCGCTGCTAGCAAGGCCCCACCCTAGCTCAGGGGATAAAAGACAGGGGGTGGAGATGAATAGATGTGGCAGATAACTATTCATCAGCTGGCCAGCCAGACTTTAGCCTGCATTTCAAAGAGAAACTTTTTTGCCGGGGCTGCCGGCACTCCTAATAAAAGAATCTTTTGAGTTCACGTCAGAGGATTGGTCGTGTTTGGGGAGCTGGGTCAGAACACCCCTGATTGGTCTTCCCTCCATAGATTTGGAATATTAAGCTCGGTTTGCAAAGGGGGTGGGAAGGAATGTCCCTGGAACTCCTTCCCCATCAGCTGATGGCATTGCTGCCTGTGCCAGCCAGGCCTTCTTGGAGCTGTCTAGGACTTTTCTTTCCCTGTTGTCATAGATTGTCATAGACGACGAAACCATCCTGATCCTTGGGGGTTGCGGAGGTCCAAATGCGGTGAGTAGACAAAGCTAGGATTGTCCTGCCATTCACCCCCATTTCTGCCTTTCCAAGACTTTCGTGTCTGGCACGGCGTCTGTTTGAAAAGGCTCCGGTCAACACAGGGGGCGATGCACATCTTCCTCTGGCCACCAGGTCCGAGTTGCCCCCTAGCAAAGGTTTACTCCTTGGGGAAGTGATGCAGAAACCGTCTTCTCCAAAGGTTTAGATCGAACAAGAAAGATAGAGATGAAGATAGAGACAAAGATGAGTATGGGAGGCGAATTAAAAAATGGATAAGAATTGAAGCACTAAAGAGGAGAAGAGATGATGGATAGAAAGAATTGCCCTTTAAATATTAAACTAGCCTGACTATAAGCTGAAAGAGGCAGAAATAAAATTAGGGGAAATATTAGAATAAACATTTTTATAGAATGAATAAAAATAATAGATAGAAAGATTAGAAGTTTACACGTTAGGCATCTTTTTAATGTATGTTAAAAGAATATGAGGATTACTTAAATTTGAGAAATGTGATAGAGATTACTAACATGGTTAGCGTGAATTTGATTAATATGAATGATACCCAGAAACAACTTTGCCTATACATAATAGAGAAATGTTTAGATTGAACAAGAAAGATACAGATGAAAATAGAGATAAAGATGAGGAGTTAGGCATTTTTTGTTTATGTATTTTTAAATAATATAATGTTGATAAATGTGATACAGATTATTAATATTGTTACTGCGAATTGGATTAATATGAATGATATCCGCAGAACCAACTCTGTCCACACACAATGTATATTTAAAAAAAAATAATACAAAATATATTTTTTAAAAAAACCGTCTTCTCCAGAAGGGGGAAAGATGGAGCATGCCAGACAGGTGACCAAAACCTTTCAGGACTGCTAAGTCTGCTCTCGAGAGAAGAACGCTAGAGGAGGGCCAGGCAGAAGGGGTAGGAGGAGGGTCCCGTCCTACAGGTGTTTCAGCTTTCCCCCGATTTGCAGCTTTTCAAGGACGCCTGGCTGCTGCATATGAGATCCGACCGTCCGTGGGCATGGCAGCCCCTGAAGGTGGAGAACGAGGACCACGGAGCCCCGGAGTTGTGGTGCCACCCGGCATGCAAGGTGAAGGGAAGGGCAAAAGGGATCCCTGATAGAAATTCTTCTTCCTCTTCCGTACCTCCTCGTAACCCAGAAAGGGGGTGAGCCGAGGTGTGTGGCAGCTCCGATTTTAAGAGTGTGGTGTAAGGCACTAAACCCGTGATGGTGAACCTATGGCACAGGTGGCACACAGAGGCGGGCCCGGCAGCTGTTGCCGCAGCCCAGCTCCACCGCACATGCGTGCAAGCCCCCTGCCGGTCTTCAGGTCTCTGCCATGCATGCACAGGGGGGGTGGAGGCGGCATGCAGGGAACACATGTGCGGGGGTCGGGATGCATGCGAAGGGGCATTTGCATTGCATTTTGGGGTTTGTGCGTGCCCCCCGCAGCCCGTTTTGGGCCTGGAAGGCCTCCTGCACCAACCTGAAAGCCAAAATCGGGCGTGGGGGGGCTGGGACGAATACGCAGGGGCACACGTGAATACACGGATGTGGGGTGCATGCGCAAGGGGCACTTGCATTGCATTTTGGGGGTTCGGGCACACATGCGTGCATTTGCACATGCGCACGCTTTGGGCACTCGACACCAAAATGGTTAAACCATCACTGCACTAAGCTAACAGTGGGCCGCTTGACGCGGCAATCATCTCATGTGGCGGGAATGCCCAGTGGGATCTTTCCTCTCCCCCTGCCTCCCGTCGAGTCCAGCATTTAGGAGTTTCCGGGGAGGCTGCTCTGCGGAACCGGTCCTGTGTCCGTCCGGAGCTAGCTGTTTCTTTTCTTCCAGGTGGGGCAGTGCGTGGTCGTCTTCAGCCAAGCCCCCAGCGGGAGGGCGCCGCTCAGCCCTAGCTTGAACTCTCGTCCTTCTCCCATCAGCGCCACGCCACCCGCCCTGCTTCCCGAGACACGAGAATGCCGCTCTCAGTCTCCCGTTCGGACGGCAGATGAGGCTCCCTGCGTGAATGGCCGCTGGGGCACCCTGAGACCCCGGGGGCAGAGGCAGACACCCTGCGGGTCCCGGGAAGGAAGCCTGTCACCGGCTAGAGACGATAGTTCGCCGGTGCTGAACGGCAGCGAGGCCTTGTCTCCCGGCATCGCTGCCGCCACCGCCATAGGAGGGGCCTCTCCAGACAGCCCTCTCCAGCTGCTCTCGCCCAGCGCGGCTTCCGTCGCAGAAGGCTATGAGCTGAAGGCGGGCCGTTCTTTGGCACCCAGGCGGGGCTCTCTCCCCGATCAGAAGGACCTGCGACTGGCCGCCGTAGACTTGAACTGGGAGGCCAAACCCCCTTCTCTGGTTTGCCAGCCGGATGGTGTGGAAAACAGGACGGTTGGCACGATAGGCCTCAGGAATCCCCCGGATCAGACCAACGGCATTCATACCCCGCCTCATGTGTCCAGCTCCCTGATGGGAGCCGTCTCTCCTAGCGCCCTGCGGCGGAGCCTAGAGGCAGTCCAAACACTCTCTTCAAAGGTCCTGCCCACTTTGGCGGTCAGAAGCCCGCCCAGGGTGTCCTCGCCGGGGTCCCCAGGCAGCCAGAGCAGCGCCAACCCTGCCGAAGCAGCTGTTCCTGCTACCGCTCGACCCAGCTCTGCCCAAGGAGATGGGCATGCCTTACCACCCATTGCTCGCCGCCTGGGCCATCACCCACCTCAGTCGCTGAACGTCGGCAAGCCTCTCTACCAGAGCGTGAACTGCAAGCCCATGCAGATGTACGTGCTGGACGTGAAGGAGGTCAAAGGGCGCGGACGGGTCCAGTGGAAGGTGTTCCACGGCAGCTCCGTGGTGGGACCCCCCCGAGACCAGCTTGCACACGGTGGTCCAGGGGCGGGGGGAAGTGATCATTTTTGGCGGCCTGATGGACAAGAAGCAGAACGTCAAGTACTATCCAAAAACAAATGCCTTGTACTTCGTGCGGGCAAAGAGATAATGTGGCCGGGGCCTCCTCCTCCCTCTTCGGCTGCCCTGGCTCGGAGGCTCCCCCTCAAACCCGTTAGCCCTGCCCTGGGCACGCTGTCAAGCAGGCTGTGATTGTGGCATTCCACCCACTAATAAAAGAGATCTACGCAAATGGCACCGAGCCTTTCCTCCCAATTCCCAGCATGGGCGCCAGGCTGAAGCCCCTTTTCTATCAAGAGAAAGGACAGTTTATGCGCCAGGCTCAAAGATATGCGCCTCGGGGGATACCTGGCAGAGCAGGACCTGGCCATAGCTGAGTAGCCTCCGAGCTGAGTGCAGGCGGGCAGTCACATCAGGCAGGAAGAAGAAGCCAGGCCCTCAGTTAGTTCCAATGCCAGTGTGGGCAAATGCCAAGTGGCCAGGCGGGGCACCAATGGGACGCCGCAACCAGGCGGGAGGTTTGAAGAAGCGTCCAAAAGCCAGCCCTGTTTTAGGGACGGCCGCCCTCTGCCCTTGCGGCCTTCTCCTAGTCTTTGAGGGTGGGCGTTGGGGTTTTGAAGGGGGGCCTGCAGGAGAAGGAGAAGCCCCCAGGGACCAGGAGCGACCCCCCCCCACTCCCTGGGGCTCTGCCTCATCCAGAGCAGTCTATGAGCCAAGACTTCCCATACAGGGTGGAGAGAGCCATGCACGGGCAAGTAAGGAGGGCTGAGGGGAATGGCTGCTTCCACTCGTGTTACCGCTGTGGTGGTGCCACAACGCTTTGAGCTTCTGGTGGGAGGTCCAGGTTTCGCCCCAGGTAGTCCAACAAAGCCCCAAATGAGAGAATGGGGCAGTGGTGAAATCCAAATTTTTTTACTACCGGTTCTGTAGGCATGGCTTGGTGGGCGTGGCAGGGGACGGATACTGCAAAATCTCCATTCCCACCCCACTCCAAGGGAAGGATACTGCAAAACCTCCATTCCCACCCCACTCCTGGGGGAAGGGTATTGCAAAACCATCATTCCCACCCCACTCCCGGGGGAAGGATACTGCAAAATCTCCATTCCCTCCCCACTCTGGGGCCAGCCAGAGGTGGTATTTGCCGGTTCTCCAAATTGCGCAAAATTTCCGCTACCGGTTCTCCAGAACCTGCTGGATTTCACCCCTGAAATGGGGGGGGGGCAAAAGAAGGGGAAGGGCAGAACCAGCTGCAGCTCAAATGAGGGTCAGGCCGGGCTGTTGGGCAGATACCCCACCCCAGCTTGAGTGGCAGCGCTTGACACATCCTGCTTTAAAGGCCCATGGCTTCAGCCAATTCCCACAGTTCAGGCAAGGGGGACATCGGGAGCGGGGTTGTGGGGAAGTGTGGGAATGTCAGCCACCTCCAATGCAGCATGCTTGAATATCTTACCATTTAATCTCAGTGTTTTTGCTTCTGGTCACCCAAGGGGTGGTGGTGGAAACCCCTCTTAATGACGGGTGGGGGTGAATTTGGGCAGTGAACTGGGCAAAGGGGAAAGGGAGAGCGTGGTGGGCTCTCCTAGCTGACAGCTGCCCACGGTGGGAATCCCGTGCCAGGCTTGTAGCCCTGTGGCTTTTTCCCACACTCCTCCTTTCGGAGGGTGGGGCGCGCGTGGGCTTTTATTTCCCAGCAGAGAGAAAAGCTGCACTTCGAAGCTTCCTGGCAGGCTGCCCAGATTGCAGGGATATTTTGATTGTGTCCCCGTCCCCCCCACACACACACCTTAGGAACAGTTTGGCAAGACTGTTAAAAGTCCTTCCCCCCCCTCCCCCAAGACGCTACACCTGGCCATGCCCTCCTAGGCCTTTCCACCTTGCACATACTCGAAGGACTAAAAACACCCACTGGAGGGAAAAGACACGAGTGGGAAGGCCAAGTCTTTCACAAACCGCAAGGAGCCATTTTCCAGCTCCACCGGTCTCCAGTTTCTGGTCACTCAACGTTGAAGGGATTTTCAAGGTAAAGGACTCGGACGCGTTTGAAAGCTGCAACCCACCCACCCACCCACCTACACCCCCAGTCGCTTGCAGAATTGCTGTTTGCCTCCCCTTTGCTGATGGTAGAGCGGTAAATGATGCACATGCACACACCCGTTCAGTTCCCTCTGGGGTCCTCCTCCTGCAGGAGCAACAACCACGGCCGTCCCCTCCACGCCGTGTGAGCCCCCCCACCCCAGACGCCCTGGAAGTGAACAGCGCAGTGGGTGACTTAAGGCAGCTACTATCCTCCCCTCCCCCACTCCATACACACAAACGCACACAGAGATTTAACAAGAGTTGGAAGGGGCCTTGGAGGTCATCTAGTCCAACCCGCCACCCACCCAAGCAGGAGACCCTGTCACCATTTCTGACAGGCGGCAGCCCAGTCTCTTCTTTGAAAGCTTCCAGTGATGAAGCTCCCACAACTTCTGTTCCACGGGTTGATGGCTCTCAACGTCAGAACATTTCTCCCTTGATTTCTAAGTTTTGAATCTTTTGCAAGATCCATTATTCCTTGTCTGGCCTTCAGGTGCTTTGGAAAATAGCGTGAACCCCCCCCCCACTTCTCTGGGGCAGCCCCTCAAATATTGGAAGCCTGCTATCCTGTCTCCCCTGGTCCTTCTCTCCACTAGACTGGCCATGCCCAGTTCCTGCCACCGTTAGGCTCCTCCAGACGCAGGGATGGAGACCCCCACGTCCTTCCTTATACGGAAAAGCGAGGCAACCAGCGGAGCCCCGCCGCAGGAGATGCTGCGTTGGCAGACAGAAAATCTCCAGCTTTGTCCAGCATCCTCGGATTACACCTGGGTCCCCAGTGCCAGGATTGCCAGGGGGCGGGGCCACACCGATCTGACGTCACGCCAAAAAAAAGGGAGGGGAGGAAAAAGTGAAAGTGGCCGGTACGGGCATGCGCGAAGGAAGGGAAGCGATCCTAGAGCTGGATCGGCAACCCTTCTGCGGCGCAGCCTTCGCGCAAGCCGAGTCCTTTTCTTTTCCCCGCAGGACGAGGATGATCGTCCGCCCGGGATCCGTGATCGATCCGGACTGGCACGGCACGGAGGAAGGCAGAGTTTATTCGGGCGCGCTCTTGCGCCGGACCCAGCGGCGAACCTTCGGTGAGGTCGCTGGGCTGAAACCCCCGGGAGATTCCGCGCTTCCCGGGATTCGGGGCAAAGGATCACCCCACTAGCGAGAGAGCGATCCGGTCTTTTCTCTCTCTCTCTCTTTTTTCTTCTAAGTTTTTTCTTTTTATTTCTCATAAACACATTTATACGTACATTCATTTATCCATCGTTTTTCATTCATCTTATCTTTTAACTTTCATTTTTCATTTTTTTTTATTTTATTTTTTAAACAAACAAAATTAACTTTCATTTTTCATTTCAACTTTTTGGTTGCTCCTTTACCTTTACCCCAACCTTTCTTCTTCTCCTCCCCTTCTCTTCCTTCCTCTTTCTCCTCCTACTTCCTTCATTCTTCCTCTCCTTCTTTCCTACTTGCCCTTCCTTTCCCCCACTCCTCCCTTCTTCCCCCCCTTCTAGCCTTCTCTTCTGCTCCTCTTTCCCCTCCCTTTTCTTCCTCTCCTTTTCCCTTTCTTCTTTCTCCTCTCCTCTCTTCTCCCTTCCTCTCCTCCTCCTTTCTTTGTTCTTCCTCTCCTTCTCTTTCTTACTTCCCCTTCCTTTCCCTCACTCCTCCCTTCTTCCCCCCCTTCTAGCCTTCTTTTCTGCTCCTCTTTCCCCTCCCTTTCTTCCTCTCCTTTTCTCTTTCTTCTTTCTCCTCTCCTCTCCCTTCCTCTCTCTCCTCCTACTTTCTTCGTTCTTCCTCTCCTTCTCTTTCCTACTTGCCCTTACCTTCCCCCACTCCTCTCTTCTTCCCCCCACCTTCTAGCCTTCTCTTCTGCTCCTCTTTCCCCTCCCTTTCTTCCTCTCCTTTTCCCTTTCTTCTTTCTCCTCTCCTCTCCTCTCCCTTCCTTTCTCTCTACTCCTTCCCTTCTCTTTTGTTTTTTCCCTTTTCAGTTCAATCTAAAGTGGTATTCGGGCAGCCCCGATTTTCTAATTATCTTTATTCTCATTTCAATTTCTTAGTCGATTAATATTTATTTTTATTTCATCATTTGTGTACATTTTTATAATATCTCACTTTTTTCCCCTTTTACCCCCCCTCCCCTTTCTCTTTTTACTTGGCATCATCTGGGTATCTATTTTTCTAATTGTTTTCTCCCATCTGTTCTCTATTTTATCTCTATACCCTTATTCATATTTCCTTTTTAACCAATCATAAATATCTTCCCATGTCTTGAAGTACATCGATTCCTCTTTATCTTTTATTCTCAATGTTAATCTATTCATTTCTGCACATTCTAAAATTTTCTTTATAATGTCTCCTTCCAACGGGATTTTATCTGCTTTCCAATTTTGTGCAAATACAATTCTAGCCGCTGTTAGAGCCGGCCTTCTCAAAGGGGCTTTTCTTTCCCTCTCCCCAGGACTGATCGAGAGGCCGGTGCTGGCTCCACATGCAGCTGCTGACATAGCCGGTTACAAGGTCTTCGTCTCGGGCAAGAGTGGCGTGGGAAAAACCGCTTTGGTGGCCAAGCTGGCCGGTCTGGAGGTGCCTCTGGTGCATCACGAGACCACAGGTGACTCCCACTTCCTCCTCTTCCTGTCCCAAAGGCAAAGGATGCACCTGTAAGCCTAAAACCCAGGACAGCTGTCCCAGGCTAAAGGAGAAGCAAGGGCAGAGCTCCACAAACTGGATGGGGTGGTGAGGATCCTTCTGCGAGACAGCCCTGAGACCCTCTCCTGAGGCCGGGGGGGGGGGGGGCTTTTCTAGGAGTCGCCTCCCCAGATGACTCCAGCTGAAGCGACTCTTTCTTTCCCAGGCATTCAGACCAGCCTCATCTACTGGCCGGCAAAACTGCGAGAGAGTGGCAGAGTGCTCTTTTTCAGATTCTCCTTCTGGGACTGCGGCGAAGCCGTGCTGAGAAAATTTGACCACATTTTACCCGTGAGAGTCAGTCCTGGGGTGCAGGGATGGGGGAGATGACGATACCGCTTTGGAGACCCCCTATTCCTTTTCAGAGTTGGGAAAAGCCCTCTTGACTTTTCCTCCATTCCCCGCAGGCCTGCAGAGAGAAAGCGGACGCCGTCCTCTTCTTGTTCTCCTTCACGGATCGCGCATCCTTTCTCGACCTCCCTCACCAAATCTCTCGCGTGACGGACGGAGCCAGGGACGTGGTCCGAATGGTTGTGGGCACCAAGTATCCTTTAAAGGGCTTCTCACCAGATTTGGAAGAGCCTTGGGGGAGGGGTGGGGCAGCCTGCCTCTTTTTAAGATTGTTTTTCACCATATCCATCTTTTTCTTTCTTTCTTTGATCCTTGATCAAAGAAATAACATAAATAACCCTTCAAACCCCACTAGATTAAAATACAACCATTGCAAGGATTAAGAGGGGTCTGCAACCTTAAACACTCAAAGAGCCATTTGGATCCATTGGAGCCGCGGGTTGCTGACACCCGCCATAGCCTATTCCAGAGTGGAAGAATTGGCTCAGGCCGAGTATGGGCTCGGACGGTGCCCTTCTTAGTGCTCGGCGATTCCACTTCCTTGACCAACCATCTCCAGGTTTGACCAGTTTGCCCACACGGATGTGACGGAATCGGACATGGCGGCTTTCTCCCACACCTGGGGTTTGCCGATCTTGCGGACAAAGAACGTCGGCGAGCAGCCCTCGGATGGATACGCTGGCCTAGCTGAGGTGGCCCGTCTCTTGAACAGGCTTGCCGAACATCTCTGGAGGCAGGACCAGGTGGCGGCCGGTCTAGTCTCTGGAGGGGAGAGCCCTGTGGTCCCAGAAGCGCTGGCTCCATGAAATCCTGATTCTGCCGCATGGGTTTTCTTTCAGCGGAACTCCTTGATAGCTCCTTAATGGCCTTTAAACTCCAATCTTTGCATCAGAATCTTTGTATCCCTGCTTTGCTGGCAGGGAAGCCCCTCGGGCCGAATTCTGGGTTACCTCGGTGGTAAAAATGCATTAAGGAGGCAGAGGGGACAGAAGGCAGCCTGGGAGCGCAAGGCCTCCACGGATCCGACTTGTGAGCTTCCCAAGAGTTATTTGCAGGTTCGTGCCAGAGTCTCTTGCCAGGTAAGAGCAAATTGGAACTCACCTACTTGGAAACAACGGTGACTTCTCCGCCCTGAATTCTCTCCGGCCAACAGATGCCCCAAGGAAAAAACCCCACCTCTTGTCTCAGGTAATCCTAAGCAAGTCAACATTCAACACAGGTTGTTGTTATTTTTTTTTATTGTTTTTACAATTAAACGTTTACATCTTTTAAACCTTAGTTACACTTTTACAGCTTTCCAATACCGGCGTTTTTAGTAATATCCAATTTATCTTTCAGCCGACTATATACATACACATTTTGTTTGTTACATACTTATTCATATAATCAATACATTTTATATGCATACCTACTACACGTTAAATGTAACATTTCATTATAATATCTTCTCTTTTGTTATACACCATCCATTAATTTTAGATTCCTTTTCCAGCCAATCATACCATCTGTTCCATGTTCTATAATAAATTGTTTGCTCACTTCCCAATCCTGCTTACAATCTTTTCGGACTGTTGCTTTCTGGCAGAAGATACAGAACAATTAAAACTCAGACCGCACGTCTTCTGAATAGTTTTTATCCCAGAGCCCAGAGTTGAGTTAATTGCACTCAACAATGAACTAAAGGGCCACCATCAGTGAGCTGTTGGACAGCATTACTTGGTCTGTTGTGTGGATATTTGGGTGGTTTAGGGGTGGGGAATTTGTGGGGGTGGGGGTGTGTTTGGGGATTGTTATGTGTGTTGGACTTGGTCTTTGGGTGTTAAGTGAATTTCGTAGTATGGGTATACTGTGTATACACGTACAATGACAATAAAGTTACTATTATTAAGTTCCATCGTTAACTTATCTGCTTCTGCACACTCCAGCACCATTTTTATAATCATCGTGTTTGATGGAACATGTTGTTGTTTCCAGTTTCGGGCAAATGAGATTCTAGCGGCCATCATTATGTGGAGTATGAGGTATTGAATTTCTTTAGTCATTTTTTTGTTTTATAATCCCGAACAAAAATAATTCAGGATTCATATCAATTTTTTCCCCAATCATTTCCTCCAACCATTTTTTTAATTTTAAGCCAATATTCTCTTGCTTTGGGACATGTCCACCACATGTGGTAGTATGTCCCTTGTGAATAATTACAATTCCAACAGTGCGCTGGATTGTTTGGAGACCTCTTGGCCAATCTCCACATTTGGCCCATTTTTTTCCCCACTTGTCTTCATGCAAGCGAGTTAATAAACATTTTGAATTTAGACGTCGTACATGTCTCTCTAAATGTGCATATATACGTAGTCCTCGACTTACAACAATTAGTTTAGTGACCATTCAAAGCCACGGCACTGAAAAACAGTGACTCAGGACCATTTTTCACACTTAACCGCCATTGCAGCATCCCCTTGGTCACGTGAATCCAAATTTGGATGTTTGGCATCTGATTCATATTTATGACCATTGCGGTATCCTGGAGTCATGTTGATCCCCTTTTGCGACCTTCTGACAAGAGAAGTCAACGGGGAAGCCAGATTCACTTAACAATGGGATTGCTAATTTAACAGTGGCGGTGATCCACTTTACAAATGTAGCAAGAAAGGTCGTAAAAATGGAGCAAAATTCACTTAACTAATGTTTCACTTAGCAACATAAATTTGGGGCTCAATTGTGGCCGTAAGTTGAGGACTACCTGTAAAGGAACCATATATAGTCTTCCTCTACAATAGGCCTAATTATATTTGCTCTCGGTTGAGGCAGACTCGTGTTAATTTAGGGGTTCTTGCTGCTGTCCCTTCGCTTTTGCTGTTCTGCTTGTCACTGACTTCTCAGCGCAGGCTCAACTATTCAGAAAGAAAAGGGAATAAATTTGTAAAAAAGATAAGTGATTGCTAAGCCTCGGTGGAGCAGTGGTTAGAGTGCGGTACTGCAGGCTACTTCTGCTGACTGCCGGCTGACTGCAATTTGGCAGTTCGAATCTCAACAGGCTCAACTCAAGGTTGACTCTGCCTTCCATCCTTCTGCTATTGCAATTAAAAACCGTGGTGGCACAGTGGTTAGAATGCAGCATTGCAGGCTAATTCTGCCGACGGCCAGCAGTTTGATCCTGATCGGCTCAAGGTTGACTCAGCCTTCCCACCTTCCGAGGTTGGTAAAATGAGGACCCAGATTGTTGTAGAGCACTAGGCTGACTCTGCCATCAGCTTAGAGAGGGCTGTAAAGCACTGTAAAGCGTTATATAAGTCTTAAGTCCTATTGCTATCGCTCAGTCTGATGTTTAAGCACTCTAAATCCCTGCCGCTCACTCCAGGGGTCAAACTCGCGACAACATATCATCATGTGACCTATCGCAACTTTTTCCCCCCTTTGCTAAACCGGGGGGTGAGCGTGGCCAGCACGTGACGCATCCAGACCGTGGGCCGCCAGTTTGACACCTCTGCTCTAGGGCCTCAATGATGAGGGGGGGGAACGCTTAATGTCTGACCAACTCAACTACTGGCTTCTCTCAGCAATGCAAGCATCGTTCTTGGCGTGACAATTCCAGTTCTGTCTCTCGCCGAAAAGTAGCCTGCCGTTCGCTTGCCAGATACCCATCTTTGCAGTCGGAGCCCCAAGGCCTGGTCAGGAGAGCATGGCTCCACTGCAAGCCAATCACAGCCTACACCCTTCTAGATTTTTCTTCACGCGAGGCTGATGCACCCGAAATGCATCAGGTTTCTCGGGCTCCTGCCTCAGCAATGAATAAAAACAGCAGACTTGCTTTCCGGCACGTTTCCCAAAAGTGCCAGCATTAATATTTAATGGTCCTCTTTGAGAGCAGCGCTTCTGGATTGTAGGCTGCGCTCCTCCTCCTGGGATCGGCCCATCGTCAAATCCATCTCTCGGGGGGCTTTGCAGAAGGAAGAAGGAAAGAGAATGGCCTCCGATTGACTCGACCGGACGAGAGCTTCGTAAAAGGATCGGTTAAATGTTTAAAAAACACCGACTTCTTTCCCCTTCTTATCCACTCCCTGCCTACTTTGAGAGCTTCCATAAACATTGTGTGCAGCCTCTCTTACCCCTCTACTTAGAATAGAATAAACAGAGTTGGAAGGGACCTTGGAGGTCTTCTAGTCCAACCCCCTGCTTAGGCATGAAACCCTCCACCACTTCAGACAAATGGTTATCCAATATCTTCTTAAAAACTTCCAGTGTTGGAGCATTCACAACTTCCGGAGGCAAGTTTTTCCACAGATTAATTGTTCTGTCAGGAAATTTCTCCTTAGAACTAAGGAGAAATTTCCTGACAAAACAATTAAATCAGTTAGAACCAGGGGTGAAATCCACCAGGTTCTAACAGGTTCTGAAGAACCGGTAGCGGAAATTTTGAGTAGTTCAGGGAACCGGCAAATACCACCTCTGGCTGGCCCTAGAGTGGGGTGGGAATGGAGATTTTTGCAATATCCTTCCCCCAGGAGGGGCGGGAATGGAGATTTTGTAGTATCCTTCCTCTGGAGTGGGGTGGGAAGGGAGATTTTGCAATATCCTTCCCCTGCCATGCCCACCAAGCCAAGCCCACAGAACCGGTAGGGGAAAAAAATGGATTTCACCCCTGGTTAGAACAATTAATCTCCTTGAAACTAATCAAGGAGAGAAGCAATAAGTTGCTTCCCTCCTTGATTAGTTTCCACTCGTTGCTTCTTCTCCTGCCCTCAGGTGCTTTGGAGAATAGTTTGACTCCCTCTTCTTTGGGGCAGCCCCCGAGATATTGGGACACTGCTATCATGTTTCCCCATGTCCTTCTTTTCATTAAACTAGACATATCCAGTTCCTGCAACCGTTCTTCATATGTTTTAGCCTCCAGTCCCCTAACTTTGTTTTTAATGTCTTGTGGAAGCTAAGCATGGCACAACACCATTCGGTTACGGGCAGCGATTCGTAGGACAGCTGAATTCGGAGTATCTTGCCGATGTTCCACTGGGACAATAAACAGAGTCACGGAGAGGTGCTTTGAGAAAGTTTCTGAGCATCACGTACTTCTTTGAATTTAAATTCCCCCCCACCCTCACTCCTACACAGGAAAAGTCTAAAGGGAAGTTATAAAAAGATGTTGAGATTCTAGAAGGAGTGCAGAGAAGAGCAACCAGGATGATTAGGGGACTGGAGACTAAAACATATAAAGAACGGTTGTTAGAATTGGGGATGCCTACTTTAACGAAAAGAAAGATGACGGATGGTATGATAGCAGTGTTCTGATATCTCAGGGGTTGCCCCAAAGAAGAGGGGGAGGGGTTCAAGCTATTCTCCAAAGCACCTGAGGGAAGAAACAACGGGTGGAAACTAATCAAGGAGAGAAGCAACTTAGAACTAAGGAGAAATTTCCTGACAGTGAAAACAATTAACCAGTGGAACAACTGGCCTCCAGAAGTTTTGAATACTACAACACTGGAAGTATTTAAGAAGAGATTGGATGACCATTTGTCTGAAGTGGTGTAGGATTTCCTGCCTGAGCAGGGGGTTGGACTAGAAGACCTCCAAGGTCCCTTCTTCTCTCTTCTCTTCTCTTCCCTTCTCCTCTTCTCTACATTCTATTCTATTTTATTCCAATTTCTTTATCCTATTCTATCCTATCCTATCCTATCCTATCCTATCCTATCCTATCCTATCCTATCCTATCCTATCCTATCCTATCCTATCCTAACCTATCCTATCCTATCGTCTACTAGTCTATTCTATTCTATTCCTATTCCATTCCAATTTCTTTATCCTCTCCTCTCCTCTTCTCTCTTCTCTTCTATTATTCCTATTCCATTCCAATTTCTTTATTCTATCCTATCCTATCCTATCCTATCCTATAGTCTGTTCTGTTCTGTTCTGTTCTGTTCTGTTCTGTTCTGTTCTGTTCTGTTCTGTTCTGTTCTATTCTATTCTATTCTACTCTACTCTACTCTACTCTACTCTCTTCCTATTTCTATTCCTATTCCTATTCCATGTCGTCATTTGGCTGAAAAGGTGAGAATCTGGGCCTTGGTTTCCAAGCCCTCCCCTCATCTTCTCATCACCCCACAATCTTATTAACATCCAAAGGGGATGTGCGTTGCCACATATGACCCTCTGACCGCTCAGAGCGGAAGGGCATTCAGTCTTCTGGACACAGATACTGGCTGGCCCATTTCTTTGTGATGGCTTCCGGCCTGCTGCTGCTGCGCAGCCCCTCCTCCTCCTCCTCCTCGCAGAGCCCCCACAGAGAGCTAGCCTGGGAAAGAGAAGCTGAAAGCAGCAGTAGCTCTAGCCGATTTCCATAGCTACGCAGAAGGCGGCAAGGGGACCAAGGCAGACGGGAAGGAGGGAGGGAGCCTCACAGATGCCCCCCTTTGCCAAGCTAGGCGTCTGTTGTTCTTGGACGCTGGGATAACAACGCCACCGCTTCGCCTCCTCCAGAAAATGCTGCACAGGCATCTCCACAGCAGGTTCCAGGACCAGGGATGAGCTGAGAATCAAGAGTGGGAGCCCTCTCCCTTCTCGACAACAGCATCTTCCCTGGCTGGGCTCCTCTCCTGGCCTCTCCCCCACTCATGGCCAAGAGCTGACGGGAAGAAGAGAGCAAGTCCTGGTGTTTCCTTCCACTGCAAAACACCATGATCCGCAAGAAAACCTCGGCTCCGAGTCCCCCCGATGCCAGCCTCCTGCTCAGCGGTGCCAAGGGCTCCTCCGGGGGCCACTTGGGCGATGCCGGAGCCATCCAAAATGGGGCCTCCACTGGCAGCTTCGTAAGTACATGGGTAGAGCGAATTTAGAGTTATTGTTGGGATCCAATGTTTTTTTTACAAAAAAAGATCTGTCCTGCTCAGGGATAGCTGTGGGATCTGGTTGTGGTGATGGCGTAAGCGGGCGAAAGGACTCTGCCCACGCTCGGGGTGCCAACTCTAGCATCGACCCCGTTGGAAGTACCCACGAGAGAACAAGGGCTGATTCAAACCCCCAGCAGCGCCTTAAAGCTTGATGGCGGGCAGTCTGTCGTCATGCAAATAAAAAAACCCCAGAAAGTTAAGAGGGCGAGAGTTGTAAGTTTCCACCAGGGAAGGAAGCTGGCTGTTCCCTTATGGGATTGCAATGAATTCGGGACCCTGACATTATCGAGGTGTCGGTCTTCATGGGTTCTACGTAGAGGAAAAGGAAGAGCACAAGTAACTGCATCCTTGCCTAGGGCAATACATTCTGTGATGCCAAACCACCCTCTGCGATGTGTGGCACAACCGGTGACCACAAAACGGCACCCTCTGTACCCCTGGTGAAGCACTAGGCAAGCAGTCAAGAGAGAGCAGGGTGGACACACACCGGATTTGTGGTCCGAGCTGATTCAAATCTCTAAAAAATACAGCCTCTAATAGAGAACAGCAGTACCATCCAACGTCCCCTGCTCAATGGTCATGTTTTCTGAACCCACAGCCTGAGTTGGCTCCAGAGGCTTCCCAGAGTCCTTTTCTCTGTCTAGATCTGTATGGTCTCACTTAACCTTCTTCTTGGTAGGATGCGGAAGAAGAGGATACGGTCTACATTTACAACAGAGACGGATATGATTCTTCCAACAGTCCCAGGGGAAATTACTTCAGGGATGGGAAAACGAAGATTGGTGAGCAATGCCTTTCTCTGCCCTATATCTCAGTGGCATAAATGGATAGCTCTGGAACGGATCTCGGATGCTGTCCCAACTGAACTCTTGCTTGGTATGAGATTCCAGCAGAGTTAATGTGCGGGCTGGTTTTGCGTTTTTTTGTTTTGGTTTGTTTGGAAGTTCATCCGGATGATTGGCCGAAGCAGTATCCTTGATGAAACGGGATTCCTGCCCAAGAGCTCTTTCCCAATGGGGACGCAGTGGCTCAGTGGCTAAGACGCCGAGCTTGTCGATCGAAAGGTTGGCAGTTCAGTGGTTCGAATCCCGAGTGCCGCGTAACAGGGTGAGCCCCCGTGACTTGTCCCAGCTTCTGCCAACCTAGCAGTTCGAAAGCATGTAAAAAATGCAAGTAGAAAAATAGGGACCACCTTTGGTGGGAAGAGTGTTCCGTGCGCCTTTGGCGTTGAGTCATGCCGGGCCACATGACTACGGAGACGTCTTTGGACAGTGCTGGCTCTTCGGTTTTGAAACGGAGATGAGCACCGCCCCCTAGAGTCAGGAACGACTAGCACATATGTGCGAGGGGAATATCTCCCAAATATCGAAGATAAACTATGCCAAGAACCAGCTTCCAGGGTGAGGGACAGCACTTGGGAAAACTCGGAGCAATTCAACTGCATGAAAATTCAGAACACTTGCAACTTGTTTTATAATAATAAGGTAGCCTACTATGTATGAAAGCCTTTGGACCAAGGTTCAAAATGCCCATTTGGTTGGCTTGCAGACTTTGTACTGGTTTGGGAGGAGAAAGCCCATCCCTCAAAGAAAAAGCATGGCAAACAGCTGCACCGTCAGGGAGAGGCAGCAACGGGCTCAAGAGCTGGCTGGGACCAACGCTACGGGCGGCACAAGAGATGGAAGCGGAAATTCCTCAAAAATTTGAGGAACATCGGCCTCTTGATAGAGAAGGTGAGGTCAGGGGTGGGGGCAGCACCTCTGGCCTTGGAAGCACCCCCCCCCATGGGTGGCAGTAATATAGAGAGTGCCATGTTGGCATCAGAGACTGTCTAGGTTGGGGGTCAGCAACCTGTGGCTCTGGAGCCGCATGTGGCTCTTTCACCCCTCTGCTGCAGCTCCCTGTCACTCAAAATATGTGTCCCAACTTCCAATGTGCGACCCCTGCTGACATGCGATTTATTGAGCTTTTCAGCCCCCGGTACGCCAACCCCATGGGCAAATCCAAGAAAAGAAAAGTTTCAGAAGAAAACAGAACGTTTAATTCAACTACATATGGTAGTTTTGTGGCCGCTCAAGAAATAGTCAGGCACGGGAAGGGTTTTGTGGCTCCCGGTGTTTTCTTTTCTGTGGGAAACAGGTCCAAATGGCTCTTTAGAGTGTTTAAGGTTGCAGACCCCCTGGTCTAGGCTCAGTTGGCATTGGCGGAAATAACATCCCAATCTGACGTTTCTTTGCACTGAAATGGAATTGACCCAAGTATTTGGCAGAGGGCAGAGCTCCTCTGTCCTCATCACTCAGAAAATTGTTGGCTTTTCATTGGAGTTCCTGGAGTTCTTTCTTGGGTGTTCTCCCCCTCCTTCTCATCTTAACACACTCTCCAACCCAAATGGGTTGCTTTTACAGGAGGAGATCCAGAGCGAACACAAGAGCATCCACTATCTGAAGCTGAGCACCCCCTGGGAGGTGCTGGTGTATTACGCCGAGGAGCTCTGCATGCGAGCACCTCTCCAAGTAAGCCCTTGGCTAATTTTGTGTGCTTCAGAGTGCGGTACAGGAACTCCACTTCCTCCCTGTCCTGCCACCTGGGTCCCCTGAGCGCAGGGGTAGGATTGAAAAATTTTAGCAACTGGTTTTCTGCCCAGTTGCTTGGTGGTCATGGCCATGGGGGCGTGGCCTAGTCGGCTTCCTGCATCATGGCAGGGGGGGCATTCCCACCCTCCCCAGGCTCTGGAGGCTTTTCTCAAGCCTCCGGGATGGCAAAAACGGCCTCCTCCGGACTCTGGAGGCCCTCCAGAGGCCAGAAACAGGCCCGTTTCCGGACTTCTGGTAGGCCTGTTTTTCGCCCTCCCAGAGCCTCCCTGCGAGCCCTGCACTTACCTGGCATCCAAAACTGACCACGTGGAGACTCCTGGGAGGGGAGGGGTGGGTGGGGTCAGCCAGTCCTTGCAACTACCGGTTTGGCGAACCAGATTAAAATTAATATCCGGTTCGTCCGAATCAGTCCAAACCGGCTGAATCCCATCCCTGCCTGAGCAGTTCTTTTCTTCCCAGGCTCACCCTAATCCAGACAGAAATAGTTCCGACCACCTGCTTCGGAAGTTGTGCATCCCCAACGTCATGGATCAGAGGGTGCCTAACAAGCCTGTGGACTACTACACCTGTGCCTTCCGCAAGTCCAAGCTCGACAGGTAAGCAAGGGCAAGGGGTGCAAGGGCACCGGTGCTCTGATGGAGCATCGGCCTGGGTGAAGCGTTCTGGCTCCAAGTTGGCTGCAGCAGCAAAAGAGAGAATTTCCTGGTGCCTGTAGACCAGGGGTATCAAACTCACGGCATCGTGTGATGTATTGGGACTTTTTTCCCCTTCACTAAACCAGGCGTGAGGGTGGCCAGCACATGACACATCTGGCCCATGGGCCGGAAGTTTGACAGCCTGCTGTAGACAATCTCCTGGGAAGAGAGATCCTACTTTCCTAGGATTTTCCTTCACCTGACGGGAGGTGGGGTGGATTGCTGGATCAGAGGCGCAGGTTCAGGTCAAGGATGGCAACTGCACCCCACAAAGGCCGGTTCAGCTTTGAAGAACATTTCATGTTGGGTTTGGGCTTGAAATATGTTGCTCTCTTTTCCAGGTTCCTGGGCAGTGATTTGCACGACTCCTACTTCACCAATACGCAAAGGCATCGCATCGTAAGCTCTCTTAGGGGCAGAAAGCCCTGGAACTGGGGCAGATGAAGCCAATTCAGAGGAAGGAAGCCACCCCCCCCCGCTTTCTCTGCTAGTTTGGCCGTGGGCTCGCTCTCTTGGGGGGATGGCCAAACATTGCCACTGCCACTCCCCTGAATTTTTATTTTATTTTATTTTGATTCAAACATCATCTTCCATTAAACCGTGTGTCGTCCGGGTACAAATATTTTGTGCAAATATTTTATACAGTAACAATTACAATTTGCAGTCATGTTTATTATTTTTATCTATTCTTAATACTCATATTAATATATACCTGTGATGGCAAACCTATGGCACGCGTGCTACAGGTGGCATGTGAAGCCATTTCTGCGGGCACACGAACCATCGCCCTAGATCAGCTCTACCGTGAATGTGCATGTGCCCCCCACTGGCCAGCTGATTTTCGGGTCTCTGCCATGCATGCGGGAGACACGCGTGCATGCCCATGCTCCCCCTCCCCTCCAGGAGTTTCTACGCGGCCCATTTTGGATACCAGGTAAGTACAGGGCTCGCGCAGAGGCTCTGGGAGGGCAAAAAACAGGCCTAATGGAAGTCCGGAAACAGGCCATTTCTGACCTCCGGAGGGCTGGTGGAGGCCATTTTCGCCCTCCTGGAGGCACCAGGAAGGCCTCCGGAACCTGGGAAGGGCAAAAACGGGCCTACCAGAAGTCTGAAAAAGGGCCGTTTCCGGCTTCTGGAGGCTTCAGGGAGGCCTGCTAGGCCCAAAACAGGGTGCTGGGAGGAGGGGGGCAGCACAGGGGGGCGGGGCATGCATGGGGGCCATTGCATTATGGGTGTGGGCACACGCGTGCGTGCTATCGCGCGCACACACTTCTGGCACCCGAGGAAAAAAAGGCTAGCCATCACTGATATATACCATACCTAATACTGTAACAGTCCTCTTCTTATTTAACTTTATTAAAACGTTTTCTCTACTCCTCTGCTTTTTTCCACTTTTCAGATTTATTCTCTAACCATTGATAAAATGATTCCCATGCGTTACAGTGATCGAATTGTTCCTTCTCTTTAATTTCAAGTGTTAACCTATTCATTTCTGCACATTCTCATCCGTAGGGATCTTTTCATTTTTCCAATTTTATGCAAATACAATCCTAGCTGCAGTTATTATGCGAATTATCAAATATACATTTTCTTTATTGTTAAGTTTCCGGTAAATATCCCCAACAAAAATAATTCAGGTTTCAGATCAATACGCTGTTGTATCATCTCTTCCAACCGTCTACATATTTTTATCCAATATTTTTTGGCTTTTGCGCATGTCCACCGTTTCTTTTCTTTTGTCGGCAGTTCTTGTTCTGGCTTTCTGTATCCTGGTGCATGACTCGTTAATACCACCTGCAGGTGTATGAAATCTTGGCACGGACGATTTACGGGAAACAGAAGCACGCGGAAATAGGCATTGACCGGCTGCTGAACGAAGGAGTCTATTCCGCCGCTTTCCCGCTGCACGAGGTAAGCGTGTCATGGAGGCTTCCCAACCAGAGGTGGGATTCACTTACCTTCCCTACCGGTTCATAAATGTGAGTGCGCATGAGCACATGCTTTGCTCGCACGCGCCGCCTTTGAACATGCGCACGGCCTTCTGTGAATGCTCAGTAGTCGCACATTATATCCGGGAGGGTGGACAGAGCCTCCCGCAGTCGCCGCTACCGGTTTGCGCGATCCGGAGAGAACCGGCTGAATCCCACCAATGTTCCCAACAGGGAGCAGAGCATCAATGCAGAGAGGTTGTGGCTGGAAGGGTTGGGTCAGTGGTGAAATGTAAAATGTGTTATTACTAGTTCTGTGGGTGTGGCTTGGTGGGGGGTAATGTGACTGGGTGGGCGTGGCCAACTTTTTTTTTTTTACTTTACTTTTAAAAGCATTTTTTTCAGCCGAAGAGATTGTACAAAAAATGCTTTTAAAAGCCTCTGACGATCCCAACTGAGCCGCCGGATCATCAGAGGCTTTGTTTTTTACTTTTAAAAGCATTTTTTCTACAACCTCTTCGGCCGAAGAGGTTTTAGAAAAAATGCTTTTAAAAGTTTTTTAAAAAAAACCTCTGATGATTGCGCGGCTCAGCTGGGCATGGGGGATAGGCAGGGATATTTGCTACCGGTTCTCCGAACCACCCACCGCCATCGCTGCCGGATCAGTGATCCGGTCTGAACCTGGAGCATTTCACCCCTGGGTTGGGTCCATCTCGGCCCAGAGGTCCTGCCTCTTCAGCCTCAGTGCGGTCATCTGTCAACAAAGGGCTCCCCTGTCTTCTTCCTATCTTTTCTCTTTTGTGGTGCTCAAAGGAAAACAACACCTGGCATTTTTGAGCATCCCAAATCAGTCCTTCGCTAACCTTCCTGTAATATCCTTTAAATTTGGTTTTATTTTTTTTTAGGGATAAGTTGTTTGGGTACCGTTCTTCTTACTGGGTTCCGTATTCCAGATCTAGCATTTTAAGAGCCCTGCAAAAGTCTTTGAGGATTGATCTCCTTGACTTGTGGATGATAGGTATCCCCTCAATCTCTCTCTGTCTCTCTGTCTTTCTCTAGGGCCCCTATGAGCTGCCAGACTACGAGGTGCTAAATGAAGAACTGAACCCCCGGCAGATCCTGTACCGTTTTTGGGCCCGCTGGGCTTGCTGGTACAAATATCAGCCCCTTGACCACATCCGGGAATACTTTGGAGAGAAGGTGGCTATCTACTTCGCCTGGCTGGGTGAGACACTGTTGTGGCTGGCCAGAGGCCAGCAGAGCTGGCGGCAGACTCAGACAGTGAGGAGATTGGGGAGGAATGTGGGCCAGTCCTGGAGTCTGGAGAAGGTACTGATGAGTGCTCTGCATTGGAGGCAGAGAGAGGGCCAGGGCCGTCTGACAGTTGTCAGCTACCTTCGGAGTTAGACATCAGTGGGGCAGAAGAACAGCTGGAGCCTGTTCCCAGTGTGTGCATGCGCAGAGCTGCCTGGAGAAGGGAACAGCTTAACCCTTGTTCCTTAACAAGGGTCAACTCAGGAGTAAAGCCACAGGTGGACAGTGAATGGCCCCTCCCACAGGAAATAAAAGAAATGAAAGGGGAGTGGAGTTTACAGGAGACAATTAGTTCGCTTAATTTTTTTTTTTTTTAATTTGATTTATATGCCGCCCTTCTCCGGAGACTCAGGGCGGCTTACAATGCGTTAAGCAATAGCCTTCATTCTTTTGTATATTTTATACAAAGTCAGCTTATTGCCCCCACAACTGGGTCCTCATTTAACCTACCTTAGAAAGGATGGAAGGCTGAGACAACCTTGAGCCTTGGAGAGATTCGAACCAGCAGAAATTGCAGGCAGCTGTGTTAATGACAGGGTGCACCAAACCACTGTACTATCAAGGCTCTTAATTGATTCGTGACTCTCCGAGACTCCTTGTCAAGTTTTGAAGATATCGGCCTGGCAGGTCTCCAAGCCAGATAAGGTCTGTGACTGTAAAATTCTCCCTTGAAAGACGTTCCTGGATGTGAATGAGAGGAATTCACAGTAACTTAATAAAAAGGTTTTTTTATCGGGACAAGGAGTCTGCTCCGTGCTCTTGGGAAGCCTCGGTCAGAACAGACACATCCATAGGACTGAGGGGTGGGGTGGGCCGTGGGTCTTTCTTCCTTTGCCCAACCTAACCCCTTCCCCTCCTCCTCTTCCAGAGCATAAAACATTGATCAGGCTTTGAGCAAACTCAAAGACCACAGAGTATCTTGCACAGACCCTTAGCAAGGTCAGATGTATTGGCACAACTCGCCTTTCATGGACCCATTGATTCGCTTTAACCTTTCTTTAATCCATACGCAGATCACATTGTGGTATTGGGCAATCTCCGCTCATATTTAAATTATGGCTTAATCTACTGTGAGATTCCTGAAGCCGTTTCATGCCAAAAGCAAATTAAACATACGTGCGAACCGAAGTGGCAAGCTTGTCCTGATCTCAAGCGTCTGAGCCTGGCCCGAACGAAGCTGTACCTATGCTATACGATTTACCATCTCTGACAGATTACCATATTTTTCGGAGTATAAGACGCACTTTTTTCCCTCCTAAAAGAGGCTGAAAATTTGGGTGCGACTTATACTCCGAATGTAGCTTTTTCAACACTTTTTTTCAGGCCTAACAAGGCGCTAGTGATCTTCCGGGCTTTGCCTGCTCCCTCCAACACTCAGCTGTTCTTTAGAAGCTTTTTTTCAGTGATGTGATCTTCCATACTTTGCCTGCTCCTTCCGACACTCAGCTGTTCTTTAGAAGCTTTTTTTCAGTGAAGTGATCTTCCAGGCTTTGCCTGCTCCCTCCGACTCTGAGCTGTGAAGCTTTTTTTCAGCCCTAACGAGTCGCTAGCGAGTGGAGTGATCTCTGTGGTTTGCCTGCTTTTCTCATTGCTTCTCTCTCCAAAGATCAGTTGTGCTTTAGAAGCTGTTTTTTATCCCCAAGCAGGGAATAAAAACCAGCAAACTAATGTGCTGAAGCTGAGCAGACTAAGGACGCTAACCAGATGAATACCTGGTAGGCAGAATTTTTTCCCCCTATTTTCCTCCCCACTAAGCTGCGTCTTATACTCCGGTGCATCTTATACTCCAAAAAATATGGTACCTTCTCTAGGTGGGGGGAAAGGGCAGGGGGGCCTCTTCCTGACCCCATTGTCTTCTTTGCAGGCTTCTACACAGCCTGGCTGATCCCATCCGCAGCCATTGGCAGCTTTGTGTTCCTCGCTGGCCTCTTCACCATGGACATGAATGTGCCAGCGTGAGTGTAGAAGGACGCTGGTGGGAAGGTGGGGAAGAGAGAGACATGGCTGCCTGGGGTGGACATCCAAGAGTCGCACCTTTCTCCTCCGAGTTGTTTACTTCCTTTTCCAAAACGAGCACTTATTTACCGAATTGACAGAGCACCGTTGTGTTCACTGAAAGTAGTGGTTGATGAGGCTCTTCCTAAGAGAAATAGGCCACTTCCCTCAAGCCTGCTCTTACGCATGGGCACAGCCCTTTCATGCCCAGGGGCAGTGGTGAAATTCAATTTTTTTTTACTACTGGTTCTGTGGATGTGGCTTGGTGGGCGTAGCAGGGGAAGGATGCTGCAAAATCTCTCTTCCCACCCCACTCCAGGGGAAGGATACTGCAAAATCCCCATTCCCACCCCACTCCAGGGGAAGGATACTACAAAATCCCCATTCCCACCCCACTCCAGGGGAAGGATACTGCAAAATCCCCATTCCCACCCCCCTCCAGGGGAAGGATATTGAAAAATCCCCATTCCCACTCCACTCCAGGGAAAGGATATTGCAAAATTCCCATTCCCACCCCACTCCAGGGGAAGGATACTGCAAAATCCCCAATCCCGACCCACTCCAGGGAAAGGATACTGCAAAATCCCCATTCCCTCCCCACTTTGGGGCCAGTCAGAGGAAGATTTGCCAGTTCTACGAACTGCTCAAAATTTCCACTACCGGTTTTCCAGAACATGTCAGAACCTGCTGGATTTCACCCCTGCCCAGAGGGCATCTCCATCTCTGAGGTGGGAGACGGAGGCTCTTCCTACTCCTTCTAACTGACTTGGCCCCATCTACTATCACACAGCCTCCAGGTTGAAGGGCAGTCTACCTCAGAGCAACCAGGGCATCAATAAGGGCTGTTGGAGTCCGCTTGGAGGTCTCCTTGACAACAGAATCCCCTTAAGCTGAGGGGAGGCGAGGCTCTGGCACTCTGCAGAAGCCGTTTCCCCCAAAGGCTTTGTCAACCGTCCCAACTCAGTCGTCTAGCAAGGATGGCCATTTGTTTTTGCCAAGAGTATACTTTACTGAGGTCTTCCCGCACAAACAGGGACGCGGTGGCTCAGGGGCTAAGACGCTGAGCTTGTCGATCGAAAGGTCAGCAGTTCAGTGGTTCGAATCCCTAGCGCTGCGTCACGGGGTGAGCTCCCATGACTTGTCCCAGCTCCTGCCAACCTAGCAGTTCAAAAGCACGTAAAAAAAAAATGCAAGTAGAAAAATAGGGACCACCATTGGTGGGAAGGTAACAGCGTTCCGTGCGCCTTTGACGTTGAGTCATGCCGGCCACATGACCATGGAGACATCTTCGGACAGCGCTGGCTCTTTGGCTTTGAAACGGAGATGAGGACTCCCCTAGAATCGGGAACGACTAGCACATATGTACAAGGGGAACCTTTACCTCCCACATTTTTCTTTTCACCTCCCCACCTCGGCCATCCTCCATTATCTGTAAATGTCCAATTAGGCGCTTGTATCTTGTTTAGGAAACAGGTTCACAGTTCCCAGCTCTGTATACCGACGGCTGGCACTATTCACATGGTTCAGCTGAGATTCCATTTCCCCTCCCCTTCTTCCTACTTACTTTCCAATCTTTCTCTCCCCCTCCTCCGCCATTGCTAATGTCAGGATGTCAGCTCATGAAACTTGGATAGGCGAAATGCAAGCATGACACCTCTTCTCTTTTCCACCTCTTTTCCAGGAAAGAGATCTGCAACAGTGGGGGGGAATTCCTCATGTGCCCTCTGTGCGATACTTGTGGCAACTGGAATATCTCCGAGATCTGCCCCATGGCAAAGGCAAGGGGGCTTCCCTCACCTTCGGGGGGTGGGGCGGTGCATAGCAATAGTACTTAAGACTTATATACCACTTCACAGTGCTTTACAGCCCTCTCTAAGCGGTTTACAGAATCAGCCTATTGCCCCCAACAATCCGGGTCCTCATTTTACCGTCCTCGGAAGGATGGAAGTCTGAGTCTGAGCCTAGTGAGATTTGAAGTGTGAAATTGCAGGCAGCCGGCAGGCAGCAGATGTAGCCTGTAGTACTGCACTCTAACCACTGCGCCACCGTGGCGCATAGCTGAGGGGGAACAGGGCTTCCTTGTCACCTCAACAATTGGGGGGGACATTTTTCTTAAGGAGGGCAAGGGAGAAGATCTGAGATCCACTGGCTCCCAAGACGGACACACAGTAGCCGTTTTGAGTTCCACCTCGGTGGAGAGGCAGAGGGTACAGGCGATCCAGCTCCTCCATGTGTAAAATAGGAACAATTGCCCAACTAAATCACCAGCTTGCTTATATTTTTTTTTTTCATTCCTCATATATTTGCTCAGTATCCCAAAGGATGACAGGGAACCCAAAAGTATCCTAGGGAACCACTGGAATCATAATAATAACTATTGTCATTGTACGTATATACACAGTATACCCATACAACAAAATTCACTTAACACCCAAAGACCAGGTCCAACACACATACCGTGTTTCCCCAAAAATAAGACCCTGTCTTATATTTTTTTGAACCTTGAAATAAACACTTGGCCTTATTGCCTTCTGCTCAAAAGCCCGATTGGGCTTATTATCAGGCGATGTCTTATTTTGGGGGAAACAGGGTAACAAACCCCAAACACACTCCTACCCACCACAAATTCATGAGGGCAAACCCAGTATCCAAAGTCCCAAATCCGGAATTATTCGCTCTTATTTTTTTGACTCGGGAATTAGATGCTTTTTGGTGAATCCTGGGATTGTGGTGAAAAAGCAGGATAGATCCCTCCTAGGCTGAATTTGCTCGTCCCTCGCAGAATGGAAACGAGGGGAGGTAGCCACTTGCAAATCAAATCCTCCAGTCTGGGAGAGTTCTTCCCAATTCTGTTTCTCTATCTCTTCAGGTTGGTTACCTCTTCGACCATCCGGGAACGGTTTTCTTCAGCATCTTCATGTCCTTCTGGGCTGTGACGTTTCTGGAGTACTGGAAACGGAGAAACGCCACTCTGGCTCACCACTGGGACTGCATGGACTTCCAAGAGGAAGAGGCAAGGGCTCTCTTTTCCCACTCTTTTCCCGCCGCTCTGCCCAAGCAAGCCAGCCATCATTCCTTCCCTTCTCCTGCTGTGCAGGAGAAGCCTCCGTAGAACCCCGATGGAAACCACTTGGAGCCATCACACTGAACGTACACGAGCCCACAATTAATATTAAGAAAATTCCAATTAAGTTTCGCCTTTTATCTTTGGATGGCCAGCAGGCATTTCCCAGAGCAGTTTACCAAAGAGAGTTAAGAGGTTGACGCAACCCAATGAAGCTGTAATTCTGCCCAACTGAACATTGCCTCACTGAAAGGCATCAAATTCTGTTATTGATAACTCCAGTACAAGACAAGAATAATGCCGGGAAGGATGCCGATCACAAATCAGTTCGTAATAAGACCAAGTGAAATACACCGTCCTCATCAGGGGTGGGATTCAGCCGGTTCGGATCGGTTCAGACGAACCGGTAGTTCCGATGATCAGCTGAGAGCGTACTAGTTCGCTCCGACAATCAGCTGGGCCTGCCCGTCTGCCCCTGTACTATACCGATCTATATTTCCTTTGTTTGAAGCCCAGCTGATAGGCGCGGCAGAGCAGATTGCCGTGCCTCAGCTGTTTTACTCACCGGGGCTGCAGTAAAGGTAAATTTTAGAACTGTTTTCAAACGGACTGAGCACGCGCAGAGCGCGCGCTCAGCAAACCGGTTGTTACACCGGTGGAATCCCACCACTGGTCCTCATGTAACTGGAAGTAGCTCCTATTGAGAGAGTCTGCTTGATGTAAGTGCTTAAGGCACCATGTTACAAAACCGGGAGTTCTAATCCTGCCCTAGGCACAGCTGGAGGTCTTGGGCCAGTCACTCTCTCTCAGCCCTAGGAAGCAGGCAAGGGCAAGCTACCTGTGAAATCTTGCCAAGAAAACCGTAACCAACTTTCCAGGCCAGGAAATCAGCCCCGAGTTGAAGGCACAAAAACAAAAAACTAAACCTCCCATTGTGTTTACACAAAGGTTACTCCCTTGTTCATTCCCACTCTGATATTTCTTTCCTTTCCTCTCCCACTCTCTCTCCCTCTCTCTCACCTGCTCCTAGGAACGTCCTCGCCCAGAGTTTGCTGCTATGGCCCCGTGCCTGGAACAGAACCCCATCACGGGACTGAAGGAGCCCCATTTCCCCGAGCACGACCGATTATCACGAATCTTGACCGGATCCATGGCTATTGTCATCATGGTGAGAGCAGGGGTGGGCTGCTACGGGTTCGCCTGGGTTCAAGAGAACCCGTAGCTAATGTTATGGATGGTTCAGAGAACCTCCAAATCCCACCCCTGGCAGGCCCCGCCCACCCT
Source organism: Arizona elegans (assembly GCA_022577455.1). Taxonomy (NCBI): domain Eukaryota; kingdom Metazoa; phylum Chordata; class Lepidosauria; order Squamata; family Colubridae; genus Arizona; species Arizona elegans. Next base: position 7,796,251 of record JAKOOJ010000023.1, read on the forward strand.
GCACCTCCCAGGAGTCTCCACACGGCCCATTTTGGATGCAAGGTAAATACAGGGCCCACACAGAGTCTCAGGGAGGGGGGAAAACAGGCCTCCCAGAAGTTCCGGAATGCCGGAAACAGGCCCATTTTTGATCTCCGGAGCCCAGGGGAGGCAGTTTTCACCCTCGAAGAAAGCCTCTGGAGCCTGGGGAAGGCAAGAATGCCCCCCCTACCATGGTGCAGGAGGCCAACTAGGCCACAACCACCATGGCTAGGCCCGCCCATCAACCAGGCAGAGAACCTGTTGCTGAAATTTTTGAAGCCCACCCCTGGGTGAGAGGCTATTGCCATCAAGGTGTGGGGAGACGAGAGTGATCCCTGACCCAAATCCCTGATGCTCCTCTCGTGTCTTGGCTCCTCCTCTTCCTCCGTAGCTCTGTGTAGTGATGATCTTTTTGGTGTCGGTGATCATGTACCGTGGGATTGTCAGCACCGCAATGTACCACACCGGGAACAGAGTTCTGATGACGCAGGTGAGGGCTGATTGGACTCCTCCTCCCTCAATGATTCCTTTGTGCGTCCCCAGAGATATTCCGTATCATCCTTTCTCCAGATTTAGGATTTCACAAGAGATTCACAGAATTATGGGCAGTTCCTCTTTTCGTTTGCACAGGGGGAAAAAAGCGTCTGTGAAGGCAGAACTTGATTTTAAATTATCCACAGTCCAGTTTGCCAACACTCTAATACAAGGCCCATAAGACAACAATAGCAGTCATATAAAGAGAGGCTTTTAACCTGCCTTCCGGACTTCTGGTTGGTAGCCATAAATTATGGTGAACTGAAATTACTTTCTGTGTAAATATTATCTTGAAAGCCTCCGTGCTTTTGTGTGCTTTAAGGTCAGCTATTTGATTATTGCTCTCTAGAATTTCTAGATAGGTTCGAATCCCTAGTGCTGCGTAACGGGGGTGAGCTCCTGTTACTTGTCCCAGCTTCTGCCGACCTAGCAGTTCGAAAGCACATTTTAAAAAAATGCAAGGAGAAAAAATAGGGACCACCTTTGGTGGGAAGGGAACAGCGTTCCGTGCACCTTTGGCGTTGAGTCATGCCGGCCACAAGACCACGGAGACGTCTTCGGACAGCACTGGCTCTTCGGCTTTGAAACGGAGATGAGCACCGCCCTCTAGAGTCAGGAACGACTAGTACATATGTGCGAGGGGAACGTTTACCTTTAGAATTTATTGCTGGGGTACCCTGAAAGTTCAGGGAAGTTCAGAGCAAAATGAGGTCCCCTCTGGGAGGAGAGGTATTGAGGGAAGAGAAATCGGGGTGACATGGGGCCTCTTTCCCCCTCTTCCTGCAGGCAGGTAACATTGCGAATATCAGCAGCTCCATGGTGAACTTGGTGCTCATCCTTCTCATGAGCCAGGTCTACACCTCCTTGGCCGATAAACTTACCAGATGGGGTGAGTGGAAGTTCTTATCACAGGTGCAGAGGTGGTATTCAGCCGGTTGTGACCAGTTCTGGAGAACCGGTATTGGAAATTTTGAGTAGTTCGGAGAACCGGCAAATATCTCCTCTGACTGGCCCTGCCCACATCTATTCACTGCCTCCCGAGGCCCAGCTGATCGGGAGGAAATGGAAATTTTGCAGTAACCTTCCCCTGGAGTGGGGTGGGAATGGGGATTTTGCAGTATTATTCCCCTGTAGTGGGGAGAGAATGGGGATTTTGCAGTATCCTTTCCCTGGAGTGGGGAGGGAATGGGGATTTTGCAGTAACCTTCCCCTGGAGTGGGAATGGGGATTTTGCAGTATCCTTCCCCTGGAGTGGGGAGGGAATGGGGATTTTGCAGTATCCTTCCCGTGGAGTGGGGGGGGGGAAATGGAGAATTTACAGTATCCTTCCCCTGCCACACCCACCAAGCCACACCCACAAAACGGTGGTAAAAAAAAATTGAATCCCACCACTGCACAGGTAGTCCATTAGCCCACAGGATGTTTTGCTTTTATGAAACTCAAAAACTTTCTTTCACATCATTTGGGAAATTGTGGGGGGACGGAGGACACCACATTTCACAGAATTGGAACTTTTACCACTGATTATTGGACTTTCCTCTTGCTGAAAAAGGAACCTGATCAGAACTCCGGCTGGTTCTATTGGCATCTACTGACCCCGACTGTCTTCATCCACCTCTCTTGCTCCCCCCCCCCTTGCAGAAATGCACCGGACTCAAACCCAGCACGAGGATGCTTTCACCTTCAAAGTTTTCATTTTCCAGTTTGTGAACTTCTATTCGTCTCCTTTCTACGTGGCTTTCTTCAAAGGCAGGTAGGAGAACGCGGTGAAAAGGTTTCCGCTCAGAGGTAGGGATGGAAGGGGGCTCCTCGGAGAGGGGTCCTTGCGCAATCTGGCCCTTCTCACAAATCTAGGGCAGGGGTCAGCCACCTGCAGCTCTGGAGCCGCATGTGGCTCTTTCACCCCTCTGCTGCGGCTCCCTGACACTCAAAATATGTGTCACAACCGCCAATGTGCGACACCCGCCGGCATTATTGAGCTTTTCAATCTCCCGGTAGGCCAACCATGGATAAATTCAAGAAAAGAAAAGTTTCAGAAGAAAACACAACGTTTAATTCAACTACATATGCTAGTTTTGTGGCTAAAGAAATAGTCAGGCACGGGAAAGTTTTTGTGGCTCCCGGTGTTTTCTTTTCTGTGGGAAACGGGTCCAAATGGCTCTTTGAGTGTTTAAGGTTGCAGACCACTGATCTTGGGAGTTGCGAAACCAGATTTGAGGAACCTCCGAGTTGAGCTGGGGCTTCCCTGTCTTTTCAGCCTGCACTCTCAAGTCTTCCTCAAACCTTATTAGCCAAATCTGGATCTCTCCCTGTCAAAAATCTGTGCTGGCCCAGAGTTGGGTTCATAACGCAAACACACAAGCAAGAATTGGGCTTCCTATCCTCAGGGCTGGACCTGCCCATCCTCGGATGACTTTCCGTTCTTTTCAATCCCTTCCATTTTTCCCAGCAGGTTTGTGGGCTACCCTGGTCAATACGGACAGCTCCTGGGCATGAGGAATGAAGATGTAAGCACAATGCAGCAGCGGGTCCTTGTGCATGCTGGCATTTCTGAGCACTGACAGCCTCTTCTCAAAAAGATTGGGCAGAGGCCGCATTCCACACCATGCATATCTGCATTTTCTTTTGCTGCACCGTCACTGCTGAGCAAATGGGTTCGGTCGGTGAATGCAATATTTAATGTTATGCCTATTTAACCAAGGCCACGCATAATAACAACAGAGGAGAGGAGAGGAGAGGAGAGGAGTAGAACAGAGTAGAGTACAACAGAGTAGAATATGACAGAGTGGAGTAGAGTAGAGTCGAGTAGAACAGAGTAGAATAGAGTAGAACAGAGTAGAATAGAGTAGAGTAGAAGAGTAGAATAGAATAGAGTAGAGTAGAGTAGAACAGAGTAGAGTAGAGTAGAACAGAGTGGAGTGGCATAGAATAGAATAGAATAGAATAGAGTACAACAGAGTAGAATAGACAAGAATAGACAAGAATAGAGTAGAGTAGAACAGAGTAGAGTAGAACAGAGTAGAATAGAAGAGTACAGTAGAGTAGAACAGAGTAAATAGAATAGAGTAGAACAGAGTAGAATAGAGTAGAGTAGAGTAGAATAGAGTAGAGTAGAACAGAGTAGAGTGGAGTAGAATAGAATAGAATAGAATAGAATAGAATAGAATAGAATAGAACAGAGTAGAATAGAATAGAGTAGAGTAGAACAGAGTAGAGTAGAACAGAGTAGAACAGAGTAGAGTAGAACAGAGTAGAGTAGACTAGAACAGAGTAAAGTAGAACAGAGTAGAGTAGAACAGAGTAAACAGAGTACAGTAGAGTAGAATAGAGTAGAATAGAACAGAGTAGAATAGAATAGAGCAGAACAGAACAGAACAGAACAGAATAACAGAACAAAACAAAATAGAATAACAGAGTTAGAAGGGACCTTGGAGGTTTTCTAGTCCAACCCCCTGCTCAGGCAGAAAATCCTATAGCATTTCAGACAAATGGTTATCCAACATCTTCTTAAAAACTTCCAGGGTTGGAGCATTTACAAGTACAACAGTAGAGTGAGCAGCAAGTGTCTTTTAAAGATTTGTGTCTTATTATTCATCGTGGCCCAAAGTGACAGCTTGTAAACCAGCGCCTGGAGTTTTCTAGGCCGCCTTGAGGCTCCAGTAACGGTTGTCCTCAATGTAAAGAGATGATGTACATCTATGTCCCCCACTCTCACCCTGCAGTGCGGTCCCGGAGGATGTCTCATTGAATTGGCCCAGCAGCTGTTCATCATCATGGTTGGGAAGCAGATCGTCAGCAACATCCAGGAATTCTTTGTTCCGTGAGTTGCTTTCTTGGGAAACAGAGTGAGAAAAACGGGGCGGTTTGGTGAAAGGAGTGCCAGGACCCGAGGGGGACAGCCAGTCTGAAGCATCATGTTTCTTTTTTCCTGCAGAAAGCTGAAGGCTTGGCACCAGAAAAGGAAGCTGGCCAAGGTGCGAGGGGGGCAGATCTGCCAGGAGCCCAAACGGTGGGAGGAAGACTACGAACTGATTGAATGCGAAGGCCTCTTCGAGGAGTACCTGGAGATGGGTGAGCAGGAAGGGAGAACGGGATTCAGCTCTTTTGGAAGTCAGAGGAGCAAAAAGGAGTTTGGGGTCTAGATTCAGCCCATCCTTTGGTCCAGTGAGACTTGGAGATCCTTTCTACAAGTGGCTGTCCAAAGATCGACAGCTACAATGATTCAGTCGTCGGCAGCAGACTTGTCCGCCCTCCCAACTTCCAAAAGATAAGCTTTCAGTAAAGCGAGTCCAAATGATATTGGATACTCCCACTTTCGTTAGACTTAAGATGTTTAGGATAACTGAATTCCTCCAGTTCTCCTTTACCCTGAAAGTTTGGTCATCCAAACAGCCTTTGATTTTTCCACTAGAACAGGGGTCAGCAACCCGCAGCTCTGGAGCCGCATGTGGCTCTTTCATCCCTCTGCTGCAGCTCCCTGTCACTGGTCAGCACCACAATTTTGAGAGGAACTTCCGGTTGCCGGGAAGGTGGGGGAAGTATGGTGTGCCAGGAGGAGACTCTATGGCAACGGACGGGTTTTCCGGTCAGCTCCACAATTGATAGGGCTTTTGGTTAGGACAGGTAGAGGAAAAAGGACACCGCACTAGGAGGAGACTCTATGGTGGAAGAACCGGATTTCCAGTCGGCTCCAGAATTGAACGGGGAGCATCCAGTTAGGACCTTTGTGACTCTTTGAGGGTTTAAGGTTGCCGAGCCTTGCACCAGAATGACACGCAGAGCAGTGGTGGGATTCAAAATTTTTTACTACTGGTTCTGTGGGCGTGCCTTGGTGGACATGGCATGGCTTGGTGGGCATGGAAGGGGAAGGATACTGCAAAATCCCCATTTCCTCCCGATCAGCTGGGACTCGGGAGGCAGCGAATAGATGGGGGCGGGGCGTGTCAGAATTGTTACTACCGGTTCTCCGAACTACTCAAAATTTCCGCTACCGGTTCTCCAGAACTGGTCAGAACCTGCTGAAATCCACCTCTGATGCAGAAGTAAGGAAGGGCCACCCAAAGGAATGTCTTGTCAGTCTTAAGGGACACAAGCATTGCTCCTCTGGTCACTCCCAGGATTGTTTAGGATTCTGTAAAACAGTGACACAGAATATGGCCTCTTCTTTCTTCCTCTTCTTTCTTAGTGCTCCAGTTTGGCTTCATCACCATTTTTGTGGCTGCTTTCCCACTGGCCCCTCTCTTCGCCCTGCTCAATAACTGGGTCGAAATCCGTCTGGACGCCCAGAAATTTGTCTGTGAATACCGCCGACCGGTGGCTGAGCGAGCCCAGGACATCAGCGTTTGGTTCTTCCTCCTTGAGGTCTTGGCCCAAATCTCCGTCGTTGTCAATGTGAGTCTGGAAGAAACGGCGGAGATCCTCAAGCCGTTCCCCACTGACTGGTGGCTTCCAAGATCCCTTTCCTGGAGGGAAAGTGGAGGTCCGCACCTTCTCCGGAGCTACGAGTTAAAGAGCAGAAAACCTCCCCCTCCTGATGACGGTCACTCTTGCCTGTTTGCCCCCAGGCCTTTCTCATCGCCTTCACCTCGGACTTCCTGCCACGGCTCCTCTACCAATATGAGTATGACAGCCACCTCCACGGCTACGTGAACTTCACCTTGGCTTACTCCCCACCCGCTTACGTGCACAGCAACCATACCATGTGCAGGTGAGCGGAGGGTCTCCATCGCCAGCAACCATGGTTAGGTGTTCTGACCTAGGCTTCCTGAGTCAGTAAAACACACAAGTAGTCCCAAAAACCTTTTATTTTAACAGCTGTGAATTCTGTTCATTCACTATTCCAAATAGTTGTACAGAGTCCTTCGGGATAACGCTGATCATCACCCACCTTTATCTCCCTTGACACGCTGCCAAAGACCTAATTGGCAAAGCTACACGGAGTCCAGAATCAAACAGAGCTTTAGACTTTAAACTTCACAGAATTAACAATGTTGCTTCCTGCAAAGGCCCACGTGCTTTTGCTCCTCTTTTAAATCTTATGGGAGGGGTCAAACATCTCCTAGCCCTACTCCCGAGTCGTCCCTTTTGTTTTAACTGTTCTTGCCTTCTGGCAGCTCTGCGCATACACGCACTGGGAACAGGCTCCTCCTGTTCCTCTGCCTTGCTGAGATCTGACTCTGGAGGCTCCGGAAACAGCACGTATCTCCCCGATGGCCCTTTCTCTGCCTCCGATGCAGAGCCCTTGTCCGAGCCTTCGCCAGACTCCAGGACTGGCCCATGTTCCTTCCCAGCCTCCTCACTGTCCCACTCTGCTGCCAGCTCCACAGGCTGCTGCCAGACCACAACATTAGGCCTCCCCCACCTCATGATACTGATCTGCCATGGCTCATTCATAGGTACAAAGCCTTCCGCGATGCTCAAGGGAACTACACCCTGTTTTATTGGAAACTTCTGGCCATTCGCCTGGGCTTCATCATCGCGTTTGAGGTGAGTCCTTTTTATGAAAAGAGTTTGAGTAGAGAATTACGACCATGTTTCCCCGAAAATAAGACCTGTCCCAAAAAATAAGTCCTATCATGTTTTATGCACGTGCACCCAAAATAAGCCCTACCCCCCAAAATAAGCCCTACTTAAGTGCCTGTGCAGGCACCCAGTATTCTGTCTGGTTACTCATGGTGGCACTTACTCTGCCTCCGATGCACGAGGGGAGGGGAGGGGAGGCAGGGGTGAAATCTAAAATTTGTTACTACTGGTTCTGTGGGCGTGGCTTGGTGGGGGGGTAATGTGACTGGGTGGGCGTGGCCAATTTTTTTTTTTTTTACTTTTAAAACCGTTTTTTCTACAACCTCTTCGGCTAAGAGGTTGTAAAAAAATGTTTTCAAAGGGCTCTGAGGATCCAAGCTGAATTACCTGATCGGCTCAGGCTTTTAAAAAAAGCCTGAGCCGATCAGGGAACTCAGCTGGGATCGTCAGAGAATTTAAAAGAAAAAAAATCCTTATTTTCTTTTAAATACTCTGACGATCCAAGCTGAGTTCCCTGACTGCAATTTGGCAGTTCAGATCTCACCAGGCTCAAGGTTGACTCAGCCTTCCATCCTACCGAGGTGGGTAAAATGAGGACCCAGACTGTTGGGGGCAAGAGGCTGACTCTCTAAAACCGCTTAAAGAGGGCTGCGAAGCACTGTGAAGCGGTATATAAATCTAAGTGCTATTGCTATCTTCCTTCCTTCCTTCCTTCCTTCCTTCCCTCCCTCCCTCCCTCCCAGTGGTGAGCATACAGTATTGCAGGCTAACTCTGCCCACTGCAAAGAGTTCAATCCTGACCGACTCAAGGTTGACTCAGCCTTCCATCCTTCCGAGGTCGGTAAAATGAGGACCCAGATTGTTGGGGGCAAGAGTAAAGCACTGTAAAGTGGTATATAAGTCCAAGTGCTATTGCTATTGCCATAATTGCCATAATTCTGGGATGGGCGACTCCTCTGGGCCCTCCTCCCTCCTTCTTTTTCCAGCATGTCGTCTTCTTCTGCTTGCGCCTGATTGATTGGCTGGTGCCAGACATCCCCGAATCCCTGGAAGTCAAGATCAAGAGGGAGCGTTATCTAGCCAAGCAGGCACTGGCTGACAACCAGGAAGCGCTGTTGACGACGGTGAGTGACGACTCTTCTCCCACCCCAGGTCAGTCCACGAGTGCGGCACAAAGCACAAAGCACGTGTGTATCCGTGTGTGTCTGTGTGTATTGCTCCAGTGCCAAGAGGTGGGTTCAAAAGAGAGAGGCAGTGGTGGGTTTCTACTGGTTCACCCTGGTTCAGGCGAACTGGTAGTGGTGGCGGTGGAAGGCTCTTTCACTCGCTCGGACATCATCACAGAACCTCTGCACATGTGCAGAAGCACCGCACGCAAGCAAAGCGAGCGAGCATACGCGCACACTACTGGTTCCGAACCAGTACTGAAGTTAAGAGGATCCCACTACTGGGGAGAGGGATGGACCCTTCCCCTGAACCAGCGCCACTTGGGATTCCACGGCTGTGCGTCGCACCCTGGGCAAATCCAGATTTCCAGACAAGAAACTCAGGCAGACTTTTAGCCCCCCTCCCCAATCTCTCTGAATCTGTGCCTCTCTATTCACCGCTCGCTGCAAGTTGAGCTACTGTAGTGTGGTGGTGTGATCGCCCTCTGTGTCGTGGTGCAGTCTGTAGTGTGACGCTTGTGCCATCTGTGCTTTCTGTACGGCAAGATTGTCAGAAGGTGGCCCCCGCAGTGAGGTCTTCTCGGCTGCAAGGGCGACTCGGCTCCAGAATCGTAGGTGTGGTGGGGTGGGGGAGGGGTGTGTCTTTCTTTCCATGGGAGGTATTGAAATATGGAACCAGTAGGGGGAAAAAACCTGGATTTCACTCCTCTGAGGCTCGTTTGGCTGAGGATGCAGTCCTGAGGCTGTCTAGATCAGGGATCTCCAATCTTGGCAACTTTAAGCCTTGGTGGACTTCAACGCCCAGAATTCCCCAGCCAGCTTTCTGGTGGACTTCAACGCCCAGAATTCTGGGAGTTGAAGTCCACCAGGCTTAAAGTTGCCAAGGTTGGAGACCCCGGTGTAGATAACAGAAAAGAAAACAAGTTCGGAGGCCACACAGAGAGAGCTTCCTTCGGCAGCTGATCTGACCCAGCCCCCAATCACTTTCACAACTTATTGGGTTAAATAAACCACTTCTCCCCTTAAATACTCAACTAAAATGACTGCTTTCCTAAGAGCTTGCCCTTTCAATTCCTCGCTGCAAGCCACTCTGCAGAGCGGTTTGAGATCTTGGAAAAAACTGGAGCAAGCTTTTGCTCTCTTAACTCTAAATACGCTCTTCTGTTTTATTTCTACTTCTTTCTGTGCAGCAAGCAGCCTCTTATCCAGCAGTGTGAATTAGCAATACCACGAGTGAGGTCGAAGCATGGGCACCTGGGGAATCCACGTTGATCAGGAAGCGTCTCCTCTCGACAGCGTGAACAATGTCAGCGGGGACAGGAGGGAGGCCCTTTCCTGCAACAGTCTTTGGAAGACCCAGAAGATTGGAGTTTTTTCTGTGTTATCTGAGATTCTCTCTCTCTCTCTCTCTCCACTTCTCTCTCTTCACTTCTCTCTCCATTTCTTTCTTTCTCTCTCTCCCTCTCCCACTCCCTCCTTCTCCACCCTTTATCTCTCTCTCCGTCTCTCTCATTCCCTCTCCCCCTCCCTCCGTCTCTCTCTCCCTCTCCCCCTCCCTCCCTCTCCACTCTTTCCCTCTCTCCCTCTCCCTCTCTCTCCACTCTTTCCCTCTCTCCGTCTCTCTCCCATTCCCGCTCTCCTCTCTTTCCCTCTCTCCCTGTCTCTCTCTCTCCCCACTTTTTCTCCCACTTCCTCCCTCTCCACTCTTTCCCTCTCTCTCCTTGTCTCTCTCTCTCCCTTTCCCTCTCTCCCTCTCCCTGTCTCTCCCTCTCCACTCTTTCTCTCTCCCTTTCCAACTCCCTCCCTCTCTATCCCTGTCTCTCTCTCACCACTCTTCTTCTCTTTCTCTCTCTCCCTCCCCCACTCCCTCTCCACTCTGTCCCTCTCTCCGTTTCTCTCTTTCTTCCTCTCCCACTCCCTCCCTCTCCTCTCTTTCCCTGTCTCTCTCTCCCTCTCCATTCCCACCTTCTCTCTCCATTTCTCTCCCTCCCTCCCTCACCCCTCTTCTCTCAGCTTCCCAGGAAAGGGGCTTCGGAGACTACTTCTGGGGCAAACCCACTCAGTCTCTGCTCTGATTCCCTCCAGCCTTGGACAATCCTGTTGCCAATGGCTTCTTCTCGGCCATTCAGGTTTCAACCTATATCTGCATCTCACCCCTTCCCATCAATACCTAGGCTTGCCTGGAGGGAGGGGAGGGAAACAGTCAAACATTTGAGTCCCCCAAAATGAAACTTCAATCAAACCACCAGAAATCCTGGTGGAAGGCGAGAGACATGGGGGACGGGGACGAGGCTGTGGAATGTGGGAGTTGTGGTGCTTCCCTACCTCCCCTTGTCCCACAGCTGTGGCTGACGGCTCGGGGAGTGAAAGCCAACGTTCTTTTAGCACGATTACAGTTCAGTCCTAATCCCGTCTTTCTATCTGCCACCACTATTCAGAGTTGCTACTGTACAGCTTGTTATCATCAGGGGGTTTAATAAAATCTGGAAATGATATGGATTTCTTGTCTCTCTGAGCGGCTGAGGGAGGGGCGGTCCTAGGTGCTTTGCTGGTGCCAGGGGTGAAATTCAGCAGGTTCTGACAGGTTCTGGAGAACCGGTAGTGGAAATTTTGAGTAGTTCGGAGAACCGGAAAATACCACTCTGGCTGGGCCCAGAGTGGGGTGGGAATGGGGATTTTGCAATATCCTTCCCCCAGGAGTGGGGTGGGAATGGAGAATTTGCAGTATCCTTCCCCTTAAGTGGTGTGGGAATGGGGATTTTGCAGTATCCTTCCCCTGGAGTAGGGTGGGAACAGAGATTTTGCAGTATCCCCCCAGAAGTGGGGAGGGAATGGGGATTTTGCAATATCCTTCCCCTGAAGTGGGGTGGGAATGGAGATTTTGCAGTAGCCTTCTCCTGCCACACCCACCAACCCACACCATGCCCACCAAACCACACCCACAGAACCGGTAGTAAAAAAAATTGAATTCCAGCACTGGAGCCTGGTGCCATTCTATAATGAAAATGCTGGCGTCTTTGATATTTCTGCCTTGCTCATTTCTATCAAGGGAGGCGGGAGAGAATAGTATAGAAGGCCAAACAAAGGACAAGATTCAGGCCAAAGGAAAACAAAAAAATAAATCTGCAGCTCACTTTCTTTTAAGTGAAAAAAAAAGACTCAGCTGAGTCACTTCTCCAACACAGAAAATGCCTGTTGGGTCAAACGCAAACAGCAGTATCCCTGGGCACGTGCCGAGGACCTTGAACCTTGCTATTTGGTCACTCTTTAATTGAAACAACCACACAGATTCATCAGAGTCTCCAACTGTGATTTCCCCTCCCCCTCGAGACCCAAACCGCAAAGCAGTAAGTGGGGTGGAGGGGCAGTGGTGGGATGCTGCCGGTTTAACAACTGGTTCGGCGATCGCACATTTTGCGTGTGGTTGTACAAAAAATTAACCTTCTGTGTTACTGCTTCGGAGTAACGCAACTCACGCACAGCAATCCGCTCTACCGCGCCAATCAGCTGAGAAATAAAGGTAAGTAAAACGCAGAGGCAGGCGGGCGGGCCGACCTGATTGTCGGAGAAAGCCGGTTCGCTCCCAGCTGATCGTCAGAGCTACCGGTTCGCCCAAACTGGTCCGAACCGGTAGAATCCCACCCCTTGGGGGGGGCCTTCAGCTGTGGCAGACAGAAGACAGGGAGGGAAGGGGGAGCGCAGGGAGTATGGGATTGCAGAGTCATATCGGAACCAGGCCGAACCGGGAGGAACCCACCACTGGGCCAATCATCTTCTGTCCTTACTCTCGAGTCGTCCTTTTTGCTTCAGCTGTTCTTGCCTTCTGGCAGCTCTTCACATGTGTGCACTAGGAACAGGCTCCTCCTGTTCCTCCGCCTCTCTGCTGTCCACCTCTGGAGGCTCTGGAGGCCGCGCATCACTCCCAGATGGCCCTGGCCCCATCTCTGCCTCCGATGTAGAGCACTCGTCCGGGCCTTCCCCAGACTCCAGGACTGGCCCATGTTCCTTCCCAGCCTCCTCACTGTCTGACTCTGCTGCCAGCTCCGCAGGCTGCTGGCGGAACACAACAGAGGGAGTCAGGGCTGCAGTTGCCAGCTTTTTGTTCCAGTTCTGTTCCTTGGTTGAACAGCCTCCAAAATGTGCAGGAAAAACAAAGTGTTGGGGAAATTAAGAGCTTCATTGACTGTATCTCCGAGTGAAAGCGAAAGGAAGGACGGGCGGACTTAAAGAGGCCTTGGGCTCGAAGAGGACGAGGACCCGGTGAGAAATGGCAGCTAGACAAACAAGCTAATAATGGGATGTTAAATTTATATTTTACTGACAAAGAAATAAGGGAAGACTAGTATAGATTTATTTCAAGCTATTTAGCTCTCATCATCTAGCCATATTCTGGAATTTGAACCTGGGTATGGCTAGCTGAGGAGAGCTAAATAACTTGAAATAGATCTATACCAGTCTCTATTTCTTTGTCAGTAAAATATAAATTTTTAAAAGAGATGTGGTGGCTCAGTGGCTAAGACGCTGAGCTTGTCAATCAGGAGGTCAGCAGTTCAATGGTTCAAATCCCTAATGTCACGTAATGGAGTGAGCTCCTGTTACTTGTTCCAGCTTCTGCCAACCTAGCAGTTCGAAAGCACGTAAAAATGCAAATAGAAAAATAGGGACCATCTTTAGTGGGAAGCTAACAGCATTCTGTGCGCCTTTGACATTGGTCATACCGGCCACATGACCACGGAGTCATCTTCGGACAGCGCTGGCTCTTTGACTTTGAAACGGAGATGAGCACTGTCCCCTAGAGTCGGAAATAACTAGCACATATGTGCGAGGGGAACCTTTACCTTTACCTTTAGTATACAGTAGATCTATTTCAAGCTATTTAGCTTTCATCAGCTAGCCATATCCTTCTGGGATTTGAACCTGGGTATGGCTAGCTGAGGAGAAGTAAATAGCTTGAAATAGATCTATACCAGTCTATACCCTTTATTTCTTTGTCAGTAAAATATAAATTTAACCCAAAACAGATTGTCGTGAAAGCAATAAAAGCCTGCGAAGGCTCCTGGATTGAGGCTGAAAGGGAAGCAATATGCTCCGTCCCATATTTGGGTAGACCAGGTTGCCTGATAGAAAAAAAAACACTTAAGCTAACAGGATGGCAACAATGACTGAACAGTCCTGTCGCAGTGGTGGGATTCAAATAATTTAACAACCCGTTCTCTGCCCTAATGACTGGCTGGGTGGATGTGGCCATGGTGGGCATAGCACTCGGGCTCCTGCACCCCCCTGGGAGCAAAAACAGGCCACAGGGGACCATGCCGCATCCCCCTTGCCCCAGTTTGGGCCTAGTAGGCCTCCCTGTGGCCTCCTGGGAACAAAAACGGGCCATGTGGTGGGGGCTGCACTGCACACACACACACACACACATACCCCGTTTTAGACCCAGTAGGCCTCCCTGCCCTTACCTGGGAGCCAAAAGAGCCTTGGTAGTACAGTGGTTTAAAGCACCCTGTTATTAACACAGCTGCCTGCAATTACTGCAGGTTCGAATCTTACCAGGCTCAAGGTTGACTCAGCCTTCCATCCTTTCTAAGGTAGGTTAAATGAGGACCCAGTTTGTGGGGGCAATAAGCTGACTTTGTATAAAAATATACAAAAGTATGAAGGCTATTGCTTAACGCATTGTAAGCCGCCCTGAGTCTCCGGAGAAGGGCGGCATATAAATCAAATTAAAAAAAAAAAAAATGGGGCACGTGGGGAGTCCTGGAAGGGGCAGGGTGGGGCGGGGCCAGCCAGCAATTTAACAAGCGGTTCACCCAAACCAGCTGAATCCCACCACTGCTCCCATGCCACTCCAAAGCTATTGGTTATTTCCATGGCAGTCCGGAGCGCGGTCGAAAGAAAAAAGGCAGTTTCCTCCCGACACAAGAATCAGTTTAGAAGAGGCCGCCTTCAGTCCTGTGTACCGCAGAGCTGCCAAGAAACGACGATCTACCTTCGTCGGGAGCTGCTTTTGACTGATTTTGCCAACAAGAACTAGACTTATAAATTGAGGAAGGCAGACAGACTAGAGCTGCCAAGAATCCCTCTGGCCAATAAAGCTATTTCATTGCAGAGAAAGCTCAGTTGTGAAGCCTTTAGAAAGGCAGCTCTCCAAACGGGAAGACGCAGAGACAGCAGAATTCAAGATGCTGGCATTCCCGAAGCCTCTACAAGCAGGTACAAAATGATCTTGCAGGCTTGCTTGGAGAAGGACACATTGGCCCTTTGATCTAGGGGACACTGCAGTGGTGGGTTCCTCCCAGTTTGGGCGAGCCAATAGCGGTGACGATATGACGTCACCAAACCGGTTCTGTTTGTTCGGATGCTGGGCCCTCCCGCCTGCCCCCGCGTTATTCTTACCTTTTATTTGCCCTCACCCCCAATCTATTCGCTGCCTCCCGAGTCCCAGCTGATTGGCTAGAAGGAAAAAAACTGTTTAAACTCTTGCCGCGGGGCTTCAAAGGGCCGCCCTACAGCTGATCAGTGTTAAAAGGCAGTGTGGTGGTAGACCAGTGCGCTCAAAAAACAAATGGGTAGACCAGTGCCTCCAAATACAAATGAGTAGACCGGTGCCTCTAAAAATAAATGGGTAGACCAATGCCTCCAAAAACAAATGAGTAGACTGGTGCCTCCAAAAACAAATGGGTAGGCCGGTACAGCTCTGCAAGCAGTTAAAAGCCTGGTAGACCAGTACCTCTGCTAAATCCTATAGAATTGTCACATGACCATCAAACCACGCCCACAAAATAAGCCATGCCCAAAGAACTGGTAGTAAAAAAATTTAGAACCCACCCCTGGGACACTGTCCTCCTGCCCCAAGGGCTCCCCACCTTTTCAATGTCCCTGTCCCCAACTGTGCGTCTCCAGAGGAGACCCACCAGCATCCACTGGGCACAAACAAATTCCTTCCCATTCTCTAAATTGGGTAACCCCTTGAGTCTTTTTTTTTTTTTCAAAGACCATGTGCAGGGGTGGGATTCAGCCTATTCGGTCCGGTTCGGGCGAGCCAGTTACTCCGACGATCAGGTGAGAGTGAACCAATTCGCTCCGACCATCAGCTGGGCCCGTCCGCCTGCCCCTGCACTATACCTACTTTTATTTCATTCGTTTGAAACCCAGCTGATAGGAGCTCCAGAGCGGATTGCCGTGCCCCAGCTGTTTTTAGTGCTTTTAACACTGCTTTTAATGGTGTTTTGTAATGGACTGTGTGCGCAAAGCACACACTCAGTGAACCGGTTGTTACACCGATTGAATCCCACCAGTGGCCACATAGTTCAAGATACTAGTGTGGGCACAGGGGCATTATTGCAGCGGGTGGAGGGAGCAGAGGAGCATTTGATCAGTGTAGCAGAGGTGCTGAGATATCAAATGGCAGCCTCCCTCCTTCTGCCTTCCCCTCTCCCCGCACCCCCAGGGGAAAACTCCTCCAATCTCCCTCCCACAAGGCCTTCGGGGACGGGTGGGTAATTACAGAGCTGAGGATTCAGTGGAGGGAGTTTCACAAAAGGTGCCAAGGAAAAAAAATATTAGAAAAAAAGGGATTGGCGGGTTGTGTCTGCCTTGATTTAAGGATTTCCTTTCCTTGCTCTCTCCCAATGATTTGGCAGCCCGGTTTTCACAGATACAAGGGGCCAGTGGTGGGATTCAAGCGGTGTAACAACCGGTTCACTGAGCGCGCACAATCCATTAGAAAACAGCATTAAAAGCAGTGTTAAAAGCACTAAAAACAGCTGAGGCATGGGCAATCCGCTCTGCCGCGCCTATCAGCTGGGCTTCAAATGAACAAAATAAAGGTAGGTATAGTGCAGGGGCGGGCGGGTGGGCTCAGCTGATGGTCGGAGCAAACCGGTTCGCTCTCAGCTGATCTTTGGAGCAACCGGTTCACCTGGACAGGACCGAATAGGCTGAATCCCACCCTTGCAAGGGGCGGCGACCACTATTCTGTGTTATCCATCCCTGACGAAACCGAAAAGGGGACCTTCTAAACCCTTGTTTTCCCCATCCACTGAAATAAAAGCTAACAAGGGCAACTTTTGCAGTCAGTGGCAGAAGAAGAAATCCCCGGGGGGAGTTTTGTGTTTTGACAACCAAGCCTTTCGAAAGCACAAAACAGCTTCCTTTTCCCCGATGGGAAACGAGGAGCCATCTGTGTGTGTTTGTGTGTGTGTGTTTGTGTTTTGCTCCCTTTTCTCAGTGTCTCTTTCCAGACTTGACAGCATCTAGCTGTGGAGCATGGAGCTACAAAGTTAGATGTCCTTCTCTGCCCACC
This sequence comes from Arizona elegans, assembly GCA_022577455.1. Classification (NCBI taxonomy): domain Eukaryota; kingdom Metazoa; phylum Chordata; class Lepidosauria; order Squamata; family Colubridae; genus Arizona; species Arizona elegans. The sequence continues at coordinate 7,812,799 of JAKOOJ010000023.1, forward strand.
ACCTGGCTGCCAGGCCTATCGGAGACCCAAGAGCTCGCTAGGAGGTCCCTAGAAATGGCGTCCCAGAAACCAGCCCCTCAAGCTCCCCAGGAGAGCCTGCCCGAGGCCAAGGCACGGCCCTGGCTACACCCGGGCACCAGGTATCCTCCAATGCTCACCTGAGCAGGGCTGTGGGTCGGGGGAAGAACCAAGCCATGCAGAAGGTGCTTTGCTTAGGCTAGGGATTAACCTAGCACTGCTGTCCAATGTTCTTCGGTTCCCCCTTGCTGCTCTGGGAAAACGCTGACTTCGGATTAGTCGCCTTAACTCAGGGGGTCGGCAACCCGTGGCTCTGGAGCCGCATGTGGCTCTTTCATCCCTCTGCTGCAGCTCCCTGTCTCCGGTCGGCACCACAATTGATAGGGCTTTCGATTAGGACAGGTAGAGGAAAAAGGACGCTGTGCTAGGAGGAGATGCTATGGTGGGGGAATCGGACTTCCAGTCAGCTTCAGAATTGAATGGGGGGCTTCTGGTTAGGACCTTTGTAGCTCTTTGAGTGTTTAAGGTTGCTGACCCCTGCTTTAACTGATACATTACATTGCTACATTACTGTTTTAGCAGTGTTCTTGTCACCACCAAGGCTCCAAAGCAAGCTTTCCATAGAAAAAAGCTTTTCAACGGTACTGCTCTCCCTACGTAATTCATCTGTATATCTCTTTGTAAAACAACAACAAGCACTTGGAGAGGCTTTGCATCTTTTACCCAAAGAGAATTCGAGAGCGTTTTGCAAATCTACCAAAAGATAGGAAAGAAGGGCAATGAGGACAGCCAACGTCTCCTCAATCTCTCTCTCTCTCTGTCTCTCTCTCTCTGTCTCTCTCTCTCTGTCTCTCTCTCTCTCCCTCCCTCCCTCCCTCCCTCTTGCTTCTAGAACACTCTGGAGAAGCTCTGGAAAAGGGGAGAAGGAAGCTGACCATCAGCAGAGAGAATCAAAATACAGTACGGAAATGAGCCTTCACTCCGAGGGTTGTCTTTGGGGTGGAAGGAAGGATCTCTAGTCACCAGGGAGCCTTTTCCGGTTCTCCTGTAAAGAGGACCAGGCTCCCTGTGCAGAGGCAACGTGACAGCGAATGAACGGAGTTACTGAGAAGGATGGCTGCCATTGGTCCCACTGGTTTTGGAGTGCTGGACTGAGCATCTCCCTCTGTCCCACTTTTCCTCTCAGAGCCCCTCTATCAAAACCCTGTGATGAACTGGATGAAGGCGCCGGTGGGTGACGGCCTCTCTACCGCCGCCCTGCTCTCCTCCGCCTTGCTAGGGGCTGCCTCGCTGTCCCCCCAGCGCGATTACAGCTTCTCCTTCTGGCAAGAGATCCCAGAGGTGAAAAGCCGAGGGCTGCTGGAGGGCCTCCCGTCGCAGCAGCGCCACCTACAGGAGGTACCCGAGAAAGGCGTATCACAGGGAAAAAGAGGGCACAGGCAGCAGCAGAGGCTTCTGGGAGGGTTGTAGGCAGGAGGCAAAATCTGGACAATTGGGACAATAGATCGGGTTAGCCATTTTGAGGACAGGGGTTGATTTTAAACCATGAGTTAGAGAGATACGCACGATTTTGCTTGTCCAAAAGTTTAACTAGTTAAGGTTTAAAGAGTTTTCCACTGGATTGCCGGATGTTTAAGTGACACACGGACATAATTTCGGCTACGTACTCTGACCCAGAAGGTTCTCGTTAAGTTACTAGAGAAAAACCCAAAACAAACTTTCCTCGTTGCACGTAGGCAAAGAATTTACAATACCGCAAATAACTTTGACCTGTGCTATCTAACGGAATTGACTGCAAAAAGAGAGCAGTGTTTTGGACAAGTTGTGCTTTCCTCTGGGGCAGTGGTGGTGAATCTTTTACTGACTGAGTGCCGAATAGGTACTCACTTCATGCTTTGCATGTGTGCGTGCTTCCCACGCTAATGCGCGGCTTCTCCCACATGCACTGCGTGCGCAACCACGCCACCTGCGCATGTGTGCAGCTTTCGCGTGGCTCCCCTGTGTGCTGCGTGTGCAATCGCACCATCTGCGCATGCACGTGGTTTTCACATATGCAATGCATGTGTGCGAATGCCATCTATGCACACAATACTCTTGCACGCATGTGCAAATGTGTGCTCGTGTGCAGGAGAGCTCCGAAGACCAGCTGGGTCCCCTGAATTGCACGCATGTGCACCGGAGGCCTGAACACAAGCTGGAGAGTGTGCACATGCGCAGCTGCAGGTGAGTTGGGCGACAGCTCGCATGCCCAGAAAGATGGCTCTGCATGCCACCTCGGACACGCATGCCATAGATTCGCCATCACGGCTCTAGGGAATACAATCTCTCCCCCCAACCTTGATTTGACAGGCACCATAGGAATGATCCCTGTTTGTTTGTTTCCGCTCCCAGCAACCTGTCTGCCTTTGTCTCTCTGTGGCAGGCCATGTTCGAGGTGATCACTTCCGAGGCCTCCTACCTGCGCAGCCTCCGGGTGGCTGTCTTCCACTTCCAGCTGTCTCCCGCCTTGCGTGGGGCTGTCACGGGGGCCCAACTGCAGCAGCTCTTTTCCAATCTCTCGCAAGTCAAGGGCACCAGTGAGAGGTAGGGTGGTCCTCTGTTCCCCTCCCTCTTCTGCTCCTCTTCATTAACCCGCCATGGCCTTTGGAAGCCTTCTAGGACAATCACCTGTGGGGGCATCCAACACGCTCCTTGTTGTGGCACGCCAGTGGCCAGTGGAGCTGGCAGCAGAGTCAGACAGTGAGGAAGTTGGGGAGAAACTTGGGCCAGTCCTGGGGGCTGGGGAAAGCTCAGACGAGGGCTCTGCGTCGGAGGCAGAGAGGGAGATAGACAGCACTGAGGCAGAGGAACAGCTGGAGCCCATTCCCAGTGTGCTCATGCACAGAGCCGCCAGAAGACAAGAACAACTCAAAAAGCAGGGTCGACTCGGGAGTAAAGCCACACCTTGGAGGTGATTGGCCCCTCCTACAGGAAATCAAAGAGGAGCGAACAGGGAGGGGGCTTTTGCAGGAAACAATTTGTTTGTTCCATGACTCTAAGAGACTCTATGCCAAGTTTTGCCTTGTACTGCGGTTGGAAACAAGTTACGTGGCAGCTTGCCAAACGAGATAAAGTCTGTGTTGATAAATATTCCTTTGAAAAGCTGTTTGGACAAACCTTGCTGACTGTGAATGAGCATTAATTCACAGTCGTGTAAAAAAAAAAGAGGTTTTGCCAGGACCAGTTCCTGCCTCCTGCTTGTTAAGGAAGCCTAGGTCGGAACACTCCTCCTCCTCCTCTCTGCCCCCTGCAGGTTTCTGCTGCAGCTGGAGGATCACCTGGATGAGGATGTCTTCTTGCCGGGTCTTGGGGAAGTGGTCCTGAAAAACTGCCCTGCTTTCCACCGGGCTTACGTTCCGTATGTCACCAACCAGATGTATCAGGAGCAGCTCATGCAACGGTTGATGTGAGGAGTGGAGGGGATGCAGGGTGGCAGCCCTGCTGATGAAAGAGTTGGGGGTCGCTGGCTGCAGCAAGGGACCGGTCCATCGGTGGCCTGCTGCTCTAGCCAAAGCATCCCTTCGACTTGTTCCACAGATTCACACAGGATGTTGGCCCATCTTACCTCCCACCCGACATCCACCTTAGGCCTAGCTTTCCTCAGCTCTGATCAACTGGGGCATGCATTAGTGCCCCGAGGGCCTCCTGATAACTTTTCTTTGTTCCCTCCACCAAGCCAGGAAGGGGAACAGCCGCTTCCTGCACGTCCTGCGCACGCTGGAGGAGCAGCCCATATGCCAGAGGCAGCCCTTGAAAGCCTTCCTGGTCTTGCCCTTCCAGAGGATCACTCGGCTCAAAATCCTACTGCAGGTAGTGTGGGGAGAGAGGGATGCTTATTCAACTTACTACCATGTTTCCCCGAAAATATGACCTACTCCAAAAATAAGTCCTAGCTTGATTTTTACCCATGCGTCCAATATAAGCCCTAATTAAGACCCTACAGGTTGCACGGGTAAAAATTAAGCTAGGTGAGGATACGGGGGGTGAAGCTACCCTACTACTTACCTTCGGACAGTTGTAGCCAGGCCTCACATACCCCGACACTTGCTGGCCCATTTCTTCTGCAGCCGGCAAGTCCGGCAAGGCTTTTCTGAAGGCCTTTGCAGAGGCCTTCGGGAAAGCCTTGCCGGCCAAAGAAAAGAGAAGTTCCTGAAGGCCTCTGACAGCAAAAAGGAGGCCGGGGGGCGACGCGCGCAAGTGAGGTGAGTCAGTGGATGACATCCCCCGAAAATAAGACCTGGTGCCTTTTTTTGGTGGCAATAAATAAGTAAATCAATCAATCAGGATCTTATTTCTTCTCCAAGGCAAGGAATCAATATTCCTTCCCTAGGAAAAGTGGGGGGAAGAGAACCAGTTTGACATGCCCATGGCTTTCTCTCCCTCTCTGTCAGAACATCCTGAAATGGACCAGACCTGATTCTGAGCTGGCAAAATCAGTGGGCTTGGCCCATGAGGCCGTGGGGGAGGTAAGTGCTGCCGGGGGAGTCCCTTCCACATTTGCATTTCCTGGCTCCTTCCTTCCATTTGTCCTCCCTGCCTGTCAGGCTCCTCCGCTTTGGCCCAGCGTGGCTCTCCCCGTGCGAGACAAACCGCTTGCTGCAATGGTGAAATCCAATTTTTTTTACTACCGGTTCTGTGGGTGTGGTGTGGCTTGGTGGGCGTGGCAGGGGAAGGATACTGCAAAATCCCCATTCCCTCCCCACTCTGGGGCCAGCCAGAGGTGGTATTTGCCGGTTTTCCAAACTGCTCAAAATTTCCATTACCGGTTCACCAGAACCTGTCAGAACCTGCTGGATTTCACCCCTCTCCTGCTGCCTTTTTCAGATTGTGTCCCAATGCAACAGGAACGTCCAAGCCATGAAACAGAAAGAGGAGTTGGTGATCCTGGAAAAACGGATGGATTTCTCCAAGGTCAAAGTGAGTTGACCTTTCACACCTGTGAAGTTATCATGGATTAGAATGATAATTATAATTATGGATATAAATACCGTGATCCAGCATAAGGGTTACAACATCCCGTTTTCCTTAAGGTTTGAAAGAAATTGCAACTGCTCCCGAAAGAATATTGATCAACCATGAAACTGCTTGGATAAAAAAATATTGTTGGGGGGGTGGTGGAACAAATGAATATGGAGGGCAAGTGCAGTTCTGCATATTCGCAGGCTGTCACGCAGAAGAGAAAATTCTCTTTTATGTTCTACCAACATGAGTCTTCAAAGTGTCTGATTAGAGGATGCTGGATGAGAAAATGACTCATCCTTGGCCGGAACCAGAAAAGTTGCATCTTTGTTATAACCTCTTTTCATCTTTCTGTTTGCCTACATCACAGTGCCAAATTTCTCTGCCAATTGGTCAGTGGGGTTGCCAATCTTGGCAATTTAAAGAGAACAAAGTGTGTTGTCCATTCCTCCTTTAATGCCAAATACTGTATTTTTCGGTGTATAAGACGCACTTTTTCCCTCATAAAAGAGGATGAAAATTTGGGTGCGTCTTATACACTAAATGTAGCCAAAAACGCGAGGCACGGAGGAGGCGATGGTCTGTGGCAATACCTGCAGCCTGGAACAGCTGATTGGAGGTATTCCAGGAGGCCAATCCACCTGCAAATCAGCTGCTGGTGCTGAAATAGGCTGCAATAATGTGCTGAAGCTGACCTGGCTGTTCGCTATTTGCTGCAAGGACGTGTCAGAGTTTGCAGCAGCAATCACATCCAGAAAGCACACACAAGTAACTGATTCAGCAGGATTCAATAACTTATCTTTATATATATAATATAACACGTGAAGTAAATATACAATACCAAAAGCAGGTTTTCCAATGTGGTAGTAAATACAAGCGAAACACAAGCAGAGGAGAGGAGTTTCAGTTTCAGTGATCAGCACAGCATGCAGACAATTGAACTAAGCCATGCCCAGGCTCCTTACTGTCTCCTTCCTTGTTGCTCACACAACAAATGCTGTTTCAGTTTCCAAACAGCCCTCAATTCTCTTACACACTGACAGGATGCTAGCCAGATGAATACCGATGGATGCTGGTAGGCAGAGTCAGATTTTTTTTTCTTATTTTCCTCCCCAAAAACTAAGGTGCATCTTATACTCCGGAGCGTCTTATACTCTGAAAAATACGGTAGCTTGCAAACTATTTGCAACTTAAAATGATTCTGAATTTTACTTTCAGAGGGAAATAGTGGTGGGAATTCCAAGCCCTTGCTCTTTTTTGAAGAAATACACTAATTGTTTGCTGTTTTTTTTGAAGGGGGGTGGGAAATGCATTTATTTGGAGGGAAAGCTGAATTGTAAGACAAAGCCCCATTTAATTCTCACAGCCCCTTCCTCCCATCAGACCCCACCTGCCTAAGGTAGCCTGGATCAGATTCTCTGCCACAAACCCTATTAAAGAGCTAGAAGCCGAATGTCCCAAGAGATGCCCCCCTGAGCTGCTCTCGTATTTTCCTTAAGGAAGCTGAGCCGCCATCTTTTCTTCCTGCAGCCTCTTCCTCAGTTCAGCCAGGGTCGCTGGCTAGTTCACGAAGGAGAACTCCGGCAGGTCCTAGTCCAAGAGGCCGGACTCGGCTACCGGCCCCAGGTCAGCATGAAGTCCATTTATCTGCACCTGTTCAACGACTTGCTGCTGCTTTCTCACCTCAAGGAGTAAGTGCTCCTCCACCTTGAAAGACCCTCACCCAGCCTAGTTAGGAATCTGGAGTCCAGGGGTGTCAAAGTTGATTTCATTGAGGGCCGCATCAGGGTTATGTTTGACCGGGGTGGGCGTGGCCATCTTGACATCACTTGTATCAGGGGCGCCTGTGGTGCAGGTGTGGTATTCAGCAGGTTCTGACCAGTTCTGGAGAACCAGTAGCAGAAATTTTGAGTAGTTTGGAGAACTGGTAAATACCACCTCTGACTAGTCTGGCCCCCATCTATTCTCTGCCTCCCGAGTCCCAGCTGATCGGGAGGAAATGGGGATTTTTCAGTATCCTTCCCATGGAGTGGGGTGGGAATGGAGATTTTACAGTATCCTTCACCTGCCAAGCCCACCGAACCACGCTCACCGAGCCATACCCACAGAACTGGTAGTAAAAATTTTTGAATCCCACCACTGCCGTGGTAGCCCGAGTGCTCTGCCAGCAAAAACGGGCTGCCAAGCTCCACTTTCAGCAACCATTGCCTCCTGCCGTCCTCTGCCAGTGAAAACAGAGCTTGGGGGGGGGGGCAGGCCACATCCGGCCTGCAGGCCTTGAGTTTGAAACCCCTGCGTTGGTTGGAGGAGATCTAGCATGGTCACAAAGGCTAAAATGTCTCCTTCTTTCTCTTCCTTCCAGAGACGGGCGCTTCTTGGTGATGGACTACGCCTGGGCTGGTCACGTCAAAGCTGAGTTTTTCAGAGCAAAACCCTTAGGACTCCCAGATTGGAGCTTCTACCTCTCCATGGCCCAGAACCACAGAGATGAAAGCAGAGATCTGGTCCTCAAGGCAGGGAGCGAGTGAGTTGTTTTCCTCTCCAGAAAATGAGAGATGTCCGTGATGTAAGGTACCTTTGGTCACAGAGAACTCCAGATTACAGCAGCCGCTGGCCAGGACACGACTCCCTCCGATAGATGGGAGTGATCATTCTAGAGCAGGGGTGTCAAACTCAAGGCCCGGGGGCCACATTCGGCTGGCAGAGCGCTCGGGCCACCAAATGCGCCCCTGACACAAGTGATGTTAAACTGGCCACGTCCCCATGCCCTCTCCCCATCAAACACAACCCTCATGAAATCGAGTTTGACACCCCTGTTCTAGAGCAACTTAACAGTCAGTGTCACAAGTGGTGAAAGTGCTTAACCAAGCTTGGGTGGATCTCCAAAAAAAAAGCTAAGCGGCTCAGACCTGGCTTGGGCTGAATGTGATGCCAGCAGGAAATCCCAGTGGTATATAGATTGCACAAGGAAGCCAAAGCAAAATGAAGGGAATGGGCGGCCATCCAGTTCCACGATGCTGCGGAGGTGACATCACCAATGCCACATGCCCTCTAGAAGTCAAGGCAAACTCCTTTTACAGCAGGAAGGGTCGGTGCCCTCCCTGCAAAGGCAGCCGCATCCTCCTCTTCCTTCCCACCCTCATTTGGTAGCAGAGCAAAGCAGGCGAGCCAGGGAGCTTGGGCAGGGGTGGGATTGAAAAATTTTAGCAACTGGTTCTCTGCCCGGGCGTGGTCCAGGGGTGGGTTCTACTTACCTTTACTACCGGTTCGCAACGGGATCATGCGCAGATCACTGATGACGACATCCATGGCGGTGGGCGGGGCCTCTTGCCGGTTTTACTACCGGTTCTTGCGAACCGGCCTGAACCAGGGGCAACCCACCACTGGCATGGTCATGCGGGCATGGCCTAGTCGGCTTCCTGCACCATGGCGGGGGGGGGGATTTTTCGCCCTCCGCAGGCTCCGAAGGCAAAAATGGCCTCCCCAGGGCTTTTGGAGGCCAGAAACGGCCTCATTTCCGCACTTCCGGTACTTCCAGCCCATTTTTTGCCCTCCCAGAGCCTCCGTGTGGGCCCTGCACTTACCTGGCATCCAAAACGGGCTGCATGGAGACTCCTGGGAGGGGAGGGTCAGGGTCAGCCAGTTCTTGCAACTACCAGTTCAGCAAACCAGATTAAAATTAACATCCGGTTTGCTGAAACCGGTCCGAACCGGCTGAGCTCAGGTCCTCTTCACTGGGGAAGTCTCCTTTGAACTGGCTGGTTGCTTGTTTGTTTGTTTTTGTTTGTTTTTTTTCTCCCAAGGGCCCAGAGACAGGACTGGATTTCATGGCTAACAAGCCACTGAAACCTCGAGGCAGGAATTCCCAGGAGCTTCGATCCAACTCCCCACCTCTGCCAGGCCTGGCTGTTCTGACCCTAGGCTTCCCCAAAAAGCACGAAGCAGAATCCTGGTCCCGACAAAACCGCTTTTATTAAACAGTGAATTCCTCTCATTCACCTTCAGCCAAGTCTTTCAAGGTAGAACTTACAGTCACAGACCTTATCTGACTTGGAGAGCTGCCAGGCCGATATCTTCAAAACTTGGCAAGGAGTCTCAGAGAGTCACAAACCAATTAAGTGAATTAATTGTCTCCTGCGAACTCCCCTCCCCTTTTGCTCCTCTTTTATTCCCTCTGGGAGGGGGCATTCATTGTCCGCCTGTGGCCTTACTCCCAAGTCGACCCTTGTTCTTTAGCTGCTCCCTTCATCTGGCAAATCTGCATATCCGCACAGTGGGAACAGGCTCCAGCTGTTCGTCTGCCTCACTGATGTCTGACTCCGAGGCAACTGATAACTGGCATACGGCCCTGGCCCTCTCTCTGCCTCTGACGCAGAGCCCTCATCAGAGCCGTCCCCAGACTCCAGGACTGGCCCATGCTCCTCCCCAACCTCCTCACTGTCCGAATCTGCTGCCAGCTTTGCTGGCCACTGGCGGGCCACAACACTGGCTGCTTCTAACAACCAAAGGACATGTCTTGCATTGGAACTACCCACAGAAGGCTTCAAAGCATGGAAACGGGGCAACCGTGAGTCCAAAGAGGCTTTAGGTAAAGGGGAGGCCTTGATTTCCTCTTCAAGAGGTTGGCGCGTATCAGGGGTTTCCATGACCCACAAAGCCACAGAGACTAAATGGAAACAAGGGGCTCTTGTTCCGTGGAAATGCAATTATTCTGAGGGTGGACAACGCAGAAGCAGGCTGAGCTGGCCGAGGCGTTTTGGCAAGTGATGCTGCTTCGTTAAATACCCAACGTTTTGCTAAAATTGTTAAAATAAAATGGTTAAAAATTGCTACCATAAGGTTGTATTTATTTTTATAGTTAGTAAGGTGACTTTAGCATGCTTGGTCTCACAGACGCAGAAGAGGAGACTTTTAAAAGTATTCCATTAGCAAACGAGCCACAGAATAACAGAGTTGGAAGGGATCTTAGAGGTCTTCTAGTCCAGCCCCCTGCTCAAAAGTAGGAGACTCTGTACCGTTCTGGACAAATGGTTGTCCAGTCTCTTCTTAAAAACCTTCATTGATGAAGCACCCACAACTTCTGAAGCCAAGTCTGTAAAGATTCTTAGTCATCCATGTCAAAGTTGTCCCAAAGGTGCTTTTTCAGGAAACTTCTTGTTTTTTCTTTGAAGATGTTTCGCTTCTCATCCAAGAAGCTTCTTCAGCTCTGACACAATAGTGGGGAATGGAAGGATTTATGTTCCTTGCAGACAACTGGTCATTTGCATGCTTTCTGAAGCCAAGCCGTTCCACTGATTAATTTTCGTCACTGTCAGGAAATTTCTCCTTAGTTCTTGGTTGTTTCTTTCTTTGATAAATCTTATGTCCCTCTGGCAATTTTCAATTTTTTTCCTCTTTTTTCCACCCCTAATTTTCCTTTCTTTTCCTAAAGCCTATAAAGTATCGCTTTGCATTCAGGGAGATGCTGACAAACCCAAAAAGCCAGAAGGAGAAAGGGATGCTTAGAAGATGGGATTTTCAGACCGCACAGAATGAATAGAATAGAATTCTTTATTGGCCAAGTGTGATTGGACACACAAGGAATTTGTCTTGGTGCATACACTCTCAGTGTACATAAGAGAAAAGATACGTCCGTCAAGAATCATAAGGTGCAACACTTAATGATAGTCATAGGGAACTAATAAGCAATCAAATCATATTAGGAAACAGTCAATATAAATTGTAAGGATGCCAGCAACAAGGTTACAGTCATGCAGTCGTAAGTGGGAGGAGATGGGTGATGGGAACGATGAGAAGATTAATAGTAGTACAGACTTAGTGAATAGTTTGACAGTGTTGAGGGAATTATTTGTTTAGCAGAGTGATGGCATTCGGGGGAAAAAACTGTCCTTGTGTCTAGTTGTTCTGGTGTGCAGTGCTCTATAGTGTCGTTTTGAGGGTAGGAGTTGAAACAGTTTCTGTCCAGGATGCGAGGGGTCTGTAAATATATTCACAGCCCTCTTTTTGACTCGTGCAATATACAGGTCCTCAATGTGTCGCTGTAACGCCACAACTTCATGACTTTCTTATGCACAGCAGCGACTTAAAAGGCAGCTGTAGACTCTTTAATTTGGAGTCACGCTGCAAAAAGCCCACTCTCTAATTGCAGAACCAACCTAAATCGTAAATTCTGCCTTTCGGCACGGAATGTCCCCGTGCTTTTCCCGATCACAAGGGGGCAGCAACATCCCATCAGTCAAACAACAGAGTTTTTCAGCTGGCTTTGCCACAAATTACAAGAATAAATAAATAATAAATATGGCCAAATAAAAATGCAGGCTTGAAACGGTAGAATAGGTAAGTTTTCGGCTGGCAAAAGCAAGTCACTCTTCTGTGATTTGGGGTGGGGGAAAACTGCCTTTCCTCAGCAAGGCTTTCAATTCCATTATGAGAAAACCTTACAAGAATTGGGGTTCAGCGCTTCGTATTCTGTAGACACGGATCTATACATTTAGATTTTCTTTAAAACGAGTCACAGGCCTTCTATTCCCCCCCTCAAACCTTCACAGAAGACCTGCATTTCTTCATGTCTCTACCGTGTTTCCCCGAAAATAAGACCCTGCCTTATATTTTTTTTTTGAACACTGAAATAATCGCTTGGCCTTATTGCCATGCACTCAAAAGCCCGATTGGGCTTATTATCAGGGGGTGTCTTATTTTGGGGGAAACAGGGTAGATAGATAGATGGATAGATAGATAGATAGATAGATAGATAGATAGATAGATAGATGATAGATAGATAGATAGATGATAGATAGATAGATGATTGATAGATGATAGACACACTGTTTCCCCGAAAATAAGACCCTGCCTTATATTTTTTTTGAACCCTGAAATAAGCGCTTGGCCTTATTGCCATGCACTCAAAAGCCCGATTGGGCTTATTATCAGGGGGTGTCTTATTTTGGGGGAAACAGGGTAGATAGATGGATGGATAGATAGATAGATAGATAGATAGATAGATAGATAGATGATAGATAGATAGATGATTGATAGATGATAGACACACTGTTTCCCCGAAAATAAGACCCTGTCTTATATTTTTTTGAACCTTGAAATAAGCGCTTGGCCTTATTGCCATGCACTCAAAAACCCGATTGGGCTTATTATCAGGGGGTGTCTTATTTTGGGGGGAAACAGGGTAGTTACAGATCTCCTCTGAAGAAGTTTATCATTGATGAATATTTTCAATGTAAGGGAGCAAGAGAGGGCTGGCTTGGCTGGGTCACTTGCCCTCATCAGCACCCCCAGAGTGCCAGTTCCCCAGGCAGAGAGGCAGCCCTTCTGAGTAGGGCGAAGTAGGGAGGGAAAGACGGAGGGGGAACAGGACTTCTGGGCCATTTGGAATGATCTCCATTGAAGCTGCCGGAGAGAGAAGGATGCACATAGTTCAATCCTGCCACGGAGAGTTGTTTTGTGTGTGTGTGTGTGTGTGTGAGAGAGAGAGAGAGAGAAAGAGATGAAAGATAGGGAGAGGGAGGGAGGAAAGGAGGAAGAGATTGTGTGTGTGTGAGAGAGAGAGATATGAGAGAGAAAGAGAGGAAGGAAGGGAGGGAGGGATAGAAATGTGTTTATGTGAAAGAGAGAGGGAGGGAGAGAGAGAAGTGTGTGTGCAAAAGAGAGACATGAGAGAGAGAAGAGAGAGAGGGAGAGAAAGAGAGAGATGTGTGTGTGAGAGAGAGATGAAAGAGAGAGGGAAGGAGAGATTGTGTGTGTGTGAGAGAGAAAGATGAGAGAGAAAGAGAGGGAGGAAGGGAGGGAGGGAGAGAAATGTGTGTGTGAAAGAGAGAGATGAGAGAGAAGACAGAGAGAGAGGGAGAGAAAGAGAGATGTGTGGGGGAGAGAGAGATGAAAGAGAGAGGGAGGGAAAGAGAGAGGGAGAAACTGTGAGAGACATGAGAGAGAGAAGAGAGAGAGAAAGAGAGGGAGGAAGGGAGGGACAGAAATGTGTTTATGTGAAAGAGAGAGGGAGGGAGAGAGATATGTGTGTGTAAAAGAGAGACATGAGAGAGAGAAGGGGGAAGAGAAAGAGAGAGATGTGTGTGTGTGAGAGAGAGAGATGAAAGAGAGAGGGAGGGAGAGATTGTGTGTGTGTGAGAGAGAGATGAGAGATATGAGAGAGAGAAAGAGAGGGAGGGAGGGAGAGAAATGTGTGTGTGTGAAAGAGAGAGAAGAGAGAGGGAGGGAGGGAGAGAAAGAGATGTGTGTGTAAAAGAGAGAGATGAGAGAGAAGAGAGAGGGAGGGAGAGAAAGAGAGATGTGTGAGAGAGAGATGAAGGGAGACAGGGAGGGAGGGAGAGATTGTGTGAGAAAGAGAGATGAGAGAGAGACAAGAGAGGGAGGGAGGGAGGAAGGGAGGGAAGGAGAGAAGTGTGTGTGTGTGTTTGTGTGTGTGAGAGAGAGACGAGAGGGAGGGAGGGAGAGAAAGGGAGGTGTGTGTGTGTGTGTGTGGGAGAGAGAGAGAGAGAATTACAAGGGCATGACTACCATTGTACTGGAGAAGGGAACATTCAAGGATTTAGTGAGTGTAACATCCACCCTCTCCCCATCAAAAAGCTACAGCTATCTGTCCATGGAAGGGAGAGGCTGCAACTTGCCCCCCCCCCCCCGCATTTTGTGGGGCTGAGCCCAGGAGCTCCGATCCCACTCCACATCTCGTGGAGAAGGAAGAGGTAAATAAGTGACCAAGGATTTGCTTCGGTGAACGCTAAGTGCCACCTGCCAAGCAGCGCCAAATTGTTGTCCCAGGAATTGGCTTCCCCTCCTTCTACCCAAGAGGCTCTGCTCTCTTCTGGGCATTTATGGTTCAAATGGGCTGACAAGAAGTGCTTGTCCAGCCAGGGTGAGATCCAACTGGCTCTGCTCCCCGTTCCCTGCCTTCTCCACCCAAGGGCACCTCGAATTCTTTGCTCACCATCAGACCAATGATTAACCTACAAAAAGCCCCAACCGGCATTCGCTGGTTCCTTTTCAGTAAGCCGTCTCCTGGGCCTAAGGCACATCCTTGCCTGGAGTGATGGAGCAGAGAGGGAAGAACTAACTTGGAACCAATGCTGCGTCCTTGCATCCAGCTGCCTTCTTCAAGAGCAGGGGGTGTCAGAAACCAGATCCGCCCTGCGGGGTTCTTAGATCTGGCCCATGGGGCCGCCATGGAAACAGCGAAGGACCGGCCCGCGATGCCTCCACCAGCGAAACAAAGCTAGGTTGGGCCGCGTACAGCTCTCTCGAGCTCCATTTGTGCTGGCCGAGGGTTGCAGGAGGCCATTGCAGCTGGAAATGGAAGTCGGGAGTCCGTTTTCGCTGGAAAAGTGCTCGGGCCCCTGACACGAGTGATGTTGAACTGGCCACGCCCATTCTGGCCAAGCCATGCCCCTCCCACATCAAACACAACCCTGATGCGGCCCTTAATGAAATCGAGTTTGACGCCCCTGTTCTAGACAGTCAGCTGAAAAAGCTACCTATTTCATTCCGTTGTAAGCTCTCACCGTTTATGACGGACGCACGGGCGTGACTGAATCAGAGAAAGGGCAAAGCCATCTTCCTTAGAGGGAAAGCAGCATATAAATCTAATTAATCAATAAAATAGGAGAAAACATACTTCGTGCTATCAACACACTTCGACCTATGCCGACAGACGGACTTGGATTAGAAAAGAGAAACGGGGTGGGTGGAAACAAACATAAAAGAGGAAAACAAGGTTAATTCTTATGTGGGGAGGAGACATGGTTAACTTAAAGGTAAAGTAAAGGTTCCCCTCACACATATGTGCTAGTCGTTCCCGACTCTAGGGGGCGGTGCTCCTCTCCGTTTCAAAGCCAAAGAGCCAGCGCTGTCTGAAAACGTCTCCGTGGTCATGTGGCCGGCATGACTCAACGCCAAAGGCGCACGGAACGCTCTTCCCTTCCCACCAAAGTTGGTCCCTGTTTTTTCTACTTGCATTTTTTTTAACGTGCTTTTGAACTGCTAGGTTGGCAGAAGCTGGGAAAAGTCACGGGAGCTCACCCCGTTATGCGGCGCTAGGGATTCAAACCACTGAACTGCCAACCTTTCAATCAACAAGCTCAGCATGTTTGCCACTGAGCCACTGCATCCCCTTGGTTAACTTACTGAGGGCCAAAGAGCTTGGAATATTTTGGGAAGGTCTCAAGAGGTGAGTCCAGCAAGAGGTGCTCTGAGATCTGCAAAAGCAGCAGCCGCCACCGCCACCCCCAGCCCCACCCCGGATTAAATCCAAAGCCTTGTGATAAAAGAAGACCAAATCTCACTGTGGGTCACCTCAATTTTCCTGACCCTCCCTGCTCAGGCAGCTCCAGCTCCGTGGAGCAGTTCAGGTTTTCCACCCTCCCTGGAGATAGGGCAAAAGGTGGGGACCTTCCTGGATGCCCAGCCGGTGTGCGGCTGGGGGCAGGGGGTGAGCTGTCTCGGCCTCCCCTGCCTTATTCCTACTGGGCTGGGGTAGCCTCTGGAGGGTGTGTATGTGTGTGTGTGTGTGTGTGTGTGTGCATGCCAGACAATTAATCCCAGCCCTTCCTGGGAGTAACTTTTCTTACCCAGCAAACACCGCCACCCCATCTGTCCTTTGATGTTGTTTGAGGAACTGGGCTGAGGCACTTGTGGCAACTCGTTGTGTGGTTGTGGTTTTTTTTTTTTGTTTGTTTCTTTTTTTTTGCAGCTCAGCCATTCCCTAGCCTCAGTCCGAAGATCATCGGCTTGTTTAGCTTCCTATCTATCTTCAGTCCCGCTTAGAAGGAATGAAAGGAATGTGGCAGGTCAGCAATGGAGGGGAGACGGGAGGGGGAGAGGAAGGTTTCGCTGGACCCAGCGAAACAAACTCTGATCTTGAAGGCATGACTGGCAACGGGACAACTCAGGGGTGAAATTCAGCCGGTTCGATTTGGCTCGGGCGAACCGGTAACGGCGGCTGCGGGAGGCTTCGCCCACCCGCACGGACATCATGACAGTCAGGGTTTTTTTGCGATGATTTTAAGCCTCCGTGCATTCGGAGAAGGCTTTGTGAATGTGCGGACAACACACATTTGCACGCATATTTGCGAACCGGTAGGGAAAGGAAGGGAATTTCACCCCTGGGCCAACCCCTGCTAATTTTTGTCCTGTGAGAAACAATCAGTTTAAAATGCCCGGAGCCATTTTGCTTTCCTAACCCACTGGGCATGTCTCCGTCGGCAGTCAGGTGAGCAAAGGGACAAAGGAAACGCTGGAAAGCTAAAATGTTTTTCCAGATGTCTCCTGTAAGCTAGCCCAGCTACACTGTCTAGTAATAGCCCCAGCAGTCCAGGCAGCTGCAGCATGCATTTGTGATGTGATTATTCGGTTAGCCGACGAAAGAGGCCACAGCCAGATGGGTTTCGAGAAGGGAGAGTGGGGACAAGTCTTAAGAATGCCAGCTACCCGCGAAAGAAAGGCCGAGAAATGAAATGTCTACTAGGTTTCCTACAGTGGTGGGTTTCACAACTTTTTACTACCGCTTCTGTGGGCGTGGCTTGGTGGGTGTGGCATGGCTTGGTGGGTGTGGCAAGGGAAGGATACTATAAAAACTCCATTCCCACCCCACTCCAGGGGAAGGATACTGCAAAATCCCCATTTCCTCCCGAACAGCTGGGACTTGGGAGGCAGAGAATAGATGGGGGCAGTGCCAGTCAGAATTTTTGCTACCGGTTCTCCGAACTACTCAAAATTTCCACTACTGGTTCTCCAGAACTGGTCAGAACCTGCTGAAACCAACCTCTGGTTTCCTGGCTTTTTAAGGGTTAACCGTTCCCGCTCATGGAAATTTAAAAAGGCTGGGAGGAAATGAAGAATTGATGTTTGGAAACTGTTTTTCCTTAACTTTAACCTCCGCTAAGGGTAAAGATCCACATTTTCCTGCCAGCTGCATCCAGCTTCCTCTCAGGCCAAGTGCTATCAAAGCAGGAGCAGCCAAAGTCAACCTTTTTTGGCAAGGCGGGAAGGAAGGCAAGCCTCCTTATCTGTGGCACGTTTCCCAGGAGGAGAAACGTATTCGCCGTGGTATGATATTTCTAGCGGGGAGCCAGCTTCTCCCACCCACCCACCCACCCGTCTGGCTTGCCTCCTTTCCCTGGAACTCGCCTCCTCTGCCAACCGAGGCCTGGCAGAACGGGGACGGACAGGGGCTTCGACTTCCATGGCCCTGCGCACCAATCCCCACGGAAGGAAATCCCCTGTTCCTCTTAGCCAGGGAAATCCCTCCCTCTATTCTCCCAACCCTTCCCGGGAGTCCATTTTCTTTCTGGAGAATCCTAGTAATCCAAAGGTGACATCTGCAAACTCCTGAAAAATTCCTGGGGTCCAAGTTGGAAAGAGAGAGAGAGGTGTAAACCATGGGTGGGTTCTAACCGGCTTTACTACCGGTTCTCTTTGTGTGCATGCTTTGCGCGCGATAGCCTCTTCGGTCGTGTGCTTTGCTTGTGATCACTGCGCATATGCTCAGTTTGCTCGCAGGCACACCAAACGAGTGCTTCGCGCAAGCGCGTTGCAAATCTGCCCAGCTGAGGTGCGGCAATCCGCTCTGCCGTACCTCTCAGCTGGGCAAAAACAGCAGAAATATAAGGTCAGAATAACGCAGGGGCGGGTGGGAGGGCCCAGCTCCTGAAGAAAGAGAACCAGTTCAGTGACGTAATAGCGTCACCGCTACCGGCTCGCGCGAACCGGGCCGAACCGGGAGGAACCCACCACTGGTGTAGGCCAAATCTGCATTTTAAAAGATTTTCTCACCAACCAGTTCCAATGCGTTCATCTCAGTGGTGAAATGTAAAATTTGTTACTACCAGTTCTGTGGGCGTGGCTTGGTGGGGAGGTAATGTGACTGGGTGGGCGTATCCAACTTTCTTTTTTACTTTTTTAAAGCATTTTTTACAACCTATTCAGGTGAATAGGCTGTAAAACAATGCCTTTAAAAGTAAAAAAAGAGGCTCTGACGATCACAGCAGTGGTGGGTTGCCCCCGGTTCGCACCGGTTCAATAGAACCGGTAATAAAACTGGCGGGAGGCTCCGCCCACTGACCCGGACATCATCAAAACGCTTCTGCGCATGCGCAAAAGACTGCACGCGCAGCCCCACTGCGAACCGGTATTAAAGGTAAGTAGAACCCACCCCTGGATCACAGCTGTGGCGTGTGATCGACAGAGCCTTTTATTACCTTTTAAAAAGCAGGAAGTAACAATACCCAGGAGGGTGGGCGGAGCCTCGTGCCACCATCGCTACCAGTTCTCCGAACCACCTGCCACAATCGCTACCGGATCGCCCGATCTGGTCCAAATCAGGAGCATTTCACCTCTGGTTCATCCTGCAACAGCATTGCCAAAAAGACATTAAGAGTTGTTAACCTAATTTTGCAAAGCTTGTTCTCCGGCAACACTGTACTGCTAACTAGGGCATATAAAACCTTTGCTAGACCAATTCTCGAATACGGCTCGTCTGCCTGGAATCCACACTGTATATTGGACATTAATACGATTGAGTGGGTCCAGAGGTATTTCACGAGAAGAGTCCTCCACTCCTCTACTCACGATAGAATCCCTTATGCCACCAGGCTTGAAATGTTGGGTTTGGACAACCTAAAACTATGCCGCCTGCAGTCTGACCTAAGCGTAGAACACAAAATTGTCTGCTAAAACATCCTACCTGTCAACGACTTCTTTAGCTTCAACCGCAATAATATATGGGCAAACAATAGATACAAACTCAAGGTAAACCGCTCCAAACTCGAGTGCAGAAAATACGACCAGCAACAGAGTGGTCAATGCCTGGAATGCACTACCTGACTCTTAGATGACAAAGCACTGTGCATGAGTAAAAATGAATTCCTGTTTTAGTTTCTGCCTCACAGCTGGAGAGGTGATACTACAAAATCCCCATTCCCGCCCCACTCCAGGGGAAGGATACTGCAAAATCCCCATTCCCACCCCATTCCAGGAGAAGGATAGTGCAAAATCTCCATTCCCACCCCACTCTGGGGCCAGCCACAGGTAGTATTTGCCAGTTCTCCGAACTGCTCCAAATTTCCACATCCGCTTCTCCAGAACCTGTCAGAAACTGCTGGATTTCACCACTGCAGCAGCCCCGTCTCATCCCTCCTTTCCTTCCCTGCCAGAAGGCCTGTCTGGGGGGGTGGGGAACGTGGGTGAGAGCCAGATGACAGCCTCAAATAATGATGGCTAGCTTTGCTCTCCTCTGCCTTGTAAACATGAAGGGACAGCACCTGGTCAGAACAAACCGCATTTAGGTTAGAGAAGAATGCTTGTCTTGAATTACAGTCTTTCGTAGAAAGCCGAGATATAACCTCAGTAAATAAATGGCCGGGATGCCTGATCGGTTATTAGCAGGTCTCTCCGCTTAACGTCTCAGGTTACATTTTACAATGTAGTAATTCTAGGCGCATTTCCTGCCCACTAACTTGGACCAATACAAGGCGGATTGGCCCCAGCACACAAATGGAGGTTTCCTACAGGGATAAGAAAACGGCAACTTAGCAACTTTAGAGTAGGGGGCGGAATGAACCACAAAACAGATATGATCTAGCAAAGAACAACCCACTATCCTAGAGAGTCAGCTGAAAAAGCTACCTATTTCATTCCACTGTAAGCTCTCGCTGTTTATGACAGATTCACGGGTATGACTGAATCAGAGAAAGGGCAAAGCCGTCTTCCTTAGAGAGAAAGCAGCATGTAAATCTAATTAATCAATAAAATAGGGAAAAACATACTTCGTGCTATCAACACACATCGACCCATGCTGAAAGACGGACTTGGATTAGAAAAGAGAAACTGGGTGGGTGGAAACAAATATAAAAAAGGAAAACAAGGTTAATTCTTATGTGGGAAGGAGACATGGTTAACTTAAAGGTAAGGTAAAGATTCATCTCGCGCATAAGTGCTAGTCGTTCCCGACTCTAGGGGACGGTGCTCATCTCTGTTTCAAAGCCGAAGAGCCAGTGCTGCCCGAAGACGTCTCCATGGTCATGTGGCTGGCATGACTCAACTCCAAAGGCGCACGGAACGCTCTTACCTTCCCACCAAAGATGGTCTCTATTTTTTCTACTTGCATTTTTTTTTTTTACGTGCTTTCGAACGGTTAGGTTGGCAGAAGCTGGGACGAGTCACGGGAGCTCACGCCCGTTACGCGGCAGAACTAGGGATTCGAACCGCTGAACTGCTGACCTTTTGATCGACAAGCTTAGCGTCTTAGCCGCTGAGCCACCGCGTCCCATGAGTTAGGCAGAGCTTCCTTGACTGAATCCAGAGGAGGACGGGCAATGAATGCCAGGCAGGGCAAGTCAATTAACCAGCCTCTACGAGTCAGTGGCAGCCTGTGTCCAAAGACTCTGGACGGATTGTCAACTGCAGAAAACAAGAGTCCCACCACCGAGAGGGGATGAGTGGGTGAGGGGGAGCCAGACCAAACTTAACTCTTCGCTCCTGTGGATGTTCTCACTGGGTTATTATTCTTGATGTATTTTGGCTGTCCTCCCAGAGCAGAGTTTTCACCAGACTTTCCATTATTAATTCATCTTGTGTTTGAGTGATCAACGTATTGATCGGTTAATTAAAAGGCAGCGACCTTGAAAAAATAAAATCTCTGCCTGGCTGACCATGCTCATTAAAGGACACTTTCAATGTTTGATTTGTGTTTATGGTGCTGGAGAAGACTCCCGCAAGTCCCTTGGACTGCAAGGCCATCCAACTGGTTAGTCCTAGAGGAGATCAACCCTGACTGCTCTTTAGAAGGCCAAGATCCTGAAGATGGAACTCAAATGCTTTGGCCACCTAATGAGAAGGAAGGACTCCCTGGAGAAGAGAGACAAATGCTGGGGAACGATGGAGGGCAAAAGAAGAAGGGGACGGCAGAGAAGGAGGTGGCTGGATGGAGTCACTGAAACAGTCGGTGTGAGATGAAATGGACTCCAGAGGATGGTAGAGGACAGGAAGCCCTGGAGGAGCGTCGTCCATGAGGGTCGCGATGGGTCGGACACGACTTCGCAACTAACGACAACAAATGTCTGTTTTGAAGCATTTCTCTGAAACCGAATAAAAGGAGGCCACATGCTGCTAAACAATCAAATGCAAACATCACCCCCTCACACCCCGCAAACACCCCTAACAATACTTCAAGGGAGAGGCTGGGTCTCAGCCAGGGAGAGGGGACATAAGCCTCTTCCACTGTTAATTACACCTGCTTGTGACTTCGACCCGGAAAGAAGTCGATTGCCAGCAGCTGCTATAATCCCCCTCTATCCGGGGGGCTCAGCAACGTGGGGTACAGTTCCTGGCACCTGCTTGAAGGAGGAATTCCCCAGTCTCTTTCTCTCGTGGTTTTTGTTTTTGTCATCTGGGAGAAGCAGAGCAGGGTTAAAACGCAGCAGCATCATTCCCCTGGAGAATCGGGAGTTGGGGGCTGAAGGATGGGGCTCAAGGGAGGCACCGCAGACTGAGTGGAGCACAGCCTCTGAAGCTGCCAGGCCTCGGTTCCGTACTGCAAGTGTAACAGTAATAGAGTTGGAAGGGACCTTGGAGGTCATCTAGTCCAGCCCCCTGCTCACGCAGATGACCTATACTAGGGATTCAAACCACCGAGCTGCTGACCTTTCTGAGCGACAAGCTCGGTGTCTTAGCCACTGCACCTCCAGCAACCTTCTGTCCTTCCTTCTTTTTTCCTTCCTTCCTTTCTTCCTTCTGTCCTTCCTTCCTTCTTCCATCTGTTTTCTTTTTTCCTTCCTTCCTTATTCTCATTTCTATCTCCTTCCTTCCTTCTTCTCCTTGCCCTCTTCTCATTCCCTTCCTTATTTCCATCTTCCTTCCTTCCTTCCTTCTTTCTTATTTCCATCTATTTTCTTCTTCCTTCCTTCTTCTCATTTCTAGCTCCTTCTTCTCATTTCTTTCCCTCTTCTGATTCCCTCGCTCCCTTCCTTCCTATTTCCATCTATTTTCCCCTTCCTTCCTTCCTTCCTTCCGTCCTTCCTTCCTTCCTTCCTTCCTTCTCATTTCCTGCCCTGAGTCTCTGGAGAAAGGCGGCATATAAATTGAACTAATTAAATTAAATTAAACTCTTCCCCTCCTCATTCTATTCCTTCCTTATTTCTATTTTCCTTCCTTCCTTCCTTCCTTCCTTCCTTCCTTCCTTCCTTCCTTCCTTCCTTCCTTATTTCCATCTATTTTCTTTCTTTCTTCCTTTTTCTCATTTCTATCTCCTTCCTTCTTCTCATGTCTTCCCCTCCTTATTCTATTCTTTCCTTATTTCTATCTTCCTTCCTTCTTTCCGTCCTTCCTTTTCCATTTCCTCCCTCTCTCCCTCCCTCCCTCCCTCCCTCCCTTAATCCACCTTCTGATCAAACGGGGCCCGTCCGGCCGGTGTTTTCCAGGCCCGTGACCCTTGAACTTCCTGCCTCTGTTGCTCCGGCTTGTCTCCGGGGCCTGATGAAAAGGAAATGCCAACCTCATCAGCTTCAGCTGATAATGCAGCCTGGCTACCCACGCCAGCCCCAGCTCAGTGCTGCGCTGGGAACCAGCTTCCCCATTCAAGGCTAAATTCCCCATGGTTGCAAATGCTTTGTCAGCTCAACAAAAAACAGGAGGTCGCCGTTTAACAAAAGATCCTCCTGTCCTCCCGTGTCCTTTTTTTTTTCCAGTGGGGACAGCTCCTGCTGTCGTTTTGTGTCCCCCCGCAATACTTTGCACTAAGATAGCCAGCCACCTTCCCAACGGTGCTTCTCTTTGACTTGTCCAAAAGAGAGCAGAGTTGGGAAGTTTTCTTCATTATCAGCAGAAACCACCACCGAGGAAATAAACACATCCAGGAATCAGAGTTAAGAGTCTCAAAACATCCCTTCTGCTGGAAGTCAGAGGTGGGAAGCGCTGCCAACACAAACAGTAGCAGCAAATCTCCTCTGTAAGAAAGCCAAGCCTGCCTACGGAGAAATCTTAAAATCAGAAAAGCTGTTTCCAGCTCACGAAAGCACGTAACTCCCCACTCCGGCAAAGCTGGCATCATGCTCCCATGGAGGCCGGGCCGCATCTGTCTCAGGGGGACTCTTGTTATGAGTCCCCCCCAGCTCCCTTAAATTTGGCCAGACTTAATCATCCCTTTCCTGAAGAAACAGGGAGGAAGGAAATGTTCTCACGCACAAACGCTCCAAAGTTGGGCACCAAAGCGAGCTTCGACAGATGCTCTTTTTCCCCTTCCTTGTGTGCGAGATCGAATTCTTTTTTTTTACTTTCCTTATTCATTTAATCCCATGTTTATTTTTAATCCCTGGTTTCCTGGGTTTAAAAAAGCAGAATCCTCAGTTTGGCTACTGTATTTTTAGGAAGGGAGCTGAGTCCTGCTGGAATGGCTCCCGGGGGAGGAGGTTGCCACACTGGCTTCTCACCTCTGCAATGGAGGTTTTTTTTTTTTTTAATCCTTGCCAACTTCACACCACGCTCTCAGCTTCCTTTCCCTTGGCACCTGCAGGGCCTCCTGATTCCCTCCTGACTCACCTCAGCCGGCCTGGCTGCCCCATCCCATAATTCAGCCCTGACTGAGCCTTTGGTGCCAGTGCTTAGCAACCAGCTGCCTTTTGCAAACACCAACAGGGGGGGAAAAAAAACGCCATCCTCGCCCAGCCACCCGCTTAGTCCACCTCACTCAGGCCTTGGAACCTGACACGCCTTGGGAAGGAATGCGGTTTTGCATTCTTGGCTGAGTGCGCTGGAGGAAGGGAGGGCAAGGACAAACCTCAACAGCAGGGAATAAAAATGACATCTCCTTTTTCCACCAAGTATATATCTTTTTTTTTTTTCTTTTTCCAACAATGGTTTTCTCGGCGCTCAACACCGCTATAATTTAACATAGCAACGCAATCATTATCTAAAGCAAACAGCATTCCTTTTCCTGAAGGGAAGAATGATGGATGGGGGAGGAGAAAAAGCAAGCAGATTAAATCAGGGGTTTCCAACCTTGGAAACTTTAAGCCTGGCGGACTTCAACTCCCAGAATTCTGGGCGTTGAAGACCACCAGAAAGCTGGCTGGGGAAATTCTGGGTGTTGAAGTCCCCTAGGTTTAAAGTGGCCAAGGCTGGAGACCCCTGTATTAAATGGTAGACAAGGGAAATGTGGAAAAAAATTGCTCTAAATCAAGGGTGCCTGGAAATTAAGCTGTTGAATCTTTGCAAAAAGAACTTTATTTTCCCATTTGGAGAATCCTGACCGAAAAACCGATTTCATGGTGGGCTAATGAAATGGAAGGTTCAGATCTCAGGGTAAGAGGCATAGAAACGATAAAAACCCATAAATGGGAACATACTGGAACATGCTAACGCATGTTGGAATTCACAGGCTAAAAACAAAGATGCTTGAAAGTCCAACAAGCAGCTCTTCTGTCTTTTGCAACAAACCATGGCTAGAGTGTGGCCAGCGTCTTTTTTTTTTATTAAAAAAAACTCAGGATAGCCTCCAGCTGCTTCTCACACTTAACTCATCCCTCAGGAATCCTTCCCATGGTTGGCAAAGATGAGACAAACCAGGAGCTTCCTGTTCCACTCAGCTCACCCCACCCCATTGAATTTGCATTCTTTCCCTTGCAGGTATTTTTGGGTGACTTATGGTGACTTTGCAAAGAGTTTTGGCTTAGATATGAATCAAGCCGCAGAGAAATACCATGTCGAAAAAACCCGGGTAATAACAGCGAAGATTTCCACCTGTACTCTGATGCAAAGGTTTCCTCTATCATACAGACTATCGAAATTGTTACTACTGTGTTTCCCCGAAAATAAGACCCTGTCTTATATTTTTTTGAACCCTGAAATAAACGCTTGGCTTTATTGCCATGCGCTCAAAAGGCCAATTGGGCTTATTATCAGGGGGTGTCTTATTTTGGGGGGGGGGGAAACAGGGTAGTGGTTTGATCCATTTGCAAAATATTTAATGCAATGAGTTGCCCAAGGAGGCAACAAATTAAATTAACTGGAACTGCCCTGAAGAAGCCTTGGTGGTGCAGTGGACTAAAGTGCTGTTAAGTAGCACTTAGCTGCCAGCTGCCTGCAATTACTGCGAGTTCAAATCTCACCAGGCTCAAGGTTGACTCAGCCTTCCATCCTTCCGAGATAGGTTAAATGAGGGCCCGGATTGTGGGGGCAATAAGCTGACTTTGTATAAAAAAGAAGAACACCGCTTAGGGGGGAGTGGGGGGCAAAAGCCCTACTAAGCAGGTATATACAAAAGGATGAAGGCTATTGCTTAACGCATTGTAAGCCGCCCTGAGTCTCCGGAGAAGGGCGGCATATCAATCGAACCAATAAATAAATAAATTAATTAATTAATTAATTTTCAACATGCCAATTGCATAAAGTCATCTTTGTGTTCTTCCCCTCACTCTCTTTTGCTCAGGAGGAGAAGAAATGAGAGGAAGGGGATTCCTCCCTCGGACTGACCAGGCCTGTGCTTTGATTGCAGTGGAGTGCGCCCTCAGCATGTGTGAACCCAGATGGACTGGGCCACGGAGTGGCGGCCGACACTGGTCTCCTGAAATCCATTCCGTCAGAAGGCTCCGAACACAACCTTGATGAGAAATTCTGGATAAAACTCCTCTAGCCCCCCTTTTCCCCCCTCCCCAATGCATGAGAATCCACACATCAGGTGACTCTTGCCGGCAGCCAAGGGAAAACCACTGGCTGGAAAGGGAGAGGCAGGAAAAGCTACTGGTGTAAAGGCTGCTCTGCTCGGGGACTTGGAACCAGGAGGGGTCCTGGGGTTCTCCACAGCCAAAGAGGTGGGCGAATGGATCGAGATGCAGACAGGTCCCAGCCAAGAGAGAGCAAGAGCGGCTGGCTTCCCTCCTTCACGCCACGGCGAAGGAGCACAATGGCAGTCTGAGCCAACTGGAGTTGATGTTGCCCCTTTCTTGGCCCGGGTGCAGGAAGGAGGGAAGGAAGTTCCCGGTTCCGCCTTGGCCAGAGAAGGAAACTCTGGCGGGGACAAAGGAACACAAAACATTCCAGACTGGTTGCAGTTCGCGTAAATCTTCGTGGGCAACATCTCCACGCCATCCCAGGGATTTAATCTGGGACACGATACCCTGTTTTTGTTTTTGTTTTAGCCCAACTCAAGCGCCCAAACTGCTCAGGACAGTTAAATCATTACCCAAGAGTAAAATAGAATTCTTTATTGGCCAAGTGTGATTGGACACAGAAGGAACTTGTCTTTGGTGCATAGGCTCTCAGTGTACATAAAAAGAAAAGACGCATTCGTCAAGAATCATAAGGTACAACACTTAATGTTAGTCATGGGGTACAAATAAGCAATCAAATCATACTAGGAAACAATCAGATAGATAGATAGATAGATAGATAGATAGATAGATAGATAGATAGATAGATAGATAGACAGACAGACAGACAGACAATTCTTTATTGGCCAAGTGTGATTGGACACACAAGGAACTTGTCTTTGGTGCATAGGCTCTCAGTGTACATAAAAAGAAAAGACACATTCGTCAAGAATCATAAGGTACAACACTTAATGATAATCATGGGGTGCAAATAAGCAATCAAATCATACTAGGAAACAATCAGATAGATAGATAGATAGATAGATAGATAGATAGATAGATAGATAGACAGACAGACAGACAATTCTTTATTGGCCAAGTGTGATTGGACACACAAGGAACTTGTCTTTGGTGCATAGGCTCTCAGTGTACATAAAAAGAAAAGACACATTCGGCAAGGATCATAAGGTACAACACTTAATGATAATCATGGGGTGCAAATAAGCAATCAAATCATACTAGGAAACAATCAGATAGATAGATAGATAGATAGATAGATAGATAGATAGATAGATAGATAGATAGATAGATAGATAGATAGATAGACAGACAGACAATTCTTTATTGGCCAAGTGTGATTGGACACACAAGGAACTTGTCTTTGGTGCATAGGCTCTCAGTGTACATAAAAAGAAAAGACACATTCGTCAAGAATCATAAGGTACAACACTTAATGATAATCATGGGGTGCAAATAAGCAATCAAATCATACTAGGAAACAATCAGATAGATAGATAGATAGATAGATAGATAGATAGATAGATAGACAGACAGACAGACAGACAGACAGACAGACAGACAGACAGGCAGGCAGGCAGGCCTGTGCAAATAAGCAATCCAATCGTACTAGGAAACAATTAATATAAATTGTGAGGTTACAGGCAACAAGTTACAGTCATACAGTCATAAGTGGGAGGAGATGGGTGATAGGAACAATGAGAAGACTAATAGTAATAGGCATGCAGCCTTAGTGAATAGTTTGACAGTGTTGAGGGAATGATTTGTTGAGCAGAGTGATGACGTTTGGGAAAAAACTGTCCTTGTGTCTAGTTGTTCTGCTGTGCAGTGCTCTATAGTGTCATTTTGAGGGTAGGAGTTGAAACAATTTATGTCCAGGATGCGAGGGGTCTGTAAATATTTTCACAGCCCTCTTTTTGACTCATGCAGTATACAGGTCCTCAATGGAAGGCAGGTTGGTAGCCATTGTTTTTTCTGCAGTTCTAATTATCCATTGAACTCAGTCCGCAGCAAGTTTCATTCAAATGAGAGCAAACCCACTCTCCTCCCGGCTTCTAACCCGTGAACCTCTCTGGGCCTCGTTTTCAGTCTTAGCATGCAAATATCGGGTTCTCCTTTCCGTAGCGCAGCTTTTCAAAATAACGAGAGGAACCGTCATTAAAATGCATGGTGCGCCCAAGTAAGCCAGCCTGATTTAGTATTGACGGAAGGATCTATTTTTTTAGATCTTGGGGGGGGGGGGGGGATGACTTTAAATATTTTCAAGGGGAAACCTCTCTATAGGCAGTCTTTGGGAAGAAATATCCCTTTCTGAGAAATTAGCATCTTGTGAGAGGAGGGATCCATCCACACCCTTCTTCTTGAAACCTCAAAGCCACAAATTTCAGGAAATAAGCAATATTGCTTCAATCTTTAACTTAGCAGGGATAAAGAGAGGGACATTTGCACTGCAATTAACATTAAAGGCTATGTTTAGTCTCTCTCTTTGTGTGTGTGTGTGTGTGTGTGTGTGTGTGTGTGTGTATGCAGCCTGACACACATGCTAAGCAACACCTCTGTGTCGGAAGAAGGGGCTGGATGGGGGGAGGCATCTGCATCTGAGGAGGAATGCAAAGTGGCTGCCAGCAGCACATCATCTATGTTGCACCTTCAGCACTCCTGCAAAGTGGTGTGTGTGTGTGTGTGTGTGTGTGTGTCCTATTCTGGATGTTTAATGAGCAAGGGAAAGACTACCATTGGATCAAAACGGCTTCTTACCAAAAAGACAAATTAGAGACAATACGCGAACTAATATGAAACACATCAGAATAGTATGAACTGCGCTCAGAGAAACAAATGGCGTCCTTATTTTTAGATGCACAAAAGGCGTTTGACAACGTTCATTGGCAATTTGTGATAAAACGGTTGAAAATGGTGGATTTGGGAGATAAAAGATTTATAAATATGATCCAAACTATAGAGAGAGAGAGACCAAGCGGCAAAGGGAATGGTAAATGGTGAAATGACAGAGAAAGTACATATTGGGAAAAAGCCCCGGCTGGGACTCTGGAGCAGTTTCCCCTGCCAGCCCCCCACCCCGCCCGAAGTCTGGCCTGTTTGCTCCCCCAGCTGTTCATGAGGACTGGCCTCCCTTCCTGGCCTCCCACTTGCCAAGGAGGGCCCCTTAATTGCTTTAGAAGGAGGTAGGAGGAGGAAGGGGGGCATGTGTGCCGCTTTCTTCTGAAGAAAGCCCAGCTTGTAAAAAATTCGCCTCACAGCAGCATTTCAACATGGGGCTTCTGGTTGCTCAAGTCAGAAGTTCCGGCTTGCCAAGGAAGCCAATAAATATTTTATTTATTGATTGTATTTATTGGTTCGATTTATATGCCACCCTTCTCCGGAGTCTCAGGGCGGCTTACAATGCGTTAAGCAATAACCTTTATACTTTTGTATATACCTGCTTAGTAGGGCTTTTGGGGCCCCCCCAAGCGGTGTTCTTTTTTTTATACAAAGTCAGCTTATTGCCCCCACAATCCAGGTCCTCATTTTACCTACCTCGGAAGGATGGAAGGCTGAGTCAACTTTGAGCCTGGTGAGATTTGAACTTGCAGTAATTGCAGGCAGCTGGTGCTAGTTAACAGCACTTTAGTCTGCTGCACCACCAAGGCTCTTGGGAGAAGAGGGAATTGGGATATTTTTTAAAAAAAATTTTTTTTAAAAAATGTATATTAGATTTATATGCCGCCCTTCTCCGGAGACTCAGGGAGGCTTACGATGCGTTAAGCAATAGCCTTCATACTTTTGTATATTTTATACAAAGTCAGCTTACTGCCCCCACAAACTGGGTCCTCATTTAACCTACCTTAGAAAGGATGGAAGGCTGAGTCAACCTTGAGCCTGGGGAGATTCGAACATGCAATAATTACAGACAGCTGAATGTTAATAACAGGCTTTTAGTCTGTTGAACTATCCTGGCTCCTGGATATTGGGGAAAAAAGGACCAGAACGAGGGACCAAGCAAGAGGAGGACCCCATGATGATGAGTCTGCCATTTTGCACCGACCCTGCCCCCCCCATCACTCCCACCACCCCTTCTGGCATCTCAAAGGATTCAGCACACTTTAATCATAATCATCATCGTAAGTTTATTTGTCAAGCATATATAAGATAACAGGTAAAAGTATAAACATAATTTGAATACAGGAAAAGAGTAAGTAAAAAAAGGAATATTAAGACAGGGACGGTAGCTTGCGGGAGCCTCGGTGCAGAGCTGTTGGGCTGGTTTTGTTTTGGGACATATCCCTTTCCATACCGCCTACCCTCCTGCACATCATCAAGGACACTCTGAGCATGCGCAGAAGGGCCACGCGTGAGTGAAGCAGACAGACACATATGCGTGCTCACAGTTCTGAACTGGTAGCGAAGATAAGTGGAATCCGCTACTGAAAAGCAGCTTCACCTTCAGCTTCAGGTGGGCAGAATCCGTGAAGCAGCAAAAATGGCTGCACGACAAAGCAGAAGGAGAGAGAAAGCCGAGCTGATGTCTTGGGCATAACTTAAACCTTCCAGTTGGAATCTGAGAATGAGAAACGAGGGAGGGAGGGAGGGAGGGAAGGAAGGAAGGAAGGAAGGAAGGAAGGAAGGAAGGAAGGAAGGAAGGAAGGAAGGAAGGAAGGAAGGAAAGAGAGAAGAAGGGAGGAAAAGAGGGCTAGCAAGCAGGAACCGCTCTCTTTCAAAACACTCTTTTTGTGTTCGACAACCGGGATGCCCTGAAAGTCACAACCATCTAATCTGCGCTTCAGCTGCTCCAGCGCCCATAGCCAGGCTCCTCCATCCCAGATAATGTTTGGGTCACAGATGCCAGGGGCTGCTTAACGGCTAACTGCTCTGAAGCAAGGGTGAAATTCAGCAGGTTCTGACAGATTCTGGAGAACCGGTAGCGGAAATTTTGAGTAGTTCGGAGAACTGGCAAATGCCACCTCTAGCTGGTCCCAGAGCGGGGTGGGAATGGAGATTTTGCAGTATCCTTCCCCCTGGAGTGGGGAGGGAATGGAGATTTTGCAGTATCCTTTCCATGTCACGCCCACCAAGCCACACCACACTCACCAAGCCACACCCACAGAACCGGTAGTAAAAAAATTTGAATTCCACCACTGCTCTGAAGTGCCCACGCAGAGCAGCCTATGGGGCTCTCTGTTGCTGAACCCCCAAAAGTAACCTCCAGGGAGAAGGCGATCTCCATCCCCGCAGTAGAGGACGTGCTCGGAACGTTTCCAGGGACCCTTGTTGCCAGCTGGGATTATTCCTGCTTCCGTCTCACGATTCCTGGGCACTTCTGCCTTTCCCAGATCAGGATGAGTGTGGAAAGAAGAGGGTCTTTATTTTTTTTTACTTGTTTGTTTGTTTGTTTGTTTGTCAAACATGTGCAAGATAACAGGTATAAGCATAAACATAGACATGAACATAGGAAATGAATACAAATAAATGGGAACAGTAGGACAGGGACGGTAGGCACTCTGGTGCGTTTATGCACGCCCCCTTACAGACCTCTTAGGAATGGGGTGAGGTCAACAATAGACAGTTTAAGGTGAAAGTTTTGGGGTTTTGGGGAAGAAACCACAGAGTCAGGTAGTGCATTACAGGCATTGACCACTCTGTTACTGAAGTCGTATTTTCTGCAACCGAGTTTGGAGCGGTTTACCTTGAGTTTGTATCTATTGTGTGCTTGTGTATTATTGCGGTTGAAGCTGAAGTAGTCATTGACAGGTAAGACGTTATAGCAGACAATTTTGTGTACTATGCTTAGGTCAGACTGCAGGCGGCGCAGTTCCAGATTGTCCAAGCCCAAAATTTAAAGCCTGGTGGCGTAAGGGATTCTATCGTGAGTAGAGGAGTGGAGGACTCTTCTGAAATACCTCTGGACCCGCTCAATCGTATTAATGTCCGATATACAGTGTGGATTCCAGGCAGAGGAGCTGTATTCAAGAATTGGTCTGGCAAAGGTTTTGTATGCCTTAGTTAGCAGTACAATGTTACCGGAGAAGGTTCTCAAGATTAGGTTAACAATTCTTAGTGCCCTTTTGGCAATGCTGTTAACAGTGAGCTCTGGCACTTCCTTGGCACCTGCTCCTGAGCCCCGTGAGGGGCAGCTGTGAGGAGTGCCAGGTTGGTAACAACTCTCGTAGTTTTTTGCCATGATGGGTCGG
Organism: Arizona elegans; assembly: GCA_022577455.1. NCBI lineage: Eukaryota > Metazoa > Chordata > Lepidosauria > Squamata > Colubridae > Arizona > Arizona elegans. The sequence continues at coordinate 7,844,618 of JAKOOJ010000023.1, forward strand.
CCATCCTGACTGAAGACTGACCCAGCAAAAAAAAATTTTTTTTATTGCATTACAGAAGACTTGGCAAGCAAAACTTGCTGCCTAATTCAGAAATCTGGGCGTGACGTTCGGTGGGAAAACAAGTAACACAGGCCCCAAGATGACCTCGATTCCTGGTTTACGGTTACTTTCTTGGCCAATAAAATGAGGGCTCAAAATGTCACAAAAATAGGGAGTCGTAAGAGGCAGTTTACTAAAGTGGTTTAGAAAATAATGTTTTGATATCGTAAAGGTAAAGGTTCCCCTCGCACATCTGTGCTAGTCGTTCCCAACTCTAGGCGGTGGTGCTCATCTCCATTTCAAAGCCGAAGAGCCAGCGCTGTCCGAAGACGTCTCCGTGGTCATGTGGCCGGCATGACTCAATGCCAAAGGCCCACGGAACGTTGTTACCTTCCCACCAAAGGTGGTCCCTATTTTTTCAACTTGCATTTTTTTTTTACGTGCTTTCAAACCGCTTGTTGGCAGAAGCTGGGACAAGTCACGGGAGCTCACCCTGTTACGCGGCACGAGGGATTCGAACCGCTGAACTGCCGACCTTTCGATCGACAAGTTCAGCATCTTAGCCATTGAGCCACCGTGTCCCGTTTTTACATCAAACATTACATTAAAAAAAAAAATCAAAACCTGCTAAAAAGAGCAACACTAAATATTATCTATCACTGGCTTTAAAAACTAGTCTAAACTCAGTTACGTTTATCTCTCGCAATACAGCTGGGGTTCGCATTTACTAAATGGGGAACCGCTCTCCAATTCTTACTCCTCCACCACGTTTCTTTCTTTTTACGGGGAAATTCAACTACAATCTTTTTTAAAAAAGGCACCGAGCAGCTTTCCTCCCTTCTCTAGGCATGGAAAGAGTGCAAAAGGAGAGTTCTGACAAGAGAGAAAAAATGTCAACACAGGCAATGGCTCCTTCCAGGAAGTGTGTGGGGATTATACGCTCCGCTGCCTGGATTAAAAACAACCCTTTTGTGTTTGTGATGGGGATGATTCCCACTGAGTAGACGGCCTATTTTTGGAATATGCCCAGCATCATTTAAGCTACAACTTCCTCTCCTCTAAAACCTACGAAGGGGAGAAAAAGAAGAAGAAGAAAAAACAACAAGGCAACGTACTAATTAAAGGGCTTAACATAAGAGGAAATGCAGTTTATAATTGGGGGGGCTGTTACTGCTTTGTCTCGTCAGATCTTCTTTCCTCCCCATCTCTTCCCACCCCTTTTTCTTTTCTTTTTTCTCCTTTCCCCTTCCTCTCACCCCTGATGGGGGATCCTTTGCCCCGGCAGAGACGGTCTTTCCTGGCCCGTTTCCAAAGAGAAGAAAAAAAACAACTCAGAAGAAGATTAAAGATGAGGCTTTAAGACAGATGTTTGAGAACAGCAACCGGTCCCTGACAGGTCCCCAGGGTGGGTGGGAAGCAAGTGGGAAGGGGGTGGGGAGAAGGAGGTGTAGAAGAAAAAGCAAAAGGAAACACATGGAAACACGTATGCACCAAGACAAATTCCTTGCGTGTCCAATCACACTTGGCCAATAAAAAATTCTATTCTCTTCTCTTCTCTTCTCTGGTTCTGTAATTTAGCAGGGATCCTGGAGGGGATCACACACGGATATATGGAGTCTGTTTGATTTCTGCAGGGGATCCCAGGGATATATGGAGTTCCTCAAGCAATCGGGGACTAAACTCAACTCCTTTAATTCCTTGCAGAGGGCTCTTCGTGGCTAAATGCTGTCCTCAACTCCTTAGGATCAGAGCTTGGACAGCCAGTCTTCTGGCTTCTCCTTCAATCCTTAGAAGCCGGAAGGTTGACAGGTTTGCCTGGAGTAGCCCTTTCGCCTTCTCAGATTCGGAAGGGACCTTGTAGGCATCTCGTCCAACCGGCCCCCCAAGCAGGAGACCCTACATCAGGGGTGAAATCCAGCAAGTTCTGACAGGTTCTGGAGAACCGGTAGTGGAAATTTTGAGCAGTTTGGAGAACTGGCAAATGCCACCTCTGGCTGGCTCCCGAGTGAGGTGGGAATGGAGTTTTTGCAATGTCCTTCCCCCAGGAGTGGGGAAGGAATGGGGATTTTGCAGTATCCTTCTCCCTGGAGCGGGGTGGGAATGGAGATTTTGCAGTATCCTTCTCCTGCCATGCCCACCAAGCCACACCATGTCCACCAAGCCACGCCCACAGAACCGATAGTAAAAAAAATTGGATTTCACCACTGCCCTACATCATTTCTGACCGATGGCAGTCCAGTCTCTTCTTGAAAGCCTCCAGGGATGAAGCTCCCACCACTTCCGAAGACAACTTCTGTTCCATGGGTTGATTGTTCTCACTGTCAGAAAATTCCTCCTTATTTCCAGGTTGAATCTCTCCTTGATCAGTTGCCTGCCAAACTTCTTGTGGATGTGGCGGGCATTATGGAAAGGAAGTGCAGGGGAAAGTTAGGTAAGTACGTGTAAAGGGCTTTGAATTTACAAGTGCAAATTGTACCTGAAGGAGCTCTTGCGATTTGGGAAGGAGATAAAGCAAGGTGAAAAGAGGCAGTTTGCTGCAGCTTAGTGACAACATGGCAAAAACAGCAGCAGCCCACATGTGGCTTGCAAGATAGCCAATGCTAGAGGCTCCCTGGGGTGGGGTGGGGTGGGGTGGGGTGGGGAAACATGCTGGCCTGAAAGGCAAAGGGAATGAGCTGGCCAGTCCTTACAATGCCATTCGCTCCTTTTTCCCTGCGGGATTAAAATTGAGAAGTTGCCCCCAGCGAGTTTGGCCAAAATGTTTTCAAATTTACCTCCCGAGTGCTGGAAATGCGACCACAAATTAGGAACATACTATCATATGTGGTGGACGTGCGCCAATCATAAAAAAAATACTGGTGTAAAATTAAGAGATGGTTGGAAGAAATTACGCAACAAAAAATAGAACTTAAACCAGAGCTGTTTTTATTAGGACTATTAGACTCGAGAATGGAGAAAAATTCACAATATATAATACTACATATATTAAAGGCAGCCAGGATTGCAATAGCACAAGACTGGAAACAGAGTAACACACCTTCAGAAGAAATAGTGATCCGAAAAATACTTGAATGCGCAGAAATGACAAAATGACTATGGAAATAAAGGAAAGAGAAGATTTGGACTATTATAAAGTATGGAATAGAATGTATAAGTGGCTAGAAAACAGAAACCTAAATAAGAAAGAGAAGTTTGAAATAAATATTGACTAGATAATAATTGAAGCTATTCATGACTGTCAAAATTAAATTACAGATTGTGTAAGTATAATGTAAATATTTGTAAGTAGCACGGTTAAAATAGTTGTTATAGTTGTTATTAAGGATAGAAGGGAAAAGTAGAAGAACAAATTACAGGTACAATATAATGATATATTGTTATGTTTGTCTCGTTTTGTCTTGTTTTTTTTCTTCTTCTGTATTTTCTGTTTTTAAAGGTGAAAAAAGTTCAATAAAAAAACTTTTTTAAAAACAGTTGAGAAGTTGACATAAAAAAGCAAAAACAAAACGATCACTCGTCAAACTGCAGTGGAGAAAAGAGAATTGGAAGAGCTATTCATTAAGACACCTAATATTAAGCTGTTAAACTGGTAAGACCCCATTACCAGCTTAACAATGGTAATGGGGATCAGGATTTCTGTGGTTCAGCGAGATGCAGTCGTAAAATGCGACCTCACACAATCCCATCAGTTAGCCACAGGAATTCCGGCACTCCCTGCGGCATTGCCATTTCCTGACGGCTTCCAACAACAAAGTCGATGGGGAAGCCGGCAGGAAGCTGCAAGTCCCAGGCTGCCGCCGGGTGTGTGAGGGGCCAGTGCGGTGCGGCATGGTGTGAGCACAGCAGGACTTGGAGTGGCTGCTGCAGGGTGCATCAAAGAATAGGGAGGCCTGGCATTGAATGGAAAGAAGCTCGGGAGTGACCGCTACCCCTTTCCAACAATTCCTCCCCTTTCGGCGAAGGGATTTTGCAGTAGAGTCAGAAGAGGGTGCTAGAAATGAAGGTACCAGGGTGAAGGAGAGAATTGGGCACTTGTTGAGACTCAAAATACCCTTAAACTGTCAAGCCACTCCTCTAGGGAGGGAGCTGTGCAAGTCTATTGGAAGAATGCTGTTGTAAGAGGCAGCCACGGATGACCCGATGCGAACCCAAAGAGACCCCAGGCAGATCTTTTTGGGAGGAAGCTGCAGGCAGAAGAGGAAGGCAGGGGAGGGGCAAAGTCAGAAGGGGGCCACTGGCAGGCTGAGCCACGGGCACAGCTTAGCGCCCCAGGGAGGCCTCGTTCCTGAAGCTGGACAGGGCTGCATTCTGAAGAGGGAAGCTTGTCAGAATATTCATGACTGGGAAGACATGGTAACAAGGTCAGCCAATAAATAGGCGTAGCAACTAAGTCAGCCTATCGGGAGCTGAGACAGACTGGAGCCAGGGCGTGTCTTAGTCTGCAGCTTCTGAGTCTGTAAAGAGAAACTGAAACCAGTGTGTGTGTGTGTGTGTGTGTGTGTGTGTGTGTGTGTGTGTGTGTGAAGCTCCGAGCTGTGAAGCTATGTGTGTGAACTTGTCTACTGATCTGAGCTGAAATGAAACTGTGACTCTGCTGTTGGTATTGTAAATTTGCTTCATGTATTATATGTATATATAAAGAAGTTAATGAATCCTGCTGCATCAGTCTGCCTATGTGTGCTTTCTGGATTTAATTTCTGCAACAAACCCTGACAAAGCTTTGTGCTTTGTCGGGGATGCCTGCGATTGAAGCCACGGGCACAGCAGATCGCGGTCGAGCCAAGTTCCTGAACTCGGATTCACACTCTCTGCATGTCATAGCTTGTTAGGACTAAACCTGTTTTTTGGCCTTCGAAATGAGGAAACTATTTTGCATACCAGGCCAGAGTGGTTTCAAATCCCTCACACCAAGCAACAAAAAATGACAAGGTGCTCCAAATTCATTTGGGTGACCGAGAAAATTCAACCTTGATGCAACCCCTGGCTGCACAGAAAAAAGTACTCAAAAACTCCTGGCTTAACTGCATAATTTAACCAGAACTCTTCCCCTCTCCACCCCCACCCCCCCCCCCCCATCACCACAAGCAGGATCTACTATGGGGATCTCTCTCTCTCTTTCTTTCTTTCTTTCTTTCTTTCTTTCTTTTTTTCCTTCCTTCCTTCTTCTTTCTTTCTTCCTTCTTTCTTTCCTTCTTTCCTTCTTTCTTTCTTTCTTTTTTTTGGTAATATTTTTATTGTACATTTTGCTTCATTTTGTATCACAGTTTCAACTTTCCAACAGTGCTATACTGGTTATATCATCATTTTTTTACAATAGACATACTATTATACCTCCTAGTTATGACCATTTAACTCTTATTAATACAGTATCATGTTTATATCTATTGTTTCCATGATTCTAATGTAGATCTCTATATATTTATCATTCTATGTATTTTAATTTACGCTTTTGTACACTTGCCATAATCTTGTTTACAATAAGTATTCTCCTATCTATCATTATACTTGTATTTATTTCTGGTTCATTGACCTTCTTTCATCATTGATTTTCTAATCTTTGTATCTATTATCTAACCAATTATACCATTTGTCCCAGATTGAATAGTATTCTGTTTCTCCTTTGTCTTTAATTTCCATCGTCAACCTGTCCATTTCGGCGCAATCTAATATTTTCTTTATTACCATTTCCTCTGTGGGTATATTTCCATTTTTCCAATGTTTTCTCTTTTTAAAAAGTAGAATAGAATATAATTCTTTATTGGCCAAGTGTGATTGGACACACAAGGAATTTGTCTTGGTACCTAATCTCTCGGTGTACATAAGAGAAAAGATACGTTCATCAAGAATCATAAGGTACAACACTTAATGATAATCATAGGGAACAAATAAGCCAATCAAATCATATTAGGAAACAGTCAATATAAATCTTAAGGATACCAGCAACAAGGTTACAGTCATACAGTTATAAGTGGGAGGAGATGGGTGATAGGAACATGAGACGATTAATAGCAATGCCAGACTTAGTAACTAGTTTGACAGTGTTGTGGGAATTAGTTGTTTAGCATAGTGATGGCGTTCGGGAAAAAACTGTACTTGTGTCTAGTTGTTCTGGTGTGCACTGCTCTATATACCGTCGTTTTGAGGGTAGGAGTTGAAATAGTCTATGTCCAGGATGCGAGGGGTCTGTAGATATTTTCCCAGCCCTCTTTTTGACTCGTGCAGTACACAGGTCCTCCATGGAAGGCAGGTTGGTAGGAATTGTTTTTTCTGCAGTTCTAATTCAATTTTGTTCATACATAATTCTAGCCTCTGTTATTACACGTAGCATGAAGTACTGAATTTTTTAAAATTATATTTCCCTGTTAGTATGCCTAATAGAAATAACTCTGGCTTTAAGTCTGTTTGTTGTTTTACCATTTCCTCTAGCCATTTTTTTTAATCTTTGCCCAGTACTTTTTCTACCGCCAAGGGCAACCGTCTACACTGTCCCATCTCAGAGAGAGGTGGCTGGGCTCGTTTCAGACTTTGGAGCATTTTCTCCCGCCAAAATAATTTAACACAAAATTACAAGGCAACTTCCTGAAGTCAACCAGAAAGTCCTACCTTGTCCCTGTCATTTGCCTGTCGTTCATAGCAGGATCTTGCCCTTCTGTAGGACGAGGCTGGCTCCGTTGCTCAACACTTCCTTCTTCAACTTAGAAGAACGTAAGCGGCTTGTCTGGTGAGCTTTTGCCCTGTTTTTGTATCCTAAAGAGGAAACCGAATGATCACCTGTAGCCACCTTGAGCCTCTAATGCCTCCTGGCTAATGGGAGAGCCTGACAATGTTTGTTGTTTAGATGTTAACAGAAAAGCACTCTGTGGAGGATAAAATGGGCCTTCCAGATAATGGAATGGAATGGAATGGAATGGAATGGAATGGAATGGAATGGAATAGAATAGAATAGAACAGAATAGAATAGAATAGAATAAGGAAATGAATGGAATGGAATGGAATGGAGTGGAGTGGAGTGGAGTGGAGTGGAGTAGAATAGAGAATAAGGAATAAGAATTAGGAACAGAATAGAATAGAATAGAACAGAATAGAACAGAACAGAATAGAATAGAATAGAATAGAATAGAATAGAATAGAATAGAATAGAATAGAATAGAATAGAAAATACGGAATGGAATGGAATGGAATGGAATGGAATGGAATGGAATAGAATAGAATAGAATAGAATAGAATAGAATAGAATAGAATAGAATAAGGAAATGGAGTGGAGTGGAGTAGAGTAGAGTAGAATAGAGAATTAGGAATAAAAATTAGGAATAGAATAGAATAGAATAGAATAGAATAGAATAGAATAGAATAGAATAGAATAGAATAAGGAAATGGAGTGGAGTGGAGTGGAGTGGAGTAGAGTAGAATAGAGAATTAGGAATAAAAATTAGGAATAGAATAGAATAGAATAGAATAATAATTGTATTGTCATTTTGAATGTACACTAATCGGCATACATTGAAATGAAATTTCGTTGCATACAGTTCTCAAAGGATCACCACCTCCAATATACACTACATAAACATGACAAAATAAATAAATACAACATTATGTATATACCCGCCTGTATTATATGACACAGAGAAACAACACAGTCTAGTTCAGATGTATACATGGACAATGGTGAGAAAAACGAAGTTTGCGAGTTTGCCAGGCGGATGGCATAGGGAACAAAGTCGTGACAGAATCTGGTAGCCCTGCTCGGTTCCTCTTTTTCAGCCATACCCACAATTTACCCTAAACTAAGAAACCTGCGATTGGTTATGTCTGGATGCGAATGTCAGGAGATCCTTTGTCAGATCGTAAGGAAGAAGTCGCGGGGGTGGGGTGGGGGATGGGTAGGTGAGAAGGATGCTCGCTCTTCAGATCATCCCTCTTCCAATGCCAGCGAGACTGACGTCCCTCCGGGGCAGAGGCATTTTTCCTGCTGCGTTTGGCCGGTTTCAAACTTCTAACGCCTGCTCTTTTGGCCAGGCGAGTCATCTAAATGGCACCCTGACTCCAACCTCATCCTGGCAGAACTGAGGCTGGATAGACAAGAGCCGGAGCGTAGTTTCAGGGTGCCTGTGAGTCAGCAATCTGCCATCCCTGATGAGGCTGAATCTTAACATTCAAGCAGAAACATGTTTTGGTTCCTTCTAAGGAAAAGGATTTTGTAATGTCACCGGGTAGCATACGCAGGGGTTGCCCAACAGCGTGCATCACCGCCCAGATATAATCCACACGGCCTGCTGGATTGAAATTCTCCCACAAGCCATCCGTTTGGTAGAAAAATCAGAGGCATCAGACCAGTGGTGAAATCGTCCGTGGTTTGCCACCGGTTCGCTTCCTGCAGATGTGCGGTGTGTGCCAAAAGCATGCTGCGTGTGAATGCACAGTACCAGGGCTGGGTTGTAAATTTTTTTACTATTGGTTCTGTGGGCGTGGCTTATTTTGTGGGTGTGGCTTGGTAGGGGGGGTAATGTGACTGGGTGGGCGTGGCCAACTTTTTTTTATTAACTTTTTTTTTTTAAAAAATATCTTTATTAAATATTTACAGTAAAATTAACACATAATAATGATTGGAAAACTATATAAGAAATGAAATGTAGGAACACATAAACACAAGATTAAAACAAAACAACAAACATGACTAACCGAGAGTTAAACTCACTCTCTAATTAATATTAACTAATATCATCCTAACCAAACGTTTCAATACAATCAAGTTCTTTTAATTATCTACAAAACAATTGGCCTGTTTTTTCCAAAATTATAAAGAATTATATAGCCTATTAAGTATCTATTTAATCTAATAAGACGATCTTATCACCCTAGGTTTAACCTTTTTTTAAGCCAGACAAAGCATCCGTCCCAACTTTTATTATATATTGAGTCTTTCTTATCTTTTAATATATATGTTAACCTGTCCATCTCATCATGGACGTGGGCGTGGCCAACTTTTTTTTTATTAACTTTTAAAAGCATTTTTTCTACAACTTTAAGAGGTTGCAGAAAAAAAAATGCTTTTAAAAGCCTCTGACGATCAGGCAACTCAGCTGGGATCGCCGGAGGCTTTTAAAGGCTTTTTTTTTTCCCTACAACCTCTTCGGCCGAAAAAATGCTTTTAGAAATTTTAAAAAAAGCCTTTGATGAGGTGGGCGGGGTAAGCGAGCGGCGACCGGGCTGGGGACCGGTTCGGGGGGGGGGGGGGGGGCATGGCCAGCCAATGTTATTACCGGTTCTCTGAACAACTACAAATTTTTACTACCGGTTCTTGAGAACTGGTGCGAACCGGGAGCAACCCACCACTGCACAGTACGCATCAAACATGCGCTTCGTGCAGAAAAAGGAGTCTTAAGAAGATAAGTAGAACAGCGGGGGGGAGGGGGAACAGCTGTGCCGCGCGATTTAGAATCACTAGAAAGCATCAGACCTCTTTTTCATTGCCTGTCCAGCACAGGCGGATTGGATGCCAAACTTGTCACTGGACACCTCCCACCCCAGGTGTCTAAAAGACAGATCTGAGCTGTGCGGTACAGTCCACTCCAGACAATGAAAAAGGAGGGGAGCAAAAGGTCCTCCAATGACTCAGTGATGGTATCCTATGCCAGAACAACTGCACACTTGGCTCTCCAGCTGCTGCCCCCCCCTCCTGTCAATGGCTCTGCCTGACAGCTCCCTCACCGTTACCCTAACAGGTGTGGCCCAGCGTGACCCATCCTGAGAGGAAGGCACTGCTCTTGCTGGCAGTTTTGCCGGGGGGTTATAAATCTGTCTATTTATTTTTAAATATACATCTTAAATAGATGAACAGTGTGGCATCTGGGTATCATTAGTTTTGATACGTAATGATAGTGGTAATACTGATAACATTAGTTACATCAATAATACTGATGTAATAATATTCTAAATATTAAAATTAAAGTTATAAACTCGTTAGTGTTAGCTCCACCATGTATGTAATCCTTCATCATTTAATTATTCAATATTTTAATACGCAATCCTAATAACAATAGTAATATTATTTAAGTATAGGTAGTAAAATCATCTTTCAACTTCTAATCTGTACATCTACATATTGATTTTAAAATATTGTATAGAAATATGCATAATAACATTTCTAATTTCTACCTCTATTCTAATTCTTAATAGAACAAATCTTTTTTTTTGCTAATGTAACTATATATATATATATATATATATATATATATATATATATATATATATATATAAATTTTTATTATACATTTTCCTTTGTTATGCATCACATTTCCATTTCTGCAACAACAGTGTATTGCCCGTATCAAATCTTATATTAGGAAGTATTCTATTTCTATCCATCATCTCTTGCCCGTTTTAGTATTTCAATTCTTGTTGATTTTTTGGCACGTCTCCCATACTCCTCCCTTGGGATTTTGTATCTCGGTGCATCATTCATATTTGATCGAAGTATTTCATCTGTCTCTACACCTACCTCTCCCTACCCTTGCCTTTTTTCTGCCCCTTTGTGCCACCCCTGGACTCCTTCACCTAAACTTTCAGGGCTCAATTCACTTCTGCTCGCCCAGAGGACCTCTCGTGAACACCCGCAGCCTCCCTCTTCCTTCCTCCATGTTTATGGCAGCGCAAATCACGCTGAATAATATTTTTACAAGGCTCACCCAAACATGTGAGTCTTGCATACTTCTCAGCTCAGCGAGAATGAAGCTGAGAAGTATGCAAACAAAGAATCCCATCATTTCTTCAGAGGGGGGGGGGAGGGAAAGAGGGGCAGAAAGCTGCATACGAAGAGTCCGTTTACATTAACACGCGGGACAACTTTAAAAACGCAAACCGAAATTGCTAGATGGGTCGGGGAACTGACATGTAAATCTAAACTTTTTAAGAGTCCAAATATGAAATAAATGGGGGTAGGGGTGGGGAACTGTATATTCAGATGGTTTTTTTAAATGAAAGAAGATGGCAACCAAAAGAAATAGGGCTGGGATAGAGAAGGGCGTTTTCGACTAGGAGTATGACAGATTTTATTTTCATGGGCTCCAAGATCACCACAGATGGGGACTGCAGCCAAGGAATTAAAAGACGCTTGCTCCTGGGGAGGAAAGCTATGGCAAATCTAGACTGCTTACTAAAAAGCAGAGACATCACCCTGCCAACAAAAGAGCGTATAGTCAAGGCTACGGTTTTCCCAGTTGCAATGGATGGCTGTGAAAGTTGGACCATAAGGAACGCTGAGTGCCAAAGAATGGAGGCCTTTGAACTCTGGTGCTGGAGAAGACTCCTGCGAGCCCCTTGGACTGCAAGGCGATCCAACCGGTCAGTCCCAGAGGAGATCAACCCTGACTGCTCTTTAGAAGACCAGATCCTGAAGATGGAACTCAAATCCTTTGGCCACCTGATGAGAAGGAAGGACTCCCTGGAGAAGGCCCAAATGCTGGGAAAGATTGAGGGCAAAAGAAGAAGGGGACGGCAGAGAACGAGGTGGCTGGATGGAGTCACAGAAGCAGTCGGCATGAGCTTCAATGGGCTCCAGAGGATGGAAGGCCTGGAGGAATGTTGTCCATGGGGTTGCGATGGGTCAGACATGACTTTGCAACTAACAACATGATTGCAAGTGCTAAAGCAGGAAGGATATGTTTTTATATCTCTTAAATACATCAAATTATTTATATAGATAATTGCACATGTAGCCTGCTGGCTCTTTAAAATGGTATTGTGTAATGTTAAGTATATTGTATTGTGACAGCTTTCTGCTAAGAGAGAAACAGTGAGAGTAGAGATCATGCAAATTAACACTTGGCAGTGAAATAAACACCTCTCCTTTTCTCGCAATATCGCACTTCAAAAACATGGTAACCGATCAGGAAAGACAACAACCCAAAAAAAGATCCTTCACATCACAGATGGAACGGTGGGATTTACTGGCGTGACAAGAGGTCAGGGCTACCGGCTGGTAAGATTTGCACTTTTTATTGCAACACTGTGTAGATAAGCCAAAATGTGTTATTTCCAATACTTTCTACCTACCTCTTAAACAACTATCCAAAGCATTTCAAATCCCGAGAGGAAGAGATGAATGGATCTGATTAAGGCAATCGTAATAAAGTCATAACTTCCATCTTCAGAGGCAATCTACCACTGAACTAATCCGGATTGTGATTAAATAATAGAGATGATGGTGGGGGGGGAGACAATTTGCTGGCAGATGAGTTTTGTGGCTATTGCACCCTGATGAGACTCAGCTTCCACCACTCTTAATTTGTTAAAAAACAGTCCATAGGTAGCCTCTCTGGAGCCAAACTAGGAAATTCTACCTTTTTCAAAATGGAAAATTCCCAGGCCAAGAACTTGGAAGAAGAGAAAAATATATCTTGTGTAGACCTGAGGTGGGCAGGCTGATTTCTTTCCCGCAGCTTTTTCATACAGCACCCCTCAGTAAAAAAAAGAAAAGAAAAGAAAATTGCACAGGTCAATTGCTGGAGTGTCGCAAAAGCCTTGAAAATTCTTTCCATACCACCCTCTAGCCAAATTCTTACTGGAAGGTTCTGCATTACATCACGTAAGAGGAACCTAATTTTTTAGAAGTGAATAATAAGAGATTACTGGTGTCGTTTGGGTACCTGTGAATATAAATGTGCAACGAGAAACTTCTCTATGGGTAAATGAAATGCACTGTATTTCCCTAAGTGACATGTTCCATTTTCTTTTATTATCTTCTTCTTTTATTCTTCTTCTTTAACTCTGCTAAACACTCTGCTAATGACTCCCTCAACACTGTCAAACTATTCACTAAGTCTGCATTACTATTACTATTAGTCTTCTCATCGTTCCTATCACCCATCTCCTCCCACTTCTGACTGCACGGCTATAACTTTGTTGCTTGTATCCTTTCGATTTATATTGACTGTTTCCTAGTATGATTTGATTGCTTATTTGTACCCTATGACTATCATTAAATGTTGTACCTTATGATTCTTGATGAACATATCTTATTTTTTCTTTATGTACACTGAGAGCATATGTACTGAAGACAAATTCCTTGTGTGTCCAATCACACTTGGCCAATAAAGAATTCTATTCCATTCTCTATATTCTACGCTACTCTACTCTACTCTACTCTACTCTACTCTACTCTACTCTACTCTATTCCACTCCACTCTCCACTCCACTCCACTCCACTCCACTCCACTCTACCTATTCTATTCTATTCTATTCTATTCTATTCTATTCTATTCTATTCTATTCTATTCTATTCTATTCTATATAGCCCAACAAGACAGACACAGACTTCAGAGGATCATTAGGACTGCAGAAAAAAACAATGGCTACCAACCTGCCTTCCATGGAGGACCTGTATATTGCACGAGTCAAAAAGAGGGCTGGGAAAATATCTACAGACCCCTCACATCCTGGACATAAACTGTTTCAACTCCTATCCTCAAAACGACGCTATAGAGCACTGCATACCAGAACAACTAGACACATGGACAGTTTTTTCCCCGAACGCCATTTCTCTGCTTAACAACTAATTCCCTCAACATTGTCAAACTATTCACTAAGTCTGCATGACTATTACTATTAATCTTCTCATCGTTCCTATCACCCATCTCCTCCCACTTACGACTGTATGACTGTAACTTGTTGCCTGTATCTTCACAATTTATATTGATTGTTTCCTAGTATGATTCAATTGCTTATTTGTATCCTATGACTATCATTAAGTGTTGTTCCTTACGATTCTTGATGAATGTATCTTCTCTTTTTATGTACATTGAGAGCGTATGCACCAAAGACAAATTCCTTGTGTGTCCAATCACACTTGGCCAAGAATAAAGAAAATAAAGATAAGAATTTCCCTATAGATCTGACTAGCAAAAGATTGGGGGGGAGAGAAAGTATTTGGAGGGTAGAGGGGATCACTAGGCAGAGGGGAAGAAGGGATCCTTGGCTTTGGGAAATTTTTTGGGAAGGGCTTTTTTGATTGCTCTCAGCCTCTTTTACAATTTCAGTCTGCACTGCCATGCCAAACTGCAGGGCCTTGTAAGCCAATTTTTGCACTTAAGGGGACAAGATGTCAAAAGGGGGGAAACCAGCTGGGCCTGCTCTAAGCAGGGCCCTGTTATTGAGCAGGCATTTCCAGTATGAGAGGGGAGCTAATGGTGTGTGTTTCATTTATACTCCCTTTCTGAGTGGGAAAGGAAAGGAAAGGGAAGGGAAGGAAAAGAGAGGAGAGGAGAGGAGAGGTAAGGAAGGGGAGGGGAGGGAAAGGAAGCGGTAAAGGAAAGGGGAGGGGAGGAGAGGAGAGGGAAGGGAGAGGAAGGGAAGGGGAAGGGGAGGAGAGGGGAAGGGAAGGGAAAGGAAGCGGTAAAGGGAAGGGAAGGGGAGGGGAGGAGAGGAGGGGAGAGGAAGGGAAGGGGAGGGGAAGGGAAAGGAAGCGGGAAAGGAAAGGGGAGGGGAGGGGAGGGAGAGGAAGGGAAGGGGAGGAGAGGGGAAGGGAAGGGAAAGGAAGCGGGAAAGGAAAGGGGAGGGGAGGGGAGGGAAGGGAGAGGAAGGGGAGGAGAGGAGAGGGGAAGGGAAAGGAAGTGGTAAAGGGAAGGGAAGGGGAGGAGAGGGAAGGGAGGGGAAGGGAAGGGAAAGGGAGCAGGAAAGGAAAGGGAAGGGAAGGAGAGGAGAGGGAAGGGAGAGGAAGGAAAGGGGAAGGGGAGGAAAGGAAAGGGAAGGAAAAGAGAAAGGGGTCCCTGCGAATTTTGTTGCCGACTAAAGAGAATATAGAATAAATTCAATATAAATCCCTGTTTGCCGTCCTGGGGTTCTCTGGGGTCTCGCCGCTGGTGCTTTTAACATCTGGCTTCGCTGGAACTAAGGAGCGCCCCGCCCCGTCTCCCCAATCCGTGGCTGGCAAAGCATGCCAATCAGCCCCTTTCTCTTGCGCTCTGTCCTCTGCGGTGCCACCTCGCGCTTTGAGCCTCCTGTTCTCCCTAAAGCCTCGGGGAGATCTTTCGAAACCCCCCCCCCGGCCGGGGGCTCCCTCGGGGAGGGATTGGACGGCCTCCGGAGGCGTGGCCCCGGTGACGTCAGCAGAGGCATGAATGAGCAGAGCGAGAACTTTCCCACCAGCTCCCATTGAGCTTTTCCGTCCCGTGGCAGCTGGGCTTGGTTGGGTTGGCTCGCGTGAGTCAACTCTCCGGGAAGGGGGAACGCGGGAGGCAGCGGTGGTGGGACCAGCCTACTACAACATGGGCAGCCTGCCGGGGCTCAGCGGGACCCTCCTGGTGCTCCTGCTCCAGACACTCCGGAGCTCCCAGAGCCACGAAGGTAAGAAGCTGCGCGTGGAGCTGCTTCGGGGAGGCTCGAATCGGAGGCGCGGGTGGCGGTCCCTTCTCTCCTCGCCTCTCCCCGTCCGACCTCTCCCGTTCTGGCTAAGCCTCATTGGGCTTTGGGGCAGGAAGGGACATCTAGATTCTCTCCCCCCCCCCCTCCACATTCCCGGCCTCTGGAACTGAGACTGAAGTTGTCGGGGGCTCCCTCCCTCCCTCTCTCACACACACTCTTTCTCTCACTCCTGTTATTCTATTCTATTCTCTCTCTTTCACTCCCTCTCTCCCATTCTATTCTATTCTCTCTCTCCCTCTCTCTTTCTCTCTCCCTCTCTCACACACACTCTTTCTCTCACTCCTGTTATTCTATTCTATTCTCTCTCTTTCACTCCCTCTCTCCCATTCTATTCTATTCTCTCTCTCCCTCTCTCACACACACTCTTTCTCTCACTCGTTATTCTATTCTCTCTTTCTCTTTCACTCCCTCTCTCTCGCATTCTGTTCTATTCTATTCTCTCACTCTCTCTGTCTCTCTCACTCTCTTACACACACTCTTTCTCACTCCTATTCTATTCTATTCTCTCTCTCTCAATCTCTCTGTCTGTCTCTCTCTCACTCCCTCTCTCTCCTATTCTATTCTCTCACTCTCTCACACACACATTCTATTCTCTCTCTCCTACTCTCTCTCACACACTCTCTCTCTTACACACACACACTCACTTCTGTTCTATTCACTCTCTCACACACACTCTTTCTCTCACTCCTCTTATTCTATTCTATTCACTCTCTCTCACACTCTCTCAAACACTCTCACTCTCTCTCATTCACTCTCTCTCTCTCTTTCACACACACACACTCTTTCACTCCTCTTATTCTATTCTATTCACTCTCTCTCACTCTCTCAAACACTCTCACTCTCTCTCATTCACTCTCTCTCTCTCTTTCACACACACACACACACTTTTTCTCTCACTCCTCTTATTCTATTCTACTCTCTCTCACACACACGCTCTCTCTCTCTCACACACACACACACACCGGCGTGAGCCCCAGCCTTCTCGCGATTCGCGCTGCCGAAGCTGCTTTTCTCCCAACCTTGGCAAAGGTTAATCTGTGTTTCCCTTTAGAGCGAAGTTGGGATGCCTGGAGGAAAGAGAGGAAGGAAAGGGGGGGGGGGGTGTAGGACTGGCATGCCAGATCTCCCGGGAAGGGGGGGGGGGACGGGGACTGGAGGAAGGTGGTTGGAAGCAGCCAGAAGTTAAAGTAATATGGCCGAGGAAAACCAACCGGCCACAATGCCTTGGCGGCTGTGGTGCCACTTTGCTCCGAAGAGGAGGGTGCAGCAGCAGCAGCGCAGTTCCGGGGCGGCTGGGCAAAGTGGGAACGGCGCCACACAGACACACCCTGAAATGACTGCCTTGTTTTACTTCCAAGGTGTGTCTGGGGAAGCGGGGGGGGGGGGGGGGGGGGGAAGAGAGGCGGAGGCCCAGGATTCAGTTCCACCACCACACTCCTTCCCTCCCCAGAGAGTGTTTGACTTCACATTGCCGGTTGCCCCAAGTGCGGGAAGAATTAGAATAGAATAGAATGGAATAGAATAGAATTCTGTATTGGCCAAGTGTGATTGGACACACAAGGAATTTATCTTCGGTGCATAAGCTCTCAGTGTACATGAAAGAAGATACATTCGTCAAGAATCATAAGGTACAACAGTTAATGATAGTCATAGGGTACAAATAAGCAATTAAATCATACTAGGAAACAATCAGATAGATGATAGAAAGAAAGAAAGAAAAGAAAGAAAGAAAGAAAGAAAGAAAGGGAAGGGAAGGGAAGGGAAGGGAAGGAAGGAAAGGAAAGGAAAGGAAAGGAAAGGAAAGGAAAGGAAAGGAAAGAAGGAAAGGAAAGGAAAGGAAAGGAAAGGAAAGGAAAGGAAAGGAAAGGAAAGGAAAGGAGGAAAGGAAAGAAGGAAAGGAAGAAAGAAAGAATTAATTCTTTATTGGTCAAGTGTGATTGGACACACAAGGAATTTGTCTCCGGTGCATGCGCTCTCAGTGTACATAGAAAGACAAGATACACTCGTCAAGAATCATAAGGTGCAACACTTAATGACAGTCATAGGGTACAAATAAGCAATCAAATCATACTAGGAAATAATCAATATAAATCGTAAGGATACAAGCAACAAAGTTACAGTCATACAGTCGTAAGTGGGAGGAGCTGGGTGATGGGAACGATGAGAAGATGAATAGTAGTGCAGACTTAAGTGAATAGTTTGACAGTGTTGAGGGAATTATTTGTTTAGCAGAGTGATGGCGTTTGGGAAAAATAACCTGTCCTTGTGTCTAGTTGTTCTGGTGTGCAGTGCTCTATAGCGTCGTTTTGAGGGTGGGAGTTGAAACAGTTTATGTCCAGGATGTGAGGGGTCTGTAGATATTTTCCCAGCCCTCTTTTTGACTCGTGCAGTACACAGATCCTCCATGGAAGGTAGGTTGGTAGCCATTGTTTTTTTTTTCTGCCGTTCTAATGATCCTCTGAAGTCTCTGTCTGTCTTGTTGGCTTGCGGAGCCAAACCAGACAGTTATAGAAAATTAGAAGGGCCCACACAAACCCCTGGTGTAGCTATCGTTCAACATCACCGGATAGGCGAAACACGGACTTCGTATTGTACTCGGACATGGCCACAGACCGAATAAAACTGCAGAACACTGCAGGGAAAATAGTCAGCAGGGTGGGGGCATTTAGAAAAAGTCTTGGAAGAAAGGAAAGGGAGACATAAGATATTGACAGCCCCTATGTAGATGGAAACACCCTCCCCCAGATTTGGGGGGGGGGAGCAATCTAGGCTGTTCGAAAGTGTCTCGCCACATCCTGTGTTTGGGGGTCCTCGAATTGGAGGCAGGTCATTCTCAAAAAGTTTAGGATTTGTGGGCCCTGAAAAGCTTATGAATTAAGCAGCTTTGCGCGCTTTGTAGAATCGGGGGGTCGTCTCTAACTGAAAGTTAAAATTATCTCTATTTAAAAAAAAAAAAAAAAAAACACCTGAAGATTGTACCTCTGTACAATCGAAAAATGACATAGGAAGGATATAGTTGTGTGAAATTAAGACCAGCTGCCTGCAATTACTGCAGGTTCGAATTTCGCCAAGGCTCAAGGTCGACTCAGCCTTCCATCCTTTCTAAAGTGGGTAAATTGAGGACCCAGTTTGTGGGGGCAATAAGCTGACTTTGTATAAATATACAAAAGGATGAAGGCTATTGCTTAACGCATTGTAAGCCGCCCTGAGTCTCCGGAGAAGGGCGGCATATAAAATTAAAAAAAAAAAAAAATTACAGGAGGCTTGAGGCCTCTGGTGTCTTTTGAGAGGTGACTTCTTTTCAGGAAGATGGAAAACAGAGAATGGGCTAGAGCAAGGGGTGTGAAACTCAAGGCCGGCAGGGTGCTTAGATCTGACCCACAGTGCCTCTGCCAGCGAAAATGGAGGACAGGGTGGGCTCCGTTTTCGCTGGCAGAGGGCTGCAGAAGGCCCTTGTGGGCGAAAACGGAGCATGAGAGCCCGGTTTTTTTGGGCAGAGCACTTGGGCCACAGGTGCCCCAGACACGAGTGATGTCAAGGTGGCCACCTCCACCCCCTCCAGACGCGGGGTCAAACACAACCCTAATGCAGCCCTCCGTGATATCGGGTTCGACACTCCCTGGGCTAGAGGGAGAGTTTCTCTCCTTTGGGAAGGGGGGGGGGGATTTTATATTGAAACCTATGGGGATATAAATATGATATTGAATGGCCTGTGTCTGAAGCTTTCTGTGAAATGATACGCTTGGGATCCAACCCACACAAGCAAGGAAGCATGATGTGGTCCTGTTGCATTTTCTGCTCTTCGGGCTGACCGCTTGAATTGGAGAAGAAGTGGGGGGGGGGGTCTTCTCGCCCAGATGAGAAAGCAACTGGATTTTTTCTTTTTTTAAAAATTTGATTTATATGCCGCCCTTCTCCGGAGACTCAGGGCGGCTTACAATGCGCTAAGCAATAGCCTTCATCCTTTTGTATATTTATACAAAGTCAGCTTATTGCCCCCACAAACTGGGTCCTCAATTTACCTACCTTAGAAAGGATGGAAGGCTGAGTCAACCTTGAGCCTTGGCGAGATTCGAACCTGCAGTAATTGCAGGCAGCTGGTCTTAATAACAGGGTGCTTTAGACCACTGTACTACCTTTTGAATGATTTGAAAATCATTGCCCAAGGGAGGGGAGGGAATCGTCCCGATTCTGCCGCCTGGTTATGTAACTACGGACCCAGCGATGGTGCCGAGGGTTCAGACCAGACTGAGCAATGAAGGCCCATAGTTTGGCTGCCATCGAAGGAGGCGGCTGGCCAGGGAAGGGCCCTGAATCAACACCGGGAGAGCCCAGCTGATTGATCGGCATATCGGAAAGGAAGTGGCTTCATAGAATAGAATTAGAATAGAATTAAAATAGAGTAGAGGAAGAGGAAGAGAAAGAGGAGAAAGAGGAAGAGAAGGCTCAGAAGCAGCTGTTTTCCCTTCATTATGGGAGGGGGGGAGCCTCCTGCCACCCACCCACCCACCCCCGCCCGGCCTCCCAAATGAGCAGTTCCAAAGTTGAGCCTTTCCTTGTTTAGCAATGCAGGACAGGATCCTGGGCTGAAATGCTTCTGGATTCAGGGCAGAAGGTTTTCAAAGATCCAGAAAGGAGGAAACTGGCAAGGCCGCTTCCCAGCCACTTTCCACCTGGCCAAGGCCTCCCAGTCTCGCAGGAGGAGGAGGAGGAGGAGGGGCAGAGGAAAACTTTGAAGCCTTCCAGGGCAGCCCTTCCGCCGAGTGAGCGAGCAAGTCTGGGCTTATCCCTAGAAGGATGACGCCATGTCCCGAATGCCAACATTCAACCCTGTATAGTTTCTCGGGTTCTCCGCATGTCCCATCTCTTGAAGATTGGTGAAATTATCTCTCTCTCTCTCTCTCTCTAAAACAAGCATTGGCTAAATCAAGGCTATATTATAGGAGCAGGTGGCTCGGTGGCTGAGACACTGAGCTTGTCGATCACAAAGGTCGGCAGTTCGAATCCCCTAGTACAGGTCTCCTCCGTGAGTAGGGGGTTGGGCTGGATAACCTCCAAGGTACTTTCCATAACTGTTAAAGCCAGCAACTGGGACCAACCAGGCACCCCAAGAGGGGAGCACGAGATGAGTCCCTCTCGCCAGCTTGCCCTCCTCTTCACAGCCACGGCATGGTCCCCGCTCTCCCTTCGGCCCCAGTTTTGGCCCAGGGAGAGGAAAGGCTGCCCCTGGGAGGTGGGGACAGAGACACCCCCCCCCCAAAGTCAGCCATCTCTCCCGGCTTTCTTAAAGCATCTGGGGTGGCAGCCTGGCAGAGGCGAGGGGCCCTAGTGCTGCTGCTTTGAGAGACGGGAGCTGAGCTTGCCCAGGGAGAACTCCCCCACCCCTCCCGTGCGCAGACCCACAAGGCAGGGGAACCTCTTCCAAACCTCAACTCCGAAGGGCCGTGCTGGGCTTGCAAAAAAAGGCAGGAATGAAGTTAATGAAGAGGCAGGAGGGCCGTCTGGCTTCTAATTATGGTGGCGGGCTGGGTTGTGTGTGGGGGGGGGAGCAGGAGGGAGAGATCTGTCCAGTAAGCAGTTCCCCTCCTGGCCCTCTTTTCCAGTCCCGGCTCTTCTCCGAGTCTGGTGTGGCAATAGCAGAACAGGCCCTCCTGCGTTGGCTCTCCCAAAACCGCATCTTCCAACCCGAGACGAGAGGGCGGTGGCGCAAAGAATCACTCTTCGCATTTCCCTCGTTCCTAAACCTGCCTGCCAAACCTCTCTCGGGGCTGATCTGCAATAATGTTTAGCAGCATTGTGGTGGGATGTGTCTTCCTTCCAGTTTTGCCTAAATTGAATTTATTTCAAATCTCCAAAAAAAGCCCACAACCGATGACAAAAGGGGGTAGGCGACTGTCTGTGCTCTAATCGGGAGGAACTGTCCCGGGGGCCTCTGAAGCGCCCCGTATCAGTTGGGGTGCCGATGGTTGTGAGGCTTCATGCAAAGGCAGATACTGAATTCCTGCCTGCAGCTTTCTCCTTGCAGTCTCTCTAGACTTTTCTCTCTGCCTTCGGACCCATCTTTGTTGTTGTCGTTAGTTGCGAAGTCGCGTCCGACCCATCACGACCCCATGGACAACATTCCTCCAGGCCTTCCATCCTCTGGAGCCCATTGAAGCTCATGCCGACTGCTTCTGTGACTCCATCCAGCCACCTCGTTCTCTGCCGTCCCCTTCTTCTTTTGCCCTCAATCTTTCCCAGCATTTGGGCCTTCTCCAGGGAGTCCTTCCTTCTCATCAGGTGGCCAAAGGATTTGAGTTCCATCTTCAGGATCTGGCCTTCTAAAGAGCAGTCAGGGTTGATCTCCTCTGGGACTGACCGTTTGGATCGCCTCGCAGTCCAAGGGACTCACAGGAGTCTTCTCCAGCACCAGAGTTCAAAGGCCTCATCTATTATCTATTATCTATTGTCATCCATTTTAGGATGACAATAAATGAAGGACGAGGAGTTCCCCACCTATTTTGGAAGGGCGGGGTTTTTTTGGTGTGAGTCACCTAAAGTATTGATTCTGCCCCCCCCCCCTTTTTTTTGGAAAGTTAAAATTGTGGTACAATTAAACTTTGAGGATTAATTATAACAAATCAATGCCCTTTTTTAAAAAAAAAACAAACTAATTTTAACCCCTTGCTTTCAGTAGCTATGTTCAATCAGGTTTTTTTTTTTTTTTTGGTCTTTGTAGCTTCCTTTCCAATGATTTAAGCCTCCTAGCTTGGCTGTCTCAGGAATTCTGGGAGTTGAAGTCCACAGGTTGTAAAAGAGCCACATTTGCCTACCCCTGTCCTAGACCAATTGGTTTCAGACAGGTCAGATAAATTTCATAAGTATATAAATGTTACACCCCCACCCCCGCTCATCCAGGATGGCAAACCCAGGGTTTAAGGCCTGTTCTTGTTCAGAAAGGCAGACCCGGGGGGAGGGGGGGAGCGGGTAATTCTGGAATTTATGGATGTATGGAACGCTGCTTCCTTGCCTTTGGACTTGCTGGCTTCCTTTAGAGTTCTGGAAACTGGCTGTGATTATCATAGACGTTTGCCATGTTTTAAACCCAGGGACGAGGTGGCTCAGTGGCTAAGACACTGAGCTCGTCGATCGAAAGGTCGGCAGTTCAGCGGTTCGAATCCCTAGTGCTGCGTAACGGGGGTGAGCTCCTGTGACTTGTCCCAGCTTCTGCCAACCTAGCAGTTCGAAAGCACGTAAAAAAAAAAATGCAAGCAGAAAAATAGGGACCACCTTTGGTGGGAAGGGAACAGCGTTCCGTGCGCCTTTGGCATTGAGTCACGCCGGCCACATGACCACGGAGATGTCTTCGGACAGCACTGGCTCTTCGGCTTTGAAACGGAGATGAGCACCGCCCCCTAGAGTTGGGAACGACTAGCACACATGTGCGAAGGGAACCTTTACATTCACCTTTAAACCCAGGAACTCCAGAGATTTTCTTTCTTTTTCTTTCTTTCTTTCTTTTTCAAAACAAGTCTTTCTGACCCCTTGTGGTTTGAATTCAAATCCCACCAATTCTGTAAACTCGGCTGATTGGGGTAAATTATTGAAAAATGTCCACCTCGGTTGTAATTGTTCAGATGAGGCTGCCAGAATGGCAGCTTCCTTGAGTCTCCCTAATCTGTGGGGTGGGGTGGGGTGGGGTGGGGTGGGGGGAGGTTTCTCAGGAGGATAGGCTTCTGCATGTGCTCAGAAAAACTCCCTCTTAGGGCATCAACGTTGTTTTGGCTTGGCCGGTGTTGCGGTATTATTCAAATCATGCAAAAAAAATTTTTTTTAAAAAATCTAGAGGTTCTTTAAAAGCCAACTTTTGATTTGAGGTTTCACCGTTGTCAGGCTCCACTGCAATTCATCCCCAATGTCACTGACGGGCAAATTCCTCTGAACCGCTTTGCTATGAATCCTTAGCCAGGCGTGGAATTGTGGGCTCTCCCGCCCCCTCCTCCCGCCCCAGCTTTGCATGGAATTGAAAAACAGGCAGTTAAAAAAAAAAAAAAATCTGCACGCTTGTAAGAAGAGGGTGAAGTTTAAAATTAACTCTGGAAGTTGGTGGGAAAGAAAAGCTGTTCCAGATGTTGCTTACAGGCACTCTGGGAAGGAGACTGTGATTTTTTAAGCTCCTCTCCCTGTTTTATACGAGGGTTTGGAACTGAAACCAATATACAGAGCTAGATTGAGAGGAGGGGGGGCTGTAAAGTGGGGTGGATTGAAGCCCAGGCCTGACTGACCCAAAAGTTCACAGGGTGTCTCTCACTGGCTCCCTCGTGGAGGCTGCCTAACCTCCCATAGGGTTACTGGGAGGGCGAACCAGTAGTAAAAAAAAAAAAAAAAAAGCTACCAGTTGGTCCCAATGATCAGCTGTGCTGCACGATTTCCAACGATCAGCTGTATTTCCAACGATCAGCTATATTTCCAACGATCAGCTGTATTTCCAACAATCAGCTGTATTTCCAACAATCAGCTGTATTTCCAACGATCAGCTGTATTTCCAACGATCAGCTGTATTTCCAATGATCAGCTGTATTTCCAACGATCAGCTGTATTTCCAACGATCAGCTGTATTTCCAACGATCAGCTGTATTTCCAACAATCAGCTGTGCTGCATGATTTATATTCGCTAGAAAGTAGGAAAGCATGCCCGGGCAGCGAACTTGTGGCAAACCGCGGAGGATTTCACCACTGGGTCGGATGTCCACCTGCTGCGGGGTGCGGCACGGCACCCCTTTTTTGAAACGTGCAGTATTCTTAGACGAGGAAGTGTCCCTTGGGCGGTCTGTGATACGGAAGAGACTTTTAATGCATGCAAAGCCTCACCTTCTATACCCCTGACGATTGGCTTAGTCACCTTTTGTCTCTCGCAAGACTCTCCCAGCGCTCGGGTCAAAAAGCAAGGATTCGAAGATGACACATATCAAGGTAACATGGCGGCAAGCCAGAATTAAACCACCTTTGGCTCTTCCAAGGGCCCCCTCTGTTGCCAGGAGCCCATAGAGGAGGGGAAAGAGTCACAGGGAACAGGATACTCCATGGCTCGGATCTTGGACAGGTGGGGAATGTTTCCATAGCTGCAGAGCAGCTACTGCAAAACATATTTCATGCACCTCTGTAACTGTCTGGTTTGGTTCTGCAACCCAACAAGACAGACACAGACTTCAGAGGATAATTGGAACTGCAGAAAAAACAATTACTACCAACCTGCCTTCCATTGAGAATCTGTCTACTGCACGAGTCAAAAAGAGGGCTGTGAAAATATTGACAGACCCCCTCACATCCTGGACATAAATTGTTTCAACTCCTACCCTCAAAATGACACTATAGAGCAGTGCACATCAAGACAACTAGACACAAGAACAGGAAAGAGAGAGAAAGGAAAGGAAAGGAAGGGAAAGGGAAGGGAAGGGAAGAAGGAAGGAAGGGAAGGAAAGAAGGAAAGAGAGAGAGAAAGAAAGAAAAAGAAAAAGAAAGGAAGGAAGGAAGGAAGGAAGGAAAGGAAGGAAGGAAGGAAGGAAGGAAGGAAGGAAGGAAGGAAGGAAGGAAGACTAACTCTTCTGGCTAGGTCTTTTCAGCTCATAGGAAACTTGCTCTGGTTTTTTGGTTCTTGTTTTTGATTTCACGCCATGAGGCTGCGATAACAAATCTCAAAGCATGCTCATCCCACGGGCAGCCACTTTTCTTGGATCTTAAAAGTAGGTAGGGATTTCTTAAAGGGTTGCACAATGGAGGGACTTGAGACTAAGCTCGGAAAGATTTATTTAAACTTTAAACTGACTGCCCCCCCTCCCCCCGGACATTCTTGGGAGGAAAACATACACACAATCTAAACATTTCAAGCCGCACCAGGGTTGTTTAAACAAGTATGTTTTGCACTGCACAACGAGAAGGAGAATAGCTACTATTATTGTGCACACAGGTGTGAGTGACAGCGTACAGTGGGTTTCCGACTAAAATGTGTTCTAAGATGAAAAAGATGTCGGACGTTCTGAAAAATTTTTGATCATAGATGAAAATCATTCCAAATAGTTCTCTTTTCCCTAAGCTCAGTTTTGTTTTGTTTTTGCAAACCCAGAGGGGGAAAAACATGCCCCTCCCTCTTTGTCCCGACAGAGGGGATGGAATCTTATTCTACAGGCAACAACGCTGCTTCTAGGATTTTCCCAGGGTGCCTCACTTATATAAGCCAGACTTCCAGCATATTCTAATCCAGGGGTCGGCAACCTTAAACACTCAGAGAACCATTTGGACCCATTTCCCACAGAAAAGAAAATACCGGGAGCCACAAAACTCTTCTCGTGCTTACTATTTCCTGAGCAGCCACAAAACTAGCCTACGTAGTTGAATTAAATGTTCTGTTTTCTTCTGAAGCTTTTCTTCTCTTGGATTTATCCATGGTTGGCCTACCGGGGGTTGAAAAGCTCAATAAATTGCGTGCCGGCAGGTGTTGCACACTGGCAGTTGTGAGGCATATTGTGTGTGACGGAGCCGCAGCAGAGGAGTGAAAGAGCCACATGCGGCTCCAGAGCTGTGGGTTGCTGACCCTTGTTCTAACCGAACGTTGTTGCTCATTTTACGTTGGAATATTTTAAGAACGTTTTGTTATTGAAGGATTCCTTTTGCTGGCTCTCCTCTAACTAAGCTCTCCTCTGTTGGATGGTTAGCATTAATTGCTCCCCTTAGGACTCTACACAGCTGCCGCCAGATTAAGAGACCTCTTGCTCCATTGTGTTCTCAATCTTACTTGGGTGTCCAATCACACTTGGCCAATAAACTTCTATTATTCTATCTATTCTATTCTATTCTATTCTATTCTATTCTATTCTATTCTATTCTATTCTATTCTATTCTATTCTATTCTATTCTATTCTATTCTATTCTATTCCCCGCCTGCCAAAAAAGTGGGTGGAAATGTCTGTGCGTCTTATAGAGCAAATATGGGCCCATTTTTGGTCTCCCAAACCCTGTGCATGTCCTGTTTTTGTCCTCCCCAGCGTCCAGAAGCACTCTGCAGGCTAAAAATGGGCCCGTTTTTGGCGTCCGGAGGGCCCGTTTTTGCCCTGGCGTTTCAGCCTCCTCAGGGTCAGGAAGGCTGAAAATGGGACGCGCGGAGGCCAAAAACTCTCCCCCCCCTTGTTTTCCTTCTCTAAACCTAGGTGCGTCATATGGTCCGGTGCGTTTTATAATCTGAAAAATATGGTAAATCCTGTGGGCATAGCCACTGACCTGATGTGGCAAGCACATGCATAGAAATAGGTGACTCGGGGAGAAAATTAACCTTTTCCTATTGAGCATTCTGCTCCCAGGGATTAGCCGCTGACACAACACCTGCCTCCCTTAATAGTTAAGGGGCATCTGTTCGGAAGAGCAAATGGCATTCAATGCTCTTTACTTAAGAACCTACCTGGAGCAGGGGTGAAATCTACTTACATTCCCAACCGGTTTGGAAGTGCACTCGCAAGCACGCGTCACATGCGTGCTTGGACCCTTTGCGCAGGTGCAAACCCTTCTGTGCATGCGTAGAGGGTAAAAAACAGGTTACTTCCTGGTTAAATCCAGGAAGTAATGACGACCGGGTGGATGGGCGGAGACTCGCGCTGCCATCGCTACCGGTTCTCCGAATCACCGGTCGCCAATGCTACTGGGAGCATTTCACCCCTGATCTGGAGGTTTTAAGTCTTTGCATCTCCCTGCTCCTGCCCAAGCCATCCTCAGTTCCTCCTTGGGGGGACGGAGCTTCACTTCTCTGGGGGCAAGGGAAGGTGACAGGTTTGTAGGTTGTCTGCCAGGACTTTTTCTGTGCTGCCCTACTGTGCGAGAGGAAAGCTGCAGCTGTAAAAATCGTCTTTCTCCACCCTGAGCTCTTGGGTGCATCTTTAGAGCTTTAAAGATTTCCTATTATTGGGAATAATCACAGCACAATACACCAAAGAAATAAAATATCTGATCATCCATATCCTCACAGCAGCACGTATACTCTTTGCCCAACATTGGAAATCTGAAGTTACCCACAGAGGACAAAATAATAGCTAAAATTACAGAATGTGTAGAATTGGATAAGCTCACAAAAGAAATACAAGAGAAAGACGATACTGATTACTATTTAGTATGGCAAAGATGGTACAGCTGGCTGGAGGCAAAAATAGGAATATAAAGATAATTTTTGACTATTCAATAGAAATGCATAGAAGTAAACAAGGAGTCAATTATATATATACATATATAACCATGTAAATATGTGAATGTAGATATAGATACAAATAGAAATATGAAAATAACCCACCGTTCTAGTAACTTCTAAGAGTCAGTCATTGGACTGAATTGATGTTTGTCTGTTTTGTATGTTGTTTTAATGTATCTATGTTGGTTTGTTTTTTCAATTAATAAAAATATTAAAAATAAATAAATAAATAAAGATTTCCTATTATTTTCCCACAGTTTGAAGGGCTTATGGGGCTCAGGTGATACTGTCTAAAAGGCATCTTTTAAAAGGCGCACGTCTCCTTTTTCTTCTAGTTGTCCTGCTGGATTTTGCCAAGGCTCAGGGGGATCTCGGATGGCTCAATCATCCCTATGGAAAAGGGGTAAGTTCCAGCTCTTTCTTGCAAAATAGTCTAGAAAAAAAAGCTTGCTTTCAGCGTTAATTCGATTTTTGGAGGGCGGAAAGCATAACAAGCTTCTGCTTAAAATATTTGTTTTCATATTTAAAAAGGGAACAAATATTCTTCTGGGGGCAACAGAGACCCTTCCGGGAAGTAGGATGAAGTAGGAGAGAAGGAAGGAGAAAGTAGGACAGGAGGGAGGGAGGGAAAGGAAAGAGAAGAAGGGTTGTTGCGAAATGAGGGAAGAAAAGGGATAGAAGGGCAACTCCAAATGTAAATTAAAATGCCTTATTTTAATGCTTTAAGGAAAACATGTATATGTAGGATTAATTATGTATAAGAAAATGTACATTTTATGTTATGTGTATAAGAAAACTGAAAAAGTTTTCAAAAAAAAAGAAAAAAAAAGAACCCTTTCACTGCAGGGTCTAGATGGAGAGTAACATTAGCAGGGTGAAGAAGGTTGAACTGAAAAAAGATTTCTCCATCAGATTAAAAGAGTACAGTTATAGGATACTGCTAAACTAATTCGGTTTTGAAAGGATGGGCAAATGGGAAAAAAGAGGCCAAAATGATGATCAGGAAGTAGTTCTGGGAACCACAGCTCTAAACTTAAGAAAGCCAGGGGAATCCATCTAGGTCCACTGTTGTCCCTAGCCAATGGCTCAGTGACTAAAACGCTGAGTTTGTCGATCAAAATGTCGGCAGTTCAGCAGTTCGAATCCCAGTGCCGCATAATGGGGTGAGCTCCCGTGACGTGTCCCAGCTTCTGCTAACCTAGCACGTAAAAAAGGCAAGTAGAAAAATAGGGACCACCTTTAGTGGGAAGGTAACAGTGTTCCGTGCGCCTTTGGTGTTGAGTCATGCCGGCCACATGACCACAGAGACATATTTGGACAGCGCTGGCTCTTCGGCTTTGAAACGGAGATGAGCACCGCCCTCTAGAGTCGGGAACGACTAGCCCATATGAGCAAGGGAAATCTTTACCTTTACCTAGCCACAGTTGACAATGTGAGATTAGATGGATGTAGATTAGGAGTCTTTTATTAGAATTGGCCGTGACGGCCCAGAGCGAGGAGTTTTGTGGCTGTGCACTGTGTTAAAAGCAACACGTTGATGTCTTCTCCCTCCCTCCCTCCCTCCACCAGTGGGATCTTCTTCAGAACGTCATGAACGAATCCCTCATCTACATTTACTCAGTCTGCAACGTGCAGGAAGGCGATCAGGATAACTGGCTGAGGACCAACTGGATCTACCGAGGGGAAGCCCAGCGTATCTTCATTGAAATCCAATTCACCGTCCGGGATTGCAACACTTTTTCCCCTGGGACAGGCACCTGCAAGGAGACTTTCAACCTCTTCTACGCGGAGTCGGACGTCGACTACGGCATCAATTTCCAGAAGCGCCAGTTCCAAAAGATTGCCACGATCGCCCCCGACGAGATCACCGTGCTGGAAGACTTCACCACCCGCAACGTGAAGATCAACGTGGAGGTGCGATCGGTCGGGCCCCTCACCCGGAAGGGCTTCTACGTGGCCTTCCAGGACATCGGGGCCTGCGTGGCACTGCTCTCCGTCCGAATCTACTACAAGAAGTGTCCCGGCGTCTTCCGCAATATGGCCAGCTTCCCGGAAACCATTGCCGGGGCTGATTCGCAAGTCTTGGCCAAGGTGCCTGGCACTTGCGTGGCAGAGGCCGTGGCCACCGAGGAACCCTTCATGCACTGCAACTCAGATGGAGAGTGGCTGGTGCCTATTGGCGAGTGCCTTTGCCGAGAAGGGTACGAAAAAGACGGGGACAGCTGCAGAGGTAAGTCAACCGCGACGCTCCCTCCAGCTTCGTCGGCTGAATTTCTAGCCTGTTAGGCACTCAATAAACAACCATTTTAAAAAGTTGAGGAGGGGAAATGAAGTCAGTTCCGGCTTCTATGAAAGCGAAGCAATGGGCCGATTCTAGGACAGTGATGTTTTAACCTTTTTGGTGCCGAGTGCCAAAAGCGTGCACACACGTGTGCAAATGCATGAACGTGTGTCCGGATCTACAAAATGCAATGCAAGTGCCCCACTCTTTGAGTGTTTAAGGTAGCAGACCCCTGACCTAGCCCCTTATTCTGGGGTGGATCAAAGAGCTTTGCAGCCACACGAAATGGGAGAGCATCTAATATCCAAGGAGGGGGGATTTGCCATGGCTTTGCCTTTCCTGCGGTGAAATAAGGGGGCTCCAGGACAGAGCCTGGCCTTGGAACTGACCATCGGGAAGTGTTTGCAGCTGGATGCCTGGCAGGAGAGGAAGCACGGGGCTCCCTTGCAGCCCCTCCCCAGGTGCGGTGTGGGAAGCCGAGCAGGTGTGCTTCGGCCCTCCAGGAACCGCTGGAGAACCAGCCGATCCCTTCCCTCCAAGCTCCCTCCCTAGAGAGACACCCTCTGTCTCCTGGCTGGGGTGTGCCGTCTCTCGCTCAGTTCCTGCTCGACAAGAAGAACAGCCGGGTGGCAGGGAGACCTCAGATCGTGCAGGCACCTGGCAGAGCCAGTGAGGCCTTCTGACAGGACAGGGTTTTTTCTCTCCCCCCCCCCCCCCCCGCTTCAGAAGCTACGGCCGGGTGCCGTGCAGAAGCTGCGCAGCTCCACTCTGTCTGTGCTACCTTCCCCTCTGCGTTTCACATTGGCAGGCAGACCCAATCTCTCTCAGGTCAGGATTCAATCATGGGGCCTGACAAAGCCAGTTGTCTCCTTCCTTCGATAGGTAGAATGTTCCAGCCAGTATGTTGTATAAAGCAAGCCTAGTCCCTAAGCAGGGAGGAGGTGCCCAGGCGCATAAGGAGGCTGAGACAAGCAGATTGTGCTTCAGGAATGTGCCTGGAGTTTGGAGAGAGATATGGAGCTCTCTCAAGGTTACGGAGCCCTCTTGAGCACACACAGACTTTCCAACAGACTCCCCCCCACTTCTTTTTCTGTTCGCTATGGGGCTTATCTGATAAGCCATTATCATACTTCTCTCCCGCCTGACACGTCCCGTTTGGCCCCTGATAACCAGTGTCGCCAGGGCCCAAATGTGGAGGCGGTCCTGGGTTTTTAGGCCAGTCTTATTGGAACTCGGGTGCCCTCCGAAGTGGCTAGGCCAAAGCTTCCCTTTAAGTCCAATTTGCTTGCAGAGGGTAAATCCTTCTTCTGTTCTAGCACTGATGAGGATGCCTAGTTGGGTCTTGAAACGTCTGCAAGGAAACCACCGAGCTCAGAGAGCACCAAGGAGCCCTCATTTCAGCTCTGAGCTACAAATGTTTTCCTTTCTTGATCTCCAAGGATCCTTTGTGTGTGGGGGGGGGGGGGGGGGTGTGTGCTTCCCAAGGAAACTCCAAAGGGGAGGGGAAATGACACACCAGATTTTATTTGCGTTTCCTCAAGGCCCACTTCCAGGTGGTTCACCTCTAAAGTGCCTCTCTTGCTAGGGTTCAGGATGAGGAATTTTTTCAGCAAGTTCTCACAGTCTGTGGTCATGTAGAAGGGGATGTGATACTTCCCCGTCAAAACCCGTTCTCTCGCAGCTCCTGCAAAAGGAGAAGACTGCAGAGCAATGTGCCTGCTTGAGTGCTCCTTCAAGAGCCACTCCTCCTCTAAATGTCCCATCTGGGCCCTCCACCCTATCCAGGAGCCTGCCCTGGATGGATGCATGATGCATAAATTTCATCCACAGCTAAGGGTGAAATTCAGCCGGTTCTATCCGGCTCGGGGTGAACCGGTAGTGGCGGCTGTGTGAGGCTCCGCCCACCTGCGCGGACGTCATGACGTCCCTTTTTTGGTGATGATTTTCCTCTAGAATGGTATTCAAGCAGCCCCAATTTTCTATTTATATATACATTTCAAATTATTTGTTTAATAATTACATCTGTTTTTTCATTCATGTACACTTATATACTAACACTTTTTCTCTTTTCCCTCCCTTCCCCCTTTTCCATTTATCCAGGCGTCATCTGGATAAATATTCTTTTTATTGTCTTTTCTCTTACTTGTCTTTTCCCTATCCACTTCCTCACTCTATCTTTATTTATATTTCTTTTCTAACCAATCATTAAAATTTTCCCATGTCTTGAAATACATCGATTCCTCTTTATCTTTTATTCTCAATGTTAATCTGTTCATTTCTACACATTCTAAAATTTTCTTTATTATCTCTCCTTCCGATGGGATTTTGTCTGCTTTCCAGATTTTTGCAAAAACTATTCTAGCCACTGTTATTTTGTGAATAATCAAATATATATCTTCTTTACTATATTTCTCTGGTAGTATTCCCAATAAGAATATCTCTGGTCTTAGCTCTGTTCGTTGCTGTAGCATTTCTTCTAACCATATTGGTATTTTAGATAGTTCTTTGCGAACAGCTTTGAAAAGGAACTTACTCTTCCCATTGCCCACCTCCTTCTCTCTCCAACAGGCTGGCACACCTTCCTCTTTGCTATCTCTCTTTGCTAAGCCTGAGGGCAACCTGGCCTTGCTTAGGATCAGGCGATGCAATACGCAGAAGGCCAGGGATGAAATGCACTGGATTTCCCCAGCCTGCATTCAGCATCTAAAACTCCCAACTCTTTTAAGATCCTGGTGTTTACATTTCTGGTAACGTGTTGTCGATTCAATAGAATAGAATAGAATAGAATAGAATAGAATAGAATAGAATAGAATAGAATAGAATAGAATTTTGTATTGGCCAAGTGTGATTGGACACACAAGGAATTTGTCTTGGTGCATATGATTTCAGTATACATATAAGAAATGGTTCCGCCTTCCAATTAAGTGGACGGGTTAGTTTTTAGCAATATTAATATAATTATTTTAAAAGGGAACGAGTAAGCACCAATTTTAAAGGGCACCTAATCAGAGATTATCCTTGTTGCTGCGATATACTGATTTCAAAAGCGTTTAGAGCAGGGGTCAGCAACCTGCAGCTCTAGAGCTGCCTGTGGCTCTTTCACCCCTCTGCTGCTGCTCCCTGTCATGCAAAATATGCCTCACAACTGCCAGTGTGCGACACCCGCCGGCACGCAATTTATTAAGCTTTTCAAGCCCCCGGTAGGCCAACCATGGATAAATCCAAGAAAAGAAAAATTTCAGAAGAAAACAGAACATTTAATTCGACTACATATGCTAGTTTTGTGGCTGCTCAAGAAATAGCCAGACACGGGAAGGGTTTTGTGGCTCCCGGTGTTTTCTTTTCTGTGGGAAACGGGTCCAAATGGCTCTTTTGAGTGTTTAAGGTTGCAGACCCCCTGGTTTAGAGTTTACCTCCACTACTCCTACAAGATCTGGGCTGCAGACTGTGGCTGCCCTTTTCTGTATCCCTTGGCTGCTGTTTGCAACCATCCAGATTTTGGTAGCCTCATTTGGTAGCTCTACCTACCTGCTAATTTAATTCAGATATTAGAATTGTTTCACTGGGTTTCAGTTCGGCTATGATGTCACATAGCAGGCATTAGGGGAATAATCAATACAATAAGCGAAGCATTAAACCTGTGATTGGCGTTATGTGAATCTCCCTCTTGAATGTTAAAATACAGATTTTGAATTCTGACCAATCCAAGGGTGGAGTGGGTAGAACAAACAGCTTGCATTCTGAGTAAGAGTTTTTAAGAGATCTATACTGCTGAAAGACTCCGCAGACGATAACGTACGGTCGCAGTCAGTTCAGCAACATCCTGACTATCCATTATAACCGCCACTCCCAGTTAATACCAAGGAAGCAGCTGCTGGCACACCTGCCTGGGAAGCCCAAGGCAAGGCCTCAACATGCCTTCTAATTGCACATGGCCCCCCCTTTGGCCCCCGAGGCACAGAGAGAAGCCTTCGCTAAGGTGGGGGTGGAAGAGGGTGGCCCTGTTCCAGTTTTAAGATGCGCCCAGAATGCTTCGCCCTGTGCCAAACTCCGCTTCGCTGCTGCACAGGTCCAGACAAAAGCTGGGCCCTCTGGCCCACCGTTATGGTTAAAAAGACACACACATTTGCCCTTTGGGTTCGTGATTCGAGGATGTGCCATAGATGCTTCTAGGAACATCAACAAATCCTAAATTGCACTTGCCGCAAATCCTAGTAAATTGTCCCAAAGGTGCTTTTTCCCATTTTTCACCGGGGGTGAAATCCAGCAGGCTCTGGTAGCGGAATTTTTGAGCAGTTCGGAGAACCGGTAGCGGAAATTTTGAGTAGTTCGGAGAACTGGTAACGGAATTTTTGAGCAGTTCGGAGAACTGGCAAATACCACCTCTGGCTGGCCGCAGAGTAAGGTGGGAATGGGGATTTTGCAGTATCCTTCTGGAGTGGGGTGAGAATGGAGATTTTGCAGTATCGTTCTCCTGCCACGCCCGCCAAGCCACATCATGCCCACCAAGCCACGCCCACAGAACCGGCAATAAAAAAAATTACCACTGCCATAGACACCTAGTAAATTGTCATTCTGAGTAGACCTTCTGTAGCACCTGTTTTCCTCCTTGCTTTACTGGACCATCTCTGATAAAATAATAGCTGCAACTGGATATTCTTTTTTTTAAAAAATAATAATCCTAAAACTGAAATATACTAGTATACCAGCTCTTCTCACGCACTAAGATGGGCCAATCGTAACAGTGTTGAGATTTTGTTTGATAACAGATAATTTGCGTGAAAGATACCCTCAAATTCCATCCCTGGCATGAAAAAGCTACAAGTCAACGTTGACTAAGATGATCCAAGGGTCTGAGATAGTGGTGGAATTCAAATTTTTTTACTACCGGTTCTGTGGGCATGGCTTGGTGGGCGTGGCAGGGGAAGGATACTGCAAAATCCCCATCCCCTCCCCACTCCTGGGGGAAAGGATATTGCAAAATCTCCATTCCCACCCCACTCTGGGGTCAGCCAGAGGTGGAATTTGCTGGTTCTCCGAACTACTAAAAATTTCCGCCACCGGTTCTCCAGAACCTGCTGAATAGCACCCCTGGTCTGAGCCCTAGAGATGACAATGTACTGTACTGAAAATTTACAGAATGATGGAAATATTCTCTGGCCATTTTCTGAGCAGCTTAGAATCTTAGAATAGAACAAAGCTGGAAGGGACCTTGGAGGTCTTCTAGTCCAGCCCCCTGCTCATGCAGGAGAACCTATACTGTCAACAACTGCCCATCTGCAACTCATTTCAATGGGAGCTGCCTAAATTTCCGTGTTGGGAGTTGAAGGAATCAATAAGGAGTAAACAGTCACACCGTATATAAAAAAACATGCATTCCAAGATCTCGGTAGCCTCTTCAGCCTTGCCTGTACCGTTCTCCACCTCCATAAGGCCCCACCATCTCAGCTCTGCCCGGTACACTCTGCTCCTCCTTGAGGGAGGAAGGGCTCTGGGCACCACCCCTTCCCTCCTGCCCATTTATGGGGGCAGGTTTACTGCCGTCTCTTTGTTTCTCCGCAGACTGAAAAGGGACCACACGCAAAATAACAGGCTGAACTTTGGAGCGGCAGTGTTGTTTCTGGAGAAACCGAGGCTGTCTTTTCTTCTGTTCAACCTGTAATCTCTATTGTTTGCTTGGATTCAATCTTTGTACGATAATAAAAGTTCCAGTCTAGGTAGAAGTTTAGAAACGCAGAAAGAGTTTTAAGATATTGAATCGACAAAGCTGAAGATTTATTATTCGACCAAGGGGATGTAGAATGTTATTTGGGGCCTCAGTTATCCATGCTACCTTTTTTCTTTCTTCTTTTTCGTGCCATATCCATCATCGGACGTTGACGATCAAGTTGGTGATCCTATTTTTGTCAACAGCCGCGTGAAAAAGTGCTGCTGCAATTTGTCCAAACCAGTCCTTTAGGTTTTGAAGCCATGATGATGTTCTTCTGCCTGGACCTCATTTGCCTTCAATCTTTCCTAGGAGGATTAAGTGAAGGATGCTGTATTTTTCTGGGTGTTGCATCACATATCCGAAATATTCTAACTTTCCCTTTTTAATGGCTTTGATGATTTTCCTTTGGCTTTCCCAGGCAGCTTATTCCCTCCTCATTTGTGATTTTGTTAACCTAGTTTATATGTAACAGCCGTCTATAAATCCACATTTCAAAAGATTCTAGTTTCTTCAAGTGGTTTTCGGTCAGAGACCAACTCTCTACTCCATACTACTCTCTCTACTTTTTTCATTCTACTCACTTGAATCTCACAAGAAATACGTTACAGTCATACAGTCATAAGTGGGAGGAGATGGGTGAGAAGACTAATAGTAACAGTAATGCAGACTTAGTGAATAGTTTGACAGTGTGGAGGGAATTAGCAGAGTGATGGCATTCGGAAAAAAACTGTTCTTGTGTCTAGTTGTTCTGGTGTGCAGTGCTCTATAGTGTCGTTTTGAGGATAGGAATTGAAACAATTTATGTCCAGGATGCGAGGGGTCTGTAAATATTTTCCCAGCTCTCTTTTTGACTCGTGCAGTATACAGGTCCTCAATGGAAGGCAGGTTGGTAGTAATTGCTTTTTTTTCTGCAGTTCTAATTATCCTCTGAAGTTTGTGTCTGTCTTGTTGGGTTGCAGACCCAAACCCGACAGTTATGGGGGTGCAGATGACAGACTCAATAATTCCTCTGTAGAATTGGATCAGCAGCTCCTTGGGCAGTTTGAGTTTCCTGAGTTGGCGCAGAAAGAACAATGTTTGTTTGTTTGTTTATTGGTTCGATTTATATGCCGCTCTTCTCCGGAGACTTGGGGCCGCTTACAATGCGTTAAGCAATAGCCTTCATACTTTTGTATATACCTGCTTAGTAGGGTTTTTGCCCCCCCCCAAGCAGTGTTCTTTTTTATACAAAGTCAGCTTATTACCCCCACAATCTGGGTCCTCATTTGTGGACCTCATTTGTTGTGCTTTTTTAATGACATTTTTGATGTTAGGGGTCCATTTTAGGTCTTGAGATATGATAGAAGAGGTAGAAGACGGGAAAGACCAATTTCAGTGATCTTCAGAATGGCCTTCACTGTCTCTCAGGTAGAGGGGCTTTTCTCCAGAAGCCTCTCCCCCCGACCCCCAAGGACTGCAGTCCTGAGGGCAAGAGGTAGTGGCTGGCGAGAGAGAAGCTCAAACAAGAGTTGCCAAAGTCTCGAATTCTACCGATTCCTACCGGAAGTGACTCAATTCCCCGGGACACCCAGAGAGCAAAGCTGTTTCCGACGGGAGACTGTAGTTGTCCAGGAAGTAAATATGAAGTATGTAGTTGGCCAGGAAATTAATACTCTTAAGCTGAACGGTATTTTCTCTGCAGCCCTGTCCTGCCAACATAATGACAACAATGTTCTACTTTCAAAATCTGCCGATATCAGCAAGCGATGCTATAAAAAGCAAAATGGCGTCAGGCAGATGCTCTGATCTCACCCACTTCAAGTTGGGCGGTGCCCTTCCCGCCTTGCCTCGGTTTCAAGGTGAAACTGTTTTTTTTCCCCAAAACTTCAGGGCCAGCACTGCTTCATTTTGAAAGCACCCAGGTGCTCTCTGTTGGACGTGTTTTTATTTCGGGCGCTTGTAATAATACATTCATTCCCAGTTTAGAGCTGGAGACTCAAGACCAAGAAAATGATTTTTTTCACAATCCACTATCAATCCATGTGTCTCTGCGTTCGATTGTAGCCGATTCTGTCTAACTCAGGGGTCTGCAACCTTAAACACTCAGAGTCATTTGGACCCGTTTTCCCCACAGAAAAGAAAACACCGGGAGCCACAAAACCCTTCCTGTGCCTAACTATTTCTTGAGCAGACACAAAACTAGCATATGTAGTTGAATTAAACGTCCTGTTTTCTTCTGAAACTTTTCTTGGATTTATCCATGGTTGGCCTACCGGGGGTTGAAAAGCTCAATAAATGGCATGCCGGCAGGTGTCGCACATTGGTGGGTTGTGACGCATATTTTGAGTGACAGGGAGCTGCAGCAAAGGGGTGAAAGAGCCACATGCAGCTCCAGAGCCACAGGTTGCTGACCCCTGGTCTAACTATATTCACTGGCCAAGCCTGGCTTAATATGCTGGTTGAAGTGGCAGTTTTTTTTAAAAAATGTTTTTCTTCCAGCTTGCTCGCCTGGATTCTTTAAACAAGATGTCTCCAACAGCGCTTGCTCGAAGTGTCCCGCGCACACACTGCCTTCTTCGGAAGGCTCCACTTTGTGTCCATGTGAGGAAGGCTACTTCCGGGCTCCAAGTGATCCGGTTTCCATGTCGTGCACAAGTAAGTGGGACAAATCAGCTAAATGTTGGAAATGCCACCAGATACCAGGCTCGTACTATCATATGTGGTGGATTTGCGCAGAAGCAAAAAAAAAAAAAAAAAGGGGGGGGGGCTAAAATACATACATGCAGTGGTGAAATGTAAAATTTGTTACTACCGGTTCTGTGGGCGTGGCTTGGGGGTGGTGGGGGTAATGTGATTGGGTGGGCATGGCCAACTTTTTTTTTTTACTTTTAAAAGCATTTTTTCTACAACCTTAAGAGGTTGCAGAAAAAAATGCTTTTAGAAGCCTCTGACGATCAGGCAACTCAGCTGGGATCGCCAGAGGCTTTTAAAGGCATTTTTTTTCCTACAACCACTTTGGCTGAAGAGGTTGCAGAAAAAAATGCTTTTAGAAGCCTCTGACGATCCGAGCTGAGCCACACGATCATCAGAACCTTTTTTTTTTACTTTTAAAAGCATTTTTTCGGCCAAAGAGGTTATAGAAAAAATGCTTTTAAAAGAGAAAAAAAAATTCCTCTGGTGATCGCGCGACACAGCTGGGCATTGGTGGGGGGGGAGCAAGGATATTTGCTACCGGTTCTCCAAACCACCCACCGCCATCACACACTGGTTAATGGAAAATGGATTGTTTATATAAAAATAAAATTAAAAAAAAAACTTTTAAAAAAAAGCAAGTGAGAAACAGAATCGGTGCTGGGGAGGGATTGTGACTAGGCGGCCGAGATAAGCGCTGGACAATACAAATGTGTATCAGATCTTGGAAAGGAGAGCAATACACATTTCTTCACTCCGACCGGCGGGACCTACAACGGTGAAACAATTCTGGAATAATTTTTTTTTTTAAAAAAAAAATACCCTTAAGATTGGCTTCTACAATTTTGCTTTGTCCATATCCCATCTAAGGAAGTGCAGAATAGAAGAGGAAGGAAAGGCACCGGGAGATAAAGGGCAGAGAGATACACAATGGAACCTGAGAGAAAAATGTGCAGTTAAATCAGTTAAATTGCTGGTTTGTATCCAAGAGATCTGGGTATGCTTTTTTTTTTTTAAATTAAATTATTCTTTTTGTCTCCTATCTGACAGAGCCCCCTACTGCTCCTCAGGGGGTGACAGCAATTGGTCTGGGTGCTAAAGTCCAGCTGCGCTGGTCACCGCCTGAGAACACGGGTGGACGCCAAGATGTCACCTACCGAGTGTCATGCGAACAGTGCTGGCCAGACTCGGGGGACTGCCGGTCTTGTGACGGCACTCTCCGATATTCAGACAATCCGCACAAACTCACCGGCACGTCTTTGACGATTAGTGATCTGGAGCCTCACGTGAATTACACTTTCACCGTAGAAGCTCATAATGGAGTATCCTCCTTCAGTACCCAACGCAGCTACGGAGTCACTAGCATCAGCGTCAATCAGACAGGTAAAGGTCTTGAGTATCGTAACCAGCTTAAAAGGGATAGGATCTAAGGATATGGTGAGATGCCAATTGCCCGGGGCTGTCAGTTCGTGGCCCCTGGGTGGAATTAAGAAAGGCTACAGTTCTTTGTAGGGTAGGACAAGAAGCAATGGGTGGAAACTAATCAAGGAGAGAAGCAATTTAGAACTAAGGAGAAATTTCCTGACAGTTAAAACAATTAATCAGTGGAACAACTTGCCTCCAGAAGTTGTGAATGCTCCAACACTGGAAGTTTTTAAGAAGATATTGGATAACCATTTGTCTGAAGTGGTGTAGGGTTTCCTGCCTAGGCAGGAGGTTGGACTAGAAGACCTCCAAGGTCCCTTCCAACTCTGTTATTCTATTTTATTCTTTGATTCTTTGGTATTTGGTGAGACTCTGTCGATCGTTTAGTTCTACATCAAAATACTGTATTTTTCGGAGTATTAGACGCACCTTAGTTTTTGGGGAAGAAAATAAGAAAAACGCTGATTGGCAGGTGTATCGTCCTCCCGGAATATCCTCAATCAGCTGTTCCCAGAGGTGAATTTTAGCAACAGGTTCCTTGGTTGTGAGCTCTGTGCCTTGCTTTTTTTTTTTCCCCCTGCCTCTGAAAGCCTCCAAAACAGCTTCAGAAAAAAAAGCCTCTGAAGCTCTGTTTGGGGGCTTTTTTTCTGAACCTCTGTTTGAGGGCTTCTTTTCTGAAGCTTCATTTCTGAGGCTTTTTTCAGCCTCTGAATCCTCCATTTGAGAGGCTGGGTGGGGCTACATTCGGAGTATAAAACGCACCCAGATTTTCACCCTCTTTTTTTGGGGGGGGGAAAGGTGCATCTTATACTCTGAAAAATACGGTAGTTCTATGACAGGGTTCATTGTGGCTCCTCTCTCCAAATTCTAATCATGGCTACAAGAATGGAGAAAGGTTTCTCATTTGGGGCAGCCTTTTTAACATTAGGGAAGCACTCTAATAACTAAGTTGTCCCCTACCAAAAGGCAGCGGGCTTTTGATTCTGTAAATCCAACATGGGTCGATAGGTAAATTCATGTCATCGTATCTGGCAAAGCCAATTATGGGGAAAGTGTCACTGGCTACATGCGGATTTTGTCAGCCCTTCTTCATCCTCTTCCTCTTCCCCCTTGTTCAGAACCACCAAGAGTAACTTCAGTGACTATGGACAGTCGCACCACTACTAGCTTAACGTTATCTTGGACCGTCCCACCTCGCCAACAGAGTCATGTTTGGAAATACCAAGTTACTTACAAGAAGAAGGTATAACTCTCCGCCACCGTTGCAACTTCCTTTGGTGGGCAGGAGGTGGGACTGGTATTTTGTAGTAGGAAAAGTGCGCCGTGAGGGCTTTATTTATTTTTTATTTTTGTTGCTTTGTTGTTGTTACAGAAGGATGAAAACAGTTACTCCGTCCTGCGCTCTGAAGGAAACTCAGTCACCCTCCATAAGCTGACTCCTAAGACCAAGTATCTGGTGAGCGTCCAGGCGCTGACTCAGGAGGGCCACGGCACCCACAGCATGGAGCACGAGTTTGAGA
The DNA here is from genome assembly GCA_022577455.1 of Arizona elegans. Lineage (NCBI taxonomy): Eukaryota > Metazoa > Chordata > Lepidosauria > Squamata > Colubridae > Arizona > Arizona elegans. The sequence goes on from JAKOOJ010000023.1 coordinate 7,885,888, forward strand.
CGCTCCCTGAAAGTGAGTTCGCTTTTCTTTCTTTCTTTCTTTCTTTCTTTCTTTCTTTCTTTCTTTCTTTCTTTATCTTCCTTTCCTTTCCTTTTTTCCCTTCCTTCCTGTTTTTGTCTGGTTTGGTTCTGCAACCCAACAAGACAGACACAGACTTCGGAGGATAATTAGATCTGCAGAAAAAAACATGGCTACCAACCTGCCTTCCATTGAGGACCTGTCTACTGCACGAGTCAAAAAGAGGGGTGTGAAAATATCTACAGACCCCTCGCATCCTGGATGTAAACTGTTTCAACTCCTACCCTCAAAACCACGCTATAGAGCACTGCACACCAGAACAACTAGACACAAGGACAGTTTTTTTCTGAACGCCATCACTCTGCTAAACAAATAATTCCCTCAACACTGTCAAACTATTTACTAAATCTGCACTACTATTAATCTTCTCATCGTTCCCACCACCCATCTCCTCCCACTAATGACTATAACCATGTTGCTTGTATCTTTAACTTGTATTGTTTTTATTTGTTTCCTAGTATGATTTGATAGCTTATTAGTAACCTTGACTGTCACTAAGTGTTGTATCTTTGTATTCTTGATGAACGTATTTTATTCTCCTTATGTACACTCAGAGCATATGCACCAAAGACGAATTTCTTGGGTGTCCAATCACACTTGGACAATAAAGAATTCTATTCTATTTTATTCTATTCTATTCTATTCTATTCTATTCGATTCGATTCTACTCTATTCTTTTTCTTTCTTTCTTTCTTTCTTTCTTTCTTTTTCTTCTTTTTTTTTGCAGAGGAAGCTTTTAGGATTAATGAGGTGGCAGCAAAAATAAATGCAATATTGAGGCAGAGTTACCATTTGAGAACCATCTATCCTGGTTAACTTGTCTTTTGAAAAAGCTTTCCCCTACCAAGAGGGGAAAGGAGAGAGGGGAGGGGAAGGGAGGAGAAGAGTAGAAAGGAAAGGAGATAGAAGTGGAGAAGAAGAGAGAGGGGAAATAGGGAGGGGACAGGAAAAGGAGAGAAGGAGCGAGAAGAGGGGAGGAAAGAAGAGAGAAGAAGAGGGGAGGAAGGAAGAGAGGGAGGAGAAAGAAGAGGAAAGGAGAGGAATGTTGTAAAAATAGGTGAAATATGGTATACAGAAGAAAAGAAAACAGACAATTTCATATATATTTTTTTCTCTTGAGGGTTATACTATTGAAATTATAACGGAAGGTAATATGGATGCTAAAGCATATCGGTTTAGATGTTACTGCATACTAGTTAATATTTAAATGAAAATTAAAATTTTGTGTAAAAGGTAGGCGTAAATAATATGAAATAAGGAAAATGGAATGCAATAATTAGAAACATGTTTATATGTATTGAAATGTATGCTACTCAAACATCGCGCCATTCATCCAATGATCTGTATAAATTAAAAAAAATAATAACTTCATGAAAAGAAAAGAAAAGAAAAAAGAAAAGAAAAGGCTTCCCCCACTACCTATAGTACTCTTCTCTCCATAGATCCAGAGGGTGTGAATACTGCCGCGGTCCTCGGAGGATCCATTGCTGGCTCCATCTTCATGCTTGCTCTCATCGTGATAATTTTTCTCTTCATGCGACAGAGGTTGGTGTTATTTGTTTTAAAATTCTGTTTCTTTCGAACATGAGGAGGTTTAGGTGGGGCTGAAAATGCCCCATTTCCCATATTTTTATCCTCCACGTGCCTCCACTGTAACACCCAGGCTCTGTGGGTATTGAAACAATACAAATCTTATGTCGAGAGAAGAGTGCAGGCGGTGGGCGAACTATCTCTGTTTCCTCACTCCAACCTTGTTTTTCCAGCAACTGCACTTCCTGGGTTACTATTTTTTTTTCACACACACACTTTTTTTTTTTTGCTGGAGTTTCTTTAAAGGTGAGGGGTGTGTGAAGCAGGAGGTGGGTGGGGAGAACAGGGGTAGGGGTGGGGGAGTTAGCTAAAGGAAATGTAGAATTCCATCCAGATGACCAAGAATCTTTAGAATTTAGAATAACAGAGTTGAGGTCTCCTACTCCAACCCCTTGCTTAGGCAGGAAACCCTACACCACTTCAGAGAAATGGTTATCCAACATCATCTTAAAAACTGTCCAGTGTTGGAGCATTCACAACTTCTGCAGGCAAGTTGTCCCACTGATTAATTGTTCTCACTGTCAGGAAATTTCTCCTTAGTTCTAAGTTGCTTCTCTCCTTGGTTAGTTTCCACCCATTGCTTCTTGTCCTACCCTCAGGTGCTTTGGAGAATAGCTTGACTCCTTCTTCTTTGGGGCAGCCCCTGAGATATTGGAAGACTGCTATCATGTCTCCCCTAGTCCTTCTTTTCATTAAACTTGACATACCCAGTTCCTGCAACCGTTCTTCATATGTTTTATCCTCCAGTCCCCTAATCATCTTTGTTGCTCTTCTCTGCACTCTGCAATCTAACCTTTCGAGAAATGTCTGTCAATTTAATCTCTTTTGGGTTTGCCCATTTAAAAAAAAAAATTACAGAAGAAGAAAACGTGCTAAGTTAGAGATAGGCGTATCATCCAGTTTTTTAAACCTGCAAGAAAATGAACATTAATAGTAGGCCCAGTGCGCCATTTCTGCAGAAGAGAGAACCCGAAGAGGAAACAATGCAGCAGCTGAGATCCATAAGCATCTCCCAGGCCTCCTGCTGTAGTCTGGGCCTCCTTATTCCAAAGTTTTAATAACAATGGGAGAGGAGAAATACTACAATACAAAATAGGCTTCTTTAATCCAGCTGTTGGGAGATGTGTGTGTGTCTTTGGGAGGAGTTGAAGACTCTGCCGCCTTTCAGGAATTATCAGTTAACCCTTCAAATTTTCATTTAGGAAAAAGAATTTGCGGACCAGACAGACTTCGGAAGATGTTTACTTTTCCAAATCTGGTGAGTATTAAGTCGCTTGATTGTATGGCTGCACTAGGAAAATGGAACAAAACTGGGTCGCTGGAAAGAATCCAAAATACAGTGATCCCGTGATGGCGGACCCACGGCACGCGTGCCCGAAGTGGCACGTGGAACCATGTCGCCTGACACGCGCGGCGTCGCCTGTTCCTCTTCCGGGTTTCTGGCGCGCATGTGCGCGCAACCATCAGCTGGCCTTTTTGCATAAGGCAGTGCCAGAAACTGGAAGAGGTGGTCTTCCGTTTTCCTGTGTGAGCACATGCGCTGGCCAGCTGATTGCCCCACATGCGTGCGTGCCAGAAACCCGAAAGAGTAGCTGGCTGAAACCGGAAGTTGAGTAGCTGAAACTGGAAGTTGAGTAGCTGAAACCAGAAGTTCAGTAGCTGAAACTGGAAGTTCATTAATTCAGTAGCTGAAACCAGAAGTTCATTAGTTCAGTAGCTGAAACCGGAAGTTCAGTAGCTGAAACCGGAAGTTATTAGTTCAGTAGTTGAAACCGGAAGTTATTAGTTTAGTAGCTAAAACTGGAAGTTCAGTAGCTGAAACGGGAGGTTAAGTAGCTGAAACCGGAAGTTCATTTTCAGGCATGCGCATGCGCCCTGGGCAACTTCTCTTCCAGGCTGTAGCCCAGACGCGCACTCAGTGCCGAAAAGGTTCGCCATCACTGCAGTAATCCATTTGGGCCCTGAGTAGGAACATTCGTTCTTCATATTTTTTAAAAATAAAAAAAACGTGCTTGCGTATTTCCATCTAATCACTAAAGAGGCAGACCGCGGAGAGAGGCTGGGTTTGGGTCTGAGCGAGCAACAGCGTTTCTCTCCACTCCAAAGCAGGGAGCTCCCTTGGCGTGCCATTCCCATTTTTTATCCTTTGACTCTGCAGATCAGCTCAAACCCCTGAAGACGTACGTGGATCCCCACACCTACGAAGACCCCAATCAGGCGGTCCTGAAGTTCACCACCGAGATCCACCCTTCCAGCATTTCCCGACATAAAGTGATCGGAGCAGGTATGGCATCCCAATCATCTCAAACAGGGCAGGGAAGAGAACATGGCTCCTTTCTCCTGGGGCAATTAGTTGGGTTTCTTCCAGGTGGTTTGCATTTATTTAATCTCCCACTCCATCACCAATTATTCAAAGAGATTCTTTCAACACCTCCGTTTTTTCTTCTGGTTAGGAGAATTTGGTGAGGTTTACAAAGGAATTCTGAAAAGCGGGAAGAAGGAGAGCCCCGTGGCCATCAAGACACTGAAATCCGGTTACACCGAAAAACAACGCATTGACTTTTTGAGTGAGGCGAGCATCATGGGGCAATTCTGTCACCACAACATCATTCATTTGGAAGGAGTTGTCTCCAAATGTAAGTGCTGGGTAGAATCCTAGCTTGGGTCTTGGTTTCTGGCCCCAAGACATCACTTTCCCCTAGCACAGGGGTCTGCAACCTTAAATACTCAAAGAGCCATTTAGACCCATTTCCCACAGAAAAGAAAACACCGGGAGCCACAAAACCTGGGTGGGCATGGCGAACTTGATGTCACTCACTTCTACCAGTCACATGACCCCCCTAGCCATGCCTACCCAGCCGGTCATTAGGGAAGAGTATCGGTTGTTAAAAAACACCAGGAACCACAAAATCCTTTTGACATCTCTCTCTCCCCCCCCTCCCCCCCCCCTCTCTGTATCTCTCTGTCTCTGCCCTGGCCGCTTCTCCATCCCCCACCATCGCCCTTACCTTCTCAGGTCAGGCGAGGAGTGACTGGGAGGGAAGGGTGAGGGATGGGGCCAACCAGTGGTGGGATCACCCGACAGGGAGCTACAGCGGATGGCCCAAAGAGCAGCATGTGGCTCCGGAGCCACGGGTTGCTGACCCCTGCCCTAGCATGTGAGCAGGTGAGATCTTGAGTAGGTTTCACCTGTCAGCTTTTCCTTTTCTTTCCAGATAAGCCTTTCATGATCATCACTGAATACATGGAGAATGGTGCCCTGGATAAATTCCTGCGGGTAGGTCTACACCCTTTCCCCTTCCAAACCTCTTCTCACGTGTAAAGCAAGGGAAGCCGATCAGAAGTGGGCATCACATTCTGTCACCACCGGTTCGCCCAGCATCAGAAATATGAGCGTGCACATGCATGCAATGTCAAACAACATGGGAATAAATACGTTTGCAACATCCACACATGTATGCTGCATCAAAACCACAGCAATATAGGACAGGATTGCGCCCGGGCGAGCCCACACAGGCCCCCCGCAGGTCACTACTACCAGTTTGTCCGCACTGGTCTGAACCGGCTGAATACCACCTCTGAAGCCGATCCTCCCTTGTGAATCGACCCTTTCAAATTCTCAAAAATGAAGAAGTCTTGGAGATGTGTCTGGGCCTGACTCGATGATCTGTTTAAAATCAAGTCGGTTAGCTGAAAGTATGGTGGCTCTGAATCCTTCCACTCTTTTATCCAACAGGAAAAAGACGGGGAGTTTTGTGTCATCCAGTTGGTAGGCATGTTGAGAGGAATTGCTTCCGGAATGAAATATTTGGCCAGCATGAACTACGTCCATCGGGATCTGGCCGCTCGAAATATCCTCGTGGACAGCCAGCTGGTCTGCAAAGTCTCCGATTTTGGTCTATCCCGTGTTCTGGAGGATGATCCCGATGCTACTTATACCACCAGCGTAAGTGATCCCGGATGACTGTCTTCCCTCTTAGGTGACGAATTGCCAAGATAACTGTGAAGAATAGGGAGATGGCTACGGCTGAAGCAAAATGCCTAGAGCTAGGGATGATGTAAGGGAACTAATTGCTAGGTTGAATGAGAATCTGGAAAAGGAGGAGGAGGGGGATACAGGGATCTAAAAAGGAAGATGTCAACAGATGAATTTGTCTTATTCCACAGACTCTAGTGCAGTGATAGCTAACCTTTTTGCCATCGCGTGCCAAAAGCGGGGGGAGCGCGGGGGGGTTCATGCGCGTGTGTGCCCACACCCATAATTCTATGCGTCTGGCCCACCTGCACATGCGCGGGCGCTCCCCCCGCTTTTGGCATACAATGGCATGGTGGGTCCTGTAGGCCCATTTTTCACCCTCCCCAGGCTCCAGAGGCTTTCTAGGAGCCTGGGGAAGGCGAAAACAGCCTTCCACACACACACAAAGCCTGTTTGCCGACTTCAAATGGGCCGTTTCTGGCCTCCGGAGGGCCTCCAGGGGATGGGGAAGACCGTTTTTGCCCTCCCCAGGTTCCTAGAAAGGCTCTGGAGCCTGGGGAGAGTGAAAACAGGCCTTCCTCACCCACCCCCGGAGGCCCTCTGGAGACCGGAAACAGCCTGTTTCCTGACTTCCGGTGGGCCCAGAAGGCCTGAAAATCTGGCACCGGAGCTGAGCTCACATGCCTACCAATATGGCACAGGTGGCATGCGTGCCATAGGTTCACCATCACGGCTCTAGTGGGAGCTGTGTGGTAGGAAAGGAGGTGAACAGAAATCAGGTGAACTGATTTCTGTTCATTATCATCTGCCAAAAAGAGCTCTAACGTTTGCGAGAACTGCTGCTCTGTCTCATTTTTCACTTCACGTGTATGGATGGTTTTGGCCTAGCATGACGATTGAATTCAGTCACTCTGGTTTGAAAGCAAGATTTATGGCTTGTCCTCATACCAAAACCAGGCCCCCTACACCTTGTTTGGCAAATCATGATGAAAGCAAGTGTGCCACAGTGCAAATACATGAATCCCAGCAGAAGCCTAAGTGGGTAGGGATATGTTTAGAAAACCCAAAGTATTAAAGGTCTTTGAAGTCAGAGGAGGACACTTAGTTATTTATAAAATTTAAAAAAAAATTATAATTTATGTATGAAGGTGACACACACTTAGTGATTTGCATCCTTCCAGCATTAGTGTTTTTGATTTGCAAGTTTGCTCTTCCTCCCACTCAGGGCGGGAAAATCCCCATCCGATGGACGGCACCTGAGGCCATCTCTCATCGCAAATTCACTTCTGCCAGTGACGTCTGGAGCTACGGAATCGTCATGTGGGAAGTGATGTCCTACGGTGATCGGCCATACTGGGAGCTCTCCAATCATGAGGTAGGCCCTTGGGGACCCCGGTACCAGATGTGGGATTTAGCCCTGGCAATGCCTGCCGTTGCCCCTCGTCTCCTTCTAACATTCTTGCTTATAAAATGGCCTAAAGACATTCCCGCCGGTGGAAAAAGAGGTGCCCACGTCCAGTCAGGAACAAAGGAAAGAGTCTTCCCATTTTATTATCCAGCTGAAGAAAAGGGCTTTTCTTTGGGAACTGTAGTTCGTCTTCACCAGGCATTTAATTTTAGAATCCGGGGGCTGGAAGGGACCTTGGAGATCTTCTGTCCAGTGATGGCGAACCTTTTCAGCACCAAATGCCAAAAAGGTTGCGCGGAAATGCTGTTGCGTGTGCACGCTCATCGGGACCACGCTCCAGAAAAGCCAAACTTTCGGGTTCTAGCATGCGTGCGTGCCGAATGATCCGCTGGCCGGCGCGCTTGCACACACCGGTTTTCAGCACTGCCATGCGCGTGAAGTGATCGTGCTCTGGAAAAGCCGAACTTCCATGTTCTGGCGTGCATGCACACCCGACAATCAGCTGGCACTGGTGTGCATGCACAGACTGGTTTTTGGCACTGCCGCACGCACAAAGGGCAGCTGATTGTCAAGCATGCATGCACGCCAGGAACCCGGAAGATAAACAAGCAAGGCTGCGTGTGCTGGGCGACATGGCTTCACGTGCCACTTTGGGCACACGAGCCATAGGTTCATCATCACAGTTCTAGTCCGTTCCAGGCAAATGGCTACGCAGTCTTTTCTTGGAACCCTCAAGTGACAGATTCCTCCACAACTCCAGCAAGGATGTTGTTCACTGCCCTCAGAGGCAGGCTCCATTTTCCAACCCTTGTCGTCCCCTGGAAGGAGCATGAAGAGACACCTGTCCAACGTAGCCTCTCAAGTTTTTAAATACTTTTGTACCGTTTAAAGGTTTTTATATTCGTGATTGTTATGTTAACATTGAGTTTTAATTGTGTATTTTAGTTATCTATCTTAAGTATTCAAGTAGGGATGCGGTGGCTCAGTGGCTAAGACGCTGAGCTTGTCGATTGAAAGGTCGGCAGTTCAGTGGTTCGAATCCTTAGTGCCGCCGCGTAACGGGATGAGCTCCCGTTCCTCGTCCCAGCTTCTGCCAACCTAGCAGTTCGAAAGCACGTAAAAAAAAATGCAAGAAGAAAAATAGGGACCACCTTTGGTGGGAAGGTAACAGTCTTCCGTGCAACATTGACATTGAGTCATGCCGGCCACATGACCATGGAGGCGTCTTCGGACAGCGCTGGCTCTTTGGCTTTGAAACGGAGATAAGCACCGCCCCCTAGAGTCGGGAACGACTAGCACATATGTGCGAGGGGAACCTTTATCTTTTTTAAAGTATTCAAAGAATCCATCTTAAGACTTCAAAGACAAGATGCAAACTAGCACAAAAAAATCAAGATAAGTCCAGAAAGTAGCTATTTGCAGGGGAAACCGGCCTCCGTTTGAAAAGGCAGAAATCAATTTTATCTATCGAAAAGACTGAAAATGATCAATGTGGATCTTGTTATTCCAGCTTAGTTGAGAGGGTTTTGCAATTCCCACGAGGATGTGATGCGAGGGCTCCCTGACCATCCGTTTTGCTATTGGTTTATCTGAGCGCTTGTCTTTGGAAAGGCTGCAGGTTGCCGGACCGTTGACTCTGTCAAGAGCTTTTCGTGCATGGATGGATAGTCTCCTCGGATGGGTAGACTCTCCAGGCTCCCAACTGCTATTTTCCTTCCCCAAATAGGTAATGAAAGCAATTAACGAGGGCTTTCGACTCCCTGCCCCCCTGGAGTGTCCTTCTGCCATCTACCAGCTGATGATGCGATGCTGGCAACAAGAGAGAAGCCAGCGACCTAAATTCACGGACATCGTTAGCATCCTGGACAAGCTGATCCGCGCTCCTGAGTCGCTCAAGACTTTGGCAGAGTTTGACCCTCGGTAAGTCTTGCTCTCCAATCCTTGTACCTTTCTTGCAGTTTCGGAATCTTCGTCTATGCTTTTGGACCCTGGCTCCTGACCTAGATAAAGGGAGTCAGCAACCCGTGGCTCTGGAGCCGCATGTGGTTCATTCATCCCTCTGCTGCGGCTCACTGTTGCTGGTCAGCACCACAATTTTGAGAGGAGCTTCCGCAGTGATGAAATCCAAATTTTTTTACTACTGGTTCTGTGGGCATGGCTTGGGCGTGGTGTGGCTTAGTGAGTGTGGCAGGGGAAGGATACTGCAAAATCCCCATTCCCTCCCCACTCCAGGGGAAAGAATATTGCAAAACCTCCATTCCCACCCCACTCTGGGGCCAACCAGAGGTGGTATTTGCCGGTTCTCCGAACTACTCAAAATTTCTGCTACCGGTTCTCCAGAACCTGTCAGAACCTGCTGGATTTCACCACTGAGCTTCCGGTTGCGGGGGGGGGGGGGGGGAAGCATGGCGTGCCAGGAGGAGACTTTATGGCAAGGGGCAGGTTTTCCGGTCGGCTCCACAATTGATAGGGCTTTTGGTTAGGACAGGTAGAGGAAAAAGGACACCGCACTAGGAAGAGACTCTATGGTGAGGGAACCGGACTTCTGGTTGGCTCCAGAATTGAACGGGGGGCTTCCCGTTAGGACCTTTGTGGCTCTTTGAGGGTTTAAAGCAGTGATGAAATTCAATTTTTTTTACTACCAGTTCTGTGGGTGTGGCTTGGTGGGCGTGGCAGGGGAAGGATACTGCAAAATCCCCATTCCCTCCCCACTCCTGGGAGAATGATATTGCAAAATCTCCATTACCGTCCCACTCTGGGGCCAGCCAGAGGTGGTATTTGCCAGTTCTCTGAACCACTCAAAATTTCTGCTACCAGTTCGCCAGAACCTGTCAGAACCTGCTGGCAGCATGTCAAGGGAGATATCAAGGGAGATGTAGGGTCTCCTGCTGTAAGAACAGGCCCAGAAATAAGAATGCCACATTTAGTTCCCCAAATCCCCAGCCCTATTTTAGAAATTATTTGGTTCTAAAGAGCTGCGGGCCATTTTTTTTTTTTTTTTGTCATCTTTGAAGGATTTCCATCCGTTTACCCAGCACCAGCGGCTCAGAGGGGGTTCCTTTCCGAACTGTGGCAGAGTGGCTGGAGTCCATCAAAATGCACCAGTACACAGAGCACTTCCTAGAGGCTGGGTATAACGTCATTGAGAAGGTGGTACAGATGACCAATGAGTGAGTGTGGCTTTTTTTTTTTTTTTTTTTGGCTTTTACGGCCCATTTTGAGGCTTTTTTCAGCCCGTTTTTGAGGCTTTTGGGCCCATTTTTGAGGCTTTTTTCAGCCCGTTTTTGAGGCTTTTGGGCCCATTTTTGAGGCTTTTTTCAGCCCGTTTTCGAAGCTTTTTTGGCCATTTTCAAGGCTTTTTTCGGCCCAATTTAAAGGCTTTTTAAAGGCCATTTTCCCAAAAAAATTGGCCAAAAAAAAGCCTTGAGTGCGGGCCGAAAAAAGCCCCAAAAATGGGTCGAAAAAGGCCCGAAAATGGGGCATGCGTAGACAACAAAACTGGCCGGCAGGTGGGCGGGGCTTTGGCAATATTCGGTCTATAAGACACACAGACATTTTCACCCCTTTATGGGAGACAAAAAAGTGCGTCTTCTAGTCCAAAAAATTCAATACATCATTTGTCTAAAAGATTTGTCTTAGCATCCTCCTAAGGACATCCCCTTTGCCCTGCTTTTCAAACAGAAAACTAGACCTCCTCTCATCCATTAATGATAACCTTTTTGCAAGAAGTAGGAAATGCACATTGTGCAAAAGTTATGCGTAGATGGAATACGATACCTTTCTTAACAAACCCATTCCGGGGACACTTAATGCCATTTTTCTTTCTTGGTTCGCATGGAAGTCCCAAAGGTGGAAAATTACGCATTTGCACGCTTCGTTTTTCCATTTGTGTTCCCTTCCCTGATGAGTTTATATTTCATTTGCCTTTATCAAATTCGCTCAGAGGTGGCTATGTACGAGAATGTCATGCGTTCGCAATAAAGGAGGATAAAACTATGACTCTCTCCCCACTCCTCACCCCTCCCCACAAAAATATGCAGTACAGCAAATTCCATTTGCTCTGCCCGCTGTCTTCTTAGGAGCAAAGGGCTCCAAAGACCTACCCTATAATTAAGTCATTTTATGCCGCCAGAAAAGCAAGAGAGGCTTATTAAATGCAGCGGGATATCTGGCCTTTTGAGATCTCTGTAAGGGAGTTTACAATCCCACTGCACAGAGGCTATAATATACTAAAAACAAAAAAAAAAAACCCAACCCCCAATTATTACATATTGCGGTTGGCTACTTTTAAAGGAAAGAAGCCGAAGCTACCTAATGTTTCTGAAACAGCAAGATTCCCCACTAATTCTTTTCGTCTCTTCTTCACGTCCCCAGGGACATCAAGAGAATTGGCGTGCGTCTACCAGGACACCAGAAGCGAATTGCCTACAGCCTCCTAGGACTGAAAGAACAAGTGTCCACCATTGGCATTCCAATTTGAGCCGGAGAAATGGTATCCGGTATGGGTAGCTCAGTTGCCCCTCGGCAGCTACCCGTTCTTTGCTTGCTCAGCCTAGAACCATTCGCAAAACAAGACTTCCTGGTATATACTTGAAGTGGAGCATCAACGTTGACCTCTCCTCGCCAAAGATGCCGGCAGTTTAAGTGCCCCCCCCTCGCTTCACAGCCTTCTATTTATTGCCTGTTTTTCTAATGAATTGGTTGGAATCGCCAGTGTGCCATTTCATGAAGTGTCCAGGATGGTGCCTTACTTCCTCAAACCTGCCAAGCCTGATGAGTCTTGCCTGGAAAGACCCTCAGGCTACTGAATGTTTATAAACCCCTCCCCCTCCCACACACCCCTTCTTCCATCTCCTTTCTCCATTGTGCCTCCAAAACCCTTGACTGCAACTTGAGATCATCGGTCCACCGCTGGCGTGCCACACTCCTCTCCTGAGTTTGTTTGTTTTTCTAAAACAAAAGCCTGCTCCTCCCTTTCACATTCAAATATCCTAGGGCAGTGATGGCTAACCTTTTTGCCATTACGTGCCAAAAGCGGGGGAGTGCACGCGTGCCCACACCCATAATTCTATGTGCCACAGCCCCATGTGCATGCGCGCGTGCACTCCCCCCCCCCCGCTTTTGGCACGCAATGACACGGTGGGCCCGGTAGGCCCATTTTTCACCCTCCCCAGGCCCCAGAGGCTTTCTAGGAGCCTGGGGAGGGCGAAAATGGCCTCCCCCCCCCCCGAGGCCCTCTGGAGGCCAGAAACAACCCGTTTGCCTTTGCCGACTTCATTTCCGGCCTCTGGGGGGGGTAGGGAAGGCTGTTTTTGCCCTCCCAGGCTCCTAGAAAGACTCTGGAGCCTGGGGAGAGCGAAAAACAGTCCTTCCTCACCCACCCCCGGAGGCCCTCTGGAGGCCGGAAACAGCCTGTTTCCCGACTTCTGGTGGGCCCAGAAGGCCCGAAAATCAGGCACCAGAGCTAAGCTCAGGTGCCCACCAATATGGTTCCGCATGCCACAGATTCACCATCACGGCACTAGGGTCTTTTTCTTTGACATTAAAAGTGGAGGAGTCCATAATTATAGCTTATATAAGAAGCTAGGCTTTAGTTTTAATTCGATTAGCACCATGCACATTTAGAAGGACTGTTGCATATTCTGTTCTTAATTTATGCTGCTCTTCGGCCATCGAAGAGTTTTTCTTCTATATTTTTTACTCTCTTATTCTTTAATGAACCTAATCTGGCACTTCCAAGAGACTTTACACAGACTCTGCTCAAGCCTCACCTTAACGGTGGTTTGCCAAGAGTAATCCAGAGACCAACTCTTCCGCAAGTCAGTTTATTGTTATTTATTCACCCTTCCTTCCAAACTGCTTCGTAAATGCACTCTTGACTTCTGGACAGTCATTCTTCCTTCATAACAATATTTCATTATTAATGTTAATTTATTTTTATATTTATTACTTTTTTTAAAAAAAACGAAAAAAGAACTGTTTCAATATTAAACATAATGCCTATTTTTTTTAAAAAAAGAATTTTACTTTTGTTTGGGCATAAAATAATTCTCTAGCTTAAATAAAATGTTTTTATTCTTTTCCGATGTGTTAATGCGAGTTGGAAGAAATTAAGGGTGGGGAATGGGAAAATACCAATAGTAGAATTCAGATGGCTAGTGAAGGACAGGAGGTTCAGGACTGACCCAAGCAAGGTACGATGCACCACATAATAAGGTGGACAACTATTTAAATATGAGCCAGCAATGTGCAGCAGCTGCCAAAAAGGCCAACACAGTTCTAGGCTGCATAAACAGAGGGATAGAATCAAGATCACGTGAAGCGTTAATACCACTTTATAAGGCCTTGGTAAGGCCACACTTGGAATCCTGCATCCAGTTTTGGTCACCACGATGTTAAAAGGATGTGGAGACTCTAGAAAGAGTGCAGAGAGAAGCAACAAAGATGATTAGGGGACTGGAGGCTAAAACATATGAAGAACAGTTGCAGGAACTGGGTATGTCTTGTTTAATGAAAAGAAGGACTAGGGGAGACATGATAGCAGTCTTCCAATATCTCGGGCTGCCCCAAAGAAGAGGGAGTCAAGTTATTCTCCAAACCACCTGCGGGTAGGACAAAAAGCAATGGGTGGAAACTAATCAAGGAGAGAAGCAACTTAGAACTAAGGAGAAATTTCCTGACAGTGAGAACAATTAATCAGTGGAACAACTTGCCTGCAGAAGTTCTGGATGTTCCAACACTGGAAGTTTCTAAGAAGATTTTGGATAACCATTTGTCTGAAGTGGTGCAGGGTTTCCTGCCAAGGCAGGAGGTTGGACTAGACCTCCAAGGTCCCTTCCAACTCTATTATTCTATTCTATTCTATAAAGGACAGCAACCTTTGCTAATGTGGCCATGATTTCCTCCTCATCCGATTTCCAAAGGAATTAGAAATTTGATCTCCGAAGTATGATCTAATTACTGTTTTTTAATATATATATATATATTACCATGGAAACCGGCAGGTCTAAGCCACAAAGTCTAGTTTGGAAGTAAAAGGAGCTCACCGGGCAGCTGTATTTCTTCATCAATTTCCCAGCCATATTCGCTCGTTTTGGTTCGCATTTCTGAATATTCAAGTTTAGATTTCTGTTGTTTTACGTGCAACAGAGAAAAGGCGCTTTCCTTGATGGGTGCGAAGGGATCAAGAAGATCCTCCTACGGAGCACTACAAAAATGGGGGCCGGGAATTAATCTCTCTGAACATCCCTATGTATTCGTATGCAACGAGCAAGCTCTGTGTTTTAACTCAGCCTGAAATTATCATGGTCCCATGTGTTCTGACTTAGGCTTCCTGATACAGTAAAAGCACACAATGAGTCCCAAAACCCCTCTTTTTATTTCAACGGCTGTGAATTTTGCTCATTCACAGCCTGTTCATTCTCAATCTGTTCATTCACAGATGAGTCCCAAATAGTTTGTAAAGAGTCCGACAGAAGCCTGCCACAGTCCTTTGGGATAAGGCTGATAAACACCCACCTTTATCTCCCTTGACATGCTGCCAATTAACTGGCAATTAGCTTTGCAAGGCCACATGGAACACAGACTCAAATAGAGCTTCAGACTTTAAACTGCACAGAATTAACAATGTTGCTTCCTGCAAAAGCTCACGTGCCTTTGCTCCTCTTTTAAGTCTTATGGGAGGGGCCAATCATCTCCAAGCCCTACTCCCGAGTCGTCACTTTTGTTTTAACTACTCTTGCCTTCTGGCAATTCTGCGCACGCACGCACTGGGAACAGGCTCCCCCTGTTCCTCTGCCTCGCTGATGTTCCTCTCTGCCTCTGATGCAGAGCCCTCGTCCGAGCCTTCCCTAGACTCCAGGACTGGCCCATGGTCCTCCCCAGCCTCCTCACTGTCCGATTCCACTGCCAGCTCTGCAGGCAGGCCGCCCAGCAGACCACAACAGAGCCCGACCAACCACGGAGGCAGAGCTCCATCCTCAGAACGATCCAGATAGGTTTAATTGCTGCACTCTCTCCTTCCTTGGACCTGTCTGTCTACAATGCATGCTCCGGGCCCTGCCGGATGGATTTCTTTTCACGCAGCACCTGATATTTCGCACAGCAGCGCAAACATTCGTTCAGTGCATGACCGTACCTGTTTGCAAACAGCCCGCAAAATGACTTGCATGTTTTAATCCCACAGTAAGTGCCAACCTAAAGGGGGAAAAAGATGGCAAGTCCGATAAGCAGTTCTATCTCGGGGAAAGCCAGGCTACAAATTAGTCTACATACGCTCATTTAGAGTTAGAAAAAAAATCCTGTTAAGCAGTGTGCCCTGTCTTAATGCCAAGAGGAACAAGCCCCAGCTTGGTTATTTGTCTGAGACACAGCTACCTGGCCAATTCTCAGATCTCTTGCTGGGATTTCCACGAAGTGATTTCCCCTCCCCAACTGAGCTGATAAGTGTATCGCTTCACGGGGATTGTGTAACCCTGGAGTTGAGAAACAGAACTAGAAAGCTGACGGGCATTTGTTTGGCTCAACAAATTTGAAACGAGTGGATTCTAAAGAAAATACAGGCAGGCAAAAACAGAGCCTCACAACCCGCGAGCTGCAAGAGGATCAGAGGATTGAACGTGGGCAAAAGTCACCTGCTGTTGTTAACTAAAGGGAGGAAAACACAGCAGGCAGGAGACAGAAGAAAGCCAGTGGCTTTAGCAAGCTGGATGGAAAATCGAGGGGAGTGGATTGCAGATTCACACAGGTTGCCTACAAGGGAAGTCAAACTGTGAATATTCATTACCTTGTCATTTACCGATTCCCAAAGCTGAGTGCGTCTCACAGAGTGATTCAAACGATTTAGCCACCCATCTCACAATACAAAGACTCTAGGAGAGAAACACCGATTAAAACCGCAATTACCTGCCCAAGCAATTTCTTGGGAGTTGATATGGGGATGAATGTCTTAATGGAAAAATCTCTATCCTTCTCTTTTTTGGTGCAGGGAAGAGTATCAAGGCAGGGGATGGAAACTTAAAAGAGAAGATTCTCAATGAAAATCGTCCTACTGCCATCTTGAAAAATACACTTCAAACCACTACAGATTAACAGAGTTGGAAGGGACCTTGTAGGTCATCTAGTCCAACCCCACCCACCCCCACTCAAGCAGGAAACCCTACACAATTTCTGACAAATGGCAGTCCAATCTTTTCTTGAAAGTCTCAAGGGATGAAGCTCCCACAACTTCCGAAGGCAACTTCTGTTCCATGGATTGATTGATTGATTGTTCTCACTGTCAGAAAGTTCCTCCTCATTTCTAGGTTGAATCTCTCCTTGGTCAGTTTCTATCCATTATTCCTTGTCTGGCCTTTGGATGCCTTGGAAAATAGCTTGACCCCCCCTTCCTCTCTGTGTCAGCCCTTTAAATATAGGAAGGCTGCTATCATGTCTCTCCTGGTCCTTCTCTTCACTAGACTAGCCAGGCCCAGTTCCTGCAACCGTTCTTCATTTATTTTAGTCTCCAGTCCCCTAATCATCCTGGTTGCTCTCCTTTACATTACAGATGGCTACAAGCTCTCGTTTTATTCAGTTTGATATTTAAGATTCAGCACTCTCTCCCCCAACCCTAATTTCAATTCTGTTTTACCACCATTCCCCTTTTCAATCCTAATTTAAGCTGTGGAGCCATCAATTTAATTATCAGTACGCAGATTGCCTCCCATCACTTTCTGCAACTAAGCAGGGCACTGTACAAAATGTTGGGCTCAATAAGAGCTAGGACAACAACTCCAAGGACAGACTGGCTCCTCCTCCTGTATCCCCCAAAAAGTGTTCCAGGAGGAAGCCACCTCCTTTGAAGGCAGTCAGAAATTGCCATTTGCCGCAAGTCTGCAGGAATGCAGCATCCATGTGGAAAGTGCTCACCCCAACGCACCCAAGAAATACATGGGGGGGGACCCCCCTCAGAGCTCACCCTCAATTTCTCTGCATATCACAGCACTTTAGGGCATCTACCGACCATTCAGATAACTTTTGTAAGAGGAACAGAGACGTGGGAAGTCATTTCCATATGAAAAACAATGTGAAGTCAGCAATATCATGCAGTCCCTCCCTGCTGATTTCTCACTAATAGGAGCACTCTTGCCTTCCTTAACCAGACTTTTCTTACAAGGCTATTCTCTGCCGGCTTTTGTTCTTTTAGAATAGATATAAAAGGGTCTTAATGAAAAGATTTATAGAACTGTTTTGTTTCTCGCTTGCCTCATGGCTACACGCACTGTGAAGATAAAGGTAAAGGTTCCCCTTGCACATATGTGCTAGTCGTTCCTGACTCTAGGGGGGCGGTGCTTATCTCCGTTTCAAAGCCGAAGAGCCAGCGCTGTCCGAAGACGTCTCTGTGGTCATGCGGCCGACATGACTCAACGCCAAAGGCGCACGGAACACTGTTACCTTCCCACCAAAGGTGGTCCCTATTTTTCTACTTGCATTTATTTTTAATGTGCTTTCGAACTGCTAGGTTGGCAGAAGCTGGGCAAGTCACTGGAGCTCACCCCGTTACGCGGCACTAGAGATTTGAACTGCTGAACTGCCGACCTTTCAATCGACAAGCTCAGCGTCTTAGCCCCTGAGCCACCGCGTCCCTTACTGTGAAGATATGGTAGCTCAAAGGGCCCATCCAGACAGGCGTCTGACCTCCTTCGGTTCTGATATTATGAGTGGGGAATATTGGAATAATTGCAAATAACACCGATCCCCTACAAATCAAGAATAAATTGACAAAAAAGTACTGAGATACCATCTCAAGCCGGTAAGCGTGAAGGAAGCATGGTCAATAAAAGGGAAAATGTAAAGTGAAAGGAAGCGGATTGCGTGCAGAGAAAAGCAGGAGATAGGCAACTTTTATGGAATACCCTGAGCTGAACTCTGGTTGACACAATGAGCTGGCATGACCACCATAGCCTCAAGCTGGTGAAAACTGGTTATCTGCTCCCAAGAGGTAGATATTTCTGCAGGTTGCAGGTGTTAAGGAATCTTCCCAAAGAACAAATGCCGACATGTACTCGCTTGGCTCTTGTTAATTAAACGAAATCAGTTAATTAAATATGTACTACTGGAAACATGTGTATTCTGCTCTTGTAGTTACCCTAGTGCCATTTTCCTTTCTGAAAGGGTACCCAATCATTATCATTCTTTTTAATGGAATAAAATATACCCTGTTTTCCCCAAAATAAGACACCCCCTGATAATAAGCCCAATCGGGCTTTTGAGCGCATGGCAATAAGGCCAAGCACTTATTTCAGGGTTCAAAAAAAATATAAGACAGGGTCTTATTTTTGGGGAAACACGGTAGTAAATCTCTACAGCTAGTTGGTTGTTTCTCTTCGGGCATTTCCCCAGCTGAAGGAGCGTGCTCTTTCTTAATCCGTACATATTCCTATCTGCACCATCAGCATAATCCACTGTCAAAAGCCAAGACAAATATTTGGATGAAAATGTACAGGGCTGCAGAAGCCTCGAACTCCCATCTAAAAATAGGAAGCTCCAGCTTTGCTGGGCCTGCTGGGGATAACAACCAAGAGAATTGGCAGAATTGAAGCCAGGAGCCTCCAGGGACCACAGCAGTGATTAATTTACTTGGTGAGTTTGGGTACATTTCACTCTGATCCAGTTAACGGGCTCAAAATAGCTCAGTTTGGCCACTGGTCTGCAGGGAGAAAAGCCTAACTTGGACATTATGTCTCGGGAGACGAAGTGAGCCTCGTGCCTTCAGAATTGGGCTTCTCTACTAGCTAGATTACTATTAGACCCATTTCTCTTGAAAGGCAACTCTAATGAGGAGCCCAGTAACCAGGGATGGGATTCAGCCGGTTCAGATCAGTTCGCACGAACCGGATGTTAATTATACATCTGGTTTGCCGAACCGGTAGTTGCAAGGACTGGCTGGCTCTGCCCATCCCACCACGCCCCTGCCAGGAGTCTCCATGCAGCCTGTTTTGGATGTCAGGTAATTGCAGTGCCTGCACGGAGGCTCTGGGAGGGTGAAAATGGGCCTCCTGGAAATTCCGGAAGTCTGGAAACAAACCAGTTTCCAGCCTCAGGAGGGCCTCTGGAGCCCAGGGGAGGCCATTTTCGCCCTCCTGGAGGCTCAAGAAAATCCTCCAGAGCTTGGGGAGGGCGAAAACACGCCCGCCCCCACCGTGGTGCAGGAGGATGAGTAGGCCACACCCACCATGTCCATGCCCACCCAGCAACCGGACAGAGAACCGGTTGCTAAAATTTTTGAATCCCACCGCTACCAGTAACGTCTATCAATCAAATTCTTGCTTCTGAAGAGAGAAAACAATAACGGAATAGGGCATTCAATTAAGACTGACCAAAAACAGGGCCAGTGGTCAGCAGTCTAGACTTGGAAGATTCTGGAGCAATAAATAAAGAGCATAAGGTCCATTGTAAGATAAGGCTAAAGAGGTTAATCAACCTCTGTGGTTAAATTTTAACTTAAGAACTCTGATCCCCATCGAAGAAAGAAGAGGCAATAAAGGTAAAGGTAAAGGTTCCCCTTGCACATGCGTGTTAGTCATTCCTGACTCTAGGGGGCGGTGCTCATCTGTTTCAAAGCCAAAGAGCCAGTGCTGTCCGAAGACGTCTCCGTGGTCATGTGGTTGGTGTGACTCAACATCAAAGGCGCACGGAACGCTGTTCCCTTCCCATCAAAGGTGGTCCCTATTTTTCTACTTGCATTTTTTTTACCTGCTTTCGAACTGCTCGGATGGCAGAAGCTGGGACAAGTCACGGGAGGTCACCCCATTACGCGGCACTCGGGATTCGAACTGCTGAATTGCCAACCTTTCGATCGACAAGCTCAGGGTCTTAGCCACTGAGTCCCCATCAAGAGGCAATAAGAGCTCCCTAATATTGGTGGCTCTGCTAGCCTGGAACTCAGCACTCCCATCCCAAACAGTCTGGTCATTTCTAAGTGCCATCGAACGCCTGCCTGCCTTCAATTCTGCTGCCTAAGGCGGAAGGCGGAGGAAATGGCCTTGAGGGACTGGAGGAAGAGCCGCTCTCAAGAAGACAAGAGTTGGGGAAAGGGGAACTGACTCCGGGGCAGGAATATAACCTGTAAAATCTCAGAATAGGACCTCCCTTGCCCTCACGAAGATAAAGAGAGGGAGGA
Organism: Arizona elegans; assembly: GCA_022577455.1. Lineage (NCBI taxonomy): Eukaryota > Metazoa > Chordata > Lepidosauria > Squamata > Colubridae > Arizona > Arizona elegans. Next base: position 7,906,099 of record JAKOOJ010000023.1, read on the forward strand.
GGGAAGCTCATTCAGGCTTGGGAGATTCTGCCATTATACCCGTAGAATGAAAGTGACCTTCTTGGTGACATTGGCTTCCTAGGCCGATCCACCTTGAACGGCTGACATCTTTACAGATCTGGGATTAGCTACTTTCCACTTTACTATAGCTTTCCCCCCCACAAATGGCCTGTAGCTAAAAGGTAGAGCTGTAATGTGACTCCTCTTAAAAGAATAGCAAGTTCTATGAATTGCCTTATACCCTAAAAGACTTCCTGAATGTCTTTCTTTCCTTCCCTTTCTTTTCTTCCTTTTCTTTCTTTCTCTTTCTCCTTTCTTTCTTTCCTTCTTTTTCCTTCCTTCTTTTTCTTTCTCTTTCCTTCCTTTTCTTTCTTTCTCTTTCCTTCCTTCCCTTTCTTCCTTCCTTCCTTCTTTTTCTTTCTCTCACTCTTTCTTTCTTTTTCTTTCCTTTCTTTCTTTCCTTCCTTCCTTCTTTTTCTTTCTCTCACTCTTTCTTTTTTTCCTTCCCTTTCTTCCTTTTTTTTTCTTTCTTCTTTCTTTCCTTCTTTCTTTCCTTCTTCCTTTCTTTCAAAAGCCCTTAACTGGTGACCTCATTGCAAACAAAACTTTTGGCTGACTCATGCCTACTCCCAGGTAAAGAATGTTTAATCCCATCACACCATCCCCTTTGTGATCTCTCATTACTTGTTTGTAAAGTGCTTCCAGCAACCAGACATAAAGACGTTAAGCAAGCATATGTATTTAATATCATTATAATTAGGTAATCTTAATCCAAAAGATAAACAGGGCAGCCCAAGAGGTAGGAGTGAGGTAACCCGTGAAACAAGATGGTTACTCATTCAAAGAACCATGAAACGTAAGTAAGGGCCGGAAGAAACTTCGAAGATCATTTAGTCCAGGGATGGTTAACCTTTTTGATGACGAGCAAAACCAATCTCATTGTACATATGTTGTGCACGGACAATAAAGATTTGGATTTGAGTGCCCAAAGTGTGCATGCATGCAAATGCACACGCACATGCCAGAACCCCCAAAATGCAATGCGAGTGCCCCCACCTGTGCATGCGCCCTGGCCCCGCCCATGTGTATGTGCGTCCTGGTAGTGGGTCGCAGCCCGGGAGTCGGGGACCCCTGCCCTAAGAGACGAGTGTAAGCATTGCAAACCAACAAATTAATAATAACTCTTTCCTATATTTTTTGTATTTATTTGTGGGTGCCTCCCAGTCGTGAGCACTGTAGTCCTTTCCTTCTCCTACAGGATTCCACCATTCTTTCTTCTTTTACAAAAGGTAGTAGGGCCTTTCTCAGATGTCTTTCAATTATGGGTCCAGGGCAGTGGTGGTATTCAGCCAGTTCTATGCGGTTCGGGTGAATTGGTAGCGGAGGATTCGGGAGGCTCCGCCCACCCACCCGGATGCCATTTTTGACCCTCTGCACATGCACGGTGGTGGCACATGTGCTCACATTTGCAAACCAGTAGCGAAGGTAAGTGAATACCACCCCTGGTCCAGGGATATTGGGGGGTGGGGAGAGGTGGGGGGATGGGCTCTCTAGGATCTGTTGAAACTCCAAAGAAAAGGAATTCGACTTGATCCGCTGGGTCTTTTTACTACCTTATTCCTCCATCTTTCTGCCTGTCCCAGCTTGCCCTGGGTTTTTTTTTAATCCTGCAGTTCCATGACAGGCTCTTCTTGTGTTGCACCCAAGAAATCCCGATAAGCTGAAATGTGGAAAGGTTCTCTCTGAGCTCCTTCACCTTTCTCTTCCAGGAAGCTGATCGGCCTTCGCTTTTCATCCCGAGAGGAAAGCAAATATGGCACATTCCGGTGGTGGAATTCAATTTTTTTAAACTAATGGTTTTGTGAGTGTGGCTTGGTGGGCGTGACAGGGGAAGGATACTGCAAAATCCCCATTCCCTCCCCTCCCCACTCCAGGGGAAGGATACTGCAAAATCTCCATTCCCTCCCCACTCCAGGGGAAAGATACTGCAAAATCCCCATTCCCACCTCACTCTGGAGGTGGTATTTGCTGGTTCTACAAACTATTCAACATTTCCGCTACCAGCTCTCCAGAACCTGTCAGAACCTGATGGATTTCACCCTTGGCACATTTGCTGCAAAGTTTTACCTCCACATTCTTCAGAGAAAATTGCGGGGGGGGGGGGGGGGGAGAAGAAGGGTCCTTCTTGATTTTCCCCAACAAACTCCAGTTTGTTCTCCCTGCTTGCTTGCGTCATTCCTGAAGCTGGGGACATCTTTGAAGCTTCGGGGCTGCCACTGGATGGGAGGGGGGAGGGAATTATTTAGCTGGGGTATTGTAGTCAAAATAATAAGTTTTATTTTGGGAACCAAGGTCATTCCAACAGGTAGCTGGGAGAGGAGGAGCAAAGTAACCAAGCAACTGACCAGCAACTTCATTGGACCATGTGACTGATGACTTGAGGAAGGGGGAAAACTTTCTCTTTTAATTAGGTGAAAACCGCAGGAGCCTTCAGAGTCGGTTTTCACCCGTTGTGCCAATATGATGTATCCAATAAAATGGTCCTTCGAGGAATCTACCTGCCTTTGGAGTTCTTTGCGTGTCTGTTGTGTATTATTGGGGGCCAGATCAATGCTGGGACCCTTCTTCTCAAACACTCGGCTCTGGATTTCGAAGTAAAATGGTAATTTTTGCAGCAATTCTCAGAGCATTTTTAAAAGCCCGACTTCAAACAGAAGTAGGCCGATTGGGTTTCTTCCCCAAGGCTCTGCAGGGCCGAAGCATGAAAACAAACCTCCTTTTCCATAAGGAGGCTGAGAAAGGAAGTCCAGCAGCCATTCCCTTGGGAATGAGCCAATCTGAAATGAGCAGGGATTTGTGCAAAAGGAAATGGCTTGATCTGTGACATTTTCTAACGCAAAGCAAAAAGAGAGAGAGAGAGAGAGAGAGAGAGAGAGAGAGAGAGAGAGAGAGAGAGAGAAAGAGAGATAGCCAACTTGAAATCTAATCGCTAAGAGAAATCCGCTGTCCCAGGAAACAAAGGGAAGAACAATATTTTTTTGGAAAGCTACTAAGTCAGGGTTCAGCACCTGAAGAATACAAGTTTCTTGAAATATGCCCTGTGTGTGCTCTCCCGACTCCTTTTCGTGGTTCACCTCCCCAACTTTGGCCCTAATCCACAAGTCTGTGATTCACCTCCTTGGCTTGTGCTCCTTTGCAGGCAAGGCGCCTTGGTGATATGTTTTTTATTACCTTTTATTTATTGCATTAGCACTTCATTATAGAGGGTGAGATGAAGTTTGGTTATTAGGCACAACAGAGGCAGGGACAGGATTCTCAATCAGTAACGCAACACGAGAGAAATTTCAGAGGGATGAAGAGGCACCTCCCCAACCTCACTGTTGCATAAAAATCACAGCACCTGAAGGAAAAGGAGGTTTTCCTTTTTTTTTTTTTTTTAAAAAAAGCATTTTAGGAGTCTTCCAAACATCTCCCAAAACTGGGGCTAAATAGAAAAAAACCATAGATTTAGAGCAAGATTTCATTTGGTACAGGAGTTGTATTCATACAATTTCATGCAGCGCTTTCAAACTAAATGCAGAGACCACTTCTCTCATCCCTTTTTGCCAGTGATGAAATCCAATTTTTTTTACTACTGGTTCTGTGGGCGTGGCTTGGTGGGCGTGGCATAGCATGGCATGGCTTGGTGGGCGTGGCAGGGGAAGGATACTGCAAAATCTCCATTCCCAACCCGCTCCAGGGGAAGGATACTGCAATACTGGGCTGGCTTAATATATTTTTTAAAAAATTTTTTTAATTGGTTTGTTATTTTAAATTGGGGCCAAATTAATATATATCTTTTTAATTGCTTTTTATGTTTGTATTGCATGTTTTTATCTGGCTGTACACTGCCCTGAGTCCCTCGGGAGAAGGTGCAGTATATAAATTCAAAATAAAATAAAAATAAATAAATAAAATAAAATCCCCATTCCCACCCCTCTCCAGGGCAAAATCCCCATGTCCTCCTGATCAGTTGGGGAGGGGGCCAGCCAGAGATGGTATTTACCAGTTCTCTGAAATACTCAAAATTTCCGCTACTAGTTCTGCAGAATCTGTCAGAACCTGCTGGATTTCATCCCTGCTTTTTTGCCTGTGATGTTCTAAGGGGCTCCCCCTGCTGGAGATTCAGAGAGAGGCAGTTTTGGGAAAACCAAAGTCGACAATGCATAAGAGAAAGAGAAGAGAAACTGAGACATCCTACATCTGGGATGGCGAACCTTATGGCACGCGTGGCCAAGGTGACACGCAGAGCCATCTTTCTGGGCACGCAAGCTGCCGCCCAACTCACCTGAAGCTGCGCATGCACCCCTCCCCCCCCCAGCTGGTGTTCGGGCCTCCGGTGCGCATACACACAATTCCAGACACCCAGCTGGTCTTCGGAGCTCTCCTGTGCACGCGTGTGCATTTGCGCGTGTGCACGAGTACCTGCACACACTGTGTGAATGCGCAGATGGCATCTGCACGCATGCATTGCGTGGACGAAAGCCGTGACCATGCGCATTTCGTGCAATTGCATGCACAGCGCACAGGGGGAGCTGGGCGAAAGCTGGTTGCATGCAACCCCAGCCCAAAGAAGGAAACAGCTAGATGCCTTCGAATCTGTCTGTTACTCAGACAAGGTGGGTACCTAAGGCATCTATAAATATGCCCCTAAGTGAGATGGCAAGACATGTTACTTCCTGGAAGGTGGAACAGCAATTTCTCATTCTCTGGCTCTTACCAGGCCCTGTTTCCCTTTGACAGTTCCCCACAGCTCTGCTCTGATCTCAGCCAGCAAGACTCCATGGACGTATCTGTCTTCTCAGAGAAATGCTGAAGCAAATATTTTCATTCGCTGGGGAACCAACCAACATTCCAGAGACAAGCATATCAGACTGACACAGACTGAAAGTAGTTTTAAGCTAACATCTTTAAGCAAACATTTATTGTTGTTAGTTGCGAAGTTGTGTCCGACCTATCGCGACCCCATGGATAACGTTCCTCCACGGCTTCCTGTCCTCTACCATCCCCTGAAGTCCATTTAAACTCACGCCGACTGCTTCGGTGACTCCATCCAGCCACCTCGCTCTCTGCCGTCCCCTTCTTCTTTTGCCCTCCATCGTTCCCAGCATTAGGCTCTTCTCCAGCGAGTCCTTCCTTCTCATTCGGTGGCCAAAGAATTTGAGTTTCCTCTTCAGGATCTGGCCTTCTCAAGAGCAGTCAGGGTTGATCTCCTCTGGGAGTGACCGGTTGGATGGCCTTGCAGTCCAAGGGACTCGCAGGAGTCTTCTCCAGCACCAAGGTTCAAAGGCTTCAATTCTTTGGCGCTCAGCCTTCCTTAAGGTCCAACTTTCACAGCCATCCATTGCAACTGGGAAAACCATCGCCTTGACTATACGCTCTTTTGTTGGCAGGGTGATGTCTCTGCTTTTTAGTATGCTGTCTAGATTTGCCATAACTTTCCTCCCCAGGAGCAAGTGTCTTTTGATTTCTCGGCTGCAGTCCCCATCTGCGGTGATCTTGGAGCCCAGGAAAATAAAGTCTGTCACTCCCTCCATTTCTTCCCCATCTATTTGCCAGGAATTGAGAGGGCCGGATGCCATGATCTAGCAATACAGCTTTTAAAAATAAACGGCCATTGAGACGGCTGAGTAAAAACCTATTCCTTACTCACTTTTCTGGTTCATTTGCTGTCTTAATATCAATGTAACCCTCTTTATTAAAAAATAAAGAAAAGGAGACATATGCAGCTTGGTGCCTGACTAGGTGGCTCAGTGGCTAAGACACTGAGCTTCTCGATCAGAAAGGTCAGCAGTATGTTGCTTTTTCAGAGGCCAGGAGGTCAGTTTTGCCTTCTAAATCCCAGGCTCTCTGTCTCTGCTGCATGCCTGGAAGTTAGGAGCAGAAACTGCATTTTGATATCCCAATTTGGCAGAACGCCTTCTACAGTGATATGGTTACGGGACGGCCCTTACTCACAGAATGCTACCTCTAGAAATCCCCTTTCTCAAGCATTGGCATTTAATATCCAAGTGGAGATGTGAGGGTTCAAATGCTGGCAGACTTTGGGGCAAAAATGCCTGCCTTGTGTCGCCTGGCTCTGAAAATACATTCCTCATATAATAATAATAACTTTATTGTCATTGTACGTGTATACACAGTATACCCATACAACGAAATTCACTTAACACCCAAAGACCAGGTCCAACACACATAACGATCCCCAAACACACTCCCACCCACCACAAATTCCCCACCCCTAAACCACCCAAATATCCACACAACCGACCGTATTTAGGTAATGGGATCTTCCTGGTGTCATTAACTGTTTGTGGAACATAGGTAAGAAACAAGAATAATAAATCTGTTTCTTGCAAAAAACAACAACTGATCCTTGTATTCCACCATGCTAAGAAAAATGTTATAAATGTTATTTCTGACAGATAAGAAAGCAGAAGACGGACCAATGTTTGTAGACATTTAGCATATATTAATTTACACTATGCAAACAGGTATGTGCTTTCAATATCGTAAGGGACCAAAGCATGAATTTCCTTATGTTTGCGTATATGCTGTAGAATATTTAAAGAAGATACATTATGGTGTTACATTTGCATTTTTACTTCCTTCTTCCTAAATACAAAGTTAAATCACTATGACTCACCGGAAGTCAGTGGAATACATACATAAATTAGGGAAACAAACAGAGATCAGATGTAGCCGAGCAATGCTAATGCTTTTAACATTTAAGCAAGAAATTGTTTGACCTCATCAGAAACAGGCTGAATTTGTATTTAAATTCTTCAGTACGGATTCCTGCATTGTGATGTCAAGTAGGGAATTTGTATGGGGTTTCTTTTTTTCTGATAATTAGCCGAAACCAAGAGCCAATTTGGTTTAATAATTAGAGCAGGAGGCTAGAAACCAGCGGACAGCGAGTTCTAATCTTGCCTTAGGCATGAAAGCTGATTAGGTGACTTTGGGCCAGTTATTTTTTCTCAGCCCAACTCACTTCACAGGGTGGACACTGCGGAGGGGAACTATTGTATGTGCTCACCACCTTATTTTTTAAAAATAATAAAGGTGGGATATAAATAAACCAGCATAATAAAGGCCCGTCTTACCTGCAACCATGTTGTCATCCTGCTCTGTTCATTTCTGGAAGTCTGCTGCCATCACAGGTGTTTCTGGAAAGATGTTAGAGAAGGCAGTTCATTTATAGGACTATCACTGCTCCTGCATTGCTGGCTTTACTATTTTACACAGCAATTTCTGAAGTACTGGAATTCCTACTTTATATATGCCGTAGTTAATAAAACCCAGCTGAATCTAAGATTAGTTAAGTTACTAATTTAAACGTAGCTTAAGCATAACTGAAGTTACTAGTGCAACACGGTGTACTAGTCGCTCTCTATATAAATGTACATTCACACAGATGTGTGTCTGTCTATATACAGTGGTGGCCAAAATTGTGGAAACCTTTTGGGAAAACTGTATTTTCTAAAACTAGCTTTTTAACACCACTGTTTTTTTTTTTGGAGTAGGACCATAAAATTATATATTAATGGAAAGATAATTTAACCAAGACTGTAATGCAATAACTTTTATGAAGGATTTGCTATTAGAATAGCAGTTACAGTATAAAGAAGAAAAGTGAAACACGTAGAAAAAACGAGATATACAAAAATGATCACCATGTCAGTTAATCCTGAGTTGGGTAACCTTTAGCATGAATGACGGCCCTACAATGTCTTCCCATGGAGTGAAACAAGCCTTTTAGTTCTGCAGCTGTTCTAATGTGAAACCAAAATTGAATGATTGCTTCTGTTAACTGGGTTTTATTGATCTCAGCCAGTTATATATTTTTCAGGTTTTTTTCTGGTAGGTATTTCATGGCATTTTCCATTCACACATACATACATACATACATACATACATACATATATATATATATATATATATACACACACACACGCACATATTTATTTATTTATTTATTTCTTACTTCTTCGTAGGGTTTATGTGTGTTTTTCTTCTAGCCAGGTAGGGAAAACCTGGCTAGAAGAAAAACATATATATATATATATATATATATATATATATATATATATATATATGTATATGTATATGTATATGTATATGTATATGTATATGTATATGTTTATGTATATGTATATGTTTATGTTTATGTTTATGTTTATGTTTATGTTTATGTTTATGTAAGTTTTCACGGGTATGTATGTGTGTATAGTTAATATTTCGGGTTTCTTCCCGTGTAATTGTGGATATATCCCTAAAAGGATATATCCTTCTACCCTTTTAGGGATATATCCACAATTACATGGGAAAAAACCCAAAATATTAACTATACACACACACACACACACACATATATATATATATATGTGTAGAAAATTCTGCTAGATGTAGGAGAGGAACTTAAAACATAAAATGGCTGGCCTTCTTATAAAAATGACAATTTTAGGTTTAATCAGGGTCTTCTTAAAGAGGAAAGCTACCTCATGAACTGTTTGTAACACCAGAATTCGAGAAAGATTTCTTATCTTGAAGAAAGAGAGCAGTTGTCTATATTATTGGATTTGTCTACTTTTTCAATTTATTTCTATAGGGATCAAAGATTTGAAGCTAAAGATCTGACAACAGTGCTTTATTCAGGTTAAATAACAAGAGGCTCAGCACTGACAGAAAGTTGTTTAAAGAACTTGGGATGCTGAGCTTTTGGCAAATGATCTGCAATTAAGAGTGTGAAGACACTCTGCCTCTAAAATTAAATATATGATGTAAAGGAAAGTGAAATGTTCATTCAGTGAGGCAAAACAAAACCTTTGAGCCTTCTCTTTATTTAACAGAAAATGTATGATGCCTTATGGAAACTTAAGGAAGACTACTGCAGTCTGTTTCTTTTTCCTCTGCCTCAATTATTTCACCTTTCCCTTAAAACAGGCCAGAAGCCCAGCTGTTGCAAAGCACCTCTCCAAATACCAGCATATCACTCACTTCGACTAACTAAAACATTCCTTCCAAGCTAACAGAGCGCTTTAATCTATAATGGGAGCCCTGCGGTTAAGTGCTATAAAAATACTTGCTTGCAAATCTGTTACAATCAGACAATACTTATCTCTAAAGCTTGTTCGGGAGATTTTAGAATAATCCCTTGGTGAGACACCATGTTCCTATAAGAGGTGACACGGGATTTTTATAACAGGGTTTTCAGGCCGCCCTTTAATCAGCTGCAGACCTCGGCCTCCCATTTCTTTTTCTCAGTTGCTTTCTCTATAAACAATAACATGCAATTATCTCTGATTTATGTTCCTGTCCTGACAACAATTTGGTCTTTCCTTTTTTTTCCCTCTAGGATAGCCACAATGAAGAATGTCTATTTTTGATTACAAGTATTCCAATCCTAGCTGGAAGGAGGCTTACACAAATCCTTCCTTTCCACTGACACAGTGAAACAAACCATCCGTGTATTCAAAACATTTGTTAGAGGTTAAAAACCAAAGTTGGGGAAAGCCTCAAAAAGCCTCCTTATGAACTTGAGCACTGCACCTCAAAGAGGGAGCCGTAAAATGGGGAAAGGTGCAAAGAACTGCGGAGCGAAAGAGGCAATTCGGCAGGCAAAGCTGAGCCTGTACTCTGGACCAGGGGTGAAACCCAGGTTTTGGAGAACCGATAGTGGACATTTTGAGTAGTTTGGAGAACCGGCAAATACCATCTCTGGCTGGCCCCAGAGTGGGGTGGGAATGGAGATTTTGCAGTATCCTTCCCCCAGGAGTGGGGAGGGAAAGGGGATTTTGCAGTATCCTTCCCCCAGGAATGGGGAGGGAAAGGGGATTTTGCAGTATCCTTCCCCTGCCACGCCCACAGAACCAGTAGTAAAAAAAGTTGGATTTCACCACTGCTCTGGACCACCAATCCCGGAACTCCGACCGGGGCCTGCTGCTTGAAAAGAGGGGCAAAAGCTGCCTCTCCATTCAGGAGCCACCAGCTTGGCCACAAAGAAAAGAGGGTTGCTGCTTTGTCTATGGAGCCACAAGTACAAGGGGTCCAGATAACAAGGATAGGGGTGATGATGATGGTGGGGATTCAGGAGGATAAATTGTCGTTTTTTCCCCAACCCTATAAACACCAGGGAGCCAACCGCCTGTCTCTGCCTGTTCAAATCCACCCAGACTAAATTGCAATTACAAACCATTTTTTTAAAAAATAAAACACTTTGGACAGTTGGCTTGGGGTTTAAAAAAAACCACAGCTTTGCCAAGCTGACGGACCCAAAGCGCCAAGCGTTTTATTAGAGCTTATAAAGCCCATATTTTGTTACTTCTAGTCGTAGGAAACTTCAGCAGGGTCCATGTTTGCAACCCACAAGGAGCCAGAGGAGGAAGAGGAGAAAGCAGAACCCACATTTCTACTCCTCCCTCTAGCTCTTCTCGTAAAATAGGCATCCTGCAGCATTTATCAAATGGACCAATAAATCTTATTCCGCATTCTTTCCATTTTTAGAAAGCTTATTTTGCCGCCACGGGCTGCGATGCAGTTGTGTATATATATATATAAGTATATATATATATACTTAAAAAGAGGATCCTGTTAGATACCTGTGTGTCTTTGCAGGACTCTTAGACTTAGCAAAAAGACTTGGAGGGGCCTAGTGAGGAGAGTGACCCCTTCTTACCAAGAAGGCTGCACATCGATTGAAAGGTCCAGTTTCTGACTCAAGCATCAGAACGGAAGAATCTGTTGCCCTTTCTCCCCACGTAATTGTAGGGTTGGTCGGCAACCAGGACAGTCCCTCCTAGCACATTCCTTTCTTTAGTGGGAAAGAGGTATTGACTCTTGACCGAGCAGCGACTGAAACACAGTGGCTCTTCCTGACTGGATGCCGTGTTAAACCTTTCTAAAAACCTCTCTGAAATGCTCTCGTAAAGTGGACAATCCAGAAAATTGCATAGCCCCTGTGGACAGTCGGTACAGAAAACGAGTTTGGGTCACTTTGGGAAAAGAGGCAAACGGCACTGTGTGGTGCGGCATGGAATTCCAAGTGTGGGTTAGCTCCACAATCCTTGGCAAGCATGCGCTGGATTTTATTTTTCCAGTCGAGGGGAATAAGTCTGCTAAAAGGAGCCACGATAGGGGTTTGTAAATTAGGAACGGCTGTGAGGAGGAAGCAGCTACAAGATATATTTTTTTTCTGCATCTCTCAGTGGCAGAGTTCTGCGGTCACCCGTTGGAACCGATGGGCTGGAGATGATCTGGGTGGAATTTGCTGCCCCAGAGATGTGGTGGTTGGCTCTGGCTTTAATTGCATCGGTGTCAGGAGGGAGATAAATTTATAGAGGAGAAATGTTCCCATTTCTTGAGGAATTTGTACCAGTTTTTCATTACGTTACCATAAAACACCCAAAACAGAAAATGATGCTGTGCAATAAAATCGACCAATAAAATCTAAAAAGCCATAATCAGCAACTGTGAGGGAGACCAGCAATAAGAGGAATTAAAAGAAGCCTTAATTGTCCAATCTGCTGGTTCAGAAAGAATCCATGTGAAGGAAGAGGGGATGTCTTCTCTGCCAGACAAGACATGCACCCAGGGCTGAACCTGAGCCAAGACCCAGGGAAGGAACGGGAGGAAGAAAAGCCCACTGCAGGCACCGCCTCAACAGCCACCTTCTGTGGATTCCCTGCCCATGTTTTGAGAGTCAAAAAAGCATTTAGCGTGGGGAGCAACAGGCCTAGCAATCCCATGAGCTGCTGCTCCCTTCAGAAAGCTGCACCTGTTTACACACGGACTGCTTTCTCTCGACCTTTCCAGGGTCATCTTGCAAGGGCCTCAATGCCTCACCCAAGGACATTTTGACCCAAGTGCCAAAAGGGCAACTGGGACTTCACCGCCTATTCAAAAGAAGATGACAACGGGCATTAAGGAAGCCCCACCAAAGACATTCTGAGCAATTCTGCAGCTGCCTTCCCAACTATCCAGAAAGGGATGCAGGAGGGATTGGTTGGTACAAGAGCACCCTCTGGTGGCAATCTCAGATGTGGCTGAGAGATGCCATAAAGAGAAGCAGCCAGCCTTGAAGGGGGCAATGAAACCGCGCCTGGGCGCAAGAGCGGATGCTTCACATCAGGACCCGCCCAGTGCCCTGCCTCTTTGCACTTGCTGAAAGAAGGGTGCTTCGGTTTTGCAGGTGTGCACATTTTTATTCAACAGTGACGATCAGCTTCAAGCAAGATGCATCTCAGAAAAGACCGTGGTAACAGACAGAAGTACAATTTTCACCCCTCTCCAGCTGGAGGAGCCTTTCCCAGAAAGGACTCTCAAAGACCTCTCTGCATTTCTGAAAGCCGAGCGGGCTTCTGGACACAGCTTGTTCCCCTGACCGGTGGCTCCAGGGACCCAGTGCATGCCTTTCAAGAGCCAAAAGATCGGTGGACGAAGTAACATCCACGCCCCCACTGGCTCTGGGCTCGGCCTGTGGGGAGAAAAAGAACAGTGTTGCAAAAAATCTCCTGGTCATTTCACTTGATGGTGCCCATGGGGCATTCCTTCGAAGGAGATGACACCCAAAGGATTCCGCTAAGCTTTTGCACGCTTCTCGCACCACGTTCCGAAGGGTGATCTCTTCACAACACTCAGAGTCCAACTCTCTTCCCAGAAATCAGCAGTGCCCAAGTGTCAGAGGAGCCTGGCTCTCGGGTTCTCTCAGCCAGCCCACGCAGGAAAGCCTCCTCTCCCACACCCGTGTGCCCTAAGAAAAGAGGCCACCTCAAGTGAGAGAGAAAGTGGAACAGGCTACATACAGGCCTGCTGGGGAAGATGTCGGGATCAAGGGAGCTTAGAGACCTGTAGAAGCAAAACACCTGGCCTCAGATAGCTGAGGAAAAACCAGCCTTGTCCTCCTCCAGCACTGGCTGAAGGGGAAGCCTGAGATCATTGAGCTACCCCCTTGCCCAGTTTAGCTTTATCTAATGCTGCAGCCAAGAAGCTAGAGCAATTGTGCCCAAAGGAGTCCCTCTCTGTCTCACAAGTCCTCAGCAGAGGTCCCCACCTCTGGCACAAGGACCATTAAACTGAGTTTAATCCTTCCATGCAGAGCTCACCTCTTCCTGCAGGCCACCGACTGCCTCCTGTGGCTGCCCTTGCAGAGCCTCTTCTGCTTTGGCGTCCACTCCTTCAGCCTTTCCTGGGCACTCGGTGTCCTGGCCACACAGGAATTGCTCACGCTGCGGCAGCGGTGGCGGCGGCGGGGGGGCCTCCTGCTCAGGCTGCAAGGTTTCACTCACTACTTCCTCTCTGTCCAGCTGCGGACAGAGAGTGGACAGAGTGGCCTCCAAAGCAAGCCGGGCCTCGTGAGCTCCTTTTTCCAATTCGGCAGCGCTCCCGGCAGCCTCCTGACAGGCCACCCTTACCCTCTTCTCCAAAAAGGCAACTTCTGACCTGAGTCGCTCCGCCAGCCCTTCCTTCTCCTGGATCTGGCTGGCAGCACGGAGCATATCCGCTTGAAGGGAAGCCATGACTTCTTCCTGCTTAGTATTCAGCTGCTTTATCTGGGCTTCCAGTTCTGCCACCTTTTCCTGCTCTATCTTCAACTGCTGGTGTCGTTCCTCCCAGTCGGCACTCAAAGCTTTTACCTGGGCCAAAAATATGAGGTGCGCGCTCTTCAAAACCTGGCTCGGGTTCAGTAGAACGACAACATAATTCTACCTGTGACCACTTACACTTCCCCCTGTTCTGCCTCCCATCTTGTACTTAGCAAGAACAGCAAGCAACTGCAGCAATTTCACAGCCCCTCTGAGGATGAGCTGCAAAATCCAGTCCTTCAAGAATTAAGGTCGAGCTCTCAGAAGCTGACAGGCAGAAAGCAGTAACAGAGTTGGAAGGGACCTTGGAGGTCATCTAGTCCAACCCCCTGCTCACGCAGGAGACTTGTACTAGGGATTCGAACTGCCAAACTGCCGACCTTTCTGATCGACAAGCTCAGTGTCTTAGCCACTTAGTCAGGCTAAAAGCAAAAGAAATTGTTATAAAACATGAAAAGTGAATGCCGGTGGAGGATTCGGAGGGAGTAAAACTGACAGAGAGCAAAGAAACCAAGTTATAGCTGTTATGTATTTTCTGTGGACCTAGAAGAGAGTCACTGCTGTGCTAACAGCCAATGAAATGTCTAATTTTTGATAAGTTCAACAGGTAACATTTTTACTGCAACCTGAGAGAGGAGACCCCCATCCCCCAAAGTATGTGGAGGGTGTAGAAATGTTAAAACCTTGTCCAAACTTTCAACACCATTAGCAACCTATCTTTCTCTGGCATGGAAAGAAGATTCCTCCCAAGAAACCCCATCCCTCTCTCCTGCCTCCAAGACAACAGAGCCATTCGGGCTGACCCAAAAGGAGGCTGTCTCTGCACCAGGGGTGAAATCCAGCAGGTTCTGGAGAACCGGTAGCGGAAATTTTGAGTAGTTCGGGGGAACCGGCAAACACCACCTCTGGCTGGCCCCAAAGTGGGGAGGGAATAGAGATTTTGCAGTATCCTTCCCCCAGGAGTGGGGAGGAAATGGGGATTTTGCAGTAACCTTCCCCCAAGAGTGGGGAGGGAATGGGGATTTTGCAGTAACCTTCCCCCAAGAGTGGGGAGGGAATGGGGATTTTGCAGTATCCTTCCCCCAGGAGTGGGGAGGAAATGGGGATTTTGCAGTAACCTTCCCCCAAGAGTGGGGAGGGAATGGGGATTTTGCAGTATCCTTCCCCCAGGAGTGGGGAGGGAATGGGGATTTTACAGTATCCTTCCATCAGGACTGGGGAGGGAATGGGGATTTTGCAGTATACTTCCCTGCCACTCCCACCAAGCCACGCCCACAGAACCGGTAGTTTGTTTTTTTTTTTTTTAAATTGAATTCCACCACTGCTCTGCCCCCACCTTTGTCTGAATGGTTTCCACTTGGGAGAAATCCTCTTCCATTTTCTTTTGCAAAGCCATCTGAGGGAGAAACAGAATTGAGCTGCAGGGCTCCTTTGGGCCTGCTGGTTGGGAGGGGGGTGGGCAAGAAGAGCATTTCTGAGGCAAAAAGTGCCTTTCTGGAGGGTGGGGGGAAGAATCACCTTTGGGACGTTGTGTGTGTGTGTGTCCTGGCCCAAACCCAGCTCCTCTACAGCAACCAAGAACCCTCAAGGTGATTTTATTGCCTTGCAAAGACAGGCAAGAGGCTGAGCGCTGGAGCTTCTCCTTATCTACTGTATTTCTTTATTGGATTCCCCACCCCGGGAGAGAAAAAGGGCCTCTCGGGCCCTCCCAGAGGTGCCAAGGGCGCTCGAAGCAGGCCTGAAGCGGCCTGTGCTGAGGGGAACCTTCGGCCGGCCGCCATAGCCGCCCCCGGACCCGGCCACTCACGAAGTTCTTCTCCAGGCACTCGACGGAGTGGATGCCATCGCCGCACCTGGAAAAAAAAGCCGCGTCTGGAGGAGCAGAAGCAGCAGCAGGCCCTCTCCGGTTGGCTCTTAGTCGGCGGGCGAGGCAAAGTCGGGCTTTTTCAGCGGAGCCTCAAGTAGCCGCCGCCTCGCAGGCTTAGCTAGGCCTCAAGCAACGCGTTGCCTCAGGACCCGGCCATGCCTACCGCGCTTTTTCCCGCCCAAACAGAGCGACCCCATTGGCTCCCGGGGGGTCATGTGACCAGCGCCAAAGCTGGCGACCTCCTCCCGCCGCGGGTCCCTTCCCACCCAACACAGCTAGTTCCTAGAAGGGCCGCTGGTGACTCACTCACTTTTCCGCCATGGAGACGCTCTAGGCTACGCAACGGCGCCCCGGCCTCCCGACTCCTATTTGAACCTTCCCTCCCATTTGGCGGCCCCGCCTTTGCTCAGGGACCCGCCCTTTCTTCCCTTTCCCCGATTGGTGGGAATTCGAATCGTGACGCGGAAAGGGTGGGTGGAGCTAAGAGCGGCCAAGGAGGCACAGCTGTTTTAAAGCATCCTTAAGAAAGAGGGGAAGGGAAGCGCGGAAAGGGGATCCATTCATCGGGACATCTGGGAATTGTGATTGGCCGCCGCTCCAGAGGATCTTCTTCCCCCCCCCCACGCGCGATTTCGTTTCCCCAAAGTGCCTCCTGCATTAAGGAACCTAAGAGTTGGTGGAAGGCTCCCGTGCTCCAAAGCTCCATGCAGGTGCTGGGCTCCAAAGGGTGGCTGGAATCCCCTTTGGCACAGGACCGGCCCCCCGGATTTTCAGGGGCTCGCATTGCCTTCCCAAATTTTCTTAAGCTGGATCCCGGGTTCCAGCTGTGGCCAAAAGCTCCGTGGGGATGGCTACTCTGCGATGCCCGGATTCTCCCACTCCCAATCTCGGGCTTCCCGGGGGAAGGCTTGGATACCCGGCTTGCCCTCCCCACTTGCAGGGGCTCCGTGGCGTTCAAGGCTGGAGGATTGGCACGATCGACAAGAAAAGGATCTGCAGAGCCTGCCGCAAGCTGCACGCGACGGGATCCGGGTCCTGGGAAGGAAGGAAGGAGGGGGCGCCGCAGGTCGAGCTTCTCGGTGGGGACCGATGGATCGCACCCCCTTCCAAGCCATCCCCCCCACCTTCTCCGATGAGGCCGTCGAAAGCCGAGGATCTGCTGCGCTGGAACGAGCGACCTCTGCGGAGGCGGGACTGCTTCGGCGCGGGAGCGCCTTCCAGCGGACTCGCAGCCTCTCGGGCATCGGGGGGGCTTTGGGGCGATTTTAAGGGGGCGAGACCCATCGCTCCCCTCTCCCCTAATCCGTTTTGCCCCGTCCTTTTTTTCCGGGGGGGGGATCGGTTTTGGGAAGGAGAGGTGGGTCCTCCGGCGCTCGGACCGCTCCGCCTTTCGCCAGCCCAGACGCCGTTTGAAGGCCCCGGGCACCGGACGAACGACGGCTCCTTCCTCGATGCGCCCGGCGGCTCCGGCACGCCCCTCGCCCGGCCATGGGCTCGTGCGCCACCAAAGGTGAGCTGTGTCCCACTTGGGGCTCACTTTTCCCCTTGCAATGCGGGTGGGGCGCAGGGCGACCCCCGAGGTCGGGCTTGGCTCCTTGCAAAAGCGGTCTCTGCTCGGGCAGTGGGAGAGGGAGTGGGAGTTGGGGGGGGGCTTCAGGTAGGAGACGCGCCACCTTGTCTCATTCTGAGACAAGGTGGGTCCGCCCCGGTCTACATCTGCATCCTTGTAGCTTTAAAAGGATGCCGGAAAAGCAGGGGGGAACCTGCTGGGGAGGGGGTCGGGAGGGGGGTCTTTGTGGAAGTGGTTCCCGATTTGGGACGGAGGTGAGATTGGATCGCTTCCCCACCCCCCTCCCCTCCGCTCAGTCCATTTGCCGGCGGTGGGTGAAGGGACACGAAACGATTCAGCCATTGGAAGGCTGAAACGCTGCAGAGGTCATTCTGCATTCTGTACATGTTCAAAGGATGGGCCCGGCTTTCCTACTTCAAGGAGCAGCTCGTTCGGTCACGCAAGCGCCTCCGTGCTCCAAAACGAGAAAGCAGCGGGTTGTTTGCAAACCCCCACCTGTAGGGTAGGGAGGAAGATGGGGCCAAACCCCCCCTCTCTCACACACACACACACACGAAAGTATCTCTAGAGGCAGGCAGATTCCCCCAAAGGAAAGGGGGGGGGGCAAGTGGAAGTCTGCAGCGTGACAGATGTGGTGGGAAAATAGTCCCAGCCAGTCCAATTTTTTTTTACTACCGGTTCTGTCGGTGTGGCTTGGTGGGCGTGACAGGGAAAGGATATTGCAAAATCTCCATTCCCTCCCCACTCCTGAGGGAAGGATACTGCAAAATCCCCATTCCCTCCCCACTCCTGGGAGAAGGACATTGCAAAATCCCCGTTCCCACCCCACTCCTGGGGGAAGGACATTGCAAAATCTCCATTCCCACCCCACTCCTGGGGGAAGGATACTGCAAAATCCCCATTCCCTCCACACTCCTGGGAGAAGGACATTGCAAAATCCCCGTTCCCACCCCACTCCTGGGGGAAGGACATTGCAAAATCTCCATTCCCACCCCACTCTTGGGGGAAGGATACTGCAAAATCCCCATTCCCTCCCCACTCCTGGGGGAAGGACAATGCAAAATCTCCATTCCCACCCCGCTCCTGGGGCCAGCCAGAGGTGGTATTTGCCGGTTCTCCGAACTGCTCAAAATTTCCGCTACCGGTTCGCCAGAACCTGCTGGATTTCACCCCTGGTCCCAGCACAGGGAGAAAGAAAGCAGCCAAGAGTCAGCCTTGTTTCTACCACCAGCTACTCTCAGAAACTCTCCATTTTTCTAAGTCAGGGGTCCCCAACCCCACGTCCATGGACCGACAACAGTCCTCGGCATGCCAGAAATCGGGTCCGTGCAAACAAGCAAAGCCCCATCTATGGGATGCAGGTAGCACATGAAACCACACTTCCCCCCTCCGGTCCACGGAAAAATACCTCTCTATAGAACCAGTCCCTGGTGTCCAAAAGGTTGGGGGGCCGCTGCACTAAGTGACCGAATATAGGACTTGGGGGGAGGGAAGGGGGCATGAGATTGTAAATTTAAGAGCAGCATATCAGGTGGGTTTCTTTTGGCAAGCAACATGACAAAACGGCCACCCAAACGTTTTAGAAACAATCAGGAAGGAGAGCTGAGGACTAGAACCTTGAAGCAACTTTCATTGCCCAGAGGTCAGTCCTGAAAATGGGATTTTTTGTGCAGGAAATCTGTCTTTCCCATCCCTGGGGTGCTAGTTCCCTGTGCCATGAGGCGAGAACGATTATGGGATGGAGAGTTTCTCCATCTCAGCTAGAAGAAGCCCACGATCCCTTTCAAAGACTCCCAGATATTGTCTATGGAGATTCTCGGTCATTCAGGTCATGGTTGTCCCAAAGGTGCCCTTTTCCAAGTCCAGTTGCCTTTTGAAAAAGCAACCCCAGGTATCGCGGGTCCTAAAAGAAGCTCCCCACCCTATTGGCTGCCTTCTGCAGGAAGAATCAAAGCAAAGGAAGCGGTAGGAAGTGTGACAGGCCAGCAAGGGTATCTCAACCCCTTCTCTTCCCTTCTGCGTGTGAAGTGACAAGAAATCCGGGCTTGCTGGCTACAGGGAGGCCCTCCCGGTTTCTGAGAGCCGCTGGAGCCTGCAACCTTTGGGTGCGCAGAGCCACACAGAGCAGCCAAAGGCCCCAGGCCAATCTAGAGGCCAATGGAGAGGACCAGCTCCTCCCTGGATGGACTCCCCAGTGCGCATTGGCCAGCTACTGAAAGGGTGGCCACTATAAGGGCCAAACTCTCAGTCGAGCAAGGGACACAAACACCTCCCCCCCATTTCCTGCTTTTATCATCACTCTGCTAAAGAACTAATTCCCACAACATTGTCAAATAATTTACTAAGGCTGTATTGCTATTATTCTTCTCTTCCCACTTATGACTATTTATTTATTTATAGGTTTGATTTATATGCCGCTCTTCTCTGGAGACTCAGGGCGGCTTACTATGTGTTAAGCAATAGCCTTCATACTTTTGTATATAGCTGCTTAGTATGGCTTTCACACACACCCCCCCCCCAAAGTGGTGTTTTTTTTTTATATACAAAGTCAGCTTATTGCCCCCACAATCTGGGTCCTCATTTTACCTACCTCGAAAGGATGGAAGGCTGAGTCAACTTGAGCCTGGTGAGATTTGAACTTGCAGTAATTGCAGGCAGCTGGTGTTACTTAACAGTGCTTTAGTCTGCTACGCCACCAAGATTATAACCATGTTGCTTGGATCTTTCAATTTATATTGTTTTTATTTGTTTCCTAGTACAATTTGATAGCTTATTGGTAATCTTGACTATCACTAAGTGTTGTATCTTTTTATTCTTGATGAATGTATTTTATTCTCCTTATGTACACTGAGAGCACATACACTTAAGACAAATTCCGTGTGTGTCTAATCACACTTGGCCAATAAAGAATTCTATCCTATCCTATCCATCTCTACTCTATGACTATCATTAAGGGTTGTACCCTATGATTCTTGACGAATGTTATCTTGTATTTTTATGTACACTGAGAGCGTATGCACCAAAGACAAATCCCTTGTGTGTCCACTCACACTTGGCCAATAAAGAATTCTATTCTATTTTGGGGGGGGGGGAATGTCTTGAAGGATGCCTTAACTACACGGCCCTCTCCCCATCCCAGAGCATATCTGTGCTGCTGCCGAATCTCTTGCTTTCTTTCTGCAGAATTCCTCACGAGGGCCCACAAGGAGGGAGGCACTGTCCCTCTGCCAGACCAGGAAGGCAGCAATCCACCAGTCGCCTCCCCAAAAGAAAACACCTGTGAGGTAAAGGCTGGCACCCTTCCCCTTAAAAGGAAAACCTTTCCATCCCATTTCTATCCCCTCTTCCCCCGAAAGCAAGCACTGACGGTTTTTGACAATGAAAAACCACACCATTGCAATCATCAGGGCAATGACAAATAATACATTGAAGTGACATACAATCCGGTGGGTAGCTAAACATGCAGACAAAAAGCCAAAACGGTAACGAGAACATGACAAATCTTACAGGGCGAAGCATAATTTAAAGGCCTGTTACTGAAAACCACAGCTAGGATGGTCTCGGGTACACCTCCTAGAGGAAAGAAAAGGACATTTCAAATTGGGGACAGCAACTGCCCAGAAGCCCCTTCCTGCACCCTCTCCCAGGAGACGTCTTCGGAAATGATTAAATTCCACCCCCCTCCCCGGCTCTGGCTGGCAGGGAGTCCTCAGAGGCTGGGGCTTCCTTTAAACCAGGGGTCTCCAACCTTGGCAACTTTCAGACTTGTGGACTTCAACTCCCAGAATTCCTCAGCCAGCTTTGGGAGTTGAGTTCTGGGAGTTCACAAGTCTTTAAAAGTTGCCAAGATTGGAGACCCCCGCTTTAGACCCACAACCAGCCAGGCTGGAACAGAGCAGGCCATCCTAAGTCACCTCCCTCTTCTTTTCCTGCAGAAGTCCTCGCGGGGCTCCGGCGGGGCTACCTTGGCGGCCTACGACGTGACAGCCCTTGCTACCTCTTCCCTGCTGGGTAGGTATGCCCTCCGGATCAATGGCCTTCCAGCAACTTCTCGGCCGACAGAAACATAAAAGAGGCACTTCTCCATCTGAGCAGCCTCACGCCAAAGGCCAGGAGAGCTGCAATGAATGTCCACGTCACGAGCCTGATGTCCGGGGGGGGGGGGTCCCTGCTGTGGCGGGGTGGGGGTGGCGGCCACAGGGCCCGAAACACGGATGATCCAAAGGGAACAGCTTCCAAGGCATTGGAGCAGCTGGATAAAACAGCAGCTCTGCATCTCTGGGATGCTTTAATCTGGATTTCTGAGGAATGGTTGGACTACATGGTCTCAAGATCCCCCGCCAACGTGATGATCCTCCTCGTTCGCTGGGTGACTCTGGCAATGGTGTGGGTGTGGTCAGCTCGATAAGCATCCCACCAAAAAGGAGCCTCCTGTGGGAGAGGGGCCCAGAGACAGGTAAGGGGGGCCCACCTTTTTCCGGGAGGGCAATCGGGCAAGTCCATCTTCACCGGCTGCAAAGGGGGTCTTCGCCGCTCCGCTGCAGCTGAAGCGTTTGGACAGCAGGGAGATGAATGGGTCTTGCGCTGTTGGTTTCCATGGAAACCCTCTGTAGTTTTTTTCTCTTTTTTTTTCCCCCACCGAGCCAGGAAAGGAAGGCAGCAGAGCTGGCACGGTGGCATTCGTCCACCCCACTCCATGGCTCCCCCAGGTTCCCCCATCTGCTCGCGCCTGGGCTCAGTCCTGCTTCTCCTCTGTCCCCCAGGCCTCATCCAGAGCTTGAAGGACCACATCACCAAGCCCACTGCCATGGCCCAAGGACGCGTGGCCCACCTCATCGAGTGGAAGGGCTGGAGTGCTCCCCCCGTGGGCTGGGAGCAGCCCCCTACGGAAGAGGTGCTCTACGAGGAGCTGACCGACGAGCTGAAGGAGGCTCGGTTTGCGGCAGGTGAGGGAAGGTGGGAGAGAGGGATGGACAGGGGGGGAGGGGGGCTGGTGCAACCAGAGGGAGACAGGAGGGGGCATCTGGCCAGCATTCTCTGTTTGCAGCTACTGGGCATCCCTTCCTGCGATGGGAAAGCTGGTTTATCAACTCTTCGAAGCTTGCATTTGGGGGGGAAGGTGTCTCAGTCTTGTCCCAGGCCGTCTGTGCCTCACCCCCCAGCTCTCCGGCCCCTCTCCAGGTGTGGCTGAGCAGTTTGCCATCGCGGAAGCCACTCTGAGTGGTTGGTCTTCCCTGAACGAAGAGGAGCTGAGCAACAGGCGAGGCTCACAGGACGTGATCCAGCTGCAAGGTATGATCCCTGACCTTTGGCCCAGGATGGGTCCATCCATTCCTTTTGCTTCTCTCTCAGTCCCCCCAACTCTCCTTCTCCTTCTCCTCTTCTTCCTTCTTCTCTTTCCAATCAGATCTGGAAGGCATCTATCTGCAGGACGGTCTTCTCCTTTGCCCGCCGGCTCCGGCAGGCGGCCTCCAGACCTTTGCGCTCTCCAACCAAGGATCCCCCATCCCAAGCAGACCCTTGAAAGCGAACGAGTGGAGCAGGGCCAAAGGCGGCTTGGGAATGGCCGAAGGGAACCCGCCCAACGCCCGTAGATGGCAGCAGAGTGCCACATCCCTGCGCTACGTGGACAGCAGCTCTCCCTCCGAGGATGAGGTCTTCTACGACTAGGGTGGCGAGGCTGGCAGCAACGGCGGTGGCATTAGTAGCTCCAGGAGAGACGGGATTGCGTGGGCCGATGGGGGTGTGTGTGTTTTGCTCCAGAGACTGAGAGGCCTCTTCGTAAGCCCAACCCACCCTTTGCCTGGCGGCCTGAAGAGCTGGGTTCAAGAAATGTATTACGGTCCCAGAGCAGTTTTGGTTGCAGGAGGATATGCTTTTTCGACGCAGCCTGTCAAGAGCCTGATCCATGATTAGCACTTTTGGCATCGAGATGGACCCTGTGCTGCCGGCCAGGCGGTGGGGGAGGCCCGGTGGAGGATGGACTTGGAATAGGGGTCGGTATCCGGGTGGAAATTCAGGACAAGGCTCCCTTCAGGGTTTCCTGCCTGAAGCCTCCTGTCCCTTCGAGTGCTTGCTAATGTTCACAGAGCAACGTCAAATCCTTCCATACGGACTAAAGGATGGCTGGCCGAGGGTGTACTGAAGGTGTAAATAAAAACAGGTGCCGCAGAAAAACGCCGTCCACCTTTTTGCCTGAAAGGAACCTGCCGGGTGCCCTCCAGAGATCCCCTCCATGTCTGAGCTGGGAGAAAGAGGCTGGCCTCGGAGGCACCTGGGGGCCCTCCCCAGCTGGGGAAGAAAGGAAGGAAGGAGCAAGGCAGGCTTGCTCTAATTGGGGGTGAGGTCTGATCCAGCCTGACTCTGTGTGTGTGTGTGTGTGTGTGTGTGTGTGTGTGTGTGTGTGTGTGACAAAGGAGAAGCCAGCAGGTTCCCGGGACTCTTTTTCTTTAGCTGGGGAAAGGACACTGCCAGGTGAAGCCCCTTTCAAAACCCCACTCATCTCACGCTAGAGCTTCTACTCAAGGGTTACCAAACTGGGGGAAATCTTGAGACGTCTATACATTACAACCATTCTGTTGTGTCTTTTATTTCTTAAAATGCCCAAATATCTAAAAAGGGCCTACATCTTCCACTTGCCACTCATTTTTTTTTAAAAAAAACTTTGCAGTGAATTTACCATCCTCCCCATGGTTCAACTTTAGGCAAGCCTAAATTTCGCTAGCAAACAAATACCAGGTCACAAACACCCCACCCCCACCCCCAGGAACTAAACCTACGGCTTCACGTCTCCACGAGCTTCTGCTATCGCCCGGCTTTGGGATTGGCCAGCTCTTCTATGGCTTTCCTGAGCTGGAAAAAAGAAAGAAGAAGAAAAAACAAAGCTGACAACGGGGCACAGAGAGCGAGTCGATGTTGCAAACGTCCGGACTTGCCTTATCTCCATTGGGGAGGGTCTCACCTTTCCTTCGCCAGCTCAAGAGGGAGGCTGCAGGCCCCCCCTTTTCAGGCCAATGATGCCCTGCGTTTTGGCATAGCAGTAGAAGCCGAGCTTCCAGAGCGGCTGCCTGTCCTCATTGCCCCAACCAGGAGGAGGGCAGATGGGAAGGAGGAACTGCACCCCGCTGTGCCCTCCTGGGGCAATCCAGCTACTCACCTCCTTCCTGGTCACGATCCCCACCACTTTCCCCAGCTGGGTGACAAAAGCCCGCTGCAGGTTCAGCATCTCAAAGAGGTTGTGGGCCTGCAGGAGAGGAAAAAAAAAAAGACGCTCTTTTACGGTGGTCCGTAAAAAATTTTTGTTGGTCTGCAGAAAAATCTTTACATTTTTGCATTTTTAAAAAAATATTGCATTGAATCAGGGATCCTCAAACTACGGCCCCTGGGCCGGATACGGCCCACCAAAGCAATTAATCCCACTCGCTGATGGGATGGGGTCCTTCAGGCACTTAGCTTGGCTGCCTGTTAAGTAGCTCCAGCCCCTCCCTCCCTCCCAGTCCCAGATGCTTCAGTGAGCGGTGCACAAAATTTCAGCTGGGCTCCTCGAGAGACAGAATTTGCAGGGGGGGGGTGGTAGCGATCTAGTGTCCGGGCGGGCTCCAAGACAAACATTCATTCTTGGCCGTATTTGAGATTCCAGGCTGCAAAATGGACAGCAAAGCTAGGGTTGACCCCGGGCACTTCTCTCTGCTAACAGGCGGCCAAACTAAGTGCCTGAAGGACCCCATCCCGTTGCTAATTCGTATTAGTGGTCCGTGGGATTTAAAATTATGAATTTAGTGGTCCCTGAGGTCCAAAAGGTTGGTGACCTCTGCTCTGGAAAGCCCCTTCTCAGAAATCTCTTCCCCCAATGGACCCCCCATTGAAAACCCTGCCTGGCCCTGTTCCAGTGGTGGGTTTCAATTTTTTTAATATGGCTTGTTGGGCGTGGCAGGGGAAGGATACTGTAAAATCTCCATTCTCACCCCACTCCAGGAGGATACTGCAAAATCTCCATTCCCACTTCACTCTAGGGGAAGGACACTGTAAAATCTCCATTCCCACCCCACTCCAGGGGAAGGATACTGCAAAATCTCCATTCCCACTCTACTCTATGGGAAGGACACTGTAAAATCTCCATTCCCACCCTACTCAAGAGGAAGGACACTGTAAAATCTCCATTCCCACCCCACTCCAGGGGAAGGATACTGCAAAATCTCCATTCCCACCCCACTCCAGGGGAAGGACACTAAAATCTCCATTCCCACCCCACTCCAGGGGAAGGATACTGCAAAATCTCCATTCCCACCCCACTCCAGGGGAAGGATACTGCAAAATCTCCATTCCCAGCCCACTCCAGGGGAAGGACACTGTAAAATCCCCATTCCCACCCCACTCCAGAAGGATACTGCAAAATCCCCAGTTCCTCCCAATCAGCTGGGACTCGGGAGGCAAAGAATAGATGGGGGCGGGGCCAGTCAGAGTGGTATTTCTCTGAACTACTCAAAAATTCCGCTACCAGTTCTCCAGAACTGGTCAGAACCTGCTGAAACCCACCTCTGCCCTGTTCCCCAGTCAATCCCTCCCCCCACCGTTCAACAAAGTGGCAGCTTCCCTGCCTGCTGATTTTGCTGCCCTGACGCCTCAGCAGAGGAATGAGTCTGGGTGCCCCGGACAGAGGCAACCTGTAGGGCACTCGACCGCCCGAGGTACCTGGTGCAGGGATGTCCATGGGGAGAGCTGCAGACTCACAGGACTGATGGTGCAGCCTTCTTTCAAAGTCTGGTCCGAGAGGAGCTGGAAGAGAGAAGTGCAGCCATGGATGTGCCGTGCAGCGGGATGGGAAGGAGTCCTGCCCCCCCCTCCCCAAATCCTGGAAAGCACGTGGTCGGCTCTTGTCGGAATTACCCTGTCGGGAATCAGACCTACCTCTTTCCCTGGCTCTTCCTGTGGCAGACTGGAGTCTTCATGGCTCTGGAGAAACTGGATGAGACTGGACCGCTGGATCGCTCCCAGCAGCATCTGAGACTCTTGAGGGAGAAAGAAGCAGAGGGAAGTGTCCAGTTTTGGTCACACTTTAAAAAAGAGATTGAGACTCTAGAAAGAGTGAAAAGAGCAACCAGGATGATGAGGGGACTGGAGGCTCAAATATACGATGAACAGTTGCAGGAACTGGGCCTGGCTAGTCTAGTGAAGAGAAGGACCAGGGGAGACAGGATAGCAGTCTTCCAATATTTGAAGGGCTGCCCCAGAGAGGAGGGAATCAAGCTATTTTCCAAGGCACCTGAAGGCCAGACAAGGAATAATGGATGGAAACTGACCAAGGAGAGATTCAACCTAGAAATGAAGAGGAACTTTCTGACAGGGAGAACAATCAACCCATGGAACAGAAGTTGCCTTCGGAAGTTATGGGAGCTTTATCACTGGAGGCTTTCAAGAAGAGACTAGACTGCCATCTGTCAGAATGGTGTAAGGTCTCCTGCTTGGGTTGTGGGTGGGGACTAGATGACCTCCAAGGTCCCTTCCAACTCTGTTATTCTAAGACTGTAGTTTTTAGGAACGTGTTTGTTCGTATGGGCATATTTATGTTACAAATGCTTCAATGCCGCTCCAGCCATAAGGTGGGACCCTCCCACCAGACGGATCCAGCACGAGACGCACACAGAGAGACTCGCTGCTTTTGAAATACCGCCTCACCAGCATTGTCTACCACGGGATACTCCTGGGCATCCGTCGTGGTGACCACCTGGAGGATGTCGTGAAAGGTGGCTTCCTGGGACAGGATGACGAAATCAGTGTTCATGAACTCCTGGGTGGTGACCATATAGGACCTGCAAGGGAAGCAGCGCTCACCAGACCAATGGCTTTATCGGGACAGGGCAGCGCTTTGGGAGAGAGGAGCTGCTGGCGCCTGCCAAGCAAGGCCAGGCCAGAGGTGCTCTGGGCACACGCAGAGTGCCCGTTCTTTGGGAAGGCCGGCATCACTGATCCCTGGGTCCCAGCAAGCCAAGAGGGCAGGGCAACTCACTCGATATGCCTGCTCCGTATGCGGGGAAGGTACGGTAGCTTCTTGACAATGATGGTGCCATCGTAGAAGGAAGGCTGGAACTTCTGGGCAATGGCGTTGGCCACCAGGACGGCCAGCAGGACAGGGAGGATGTGGGCGATCTGCCCGGTCATCTCAAAGGCCAGCAAGGCGGTGGAGAGGGTGTGGGTGACCGAGCCAGAGAAGGCAGCGGCCCCTGGAAGGGGGGGGGGGAGAGCAGAGGGTGGCCGATCTCAGGGAGAGCAAAGGTGTGTGTGGGGGGGGGTTGTTTCCACACTGCCTGTGCCTCCCTGAGTGCCAAGGAAGCCTCCCGACATACCTGCCAGCGCATACGCCCCAGGGATAATGGGGCTGGGAGGGCCCTCACCGGTAATGCCCATGGGGAAGAGGAAGGCTGCGGCTTCACCCACCAAGCGCCCGATGGCAGCTCCTGGGGAGAGAGAGAGAAAGATCATCTTTCCCTCCTCAGCCTGACAGACCAATCTCTCTGGAGGCTGAAAGCAGAAAACTAGAGAAAGTGGAAGCGCTCACCGCAGGGGTGAAATGCTCCCGGTTCGGACCGGATCGCCCGATCCTGTAGCGATGGAGGCAGGTGGTTCGGAGAACCGGTAGCAAAAATCCCTGCCTCCCCCAATTGCCCAGCTGAGCCGCACGATCATCAGAGGCTTTTTAAAAATTATTTTTAAAAGCATTTTTTTCTACCACCTCTGGCTGAAAAAATGCTTTTAAAAGTAAAAAAGAAGCCTCTGATGATCGCGCGGCTCAGCTGGGATCGTCAGAGGCTTTTAAAAGCATTTTTTTTTACAACCTCTTCAGCCAAAGAGGTTGTAGAAAAAATGGTTTTAAAAGTAAAAAAAATAAAAAGTTGGCCACCCCCACTCAGTCATATTACCCCACCATCACCAAGCCACGCCAAGAGAACCGGTAGTAACAAACTTTACATTTCACCACTGGCTCACCGTAAATGAAGACGGGCATGAAGTACCCAGCAGGCATAGGCATGGTGGTGGCCAAGACCAGCATCCAGAACTGCAAGGGCAGAAAGAAATCAACGCTGGCAGCCCAATCTTTTTTTTTTTTTGGAGAGCAGGGCCCGTGGTGGCTGGCTGGCTGACCGCTGAGCAAAGCAGAAGGCTGACGGAGAGTGTAAGCGAGAGCCCCTGGAAGGAGCTCTGCAAGGCCCAGAGGAGGCCAGAGGAGACCCGGCCCAGAGAGGGAGTTCTGCTGCGTGCCAGGCAGAGGGAGTTCCCCGACACGCACCTTCATCACCAGGAAGACAGACAGGGTGCCGAAGAAGGAGATGTCGGGGTGCCACCACTCCTCCCACAGGTTGAGGGGGTCCACCTGGGGAGGCCTGTCAAGCGAAACGTTCTGGGAAAGGACACTCCAGGTGCGGTTATCAAGCAAGGAGGTGAGCAGCTCCTTCATGCTCAGCTGCAAAAAAAGAAAGGGAAACGGTCTTCGCCTTCTGCCCCATGGCAGAGAGGGGCTGGCAGCCTCTCCCCCCCACCACCACCTTGCTTCAGCTCCTCTGGCTTGTCATGGCAAAGAGCCAGCGGCGCTCCCCATGCGTTCTCCGCAGGCTCTAGCCCTTGGCAGCAATGGCTGATACGTTACCCTGGAGGCCATGAATCGTCCCAGGCTATGGGGGAAGGTGATGGAGGACAGCAGGAAGGCCACCAGCACCGAGTAGAGGGGCTTCCTGCAAAAGAAGGCCCAAAGGTCAGGGAGAGGGGAAGAGGAGAGGAGATTGGGAAACCAACGTAGCTCAAAAAGCCACCGGTTATGAAGGGGGCTGGGCTGGGGGCTGCCATCAGCAGCTGTACTTCTGGGGGGGGGGGGTAAACTTTGTGATGGAGAAACAGATAAAGCTTTAGAGATGAGCCTGAGATCAAAGAATCTGAACAGCTGGGAAGCCGGACTGTAATTTTCTTCCAGTGAAAAGCTGGGAGGGGGGAAACTAGCCCGCTGGCCAACATCGGTGATCTCCCCAGTGAGCTCCCTTTTCAGTGAGTCCACTTCCTGCACAGGAAGCCTCCTCCGCCTCTCCGATCCTGGAACCAGAGGAGCCATCCCAGGGACTCTGGAAAGATGCCCTCTGGCGGCTACTTACTCGGTGGCCAGCAGCCTGGCCGTGAAGGGGTTCCTCCGGACGTAGCCCAGGAACCAGCGCTGGCAGAAGAGGTACGCACAGCTCAGCACGCCGCAGATCACACTGAAAGGGGGAGAGGAGGCCTCCCAATTGGCACGTGCTCTTGCCGCTGCACCCCTCCTCCCATAAGAAGACCCACACCTCACCCGAGGAATGTGAAGAAAATGGTCTCCGGCAGGTCAAAGGGGAAATCAATTTTAAAGCTGGTCTTGAAGAGGGCTATGATGGTTTCTGGAAAGCAGGGGTGCAAAAGCTGAGGGGCTCTTGACTCTGATCTCCTGGAGCCCCTTCCCAGCTCCCGCCCCGCCTCCCTGCCTGGCCCTCAGCCAAACAGCCCACGGGAAAGAGTCGACTCCAGCCTGTCCTAAGGAGCTTCCAAGCACAATCCAAAGAAGCCGATGAAGTGGTGTGGCACACTACAATCCTCCCCGGCCGGTCACCCCACCTGGAGCCATAGCATCAGTCGGCTGAGCCCCTCTGATGCACTGCTTCTGTCGAGCACTCATTCTCCCCTGTCCCACATCCCCAGACAGAGTGGCCGAGGGGATCCCTCTTTTGGGATTCCGCTTGTGCCCCACCTTGTTCACTATTGAAAACAGCCAACAGGCGGAACATAAAGGCTCCACAAGTTGCCGAGAAGAAGCCCCTCCAGTAATCCCGGACAGCAAAGTGGGAGGACACGACCTCGATGCTGAAGAGGACCCCTGGTAGAATGGCAGAGGGCAATCCAGAGAGTCAGCCCCACATCCATCCGTCTGGCCACTCCCTGGCCCTCCACCTGCTTTGGCCTCCCTTTGCAAAGGGGCTACGTGTCTTACCACTGATGGGCGCCCCAAAGACGGTTGCCACGCCCACGGCCGCTCCTGCCACTAGCATCTCATTCTGCTTGATTTTATTCTAGGCAAAGGAAAGGGGCACCCTCTGAGGCTGCTGCCGAGTCGCCCTCCCCAGGAACCCCAAATGCTGGGCCGCCTTCGCGGCCCTCCAGCTAGCCACACAGTCCTCAGCTGCCCCTGGACCAATCCCTGGGGTGCAGCCTCGCCTCCTCAGCCATACCTCGTATTCCCCAGAAACGCTGGTCCGGATCTTGCCCAGGTAGGCGGCGATCATGCTGGAGAGGTGAACAAAGGGTCCCTGGCAGAGGCCGGGTGGAAGGAAGATGAAGATGAGGACCTGAAAGGCTCAGAGGGAGAGAGAGCCCCCCCTCCATCCAACGGTAGTCTCTCCCAGCAGCCCCCCCCCCCCCTCCCCCAGACAAGAGGCTCGTCTCCTGACCTCAGCCGGACCTTGAAGGTCTCTAGGAAGGAGATTTTACCACCACCCACTCTAAACATTCACCCCAGTTGTTGGGCTGACCCTGGCGGGATCTTCAACCCCTCGGCTTCCCTGTTTCTGCCCCTTCCTGGCCTGAAGGGACCCAGGCCCTCTTTACCTCTTGAACTGGGGCACCTTCAGCACAAGCTCTTTTTAAGGAGGAGGAGGCCGTCTGAGGTGAGCAAGACCAAATAGATATGGGGCAGAAGCAACATCCAAAAACTTCCCCTCAGGGGTGGGCTGCTGGGGGTTCGCACGGGTTCGGGAAAACCTCTAGCTAAAATTCTGTGCAGT
This sequence comes from Arizona elegans, assembly GCA_022577455.1. Lineage (NCBI taxonomy): Eukaryota > Metazoa > Chordata > Lepidosauria > Squamata > Colubridae > Arizona > Arizona elegans. Next base: position 7,936,939 of record JAKOOJ010000023.1, read on the forward strand.
TCAGAGGGCCCCCAAATCCCACTCCTGGCTGGACCTGCCCACCCTGCCCCTCCCCTCCAAGGAGTCCCCACGCGGCCTATTTTGGATGCAGGGCACGTGTGGAGACTTGGGAGGGCGAAAAAACAAGCCTACCGGAAGTTTGGGAAGGCCCTCCATAGGGCCTCCGGAGCCTGGGGAAGCCGTTTTTGCCCTCCCGGAGGCTTGAGCAAAGTCTCTGATGCCCGGGGAGGGCAAAAACATCCCCCCCGCCCCCACCATGGTGCAAGAGGCCAACTAAGCCACGCCCACCATGGCCACACCCACCCAGCAACCGGGCAGAGAGGCCCTTGCTAAAATTTTTGAAGCCCACCTGTTTCCCCTCCAGACACCCAATTCCTTCCTCCTGTCTCTAGAACTGCCCCTCGGGACACTTTTCCCTTTCAAACCATCACGGCTTCCTTTTGGTGTCCAAAGGCTGAATGCCCCCTCCACCCCCCTCAGGCCACAAAGGTGCTGCTTGGAGGCGAGAGAGAGAGAGAGAGAGAGAGAGAGAGAGAGAGAGAGAGAGAGAGAGAGAGAGAGAGACACCCGCCCCCTCCATCCACCCGCTGGACACGTACCACTTTTCCGAGGAAGATGGTGCTCCCGCAGGCGAGTGTGCAGGTCAGCCCCACGACTTTTGCCCCAAAGTTCTCGATGGCCAAGTATTCCTCCAGGATGACGCCGGTCAGGATGGTCTTGAGTTCGGGGATGCCGGAGCCTGGACAGAGAGGGCAGAACGATCTCTCCACCACTTCTGCCCGCCTGGCAGGAGTCCCTAGTGCCCGCCCGGAGGCGTCACAAACCCTAACTAACGAGCCAGGCTAGACACGGTGTGTGAATGAGGCCCCGGGGTTGCCCTTTCTTCAGGCATCTTCCCTTTCAGGGAGAAGAACAAGGCAGCTGATGGAAGAAGGAAACCTTTATTTTATTTTATTTATTTATTTTATTTTATTTAAATTTGTATACCGCCCTTCTCCTAGTGGACTCAGGGCGGTGCACAGCCAAGTAAAAAACATCCAATACAAAATTTAAAAATTTAAAAGAATTATACCCTTTGGCCCAAAATTTAAGAACCTTACGACTAAAACCCATTGAACAATTAAAAATCTAATATCTCAAAAATGGGGGGGGGGGGGGTGTTTCACACCAGCCCTGCTTGATGGAAAAGTTTTGAGGGCATGGCAAAAAGCCCGGAGATCTGATATCCTCTGTATCTCCGGGGGCAAATCGTTCCAGAGGGCAGGTGTTGCCACAGAGAAGGCCCTCCCCCTGGGGGTCGCCAGCCGATACTGCCTAGCTGTCGGCACCCTGAGGAGTCCCTCTCTGTGGGAGCGTACTGGCCGGTGGGAGGCTATTGGCGGCAGAAGGCGGTCCCACAAATACCCAGGTCCGATGCCATGGAGCGCTTTAAAGGTGGCAACCAGTACCTTGAAGCGCACCCGGAAGTCCACCAGGAGCCAATGCAGCTCGCGCAGGAGAGGTGTCACATTGGAGCGCCCTCTCGCTCCCATAACCCCCGCGCAGCCACATTCTGCACCAGCTGGAGCCTCCGGGTGCACCTCAAGGGGAGCCCCATGTAGAGAGCATTGCAGTAGTCCAGGCGGGAAGTGACGAGTGCCTGAGTGAACCGAAACACTCTAGTCCGGCCGAGGCCCGGGTAAACCGGTCCCGGTAGACCGGGACGGCTGCCCGGCGCGGACACCCCGGGGGCCTGGCGCGGGCACCGAGGCGACGGCGGAGGCCCCCAACCGAGGCCCGCGGCCCCGGAGCCGCGATCCCGTACGTCCGTCCTGGCGGGGGAACAGAAAGACTCTAGTCCGGCCGAGGCCCCGGGAAGCCGGACCCGCCCGAGCGGTCCGGTAGACCGGGACGGCTGCCCGGCTCGGACACCCCCGGGGCCCGGCGCGGGCACCGAGGCGACGGCGGAGGCCCCCGACCGAGGCCTGCGGCCCCGGAGCCGCGATCCCGTCCGTCCGTCCGGCGGGGAAAGAGAAAGACTCTAGTCCGGCCGAGGCCCCGGGAAGCCGGAGCCGCCCGAGCGGCCCGGTAGACCGGGATGGCTGCCCGGCGCGGACACCCCCGGGGCCCGGCGCGGGCTCCGAGGTGTGCGTAAGGAGTCCCGATCCAGAAAGGGACACAACTGGCGAATCAGGTGAACCTGATGAAAAGCCCCCCTGGCCATATGGGGGGCCATATGCTCTTCTAAAGACAGCCGTGCCAACGGGCTCAGGCTGCCCATCTTTCTTCCCGCTCCTCTCACCCAGACTTGGGAGAAGAGAAGAAAGCTGCTTCCCAGTCCAAGGGCTGGAACAGGGGCATAATGACCACTGGTGGCTGACCCCAGCCTCCATCCCGCCTCACCTCCAGCGTGCTGGGTAATGCTTTGGGCAAAGCCCGTGGAAAAAGCCGAGAGTGCGACCGGGTACATGGTCCAGGAGAGGAACTTCAGCACCGGGTAGTCTCCAACCTCTTGGTAAAGCCACAGGTGCGCTGGAGAATCCAAAGGGAAGTTGGCTGGGAACTGAACTGCCCCAGGACTGCCAGAGTTGTCTGCTGCCATGGCTGCCCTGAAGGCATGGAGAACCTAACCCCCCCCCTTGAAATTGGCATCCCTTGTGGCACGGGGTGTCCACAAGCGGCCCAAAAGACGCTCTTTCCTTCTGCTTGTCCCTCAAAGTCCAGCTTGGGAAGGGCGGTGGGATTTGGTGGGGCAAAAGCTCACCGCTGGCAACCCTGGAGACGGTGAAGTCCATGGCGAAGCTGACCAGCGCCATGATGACGCCCAGGGCAAAGAGGTAATACCAATCATCCCCAACTCGGAAGAGTTGCCGCTTGAGGCACTCCAGGCAACCTGCAGAGGACAAAAGAGAGGCCCTGCCATTGTTAATGTCAGCCTCCTTCAAGGATGGATGAAGAGGCCAAATGGGTCACCATCTCTGGGAAACACCAGCATCTGCAACGCTTCCAACCCAGGGGTGAAATGCTTCCAGTTCGGACCTGATCGCCTGATCCGGTAGCAATGGCAGCAGGTGGTTCGGAGAACCGGTAGCAAAAATCCCTGCGCACTCCCCCCTCCCCTGCCCAGCTGAGCCGTGCAATCGTCAGAGGCTATTTTTTTTACTTTTAAAAGCATTTTTTCTACAACCTCTTTGGCCGAAAAAATGCTTTTAAAGGTAAAAGAAAAAAAGCCTCTGATGATCGCGCGGCTCAGCTGGGATCGTCAAAGACTTTTAAAAGCATTTTTTTCCCTACAACCTCTTTGGCCGAAGAGGTAGGGAAAAAAAATGCTTTTAAAAGCCTCTGGCGATCCCAGCTGAGTTGCCTGATTGGCAGAGGCTTCTAAAAGCATTTTTTTTCTGCAACCTCTTCGGCTGAAGAGGTTGTAGAAAAATGCTTTTAAAAGTAAAAAAAAAAAAGTTGGCCACACCCACCCAGTCACATTACCCTCCCCCCACCAAGCCACGCCCACAGAACCGGTAGTAACAAATTTTAGATTTCACCCCTGCTCCAACCTCAGTGCCACCCATGTGGAAGCCACTCTTGTGGCTGGGTGGGATCTCCCAGGCTCCTACCGTGCACCTTGCGCCGGGCTTTTGGCCAGGGTCTCCAGTTGTCTTCCCAGGGCAGGAACACATTAGTCTCCTCCTCCTCCTCCTTGTTCTTGGCTCTCTCTTTCTCCCCGCCGGCTCTCTCTGTCCTCTCAGCAGCCATGCCCCGAGGCTGGGAGTGGAAACGCCAGACACAGCCCAAAAGGAGGAAGAGGATCCAAGCTGTCTGTTTGCAAGCACCAAGACGGACGGGGTCCCCAGAGGCCTCCTGTTGTGGCTTGTAGGGATCTTGGCCACAGGACGGAAATGAGGAGGCACCTTTCCCTGAAACGCAAAACTTCTGAAAAGGTGAAATGAAGAGGAACATGCACCCAGATCCCCCAGCCCCCAAGACGGTCACTCTGCAAAGGGAAGATGCTCCCCTGACAGCAGCCGCAAAAGGGCCAAACCTCCGACAGGATCCACCTGCCTGGTTGCAGGGCAAGGGCACTTGGCTCTCCGCTCTAGAAAGGTGGCATCTCTTATCGCCTGAGGGAGCCTCAGATACTAAAGGAAATCCAGACAACAGGCAGACAACAATGCACACTCTCCCCCTCCCCCCCTCAAAGACAACCAGGGTCCCCTCAATGGCCCCGACTGGAACCTGTGCAAAGGAGACTCACTCCACCTCAGCCGGCTCAGGGTGCCTGCGTATGTCTCTGTCAAAGGCTCCTGCTCCTGGGTCAGGCTGACTTCTCTGAAGCCAGTTTCCTCTGCCTCTGCCCTGACCAGATCCAGTGCACACGCACACACCTGTCTCCCGGGCCCTCCCTTTTCTCTCCCACACCTCCCTCCCTCCCTGACCTCTAACTATCCAGAACTCTCTCTGGGACCCACAGGAAAGGCCCTCCAGCAAGCCTATTCTAGCTCAAGCCAGCCTTCTCGCCAAGCAGCACGAGGAAGGCAGGGTGGGCGGGCGGGCAGGCAGCTGGCAAACAGCCCCATTTGGCTGGCCGGCCTACACCTTGCCACCCACGCCTGAGGGTCCTTTGTTTCGGTCACTCAACGTCCCAGTTTATGCTCACCTCCCAAGGTCTAGGCCAGCCGTAGGGGGATGCAGAACCAAGATCAGGAGGGCCAATTGCTGGAAGGGGCTGCAACCACTTCCTCCCAAAACAGCCTGGCCAGGAACAACGGCGGCCTCTCATGATCCTTGCCATCCCAACAGGCTAGCCGCAAAAATGGGCAGGCAGCTACTCACACGGTCTCTGGGGAGGGGACAGACAACAGGGGTGGTGGTGGTGGAGGGTGCTGCTTGCTGCAGGTCAAGAGAACTCTTAGGAGAGGCCGAGAGCAGAGGCTGCAGGGCAGGAGAGCCCGTGTGCTCCAAGGTGAGCTCAGAGGGCCATTCCGGCAGCAAGGGAAACAAAAGGCATGTTTGAAGTTTATTAGATTTCTATACCGCCCTTCTCCCAAAGGACTCAGGGTGGTGTACAGCCATATTAAAACACATAGATTTATAAAATTTAAAACCAATTAAAATCGAATATATAAAGTGTAACACCCACCCACTCCCTTCCTGAAATCAAAAAGCATCAGCAGGCACTTCCCAAACAGTCCCCGCCAAGTTCTAAATTGGGCATGATTTCTGAACTCTTGAGTGGGTTCCCGGATGATTTATGGTCTGTGAGTCTCTGCCTGGGGAGTCCCCGGGCCCCTCTCTCCTCCTGCCAGCACTCCAGAAGTGGAGCCAAGGGCCAGAAGAGTTGCAATGCGATGGGCAATAGATGGAAGCTGAGTTAGGGAGGACGCTTTGCCTTCTGGGGCTTGTTCTGGGGGAAGGAAAAAAGGGCACGGGAGGCCGCAGGCCCAATGACTCAGACTGCCCCGAGAGGAGGGTGACTAAGCAGCTGCGTTTAGCTACAAGCTGCCCCCAGACAGTTTCGGCAGACAGGCTGTGAGATGCTTGCCAGCAGGGCCTGTTCCCATCTCCATCTTCTACATGGAGGCCCATGCCAGGCTCTCTGAGCTGCCAGGGAAATAAACCTCACCCCTGGAGAAATGGGAACCCCTCTTCAGTATTGGGGAGGGGGGAGTACAGGGAGCAGGGGTCCTGGGCTCTGCCCTCCTCTTTCGGGATGCTTGCTTTCCATGCCAGGCTCTCCCCTTCCTTGTGGAAGGCCAATCCTGCTGCCAATCAGGGGGATGATCCAGTCATGGATGGAATGCTGAGGGCCAGCCCTTCCCTCCCGCCTCTCTCTGTTTGTGTAGAGCCCGTGCCTATGGGACGCTTTCCAGAGGCATTGGTCGTGTCCTGCAGAACACTCTAAATTTAGACTCCTTGACAAGACCCCTGGAAGGCAGCCGAGGCTTTTAAAGGCTCCGCAGCTGCCCCGGGTGGCTCTGTCGGGTGAGACTTCCGGAGGGGGCAGCTCCTCCAGCATCGATCCACTTGGATAGCCACCCGCTCAGGGTTCACTGCTTCGGCACCCTCGACCATCTTCTTGGCAGAACACGACCAGGCAGGCGGCTGTCCCATGGAGAAGGCCCACGGAATATTCGACAATACGTTGGGGGGGTTCCTAAGGCCCCATCCGGATCCCCGGAGCTTCTCAGGCAAGTGGGGAGAGAGGGCTGAATAGGCGGCCTTTGACCCCTGGCTGCCTGGGTCTCTCCCCTGGCTCTCGTCTAGCCAGTCCCACAGTCAAGGCTCCCACTTTTAAGCTGTGCGACCGCGGAGAGGAGATTGTCACTGTTTTCGCTGTTTAGGGTAAACCCTTTTTTTTATTTACACCAACCATTCTTGGAATGCTGGGCACAGAGGCGCCACCATTCTGCTCCAGGATAATCCTCCCTGCACCTGGCCTGGCTGCATTTGTGAAAGGCGGAAGAGCACAAAGGGGGGTTTCGCACAAGCTCCCCAGCCTCTGTCTCAGTGCATCCCAAGCCACAAAGGCAAGCAAGGACAGCTTGGTCTTTTCCGTTCTTAGCTGTGTTGGCCACAGGGCCGTGTCCTGAACAGGACCTAGCGAAGATCTCAGGGAGGAGGGGGAAATGGGCACTTGACAGGGTAGAGAGAGAGACAGCTTGAAATGTGATGTGTCCAGCCCCTGCCATTTAGGACGCCTGTTGGCCATAAGAGTCCTTGGGGCACTTCTTAAACTCCAGGCTGGTCTGTGGTCTCTTAGGAGGGAGTACCCCCTCGATCAGGTGGGATTTTCAGGGCCTAGATCAGTAGCACCCCCAGCAATTCTGCCTGGCGATGCAGCATTTCTCAAATAGCTGCTGCAAGCAGAGCCACCTGGGAGGCCCAATGGAGGCACAGAAGGCACATCCTGCTTGCTCCAGGATCCCGCCCCAGAATTTTCCTTTTGCCAGCAAACATGTCCCCAGTGCTGGAATCAAGAATCGAGAGAGTATCTCTTTTCCCAACAGGCCGGGCTGGCGGGATGGGAAACATCAAAACCTTGGGCGATACATACCAGTTTGCCGTGGATGTCAGTGACTTCTCCCCCGAAGACATTATCATTACCACATCCAAAAACCAGATTGAAGTGAGGGCTGAGAAGGTGAGTGGCTTACTGCTGGGCTGCCCCCCCCCCCCCCGTCTTGGAAACAACCGGAGCCATTTTTAAAGCAGAGCTGAGCAATCCGGCTGGGGCTGAGGGGTGGGGTAGCCCCAAGATGCGTGGCTGAGAAAAGCTGAGGCAGCTACTTCCTTGGATCCACAGCAGTGGGGAGTAGCTTTTTCTGATCTTCAGGTTCTCTGCATATCCCCCGAGCATCCCAATATCATCCCACTGTGGAAATTAACAAGAAACGGGAGTTATAAGAGTTGTACTTTTTCCTTGGTTTGCTGGGAAAAAGATTTAATGTGCTAGAGCTCCCCCTCCCTACCCAAAAGAACCTGGATGTGCCCCCTGCAATCTAACGGAGCAAAGCCTGCAGCCTAGGGACAGCAGTGGCATCGCTGTCTTAAGAATGGCAGCCAAGAGGCTCCCTGCCCCCACCCGAGTGCCCTTTTGACTATGCTAGGGATGCACATGGCAATGGGAACATTCCCCGACTTGCCAGTCAATGCTGACCGAAATGCTGCCCAGGGAGCCTTTCTCCTGATGCCAGCTGCCTCTCTGGGGGCCAGTCTGGCAAAAGAAGAGACCTTTTTAGACTGAGTCGCCCCAGCTTCAGTTTTGGCAGCATGGCCAGAATTTCCCCATTTCATAGCAATTCGGGACGGGGCTGCCCTTTATTTTAGCAAGCAGGCAACTGAACCTTGGGAAGAGCAATTCACATCAACTTTCAGGATTCAGACTCTCGTGGGCCCTAACTGCTGTCTCTTTGTCCTCCTCCCACGGGCAGCTAGCAGCTGATGGGACCATCGTCAACACATTCACCCACAAATGTCAACTCCCTGAAGATGTGGACCCCACATCGGTCACTTCCACCCTGGGGGCAGACGGCTGCCTGACCGTCAAGGCAAGGAGAAGTCCAGCCAAGCCGTCGGAGCAAGTGCAGCAAACCTTCAGGACTGAGATTAAAATCTGAGCTCCAGGAGCAGTTCGGGAGAGCGGGCAGGGAGCCAGGCTGGGCTGGGGGGGGGGGTGGAAAGCAGATCTGTCCTTGTGTTCCCCGTCAATAAGAGATGTTTCGGTTTGTCATCCAGGGCTGAAGGTTAAAGGGATGCCGGCAAAGAGCCTAAGCGGGCCAAAGCTGCCCTCCCCCCCTCTCCCTCCAACTCCCTTTGAAAGGGGAAAGAACACCTTCGCTTTTTACCAGCAAAGGAACAGCAAAGCTGGAAGGCAGCTGGAGCTGAATTTTCCAGTTCTGCAGCCAGCAATTTTAACGTTTTGAAGTGTTGACGGGACATGAAAAAAAAAAAAGAAAGAAAGAGGATGCGATATGAAATTTATACGATAGGAAATCAATGGAGTTTACCTCTGGTGAACTTATTTAGGATTCCTGCTGTACATCTTGGAAACATTCAAGTTAAAATGTTAACACGTTCATGTTAGATTCAGGGTTTTTTTTCCCCCTCCCTTCCCCGTCCCCGTCTTTGCACCCCACCTCCAAATCCAGCTACACCCTACAAGCTGAGAGAGAGAGAGAGAGAGAGAAAAATCTGTTCAGGGGAATTGAAACGTCAATGTAAAAAAACCAAAAAAACAACAAATGTAAACTTTTAATTATAGGAAAATACTTTCTTGCAAGTCACCCGCTGACTTTGGCTGTGTGAACGTGTATTATTTGGGGGGGGGGGGGCAGTTGTGGGTTTCAAATTTTTTTACTACCGGTTCTGTGGGTGTCTCTTGGTGGGCGTGGCATGGCTCGCTGGGCATGCCTTGCTGGGCACGGCAGGTGAAGGATACTGTAAAATTTCCATTCCCACCCCACTCCAGGGGAAGGATACTGTAAAATCTTCATTCCCACCCCACTTCAGGGGAAGGATACTGTAAAATCTCCATTCCCACCCCACTCCAGGGGAAGGATACTGCAAAATTTCCATTCCTACCCCACTCCAGGGGAAGGATACTGCAAAACCCCCATTCCCACCCCACTCCAGGGGAAGGATACTGCAAAATCTCCATTCCCACCCCACTCCAGGGGAAGGATACTGCAAAATCTCCATTCCCACCCCACTCCAGGGGAAGGATACTGTAAAATCTTCATTCCCACCCCACTTCAGGGGAAGGATACTGTAAAATCTCCATTCCCACCCCACTCCAGGGGAAGGATACTGCAAAATCTCCATTCCCATCCCACTCCAGGGGAAGGATACTGTAAAATCCCCATCCCCACCCCACTCTAGGGGAAGGATACTGCAAAATCTCCATCCCCACCCCACTCCAGGGGAAGGATACTGCAAAACTCCCATTCCCACCTCATTCCAGGGGAAGGATACTGTAAAATCTTCATTCCCACCCCACTCCAGGGGAAGGATACTGTAAAATCTCCATTCCCACCACACTCCAGGATACTGCAAAACCCCCATTCCCACCCCACTCCAGGGGAAGGATACTGCAAAATCTCCATTCCCACTCCACTCTGGGGCCAGCCAGAGGTGGTATCTGCCTGTTCTCTGAACTACTCAAAATTTCCGCTACCGGTTCTCCAGAACTGGTCAGAACCTGCTGAAACCCCACCTCTGGGGTGGGTGAGAGAAACAGGAGCAAGGAAGGAGGGAGCTTTTGTCCTTGTGTTACAACTTGCATCCAACACACACAGACGCACAGTTTCTGAAGGCCAAAGGGCCGGGGGCAAAGAGGGGAGGGGGGTGGGGGAAGAAGTGAGTCATGGTCTGGAAATAGAGCCGCCTGACGAAAGGCCCTCCAAGCTGGCTCCGACCCCAGTGAGGGGGAGGAGGCAAAGGGGGGCCCATTCCAGGCCCAGCCCAGCCTCCCTGCCCTGGAAGGGGGCTCCCCGAGTCGCTTCTTAAGGCGGCCTGAGAGACCAACCCCCAAATCCAATGCTTGAGGAGAAACAACCCCCCCCCCACCCCAAGCTGCTGCTTGGGGAAGAGGGGGGGGGGGTAAGAAAGGCGCTCTCGGCCCACCTCGCAGGGCTGTTGTTGCTCACTCCCCTCCCCACAGGGATGAGAAACGCAGCCCGTTCAAAAGGGGCCGGGAGTGGAAGGCCCACACCACACCACACCACACGCCGGGCTGTTGACAGGATCCACACGGCTCTTGTTGGCAAAACACGGGAGCCAGCCCAGAAGCCGCCGCGCCCTCCGGCAGCTGCCGAAGCGGTTTCCCCTTTGGTGGGATGGAGGAGAAGGAGGAGGCGGCCGAGATTTACCTCAGCTCCCCCCACTCCACCACGCACGGATGAAGCCGGGTGGTTGGTTCCCCCAAAGGCTTCAGGCCTACACCGGGCCTCAGCGCTTTGGTCGTCATGGCGACGGGACCTGCTCGGCGGCTGGGTTCGCAGCCCCCCCCTTCACCCGCGAAAGCTTAACGCGCCTGCGCGGGGGGTAGGTGGAGGAAAGCGCGGGTGGGGGAGGAGTCTACTCCGCGGCGCCTGCGCCGTAGAAAGAGGGCACCATCCGCTCTCGGAGCGCCGCTTCCGCCCAAGCGCAAAATGGCGGCGCCCTTTGTCTGTTCCGTGTCACCATGATCGCCGCCGCCGCCGGGATGATGTGACGCTCGTGGGATGGCAGGTGCGGGGCCGAGAGGGCGGGGGCCGAGAGGGCGGGGAGCGCCGGGACCGGGGTGGGGGGGTCTGAGAGAGAGAGAGGGGCCATCGGTCCGTCGGTCCGTCCCCGCAAGGCGAGATCGGGCGAAGGAAAGCTCCTCGGGGTGCGGGGAGGGTTGGGTCTCCTTTCCGACGATCGCCGGGAAAGCAGGCAGGCAGGCGGGGCGGGGCGGCGGTTGTCAGGCGGCGCCCGGAAACCTCGCTTGGGATGCGGGTGAAAGGATGCGATGCATGCTCTTCCTTTCCCGCGACACAACAGCCTTCCAGGGTAGGCCAGGCTAAACTCGGCGGGGGGGGGGGAGAGAGAGAGAAAGGAGGCGTCGTCGAGCCCCTGATATGCCTCTCTCTCTCTCTCTCTCTCTCTCCCCGCCAGCCATGGACTTCCCGCAGCACAGCCAGCAAGTCCTGGAGCAGCTGAACCAGCAGCGGCAGCTGGGCCTGTTGTGCGACTGCACCTTCGTGGTGGACGGCATCGACTTCAAGGCCCATAAGGCGGTGCTGGCGGCCTGCAGCGAATACTTCAGGATGCTCTTCGCCGACCAGAAGGACGTGGTGCACCTGGACATCAGTAACGCGGCAGGTAGGGGCGCGGGGCGGGGGTGAGGGGGGGGACACCTGGCCGACTGGAGGCTGGCAGCCTTGAAGCCCTCCCTGCTTTCTTTTATCTAAAGGAATAATTCCTTCAGCGCTGTCAAACTATTCACTTAAGTCTGCAATACTATTAATCTTCTCATCGTTCCCATCACCCATCTCCTCCCACTTAGGACTCTATGACTGTAACTTTGTTGCTGGTATCCTTAATGATTTATATTGACTGTTTCCCTCTGACTATCATTAAGTGTTGTACCTTATGATTCTTGACAAACGTATCTTGTCTTTTATGTACACTGAGAGCGTATGCACCAAGACAAATTCCTTGTGTGTCCAATCACACCTGGCCAATAAAGAATTCTATCTATCTATCTATCTATCTATCTATCTATCTATCTATCATGTTTCCTAGTATGATTGGATTGCTTATTTGTACCCTATGACTATAATTGTTATCCCTTATGATTCTTGATGAATGTATCTTGTCTTTTATCTACACTGAGACCATATGCACCGAAGACAAATTCCTTGTGTGTCTAATCACACCTGGCCAATAAAGAATTCTATCTATCTATCCATCTATCCATCTATCTATCTATCTATCTATCTATCTATCTATCTATCTATCTATCTGATTGTTTCCTAGTATGATTTGATTGCTTATTTGTACATTATGACTATCATTAAGTGTTGTCCCTTATGGTTCTTGATGAATGTATCTTGTCTTTTTATGTACACTGAGCATATGCACCAAAGACAAATTTCTTGTGTGTCCAATCATATTTGGCTAATAAAGAATCCTATCCTATCCTATCCTATCCTATCCTATCCTATCCTATCCTATCCTATCCTATCCTATCCTATCCTATCCTATCCTATCCTATCCTATATTCCATTCCATTCCATTCCATTCCATTCCATTCCATTCCATTCCATTCATTAGGCTTATTTCCTGCACCTTTCACTGTGTGCAGAAGTCCCCCAATCTTCCCCGAGATGAGATTTGGGAGCATCTTGATGATAGGGATGGGAGATGGGGGGTAGATCGGAGTGAGGGTCCAGCTAGAGGAGTTGGCCTTGGTGAGGAACAGGATGCCAGCTTTCAGTTCTCCCCGAATGATCCCCTTCTCTCATACAGTAGCTGCCAAAGCCAGAGAGCCTCCAGCCTCATGCAGTCCAGCTTAAGAGCAGCATTGACTAAGAGGTGGGGGCCTGTGCTTTGGGAGAGCATCCTGAGGCCGGCAGGGGGACAGGCAGTATTTGGTGACTGCTGCCAGCACTCATCTTCTGGTTGTGGGGGTGTCTCCTGCAGGTCTGGAGCATGTGCTGGAATTCATGTACACGGCCAAGCTGACCCTCACCCCGGAGAATGTGGAAGACGTCTTGGCCGTGGGCACCTTCCTTCAGATGCAGGAGGTCGTCCAAGCCTGCAACACGCTCAGGGCCCTCTCGGCACCAGCTGGCCTGGAGATCCCCACAGTGGCTGGTAGGGCACTTTCCTGTTCTTGGGTTCAGATCCCTTTCTCGCCTCAAACCCTGGGCCTGTTGGGAGAGGAAGCCATCGTCTCCAGCCGGGCCCAGGAAGTGGCTCTGCAGCTGAGCTGCGCTTCGGCAGGTTTCAAGAGCCAACATTTCCGGGGTGTTTGCGTGTAGGCTGTGTCCTACAAAGGGGGCATTTTGTTATACTAATGCCAAACTCTCACAGCGGAAAGCTGATGGAAGCGATACCGGCCTTTGGAAGACATGGGGAAGCACCAACAAGGGAAGGCCTTGCCAACGTGCAGCCCCAACTTCCTAGCTTGAGGCTGGGACTTTGGGGGGCTTGGGGGTGGGGGAAAGGACAGGCAAGCAGGAATGATTTTGCTCTCCTGGTCTCAAAGCACCGTTGACTTTGTTCTGTTGGAAGCAATGGAGAGGATGTGATGCGATGCACCCGATATGTGCTTGGCCGCTCTGGTTTTCTTTCAGTGTTGTACTGGAAATTTGGGGTCTATCATTAGAGGGGTACGATAGCTATAGGTCTGTTGAGCCAGAAATATTAAGTTTTTATGATGAACAGGTAGGGCCATCCAAGGACTGACAATCTTGAGCCGGCTGTGGATGCCCAGTTTCTGTAGATGTAGTGGAAACGGGAAGGTTGGGCCCTGCTGATCTTAATGGGCAAAAGCATGGCAGGCTAAAATAGATCTTTGGACTGGTCCCCAAGCTTGGGGGAGGTTGCCACCGGTTGTCCTGCTTGCTGGGTTTCTGGCTGGAGAGGCCTGAATGGCTTTTGCTTGCTTCCTCCCTCTCTCTCTCTCTCCCCCCATCCCAGGGCAGGAGAAAACGACCAACAGCAGGCACAAAGCAGAGTTGGAAGCCCCCAGGGAGCAGGAGGAGCCGATCTCTGGCAGCCTCCAGCCGACCGAAGAGGCCCATCCTGCTGAGGACCGGAAGGATGAGGCGATAGCGGCGGAAGGGAGCGAGACTGGTCAAAAGCCAGGTAGGGGCCAGGAGTCTCTTCTCGGTAGCGCAGCTGTAGGGTTAATGGGAAAATGCACTGGAGAAAAGCAACGTTTTCTCTTCTATCTTTTTCCTGGTTTCTCCCAAATCTCAAGATTTGAGAGACGTAGTGGCTCAGCAGCTAAGACGCCGAGCTTGTCAATCGAGAGGTCGGCAGTTCAGAAGTTCGAATCCCTAGTGTCACGTAATGGGAGTGAGCTCCCGTGACTTATCCCAGCTTCTGCCAACCTAGCTGTTCGAAAGCACGTAAAAAATGCCAGTAGAAAAATAGGGACCACCTTTGATGGGAAGGGAACAGCGTTCCATGCGCCTTTGGCATTGAGTCATGCCGGCCACATGACCACGGAGACGTCTTCGGTCCGCGCTGCCTTTTCGGTTTTGAAACGGAGATGAGCACCGCCCCCTAGAGTCGGGAACGACTAGCACATATGTGCGAGGGGAACCTTTACCTTTACCAAGAGAACTTAAAAATCTCAAATGTGTCTTGTTTGTTGAAAAGTTGAAAATTTACGTCGGTGCGAGTTCCACAGTAGTAACTGCCCCACCTGAGTTCCCCATTGCCCACTGCCCAGCTTGAGTGGGCAGTTCTGTTGCCATAAAGAAAGGGATGCCTCTTCCTTCAGCCATAACTTTAAACACCTTTATTTCCCGTTATCCCTCTGAGCTAAACCCTTTCCAACACTTACAGCAAAGGCAGACCGTTATGAATCATGCCAAACAGCAGAACATTTAGCGTAATCGTTTCCCCGCTCTGCTCCAAGGGCAACCTCCTCTTCTGGCCCCTCTTGGAAGTCTCCCCTTCCTGCTCCTACAGCCTGCTGGTGTCTCGAAGGTGCTGCCAAATTTGTGCTTCTTTCCAGGCGCAGGGACAGCAGGCCCCGGGGAAACGCCAGAGGAATCGCCGGAGGAGTCCCACGAAGACAGCAGTCCCATCTCCACTCTTCCTTCTCAGGCCAGCGAAACTGGTGAGCACCAAGGCAGGGATGTAAAGTTACTGAGAGAGAGGAAAAAAAGTCTGTCACGCCCAAGGGAAGTGTGCAAAACGGGTTTGGATCAAGAGATGCAGTGACAGCGGAAGGGATGTTCTACGCACAGGGGATTCTTGCGCCAAGCGTCTGAAAGCAGAGCCGCTGACAACCTTGGCATGGCAACCCCTCCGTTGACTTACGTTCTGAGGGAGTTGTGGCGAATCCATCACATTCTGGCTACGCCATACTGCTCCTTTTTCGTTTCTGGGGCTGGTCGTTGAGATCCTCCTAGCAGACAAAGAGGCTTCCGCTCCTGAGTGGCGTTAGGGGCAGCCTCGGAAACCCGCTGCCTTTTTTTTTGAGCCCCGTTTTGCCTCCTTGCTCCGCCAGACCCTCCGACGCTCAAAGTCCCTGCAGAGATGGAGGTGGAGCTGGAAGGCCACGAAGAGGAGGAAGAAGAACCCCCCTCCGAGGCGGAGGGCAACGGCAAGACTGCCGAGGAGCCCGAACCGACCCTCCTGACCAATGGCAGCGTCCCCGAGGACTTCGAGTCCGGAGGCAGCGACTCCGGGCAGGAGAACGCTGGAGAGGCCAGGTTGCTGCGCTCAGGGACGTACAGTGACAGGACAGAGTCCAAAGCGTACGGCTCCGTGACCCACAAGTGTGAGGTGAGCTTTGGGGGCCTGTGAACTGCCCCAGGAGGAGAGCAGCCCTGTTGAAAGAGCCATCCCCCAAAGCATCAGACATGTAGGGTCCATGCTGTAGCAAAAAGTCACCTGGGGGTAGGTGGGTAGGAGCAAAGCCCCTCAGGTGGAAGCTACAGGGCGAAAGACAGTGAGAGCAAATGGCAGCGATACCCTTGTTATCACAGCCACAGGCCCAGCAAAAAGGGGAAGTGGGGCCCAGCAGGTTGCCTCCAATGCAGGTAGAGACACCTGGCCGAGGCTCTGGGAGCTCGCAGACCCACTTTCCTTTCCAGACCAAACTCTCATTCTCCCCGGCTTCAAGTTGGGGGAAGTTCTCCAGCTGGCATTTCTGCTCTTCTGTCTTCCTGCAGTAGAGGCAACAAGCACTCGGCCAAGGGTGGAAAGAGACGGGGGTGGGGGGACCTTGAGCTAGGCTGGGCTGGCAACCGAAGGGCTTCAAACAGGGCAGCCTCAAGCCAAGGGGCACTGGGCAATTGCTCGCAGGCAGGCTGCTGCGTGGGCTGGGCAGCTGGGCGCTAGTGGCGAGGGTGGCCAGCGGTGCCTTTGCTTCCTCCAAAGGACTGTGGAAAGGAGTTCACCCACACGGGCAACTTCAAGCGCCATATCCGTATCCACACGGGAGAGAAGCCCTTCTCCTGCCGGGAATGCAGCAAGGCCTTTTCTGACCCCGCGGCCTGCAAAGCGCATGAGAAGACCCACAGGTGGGAGGGCGGGCGGAGGAGGGGGGAGGTCATCCCGGGAGGGAGACCAGGGGCAGCCCAACTTGCCCTTCTCTGCCCAGGAGGCTCCAACCCTGGGCCCAGAAAACCTGGCACTGTCTCGGGGGAGTGGTTGAGGCGCCGAGGCCGTTCTTGCAGGCTTGCCGGGGGAGGTGGACTGATGGCAGCGTCTCTTCCGCGCTGCAGCCCCCTCAAGCCCTACAGCTGCGAGGAGTGTGGCAAGAGCTACCGTCTTCTCAGCCTGCTGAACCTCCACAAGAAGCGCCACACGGGGGAGGCCAGGTACCGCTGCGAGGACTGCGGGAAGCTCTTCACCACCTCGGGCAACCTGAAGCGCCACCAGCTGGTGCACAGCGGGGAGAAGCCCTACCAGTGCGACTACTGCGTACGCTCCTTCTCTGACCCCACCTCCAAAATGCGGCACCTCGAGACGCACGATACCGACAAAGAGCACCAGTGCCCTCATTGCGAGAAAATGTTCAACCAGGTGAGGAGAGAGAGAGGGCAAGGGCCGCCACCTTCCCTCACCTGGTTCAGTGCTGGGGAAGGGGCAGGGGATACGGCCGCCTACCTCTCACCACCAGCTTCTCACAACTGCCGGCAGGTGGGGAACCTCAAAGCCCACTTGAAGATCCACATTGCCGACGGTCCGCTGAAGTGCCGCGAGTGTGGGAAGCAGTTCACGACCTCAGGTACGGGGAGGAGACTCGGCCGAGGGCCAGCCGCCCTCGAGGCCTGAGCACAAGCGGGGCGGCGGTGGCAGCTTCCCCACCACAGGCAACCTCGAGTAGCTTTTGCCTTTCCTTCCCTGAAGGTAACTTGAAGCGGCATCTCCGCATCCACAGCGGAGAGAAACCATATATTTGCGTACACTGCCAGCGCCAGTTTGCCGACCCAGGGGCTCTCCAGCGGCATGTTCGCATTCACACAGGTGAGTCGGGAGCTGGGCAGTCTTTGGGCAGACTTCAGTTGCAGCGACAGCTGAGGCCGTGGAAGAGCCCTATCTGCCAGAGGCTGGGGCTTCAGGGCATGTGTTCCCTGTCCCCGCACCCTCCCCACCCTGGAAATGGCACCTTGAGCTGTTCCTTCCGGACTTCAGTCTCAGCAGGAAGAGCTCCCTAATGGGATCTGCTTGTGTCTGGAGGGAGGTCTGCAGCCAAGACTAATATTAAGTCAAGGGATTTCTCTAGGATCCACAAAGGGTGTGTATCTGTAGCCAGCTTTTTAAACAAATACTTTACATTTTTGTGGTACAACAAAAGTCCTTTCGGCAAAAGCCCTCCAAATTATCTTAACCATTTTGAACGTTTCTGAAAACGCAGAAACCTACCACTTTTGGCCTCCAAAGTTGGTAAAAAATCCATGTGGCGATGAAGCGTATGTTTTCACGTGGCAAGCGGCGGTTCCTGTCCTGCGGACCCCCGTTTCTGCCACGCTGGCCTGCGACTCGCGGGAGTTAGAGGGTGTCCGTGGCCAAGAATGGGGGTTGCACACTCTTTTCTCTCTTCCCCCACCCCGCAGGTGAGAAGCCCTGTCAGTGTATAATTTGTGGGAAAGCCTTCACCCAGGCCAGCTCTCTAATAGCCCATGTGCGCCAGCACACCGGGGAAAAACCCTACGTTTGCGAACGCTGTGGCAAAAGGTGAGTAGGCTCTCGCAAGCTTTGCTTCTCTCTCCCCCCCGGCCCCGGTTCTCTTGGATCTGCCCTGTCAGCTCTTAATTCAAGGGGATCTTTGCTTGAAGATCTGGTGATCTTCCCTTGCAGATTTGTCCAGTCCAGCCAACTGGCCAATCACATCCGCCACCACGACAACATCCGCCCTCACAAGTGCAACGTCTGCAGCAAAGCTTTCGTCAACGTGGGCGATCTGTCCAAGCACTTCATCATCCACACAGGTGAGGGGTGGGGGGAGGAGGAGCCAGCCGTCGCTGAGCAGTGGCAAGCAGTGCCCAGCCCGGCCCCTCCCTCATGACGCAGCCCCTCTCCATTCCCCACGCAGGGGAAAAGCCATTCCTGTGCGACAAGTGCGGCCGCGGTTTCAACCGGGTGGATAATCTCCGCTCCCACGTCAAGACGGTCCACCAAGGCAAAGCGGGGATGAAGCTCCTGGAGCCCAGCGAAGGCGATGAGCTCAACATCGTCACCGTGGCCTCAGAGGAGATGGTGACGCTGGCCACGGAAGCCCTGGCTGCCACGGCGGTCACCCAGCTCACCGGTGAGTAAAGGCGTCCCCCCTTTCTTTTTGCTCTCATCTGGCTGGCCTCGGCCTTTGTGCCACATCCAATGGCTAACGAAACATTCACCTATTTGGACCGTAGAAGGGGGAGGCAGGGGGGTGGTGTGACTGTATCCTGCTTCGCCCCACCACTTCCCAGACCTGAGGCTGAGCGGCCGGAGGGGGGCCAGCCGTGCCTTCTTACCTGGGGGGCGACGCTGACTGGGACATCCTTTCCCTTAGTTGTTCCCGTCGCAGCTCCTGTCACCGCAGACGAGACGGAAGCGCTCAAGGCCGAGATCACCAAGGCCGTGAAACAGGTCCAAGAGGCAGGTTAGTCGGCCGCCTTTTCTTTGGGGGATCAGGGCGAGCCAGGCAGCCTCTCCCAAGCAAATAAAGCTGCCACAGGGGGGCAGCACCCTACCAGGCACAAAGTCCAGAAAGCTGCTTCTGAAATAGAGAAGGCTTTTTAGTCCAGGAGGAGGAGTGGATGCTGGCTGTGTGGGTGAACCTTCATGACCAGGGGATGGGGGAAGGGAACTGGGGTGCTCCGAAACTAAATCTTGCCCCATGCCTGTCATTCTAGACCCCAACACTCAAATCCTCTATGCCTGCGATTCCTGCGGAGAGAAGTTCCTGGATGCCAACAGCCTGGCTCAGCACGTACGCATTCACACAGCCCAAGCTCTGGTCATGTTCCAGGCGGACACAGACTTTTACCAACAGTACAACGCTACCACCGCTTGGCATGGCGAGCAGGTCATCCCGTCGGGAGAGTTACTCTTCCGGGCGCGAGATGGCAGCGAAGCATCGCCAGCCTTGCCAGACGCCCCACCAGCCGGAGAGTGATGGCAGACGCTGCTCCGCCAACAAGACCGACGCCCGAAGGAGCAGCTTGGGGGGGAGGGGGGAGAGCGCCCCCTTGTGCCCCGAGAGACTCTGCTCCAACCAGCCGCAGCCTCCCCATTGCGCTGAACATTCCGGCATTGCTCACAAACCGCTATTTAAAGCCACGAGTGCTACATGAAACTGATGTAAAAAAAAAATATTTCTGTATTGGAGAGACTACATCTGTGTTAATACTGAGAAGAAAGAAAGAAATAAAAAGGCTGTTATTTTCTATGTTTAAAATGAAAACTGGCTTGGCTGAGTTCCGTTTCTTCAGCCAAGGGTTTGCTAGCTCTTTCTTCTTCAGTGGGTCTCCCAGCAGAACGCAGGAGGCTTTTTGTTCCGTCAACCAGATCCTGAAAGCCAGCCAATGGCTTCTGGGGGTCTCCAAAGGAGAAGTCGCGGCTGCTTCTTCAACAGGAGGAAAGGGGAACGACGCCTTACCGAATGCAGCCTAGGCACCCCAAATTTCCTGCAGATAACGGGTTTAACACCAGGGTGTTTTGTCTTTTTTTAATAAAGTCTGTATTCCAATGGACACACAAAACAAAACTGCGCTGAGAAAACAGTTCCATAAATTAAGTCTTAGGAGGAGAAGGGACCAGAGAGAGAAGGCAGATTAAAAAGTCTGTACAGTGAGTGAAACCTTCCATGGGCTGAGCGGAGACGGGGGGGGGGGGGGGGAGGCCCAGGGCTAACTGAAGCGCACTTACAAATGAGTGACAAATACAAAGTCGGAGTATGAAAATAAGATTTTCTTTGAAAACACATCTTTTTTTGGCACAGATTAAAAAAAAAGTATGTTGTGGGGATCAGATTTCTTTAGAGTTCTTTTTATATTTTATAATTTTATATATATATATATATATATATATATATATATATATATATATATATATATATATATATATATATATAAAATATTATATATATATATTTATATATACACACACCCACGGAGTCCTGCATAATACCACCAAGAAGGAAAAATAGCTCTCCTTTTTATGCTCTGCTTTGTTTCAGTGTAAACTGTACATCCAGGATGGAGGAGGAAAACTCGCGGGAGGGGAGAGGGCAGCGGAAAGTCAGGGACGGGGGTTGAGAGGCTTTTTCCTGGAGAGCGTGAAATGCTCCTTGACCCACAGACTGGAGCGGAAGGTCCTGCCAGTTCAGTTCAGAGTCCACGCCGCCAGCTGCTGTGTGTGTATTGAGACATCCATCTAGCATACCACAACAACTCTTCCAACTGTGCAAAGGTCCAAAGTCGCAAAATTTAGTGCAAAGGCGGTTTCCGGTTCCTCCTCTTCCTCATTTTTTTTCTATCGTTAGCTGTCAAAAAAAAAAATAAAAGGCCCAGGAGACCACCACCTGGGCTCAGTCTGCCTCTTGGGGGGGGGTGCCTCCAAGGTCCATCTTCACCATAGCCCGTATGTAAACATTCAAGGCTGTGGGAACCACCACCCTTTACTGCCGCCTGCCTGCGCGATGAGGGTTTGACGGAAGCCCGGCGGGATGGGAGGATCCGGTCCCTTCCTTTGTTCACTTTTTCCCTCTCCTTCTGCCGCAGGGGCCAGGAGAGGATGGCAACGTCCGTTCCTGCTGAGTCGCTCAAACAGCTGCAATGACGATCATCAGGTGAGGAGAGATGTTGGAGATACTGGCCAGGAGGTCCGGGGCCAGGCGGGAGAGATGGCTCTCGGAGAAGTCGCAAGGTGGGAAGATCTGGAGCACGTAAGCAGGCTGGAAAGAGAGAGAGAGAACCAGAGACGAAACCGTGAACCCCGAAGCCTGGACGAACCCGTAAAGAACAACCCAAGAGGAAGCAAGTGCAAGAAGCACTGTGGCTTTGGCCTAGCAGGACGCTGAGGGTTGGCATGGGCACTGTCCTGGCCAAGGAATCCTACCACATGACTGCTTTGGAAACCACCCTGAAAAGGGAGCTGGGAGTGGCCTGTGGGCAGCTCCATTGCCTCTTGCTGGGCAACTGCTCGCTGTCAGGTTTCGATGCTATCTCAAAATAAATGCCTTTCCAAACTGCCGATCTTTAAGGAAATTTTCTCTTTATTCGAGCACAGCAATCTGATCCTGACTCTTTCGCGGTCAGTACTGACCTTTGCCCCCCAATCCTTCCCTTTCCGATCCCCAATTCTCTGCTTCTCATTGGCTATCTTCCAAGTCACTTTCCTGATTCCTTCTTCGTCAGGTCACAGGAATGTCTCCCGCCTCCCCATCTCCGAGGAGACCGAATCTTCAAAGGGATTTAGCAGGCAAAAGTTCAGGCTTCTCCTCCCTTTTCTATGTCAGTGCTGGGACGCTGACACTTGCCCAGCTGAGCTCTGGGCCCTGGTGGAATTCTAATTTTTTTTACTACCGGTTCTTTGGGCGTGTCTTGGTGGGTGTGGTGTGGCTTGGTGGGCGTGGCAGGGGAAGGATATTGCAAATCTCCCTTCCCACCCCACTCGGGGGCCAGCCAGAGGTGGTATTTGCCGGTTTTCCGAACTGCTCAAAAGTTCCGCTACCGGTTCTCCAGAACCTGTCAGAACCTGCTGGATTTCACCCCCTGGCTCTGTGAATCCCAATCTTTGACAAGGCGCCTTATTGGAAATGGTGGCTGTCTCAGAGAAGAGCCTGAGAACTGGAGCTCCCAAAAGGCCTGCCATCCTGGACGAACCACATCTGGCTCCGCTCAGCCTGCCTAGATGGCCCACGTTTCAAGGAACTGACTTCCACTTTGCCCACCCCTTTCCCAGGATGCCCAAGCTGGCCAGAGCCACATCCTTCCCTTTGATACAGGGGCCAAAGGAAAGGAAGTCGCCCACCCCACTCTTCCTCCTCTCCCTACCTGGTTGGAGCCGGGGTTGGGAACATTGATGATGCCGGCAGCTTGCTTGGCCTGAAGGTAGCTAATAAAGGCCGCCTTGAGCGACTCAGTCTGGTTCACCACGTCCTCTTGGTCTCGGCCACAAGGCAGAGCCAGCAGCAGGCAGTAGTCACTCTCCACCTAAAAAACACCACGCAGCCCCCCCAGGCCTGTAAGAATCATGTCCCTCGGGCACCCCCAGAAACCCCGAGACGACCATAACCCAAGAAACATTTTGACCCAGTGGAAAACAAGCAGCCTCAGGATAGTCAGGATAGAGCAGGGGTCGGCAACCTTAAACACTCAAAGAGCCATTTGGATCTGTTTCCCACAGAAAAGAAAACATCGGAAGCCACAAAACCTACTGGGGGTTGAAAAGCTCAATAAATTGTGTGCTGGCGGGTGTCGCACATTGGTGGTTGTGACACATATTTTGAGCGACAGGGAGCTGCAGCAGAGAGATGAAAGAGCCACAAGCGGCTCCAGAGCCATGGGTTGCCGACCCCTGGAATAGAGGCATTTTGTTTTCCTATCCCTGTCCCTTTTTGAGCCAGGGACACGTATCCTGCCACCCGCATCCTCACTGACCTTGCAAACACAGGGGAAGGCTACGGCCAAGGCTAAGAGGCCAAAAACTGGACCTCCTCCAGGATTTCCAGCTCTCATTCAAGAGTCCCACGTCTCCAGGTGGAGGCTCTGAACTCTCCTGGCATCACCCAGGCTGACATGGTCATGGTAGAACGGCGAGTTTCTTACTGGGGCAGTTTTTGCACCATTACCTTTCTAAAAGTATGGGCTGGGTGCATATCCTTTTACACACACACACACACACACACACACACACACACACACACACACACACACAGAGCATGTTAACCACAGGCCTAGAAAGACCTTGCCAAACAGGAGCGCAGGAGAAACAAGAGCGAAGACAGGCTCAGCCCGGGGCCTGATTCTTACCATCATCCGGCGGGTCACCCCTTCCAGCTGTGGGGCTTCCAGCCTCATCCGCTGGGCAATCCTCAAGGGAGGGCCACCCTCCGGGGCTGGTAAGGAGCGGTGTGCCAGGACGTTGTTCCCGGAAACAAAGTGCAGCTGGACAGCTGCAGTGTCGTTCTTCAAAGCCAGCAGCCCCTGCCACACGATGGGGTACTTCTGCCAACGCAAGGAAGAAAGAGCACAGGAAGTTTAATCCCCAGTGGTTGAGCTGAAAAAGAAGGGCCACTCTCGTCGCCCTGCCCTCCCCCAATTCTCCCCACAAAAGTTTTGGGATCGAGTCCCGTCCCTTCCACCACCACCCCCTCCTTCCAGAGATGGATGGCAGGCTCACCGTCAGCAGCTGGACCATGTCTACTGGTCTTTGGGCAACCGGATGGCCGGCAGGGTCCTGCTTCAAGGCTGACTGTGATTCAGACCGGGCTAAGGTCAGTCCTGGAGCTGCCCCGGGACCAGCAGTAATTGGAATAAAGAGGGCCGGCTTCGGAACTTGAGCCTGATGGGAAGATGGGAGCTCCTGCTTCACTGATGCGGCAACGGGAGAAGGGTAGGAGGAGGTCTGGCTCGGGTGCAAGTGGGGCTCCATCTGCTGGACGTGCCTGTTGACCACTGAGTGGAGGGAAGGGTCTGGCCCTGTCGCCTGGGCTCCTTTAGGCTCTTGGGAGATCTGAGGGGTTTTGCTGTGAGCTGGCTGGTTGGGGTGCGAATGTTCCCCTTCAGGCAGACCCTGGGAGACAGGAGGAAAAGAAGGCGCTTTAGGCAGAAGCCGCCCAAGCACACGGTAGCCCTTTCGGCTCTTAGCCCTGCTCCCCTTGACCAGTAGCTCAATGTCCACCCAAGTCCCCAAGGCAGTCCTTTGCCCACTCCTCCCTTCAGCCCAGGCTAAGCTGTGGATGGCCTCTCAGGAACGCTCTAGGCAAGGGGAAAGCGACTCCTGGTCATTCTCGGAGCAACTTGTGCACGAGGACTGAGCAGGAAGCCTACCGGCTCACCTTCCCTGGCTGTTGGGCTGTTCACACTAGCTGCTCTTGGGAGTTGCATATCCTACACTTGAACTGTGAGCTGCAGCCCCTCCATGACAAAGACTGGAAAGAGAGCAGATGGCCCCACAAGTGGCTATCCTGGGACAGCAGGGTCTTGCTTTGGCTGTTGACCAAGGGCAACCCTTCCTACCCACAAAGGCCTTGGACTGAGGCAGAAACCCTGCCCCTGGGCTTACCTGGGAGGGGGTCATGCTCCGGGAAGGAAGCCCGATCGGTGATCCCCCAGAAAACGGAGGGTGGCCAAGCTGAGCTGCTGGGTGGTAGCTTCGCATGTCCCCGTAGACCGGCCGATAATCGTGGAAGGTGGTCCCGCTGGGGTGCATCATCTGCACCCCGTGAGGCACGACCACCGGCTGTGTCAATGGCAGTCCTGGGAGCTGGCCGCTGAGGAGCCGGGATTCGTTGTGGGGCGAGTGGGCCATCTTGACCTCGGAGGCCTTGGGCGTCTCTTTGCCTGCCTTGGTGGACGGAGGCGTTTTCACAGACCTCCCTTCTGGCGTTCTGGACTGCCGCGGCTCTGGGTGATGTTCGCTGCCCACTCCGGCCATGTGCGAGTGCATCATCACTCTCACGTCCCGAGGAACGTTGTACTGGTCGAGCCGAATGCCCGCTGGATGCACACGGTAGTCCGGCTGCATGACCAGCACATCGGACTGAACAGGGGCCGAACCCCGGCATGCTGGGTGGTGGTAGTGCATCTCTTCCTCGGAGGCATGCTGGGAAGACAGAGGCGGCATGACCATCTCCCTGATGGGGGCTGGCTGGGGAGTGCTGGAGCGCTGCGGCTGCAGAGGAGCCCTGGGCGAATGCAGGGCTTCGGGGCGGAGGCTGTAGGGAAGGCCCGGTAGTGGAGGGGTGTTCATGCGCACTTCCCCCTGGGAGAGGTGACCCAGAGACACAGTCTGGGTCACGCTGTGCGGAGGCATGATTACGGACTGCTCCGGGTGCATGCTGGAGATGTACTGGGGCATGGGGATCCCTGGACAAGGGGAGCCTTGAAGCCCCAGCATGGAGTTGTTCCCCGACAATGCAGGGGAAGCAGGGCCCCCAGGGTGACAAGCTCTCGGGAAGGGAGATGGGGAGTGGCCGCTGGTGCGGGGGGACAGCGGCTCCTGCTTGGCCACCCCCAAGTGAGACACGGGTCTGTCGGCCGGACCTCCTGGCCCGCTGCTCACGTGGTTGGCCTCAGGGTACAACTTGCCGGACAAGGAAGGATGGTGAGGGCCCACCCCGGGGCTCAGGTTGGAAGGCTGAAGGGGTTTGCTCTCCCCTTTCAGAGATGTGGGATCCGGAAGCTTCTTGGTGGAAGAGGTGATGGTTTGAGAGAGGACCATCTGGTTATGCACCAGGATGGAGGGAGTGTTGGCAGACTGGGAGGAAAGCACTTTAACTGGGCATGACTGAGCAGCAGCTGCCTGGACAGAATCAGACTTTTCCGAGCTGCTGCTGCTGCGCTCTGACTTGACGGAGGGAAGCACAGGGGAAGGGCTATACTGCTGGCCTCCCAGGACCAAGGCTGGGGTGGAGGTGCTCCCGTATCCCACAGGTGCCGGGGAGCCCTTTGGCATCGACTGAGAGGGAACAAGGGACTCCTGCTTAATTTGGGATTTGGACACAGACTGCTGAAATTCAATGTCCACTGCACTGGCCGGGGGAATCTGGCTAATTTTTGCAATGATCCGCTGGGAGCCTTCAGTCTTCTGTCCCGAGTAGCTCAGAAGCACCACACCTTCAGAGGTGTTGACGCGAAGGCCTGGGCTGGAACCTGTTTCCACCGGCCGGTCCTCTATCACGGCCATGGAGCCTGGGTGGAACCTGCTGTTGTCATTGGGACTGGGCCTCTGCTTGTATTTGGGGGAAACGGCGGTGACCAGGCACGTCTGGGGCTGGGAGGCTTGTTTCACCAGGGTGATCCTGGGGGTCTCCTCAAGGTCAATGCTGTGGGGCATCCTGCTGATCACAGAAGTTGCCTTGGGGGTCAGGACAGCAACTGTCTTCTCTTTCTCGGGCAAAATGGGGGCCTCTGCAACTGGCAGTTCCAAGTTGTTTGCAGTAGGAACAGGTGACTTCTCTTCTAGACACGGCCTGGAGACCTCTGCCAGAGGGCGAGGGGGCGTTTCATCCACACGAGAGGTGCTCACGGGTTCAACGATAGCGGTGGTGACATGCGTGGAGGCGGCCACAGCGGTGGCAGGCACGTACTTGGGCTCCATCAGGATCTTGCGCAAAGTGCTGGAGTTGGGGTCAATGTCCGATGCTTTCGTGTCAGGGGGAAGAGCTGGCGGTGGGGTGGAGCGGGATCGAGCCTCTTCGTGCTTCACAATCCACTCAGTCACCTTGGTGGTGCTGGGATGCAGAGGGACCACACCAGCCTGGACCACGGCGGGCAGCTTCAGTGCAGAACCAGTGGGAACTGTTGGCAAAGGTGCACTTGGGAGGCCATCTGGAGGGGGAACGGGAACGCTTTCGGCCAACGGCCTCAGTCTGAATCTGCCCTGACTTCCCTCATCCATGGGAACGGAGGGCAGCAAGCCATCTGAGGGACTGGGCCCCCTCTCAGTAAGGGAGTCCTGCGAAGCTGCCTCTGGGGATCCAGCCATGCTTGTCTGGGGAATTACCAGGTGGGAGGGAGCTGCTGGAGGGAAGGCTTTTCCCTGGCTGTCATCTGACATGGCCCCTTCAGGGTTCCCTGTTACCTCTGGAACACCGGGGGATTTGCTCTGGGCTCTTTCAGGCTCAAGCGTCCTAAATTCTGCCATGTCCCCTTTCTTGCTGGTGCTCCGCTTGCGCCTGAGCCGTGTGGACTTCTGGCGTCCGCGCTCCTTCCGAGAGCCTTCCGCCTCCTGGGAGGTTTCCGCCTCCTGGGCAGAATTGGAGGATTCACTTAGGCTGACGTCAGCTTCTTTGCTTTCCGTCTCTGCAGCTGAGCCGGGGCCCGGCGTCTCCCCTGAAGCAGCTTCTGCTTCTAAGATATTGCTGACTGCCTGGTCTGTCTCGGGCTCCATGTCCTCTCGTGCAGAAGGCAACACCAAGGGTTCGCCGGGCAGATCAGCCTCGGACTCGGAAGGGTATGTGGGTGGAGCCGTAAAGCCTTCTCCCTCGACAGCGATATCATTGATGATGGACCCTATGGCAGCCGCCAGCTCCGTTTCGCTGGCCTGGTGTGCAGGCTTATCCCCCTCTTCGTCTTGGCGAACGTCGGACACCTCAGCCGCCTGCTGTTCCTTGTAGGCCGCAATTGTCGGGCCTTCTGTCAGCTTGGCGATGTTCTCCACCGCCTGCTCAAGTTCAATCTGCTTGGCCAGCTGGTCAGCCTCGGGAGGCTGGGCTGATTCGCAGGCGACGTCTTTCTTGGTGTCCTGGAGAGCGTCTTCGGCCTCGCTCTTTGGGAGCTGTGGAGAGAGTTTATCTTCTTTCAGGGGGCTTTTACTTTTGGCTGGGAAGGGGAGCTCCCCTTCTTCCTCGCTGGGCCGTAGCGCCCCTTTCACTTCGTCCACATTAAGACGGATCTCAACGTTTTTTAGGCTTTTAATCAGAGATGCTTTATCAACAGCTTTGATGCTCCTGGACCGTCCCCTTTTGGCCTTGGTAGCTTTATCTGGAATAACTTTCCTATCCACAATTTCAACAGGGCAGCTTTCGGAAGTATTTTTAGGCAACTCCACTTCCTTCCGGTCTCGTTTTGGTTCGTGTGGGATCATCTCCTTCTCTGCCTTGAGCTTGCCACAGTTCTCGCTGATGTGCAGCCCTTGGCTGGGGGGATCGAGGGACTCCACGGGCTCTGGGGACGTCTCTATCTTAGGCTCATTCTTCCCCTTTTTAGCCACCAGCGTCTGGCTGTGGAGCAGTTTCTGTGATCTGGGTGAGCGCCACCCCTCCACCGGCTTCGGGATGTCTATCGTCTCTTTCCCTTCGGCTTCTTCTGCCTCCTGTGACAGCGGTGGTTCAACCTTGACAGGAGAGACTTCTTCCTCGGGTTTGCGCCGTGCCTTGGGTGGTCGGCCTCTTCTGGGAGGAGTGGGAATAGTTGCCGGGTCTGGGGGTTCTCGTTCTATCCTTTTCCTGGTTGGCCTGGTGACTTCCACGGCCTCCTTAATAGACGATGGCAGGTCGTGATCTCCCGTGGTTGCATAAACAGACCTCACATTTCTGCGCCTGGTTCGGCCCACTGGTAAACTGGGCTCCGGGTTTTCTGACTCTGCTACCACTGCAGCACTTGGAGACTTAGCCGCATTCCTTGAGCCCTTCTCCGTTTCCACTTTCAGTTCCAGGAGCTTCAGAGTTTCCCCCCGGGGGGAGCCGGAGCGTTTCAGCTTCTCTCGATCAATCCTTTCACTCTTCCTTGTGGCCGGTTTCTCTGCCACGCTGGCCACTATAGACTGAACGGGGGTTTTCGAACGTCTGTTTTTATACAACTTTTTGTCTTTCGCTACCACGGGGGGCTCAGCTTCCATCTCTGTATCGGAAACGGTAGGCAGGACCTCAGCCAGGGCTTCCACTTTCTGGCCTGCTCCAGACTCCACGATAATGGCCGGGGGAAGAAGGTCTTCTTTAGGTTCTGGCAGCACCTCAGATTTAGCTGCCAATTTGTGCGGCAGCGAGCCCAGTTCAGCTTCTGGGTCTGCCCCAAGAGCTGCTTGGGAGAAGGAAGAGCCGGGGGTGGGCGGTTTGGTGTCCAAACAGGAATGGTTTTCGAGGACTCGGGAGTCTTCCTCGGGAGCTGCCACGGAAAGGACAACGTCTTTGCTGTGATCCACCATGGGAGGGACTTCGAGATACTCAGAGGGATCAGCTTTAACAGGCAGGTCCTCTGGAAGGGCCTTGAACCCTTCAAGCACCGCAGGCCCAGGCTCCAGGGGCTTTTCCTCTCTCAAAGGAGGAATCCCCTCCACGAAGGGCTTCTCACTCCCAACTTTCTCTGGAAAAAGAGGCAGGGGTTCAGGGGGCAAGTGAGCAGCTGGCAAGGGTCCCACAAGGACAGGCGATTTATGCTCTGGCTCATGATGCTCAGACCTGGTTTCTGGAGTCTTGGGCCTGTTTTCCTTGTCTTCCTGTTTTTCGACTTCTTTGGGTTTCTGGTCTTTTTCCTTTTCCTTTTGCTGCATTCGGGTGAGCTCCATGAACCTGCTGTGGAAGAGAACCACGGGTTCCGGCATGAAATCTGATATGTTGTTGGTCCCATCCAGAGATGCTTGTCTGCTATACAACCTGCCGGAAAGGAAGTCGAGTTCTTCGTCTTTCTTTTCTAAGTGCTGTAGGCGCTTAGAATCCTGTTCAAAAATGGAGCTGTGCAAAAAACGGGAAGCAAAGAGCTCCTGTCTTTCCTGTTCTTCTTCTTTATGATCCTCCTTCTTATCATCCAACTTCCCTTCTGAGTCTGGTCTGATTTTTTTCTTTTTCATATACCACGAGGGGATCGGCCTCGGTGCGGAGTCCACTTTCTCTTTATCCTTATTGTTTCTAAAACTAGCAAATCTTGAATCCCAGTCGAGAAAAGACCAATTTTCCTCTCTTGACGAAGAGAGGGATTTGGCCCTCTCGAGCAAGGCTTTTGTATCTGGCGTGATCGTCTTGTCCAAAGCAAAAGAGTAAAATTTATTCCTCTCTAAGGAAGTTGGCAACCGCTCCTCTATGTCACGTAGTTTCTCTCCCCGGTCTCGTAATAAAAAAGTCAACCTGGAGCCCTCGGGGAAAGAAGAGGGCCTAGGAGAGTGGGGCTTCGAATCGCCCTCCTCCTCGGAGTCGGAGGGCACCTCCCCTGGTTCCAGATCCCGGACGGATCGCTTTCGGATACTGTCCCGTTTGATGATGCTACTTGGGAAGCTAATGTCCACCCGCCCGGGTTCTTGCTTCACGTGAGAGTCCCATCGGGTTGATTCCTCTTCTGAAGTCATGGCAGACAGCTTTAGTTTAGCAATCTCTACCATCTGCTCCCTTCTACTAGAGTCGTAAGGGTTAAATTTCAAGGCATCTTCCGTCATGGACACGTTTGAATATGGAGGCCCTTTTTCTTCCATTCTAGGGGATTCTTTAGCTTCTTTGAAAGTGATCAGCCTTGGAGAATCCATCACTTCCTCCTCCTCATGGAACGGGAAAAGTCTCAGGCCAGGAGAGATGGCAGTTCTCTCGGAGTCTTCGCTCACCTGACGGGAGCTTCGGTAGTTTCTCTCCCTCTTGGTGCTGATTTCAAACTCAAAGGCCTCGCAGGATTTTTTCCGCTTACTTGGGGGGGAGTCATCCGTCACGTCTTGCGGGGGCTTCCCCACCTCATGCACCAGGCTGCGCCGCTCAAAGTCATCCATGTCCCTTTTGGGACTGCCAAACTTCTCATGTTTGGCAGACTCCATTTCCATTTGCTGCTTTAACCGCCGACTTAGCTCCATTTGTTTTCGGTAGCTCTGGGTGTGATCGATGTCAATGGGGATTTTCTCTTCAACGTCGGAGGAAGGAGGCTTTTCCTGGGCCCCTTTATGGTCGCACCCTTCGTCGGGAAGACCACAGTAGTTTTTCCAAATCTCATCCTTCTCCGCTCCATGCTCATCTAACAGCAGGGCATGTTTGTGTTGCAGTTTGATGGAATTGACCCTTCTGGAGGAGATCTCAAAGGCCTCTAGGGGCTCATCAGCCACCTCCCCTAGCCTAACCTGGAGCTCTAGAACGGGCCGTGAAGCAAAGCCTATCGAAAGGCTCGTGGGCTCTATAGTGTCTTTGGGACTGGCCACGCTAGTAAATCTTTCCAGCTTGATTTTCCTAGTTTCTCTTTTAATGGCCTCTTTTCTCAGGGGCTTTCTTTCAGTTTCAGCCACATCAATCTGCTTTTTCAAAATGACCCGTCCTTCCTCTTCCTCCTGACTGCTTCTTTTGATTTCCATTTTTTGCTTGTCAGATTTTAGGTTTGCCTCAGCAAAACGTCTTTTGCGAGCCTCCAGCTTTTCGAGGTCCACTGGATAAGCCAGTTCAACAGATGGATCTGCCTTCAGGTGCTTCTTAGTCTTCAGCTTCCCATCTTTGTCCACCACCTCAATGTGGCTGGCTAGGACCTTCTCTTTGGGGACTTTGGTTCTGACAGAGTCAAGCTTCAGCGGTTCCAACTTGGTCTGATCCACCGGGAAAACCTGCATTTTTTGATCAGGCAAGGGAGGTTTGATGGGGTCACTCTCCAGCTTCCCTCTTAATTTCTCCAGTTGAGGCTGGTCAAGGACCTTCCCTTCCTTTTCTCTCACTCGGGTCAGCACCACGCACGGCATGAGGTCCAGGCGGTTCTTAGCAGCTCCCTCCCTCTCAGCTCTTTCCCGGCTCTGCTTGCTGCCACCGCCTTTCGATTTCTCGGGGCTGGGCTCCCTTTCATTTTCTGGGTCGGTTTCCGAAGATGGAGAGCTGGGAGAATGCATTTTGGCCTTGCGCTTCTGCTTCTCTGTTTTCTCTTTGTCAAGCTTCTCCAGTTTCTCTTTCCTCACCGGGCGTTTGTCTTTCTCTGGTCGCTCTTGTTCGAAAGCACGCTCTTTTTCAGGTTTTTCGTTTTTGGCGTATCGCTCGAGACGGCCTTTGTCCGGTTTGTCGTAGCGGGGCGGAGAAAGGGAGCTGCAGCTGCCACTGTGCTCAGAGGAGCGACTGTAGATCCGCCTCTCGGAGTCGCTCTGCAGCCGCTCTGATTGAGAGGGGGAGGCACTGGGGCTTTGCGGCCGCCGGGAGTGAGCAGGGCTTTGGCTCCTTTCCAAGGGCCTCCTTTCATGCTCTCGGTTGGACTCAAACCGCTCGCGCTCGCGCTGTCGGTAGCTGTACTCTCTGATGTCTTGCTCGTAAGTGTCTCCCCTGTAGTCTCGGTATTCCCGGGGGTCATCGTAATACCGTGGGTCGTAATAGTCTCCCGGGTAATGATCCCAATCGGCGTAAAAGTCCCTGCCTCGAGCCGGGTATTCCCTCCGAGGGTCTTCCGTATACGTCCCCGGTGCCCGGACAGCCTCGTAATAGGTACGATCTGCAGCATAGTCATAGGAGCCTCTCCTTTCATCCCTGCCAAAACCAGAGGGAGAAAAGGGGTTAGTTGAAACTTCAAAGGACATCATGTGCAAATTGACCGCGGTTCGCATAGATTCAAGAGAAGGCAGCTTAAGAGAGAGCATAGTTTTAAAGAAGAGCTCATAAGAGTGGTGAAATCTTCTGTGGGTTGCCACCGGTTCACTGCCTGCGCATGCGCAGTGCACACCAAATGCAGGCTTCGTGCGGAAAAAGGAATTGTTTGAAGGTAAGTAGAACAGCGAGGGGGGGTAACAGCTGTGCTGCGCGATTTAGATTCACTAGAAAGCAGGATTCCCTGCTTTCTAGCGAATATAAATCACGCAGCACGGCTGATTGTCAGAAATACCGGTTTCGACAAACCCGTAGCTTTTTTTTTTTTTAACTACCGATTTGCCTGAACCGGTGCGAACCGGTAGCATTTCACCCTGGCTCATCCCACTCTTGAACTGAAGCCAGGTCTGAAGAGGTCACCTAGTCCAATCCCCTAAGCACTGCTGGATCTATCATGGTATCCCTGAAAGAGGGACCTTCCATGTTGTTTTTTACACTCCGTGGTAGAGACCTTGCAATTTTTTCCTTGCAATTTTGACCTCCTGGTTATCTGGGGTGAGAAAGAAGGAGACTGTCCTTCACTGTGTCTTTCAAACTTGCCTTCAGAAGTTGTAAATATTTCATCACTGGAGGTTTTTAAGAAAATACTATATAGCCACCTGTCTGAAATGGTGTAGTGTCTCCTGCTTGAGCAAGGGGCTGGGTACCTACGAGACCGTCTTTTGCCATCAATAGCCTCCCACCAACCAGTTCGTTCTCACAGGGAGGGACTACTCAGGGTGCCGTCAGTCAAATTATGCTGACTGGCGACTCCCAGGGGGAGGGCCTTCTCTGTGAGGGCTCCAACCCTTTGGAATGAACTGCCCCCGGAGATACGGAATATCCCTGATCTCCGTGCTTTCCGCCGTGCCCTCAAGACCCTGATGTTTCAACAGGCGGGGCTAAACATATGAACATGTGAATGATTTTTTTTTTTAAATGTTATCTAATTCTGGGTTTTATTTAATTGACCAAACTAAGTAATAATTTTAATTAGCAATTTTATGATGTTTGTGTGTCTATATTTTTCTTGACTGTACACCGCCTTGAGTCCTACGGGAGAAAGGCGGTATAGAAATATAATAATAAATAATAATAATAATAATAGAAGACTTCCAAGATTCCTTCCAACTCTATTCTGATTTTTATGAATAAAATTGTCACTCTCGACCACCAACCCCCCCCCCCAATTAAATACAATATGGCAGGAATGGGAGATTAATGGTATATATCTGTGATACCAAACCTATGGCATGTGTGCTGGAAGTGGCACGCAGAGCCATCTTTCCAGGCACGCCAGCCATCGCCTGTTGCTCTTCTGACTGGTCTTCGATACACGGAAAGAGCAGCTCCCTGGAGCACATGCGTGCGCCGGGAAGCTGAGCTTCTAGTTTCTGGCACATGCATGCATGCTGGCCAGCTGGTCTTCGCGTGCACATGCACGCCAGAAACCAGAATACCAGGTGACCTGTGTGCACTGCTCTTCTGGTTTCCGGTGCTCTCCCTCCCCCCCCCCCACGCGTGCGCCAAAAAGGTTCGCCAGCACTGGTATATATACTGTATTTTTCGGAGTATAAGATGCACCTTTTTCCCCCCTAAAAGGGGGTGAAAATTTAGGTGTGTCTTATACACCAAATGTAGGCCCGCCCACCCACTGGCCCCCACCCTTTGGCCCCTGCCTCCCAGCAGTTTAACTCCTTGCAAGCAAACAGTAAGAAAAAACAGCTTTCAGTTTCAGCACAGCCTAATTAGCACAAGTTTTTTTTTTTTTTAAATTTGATTTATATGCCGCCCTTCTCCGGAGACTCAGGGCGGCTTACAATGTGCTCAGCAATAGCCTTCATCCTTTTGTATATTTATACAAAGTCAGCTTATTGCCCCCACAAACTGGGTCCTCATTTCATCTACCTTAGAAAGGATGGAAGGCTGAGTCAACCTTGAGCCTTGGCGAGATTCGAACCCTGCAGTAATTGCAGGCAGCTGGTCTTAATAACCAGCTTAATAACAGGGTGCCTTAAACCCCTGTACTACCAAGGCTCTTGGATTAGTTGATTGGATTAGTCTCCCAACTCTCAGCTGATTTGCTCTCAGCCGTTTTGCGAAGGGCTCTGCTGCTTGCTGCAAAGAGGTAAATTGCTGGAGCAGATTTTTTTTCCCTTGTGCTAAACAAGCTATGCTGAAAATGAAAATGAAAGTAAAACAGGCTGTTTGCTGCAACGAGGCAAAATTGCTCAGAGGCAGAGGGAGATTTCTTTTTCTTCTTTTCCTCACCAAAAAAGGTAGGTGTGTCTTATACTCTGGTGCGTCTTATACTCCAAAAAATATGGTAAATAGAAAGAAAAGGCTGGATTTAAAGTTGATAGATACTCTTCTGAACTGACCAATATTTTATTTTAGGTATTAGTTTCCTCTTCAATATCCAGAATACAACATGACACAAATTAAAATTTCTGCAAAGCAGACACTTTACCGCCGAGAAAAAAAATACATCTCCGTTCAGTCGAGAATTGCTTTCCAATTCCGAGATGTGGAGAAAGGCAACAATGTGCACAGAGAAAGACTTACCTTCTTTCTGCAAGCATTTCGTAGAAGTCTCGAATGTCCTGACCCGTTTCCTGCATAGACTGATAGAATGACAGCTGGCTCTCGCGGTTCGCAAAATCCACCTGAAAGATAAGAATTAACTCAGGCAGGCCGTTCACCTCTTATTTTGGCTAATTGCCAGACATGAAATGTGAAAAGATTCCCGCACAGGTTTACTCCCCCAAATACAACCATGGAAATAATGGGGGAAAGCTAAATGCAGGGGGACAGGTCCAACCCCAAACTGTCCTCAACAGAAAAATAGAACATCTGTTGCTCTGGAGAAGATGCTAACTTTCATAGAAGCTTGTCAGTTAATGGAAGCCTCACAGTTTCATCTTGGACTGCTTGATTGTGACCACAGGGACCCCATCCCATGGCCCACTGAAACAGGCAGAATAGTCTCACCAGGTGTTTGTTTGACCATCAAGCTCTCTATGTCCCACAGTGCAACTTCTGAAAATGATCTCCATGTGCCAAAGCCAAAGAAGCCCAGGAACCCTCTGATTCATAGAAAACCAAGGGGCAGCTCTCAGGGGCCAACTGCTAAAAAGGCTGAAGGCAAACACTGAAGACAATCATCCCACAACACTTCCTAGCTTTCCCACTACTGTCATCTAAGAAAGCCGCAGAGCAGGTTCAAACTGCTGGAGCTGCTAGGGATGAGGAGGCTCACAGGACCATCCCTGCTTCACTGGCAGGTTCAGCTCCTGACTGGAGATGAGACACTACAAGGACCTGCTTGGTTTCCATTAATCTGGTGGCAGAGAAAAGGCATCATATGGAAATAGACAGCCCTTTGACCACCAATTCCAGAACTGAGGCAAAAAACAAGGTGCAAGATCAATCTTCCCTTAAGAAGGTTGCCCCATAAACACAGTCCATATAGGGAAGGAAGGGGGAAAAGGGAAAAAAGGGGGAAGGGAAGGGAAGGGAAGGGAAGGGAAGGGAAGGGAAGGGAAGGGAAGGGAAGGGAAGGGAAGGGAAGGGAAGGGAAGGAAAGGAAAGGAAAGGAAAGGAAAGGAAAGGAAAGGAAAGGAAAGGAAAGGAAAGGAAAGGAAAGGAAAGGAAAGGAAAGGAGAAAGGGACAAGGGAGAAAAGGAACAAGGGAGAGAAGGGATGAGGGAAGGGACAAGGAAAGGGAAACCTGAGCAAAGCAAAAGCAGATTAGAAATCAGCTGTAGGACTAATGTAAGTAATGATCACTCTGGCTGGGATTCTGCACCATGCAGAAATTCCCTTACATATTTTTTTTTTTAAATGGCTCTTGAAGAAGCTAATTTTGCAGACCTTAATTTTATTCCCGCTGATTTTCCTCCCCTTGGTCTCTTTGACAGCCGCCTGTGCATATTCTATCTCATTGTAGAGAATCAGAGCCATGCCTTTTAAGCGATCAAACACCACCTGTAAAAATAAAATGAAAAACGAAATAAGAGGGAAGAAAGGGGAGGGATTGTCATAGTAGCTGAAGCCAAAAGAGTTTCAGAGACGAGGATGGCAAGAATTCTGAACATTCTCTGGGGTGTCATCATTTTGCTTTTTCATTCCTTATCTGCCACAATCATCTTAGTGGACTAAAAACAGGACTTAGCATTTATTTGGAGCATTTATCCAAAAAAAGCAGAAAGCGGGGAACCATCGTGGCAATTCCACCAATGTTCCTGAATGTTCTGTTTATGTTTCAACCCAACAGGCTTGTTCAGGAGGCTTTTCTAGCCTGAGCTGGGCCCAATAGAGCATGTTGTTCATTTATCCTGCAATGTTACAGAAACCGCTGGGCGGAAGTCAAGATCAACTTGAATAGAACTTAGAAAGGAGCCTCTCAGAAGAACCTGCTGGTGGAACTATAGCCAAGCGTCCAACAACAACATGAAATCAGAACTCGGGGGTGGTACTCAATGCCCAAACAGACTAGATGACGGAACACTTTGAGGTAGGGGTCCCCAACCCCTGGTCCGTGGACCGCCAGAAACCGGTCCGCGCAAACAAGTGAAGCTCCATCCACGGGATGTAGGCAGCACACAAAACCACACACACCTCCAGTCCAGTGGTGAAATCCTCTGCCGGTCGCCAGTTTCGCTTGCCCGCGCATGTACGGTGCGTGCCAGATGCACACTGCACTCACACATGCGCAGTGCGGGTGCAGTACACACCAAACGCGTCCCCCGTGTGCATGCAAATGCAGCTGTTTGAAGGTAAGTAGAACAGTGAGGGGACTGTGCCGTGCAATTTAGATTCGCTAGAAAGCAGGATTTCCTGCTTTCTGGAGAATATAAATCGCGCGGCACAGCTGATCGTCGGAAATACCGGTTCAAATGAACCGGTAGCTCTTTTTTTTTTTTACTACGGGTTTGCCCGAACCAGTAGTTTTTATCACTACTGATTCGACTGAACTGGTAGCATTTCACCCCCTGCTCCAGTCCATGGAAAAACCTCTCTCCATGGAACAGGTCCCTTGTGCCTGAGAGGGAGGGAGAGAGGGGGAGCGAGGGCGGGAGGGAGAGAGAGAGGGAGAGAGAAAGAGAGAGAGAAAGAGAAAAAGAGAGAGAGAGAGGGAAAGAGAGGCAAACTTATACAATGGAAGACCGGCCCACCTACCTTCACCACTGGGCCGTAGCGGCAGAAATGTCGCGTCAAATACTGATCCGTGAGGCTTGTCGCTAGCCCGTCCAGCCACACGCAGTTGGTAGGCATGCTCTTCCCAAAGCCCAGCTGGACACCCAAGTGGAAAAGAGCCAGTCAGACAAGAAACACACAATTAAACTCATTTCGACAAAACCATTATGGAAATAATCATGCTTCCGTGGCGAGCATCAACAAGTCCGAACGTACTCTCTTTGATGCCATTTGGGCAAGCTCACTCCCAGGCAAGTCGATTAGGATAAGCTTCCCCTGTGTGGTGCCGTGAAACAAAGCAATTAAGGGGGAAGATGGGAAATGCACCTTGCCACCCGGGCAATGTTTAACCCCTAGGCCAAGCCTGCCAACAAGGTGGCCCAGAAATGCCCTTGAGAGGAGAGAAAAAGGAACCGGGAAGAGTGGGCCTCACTGATTCATTCCATCTGGATGCTGCAGAATCTACGCCAATGGCCACAGTAACAGAGGCACGTAATACAACCAACAAAACTGATATAAAAGTTAATATTATAAACAATTGGACAGTATGGAGCCATTATTGAAGAATGAACAATAAACAAAGGTGACAACTCTCTCCAGAAGAGCTCTAGTTTAACAATCTTGACAGTTTTGTTAATAATTAACTATCAGAGTTGAATAATCTGACCAGAGCAGCAAGGTTTAACTAAGAGGCCAGGGTCAATAAATCCAGGGCACTGCCCAGTGCCGTCCCCACATACCTTGAGACGATTGTTTCCAAGATATTCTCCATCCATCTTTTTGATGGCTTTGCAGACACTGGCAATATCGCAGAACTGCAGGAAGGCATACTGAGGAATCCCGTTCACTTTCTTAACGTCGATATCCTGGTGGGGAAAAAAAGCATTAGGGGGGGGGGGTCTAGACCGGCAGTACCATGGGGGGGCAGCTGGATCAGGCAGGGTCCTCCCTCAAGAGGAAACCCACCCTAGGGCAGTTGACATACACCTGGCTGAGGTGCCCTATCAATAAACACTCCCTTTCCTCATCCTCCCAATGTCTTTCTACCACTGGTCTCCTGGAGGCTCCTAGCACCCTGCACCAACAACTGGAGGCTCTTTGCTAGTTAGTATACTGTGTATACACATACAATGACAATAAAGTTTGTTTATTATTTATTTATTTATTTATTTATTTATTTATTTATTTATTTGTATTTATTTATTTATTTATTTATTTAGTTAGTTAGTTAGTTAGTTAGTTAGTTAGTCCAACAGCCCAGCCAGCTCTCATTATTGAAAAGGAAAACGTAGCTATTCCGTCCAGTCTGCATTTATTCTCCTTGAACTGGAAGCAGAGAGGAAAAGGACCAGTACACCTCTTCCCTCAAGTGGAGAAAGTGGGGCCGAAATTCCAGAGGCTACCTCTGAGCCCTCCTCTTCAGAACAATGGGCAAAAGCTTGTTCTGTGCTGACTGTGTGCACATCGCTGGCGAGTTTTGAGAAAAGGCTGGACAGCCACCTGTCTGAAATGGGACAGGGGCTCCTGCTTGAGCAGAGGGTTGGATTAGAACAGGGGCCCCCAACCTTTTGGACCTCAGGGACCACTAAATTCATAATTTTAAATCCCACAGACCACTAATGTGATCTGACAGGCTGGGTGGCCGTGGCTAGGTGGTCATGTGACTGGGTGGGCGTGGCCAAGATATCACTCGCGTTGAGGGGGGTCACGCCGGCCTCTACTCACCCCTCCCAGCCACTCCTCGCCTGCTCACCCAGGCTCCTTAGGGCACTAACAGGAAGCAGTTGTTGGAGCTAACCAGCCACAACGAGAAAGAGCTGGCAAAACAGCTGGCTCAGCTCAAATTGGATTTGGCTGAGAAGGAGGCTCAACTGAGGACTACAAGCATAGGCTTTCCAAGCAGAGGGAAGACCTGTGGGAGTGCAAGGCCAGGCACCGGCTTCTGGAGGCTCAGTGGGATGAGATGGTCAGCCAGTTCCAGGCCCTGAGGCAGTCCCAGTGGAACCTCCGGCTCTTTGCCGCCTCTTTTTTCTTCGCTAACGTGGTGGCTTTTTATCAGAAACTGAAAGGGCCCTGAGTATAGCCCACATATGTTATATATGGACAGAGAGAGTGCACAAAATCTAATGGAACAACCACCAGCATCCAGTACAGGAGAAAAACCCAAATATTTTGCCTTGAAACTAGGAAACCTGATTAGCTGAAACAAACAGAGGTGAATGCGAAGAGTACATGACTGAAGTGCTTTGTGCTTTGTGTAAACAAAGTGCATAAAGAGAAAACATTTTCTTCTTCCCCAAATATTAGAAGTTATCTAATGAAATTTAATCCTGAAAGATTCAGGCCAGACGAATGGAATTTATTTTTTTTTTTTGCACAACACTGGAATTCGCCTCCACGAAACATACCGGCTACCAGCTTGGCTGGCTTCAAACAAAGGTTGGATTATAGTATAGTATAGCCTTTATTGTCATTGTACATCATGTATACAATGAAATTGATTAAGTCATGGAAGACACCAGGATCTTGGCCCTGAGGACTGTGCTATGCCTCTGAAGGCCGACTGCTGGGTTCTCTGTGCAGCCAATGGGCCACTGTGAGAACAGACCGCTGGGCTAAACTAGCCAGAGATCGGATCCAGCAGGGCACAGCTTGAGCTCTTATCCTTCCAGAAAGTAACACAGGTACACCCTTGACTTTCAAGACAACACACGCTGAAGAGGGAAAAGGTGCCAACAAGAGAGGGAAGGTCTGAGCCATCAGCTGTTCACAGCAGAATAAATGTCGCCTTTGATCAATTAGAGAAGAAGGGCAACAGATTTCTTAAAAAATTTGGGTCTCAGCACAAGTGGGCAAGCAAAACTTTACACAATTGGAATGAGCGTTAAATGTTCCCGTGAAAGTTCCACAGGGTTGACAATGTCGTATCATCACAACATCTGCAAAGATTCTGTTGTCACTTTCCCCTCGCTTACAACTCTTCTTCCTCCCAAATGTTTCTCACGGGCTACACACAGAAGGGTTGAA
Organism: Arizona elegans; assembly: GCA_022577455.1. Taxonomy (NCBI): domain Eukaryota; kingdom Metazoa; phylum Chordata; class Lepidosauria; order Squamata; family Colubridae; genus Arizona; species Arizona elegans. The sequence continues at coordinate 7,977,503 of JAKOOJ010000023.1, forward strand.
AAAAGCAACCCTAGATATATATATATATTTGGGTCTTCTCCCTTGTAAGATTGAGAGCACTTTGGCAACGTTTCGGCAGTATCGAAAAGCCTCATCATCAGGCTTTTTTTTTTAAAATTTGATTTATATGCCGCCCTTCTCCGGAGACTCAGGGCGGCTTACAATGCGTTAACCAATAGCCTTCATCCTTTTGTATATTTATACAAAGTCAGCTTATTGCCCCCACAATCCGGGTCCTCATTTTACCTACCTTAGAAAGGATGGAAGGCGGAGCCAACCTTGAGCCTGGGGAGATTCGAACTTACAGTAGTTGCAGACAGCTGGTGTTAATCACAATGCTATCAGTCTGCTGAGCCACCAGGCCTATGCAGAAGACCCCTTGCATAAGCCTGATGATGGCAGATGAGATTCTGCCAAAACATTGCCAAAGTGCTCTCAATCTTACACGGGAGAAGACCTGAATACACCAAGACTTATCTCCCTGGCCAAATCCAGGCAAGCTTCTGCTGAGCTCACCCTCTTGCTGCTTCACCATGGTGGCAGGGGGCAGGGCACGAGAAAAGCATTCTTTCTGGCGAAGCCACTGTCACCATTGCTTCTGGTGTAAGAAGTGCTGCCTGGCATCACCTGGCACTTGTCTGGGCATGGGGGTGGGAGAGGGATGGCAGCACTTCAAATCATTATATTCAAAAGTGTTGTGGTCCACCAGCAGCCTGTGGAGCTGTCAGCGGAGTCGGACAGCGATGAGGCTGAGGAAGAACAGGGGCCAGTCCTGGAGGCTGGGGAAGGCCCGGATGAGGGCTCTGCGTCAGAGGCAGAGATGGGGCCAGGGCCATCGGGGAGTGATGTGTGGACTCCGGAGCCTCCAGAGCCTGATAGGAGTGAGACAGAGGAACAGGAGGAGCCTGTTCCTAATGCACGCATAAGAAGAGCTGCCAGAAGGCAAGAGCAGCTCAAGCAAAGAGGACAACTCAGGAGTAGGGCCAAGAGATGATTGGCCCCTCCCATAAGGCTTAAAACAGACCAGCAACGGCGTTTGGGCTTTGCCGGAAAACAACGTTGGTAGCTTTGTCGTCTTCTTCGTCTACGTCTTGTATTTATTTTTGTATCTGTGACTTCTGAACGTTTGCCAAGAAAGGCCTTTGGCGGTTTGCCTAACTGGACCAAGGTTTGCGATAGGACTGAGGAATTTGTGTTGGGAAGAATTTGCTTTAATTTAGTTGAAAGACGCTGGGAATGAAGTAATTCTCAGCTGTTCGAATAAAGTTTGTTTTTTCACTGACTGATTTTCCTACTACTTACTTGGGCCTGGGTCACAACAAAAAGACTGTATTTGGACAGCTAAGACATGGGCCCTCTTTCAGCGTTGGAATGTTGTGATTTCTGTACTAAAAGACAATAAAATCTAGCCCTGGGTTAGGTTTTTCGAACATGTTCTGACACAGAAAGAGAGCTAAAACTGCCTGTACGTACCACTATTTCTCCAAAACGCTGGAAAACGTTACGAAGGTCATGATATGTGGTGGTTTTCTCAAGGTTACCAATGAAGAGAGTTCTAGTCGCTTTAGGGTGAAACTCATCAATCCTTTCATCCAGTGGCCGGAATTCGTTCTCGCTTTCGGTTTCTGAGGGCAAAAGAAACAAAAATAGCTGTCTTCCGAGACATTTTTGCTTCTACAAATCTAGCTGTTATTTGGGTCAGTAACCCCTTTCCCACTCCAAAGTTGTTGTTTTTTTGCACTCCGGGATGCCGGAAGAGAAACGGTTAGAGTAGCCTGAGAGGCAATGAAAATGCGAAATAAAATTCATAGCAAAAAAAAAATAAAATTCAGCAAACTAACCTGGGAAAAAATAGCTGATAGAACCACTTCAGAAATGATTTGGGTGTCATTTTTGAATTTTCTAATTATAGGAGGCCAATACACACATAAAACCAGCTAAGGCTGCATTGTGCTAAATAAAAATGAAAATGGGACAAGTAATAGGGAATCCCAGACGTGCAAAAACACTCTGCAGTGTCTCATGTTTCCCACCTCTGGAAGGGCAAGCACCTGAGTCGGGTCAAACTAAAAACATAACCAACCAACCATCTACTTCTGCTTTTGCAAGAAGCCAGCAGAAGCAGACAGATGGTAGGCGCGATCCCTCCTGGGTTCTGGCATCCACAGCAAGAACAAATTCTGACAATCTGACCGAAAAGCAACATTTAGACAGTTCAGGCCCTAAGCTGGCTTTGAAATGGCCTCGAATCTTCGCCATTACACCCAAGACGATCTGATATGCTACAGCCAGGCGTCTTTGGGCCAGAGAAAGCCATGGGTAAGTTCCCAGGAGTCAAGAAGGCCGAGGGGCTCACCTGGCCCTATCCAAGCCGTGACTTCAATCTGCATGCCAAAAAACAGCTTTCCTTTGGAGGCGTTCAGGGCCTTCTCCTGATCCTCCTGCTGCCGGAAGAACACCAGTCCGTATCGTTCTTCAGAGGCCCCGTGAATCTGGACAGAGGTCACCTTCCCGTACTTCTTGAATTCATGGAACAGCCCGTCCTTGAGGCTGGTGTCTACACCACAAGGAGCAAATCAAAAGAAGGCACGGTCACCTTTGGAATCCACAGCGGTTCTTTTCAGCTTGAAGTTTCGGTTGGCGTTGTATCTTTTTATATCCATCATTAATATAGCAAGAACACAAAAGGACTCCCACGCCTGCTGGCATGGCCACATCAGGCACCTATTCTCCCCTCCTCTCCTTTCTTGAAGCAATCTACTATAGGTAGCGCCTGCATTTTGGCTGGGAGCAGAGGTGGAATTCACATTTTTTTACTACCGGTTCTGTGGGTGTGCCTTGGTGGGCGTGGCAGGGGAAAGATATTGCAAAATCTCCATTCCCTCCCCACTCCTGGGAAAAGGATACTGCAAAATCCCCATTCCCTCCCCACTCCTCGTGGAAGGATACTGCAAAATCCCCATTTCCTCCCCACTCCTCGGGGAAGGATACTGCAAAATCCTCATTCCCTCCCCACTCCTGGGAGAAGGATATTGCAAAATCCCCATTCCCACCCCACTCCCGGGGCCAGCCAGAGGTGGTATTTGCCGGTTCTCCGAACTATTCAAAATTTCCGCTACCGGTTCTCCAGAACCTGTCAGAACCTGATGATTAGCACCCCTAACTGCGAGGCATAGAAATGAAAAAGAAGGCCCAGAGAACTCTCTCCATCCGGGGGGGGGTGGGGAAGCTAAAATATTTGTGTTGGTCAAAGGAAGGGCTTTACTGTCACATAGCCCCACCCCCTTCCCTATGATGAGCAGAGGAATGTGCCTGGATTTCCTTGGGGGTAAAATCTCTATTACAATGTGCAGGGGGAGCCAGTCTATCCAAGAGCCATTTCAGGAAAAAAAAAAAAAAATCAAACCACCTATTTTCGAAATGTAGGTCAGAGGAACCCATAATGTAATTATAAAGGTGGCGTCTCATTCAACTGGCTTTACGTGTCCCGGCAGAGTGTTCTCGTCAACCCCGGCACGGCTGGGTGGAGTGGGCACTGCGGTGCAGGAAGGCTGCGTGGGACTCACCTGTAGAACGCACAGGAAGATTCTGGACCTTAATCCCGAAACTTTTACGGGGTTCATCTTTCTCCAGAGGTGGAAGCAATTGGGAGGTGGGGGCTGGAACAGCCGTCGACTGAACCGAACGGGCTGGAGATTCGTCACTCGAACTGCTACTAGAGTCGCTGCTACGGGCACAAAAAGGAGACCGTGAGAAACTCAGTTAGGAACAGTGTCAGCACTAGAGTAAATGCAGGTGAGACGACATCGAAACCTGACAAACAGTTTATGCCGAGGCTCCGAAGAGACAAACAAGATGTCAGCCTCGGCTTCTTCTCCCGTCCTGTATATTGCTATGTGTCACCTTCAAGGAAGCCCGAAGGGGTGAGGTACAAGTGAGAAAAAGGATTTAAGACAAATCGTAATCCGAAATCTCTTTTTTAACTCTCCGGTGAAGGGGAATAAATCTTCAATTTTAATAGCAACAGCAACAGCAATAGCACTGAGACTTTATATACCGCTTCACAGTGCCTTACAGCTCTCTCTAAGCTGTTTACAGAGTCAGCCTCTTGCCCCCCAACAATCCGGGTCCTCATTTGACCGACCTCGGAAGGATGGAAGGCTGAGTAAACCTTGAACCGGTGAGGATCGAACCGCCAAACTGCAGCTAACCACTGCATTCTAACCACTGTGCCATCACGGCTAAGACACTGAGCTTGTCGATCGGAAGGTCGGCAGTTCGAATCCCTAGTGCCACATAACGGGGTGACTTGTCCCAGCTTCTGCCAACCTAGCAGTTCGAAAGCACATAAAAAATGCAAGCAGAAAAATAGGGACCATGTTTGGTGGGAAGTTAACAGTGTTCCGTGCGCCTTTGGCGTTGAGTCATGCCAGCCACATGACCACGGAGACGTCTTCGAACAGCGCTGGCTCTTCGGCTTTGAAACGGAGATAAGCACCGCTCCCTAGAGTCTAGAATGACTAGCACATATGTGCAAGGGGAACCTTTATCTTTACTTTTTTATCTAAAGAATGTAGACAAGAAGCCGGGAATTCTGATTAACCGAAACAGCCAGCCACACCTAATAAAGAGCTCTGCACCAGGGACCTACGACACCTGGATCACAACAGAAGGCCATGTTCATGAAAACAACTCAGCCCCAAAGAACTCAGTCTCACTGAAAGTTTGCAAAATCCCCAAACAAAGGAGCCAAACGAACGCCATCCGGGTTTGGTGTAATGTAAATGCCCTTACGCTGACAACAGGGAAGTTAATTAAATCTTTGGTTTCAGCTTATCAGTAATAATACAGGAAGCCTGAAAAATTACGCTGGATTTTTTTTCTTCCCACTTCAGAGAGCAGCATGATTAAAATGAACGCTTGCTTGCCTTCTACCAAGAAACTAAGAAAAGTACAGGTTGTAAAACCACAGTAAGCTACTTATTACTTGCAAATCTTAATCGGCTTTTCCCAACTTGGCCCCTCCCAGATATTCCGGAATAGTCACAGAATTCCTGCTCAGGGCTCTGAGAGCTGCAATCCATGACATCCAAAGGGCACTTGGTTGTGGAGCGCTGATTTATAGAAGGTGCTATAGGTAGTCCTCAACTTACAACAGTTCGTTTAGTGACCGTTCCAAGTAACAACGGGATAGAAAAGTGACTTATGACCGTTTTCCCACACTTATGACAGTTGCAGCATCCCTGTGGTCAGACCCTTAGGAACTAACTCATATTTATGACGGTTGTGGTGTCCCGGGGTCACGTGATCCCTTTTTGTGAAGTTCTGATAAACAAAGTCAATGCGGGAATCATGTTCACTAAACAGCCATGCGACTAACTTAAACAATTGCAGCGATTCCCTTAAACTGTGGCAGGGAAAGTCGCAAAAGGGGCAAAACTCCCTAAACAAATTGTTCACTTAGCGACAGAAATGTTGGCCTCAAGTGTGGCCGTAAGTCGAGGTTTACCTACACAAAAGTTTAGTAAGAAAAGGAGAAACATACCAGTTTCCCCGAAAATAAGATATCCCCTGATAATAAGCCCAATCGGGCTTTTGAGCACATGTGCTAGAATAAGCCCTCACCCAAAAATAAGCCCTCCCTGAAAATATTTAAATGCATGCACAGCCAGTCCCCGCCATTTCCTCTGGTTTCCTCCATGCGCCCCCAAATAATAAGACCTCCCTGAAAATAAGGCCAAGCGCTTATTTTGGGGTTCAAAAAAATATAAGACAGGGTCTTATTTTCGGGGAAATACAGTAGTATGCAGAAGTGGAAAATAAAAGTCCCAATAAAGCGTGGGAAAAGGAAGTTAGCTGAAAATAAAAGTACGATGTTTACAAGTTGTCTCAAATTCACTGCACGTAACTTTAAAACAAAACTTTCATTAGCATCTGACTGTGTGAAGAGACACGTTAAGTTGGCAAAAAGGGCAGGGTCGTAAAGGGAATTGCATAAAAGACGTCTTGCACACCTGAGGGACCTGTACAAAGACTAAGGACTTCTACCACCAGAGAACGGGAACGGCTCTCATTAGCGCCTCTGGGCAATAGGAGCAGAAGTTGCATTCAGATACACAGGCGAAGAAGTGACGGTGCAAGTGGAAAAAGAAGTAATTGCCAGCAATAGAAAAACATTATGGTAACTAAGAAGAGACTTAAGACACCAATACACCATGGTTACAGAACACTTCTTGGCACTGTCCTAGGTCAGGTGAGAAAAGAGTTTGTGCCAGGTGATCGGTGCTTAGCCAAATGAGTCTCAATCCCCAGTTCGAGCCGACTCTCCCAAAAGGAGCTCCTGGCACAGATCCCAGTTCAAAGGGTGCAGAGTTGGGCTCTACCAAGCTTTTCCCACAGCGGGAACAGCTCTCGTGCGGCAACTTGCAGAAAATCCAAGCTAAACTACCCTCCCTTTCCTGGAATATTTGCCTGCCTCTGATTTTTTTTAAGAAGAAAGGAAAAAGGTGGGCTGGGGTGACAGGACTGCTCCACCACGTAAACTCTAAGGCCGTCCCTTGGGGGACAGGTCGGTTGGGCACAGTTGCTCCTACTGACACAGAAATAAGCTAAGAGGTTTGAAGACCTTTGGCCTAATTCATCGCCATGTGGTTTCCTCCAGAAGAGAATGCAGAACTTTCACCGAGAACTTTATTTTTTTAAAAAAACACTAAGGAATTCTCACACTATGTCCTTTCTATCCTATTTTTAAAATCTTTACCTCCCCAAGTGTTTTACTAGGCATTATCTCCTAGCAATGCAGTTTCTAAATTATTTAAATGGGAGGGGGGAGTAAACAATGCAGCAACTTGCTGTTTTCCTCTGGTAACCCAGTACAGGAAGACCCAACAATTCCCGACAATATAAGGGCACAGGTGCGTGACTGATCCTTGCCAACCGTCAGTTACCCTGAAACAAGGAGATTTCATCCTTAAGAAACAGTAGGGCTGAGCGAGGAGGCAGCTTGCCCAAAGCCACCCAGCTAGCTCTGGATGGACAGGACTAGAACTCACAACCTCCCAGTTTCTAGTCCAGGGCCTTTAATCACTACACACCAAACAGTCTGTCTCATTCTAGACAAGTAAGATCCATATTTTAATTTTAGCAGTGAAAATGAGTTCAACAGTTGAATTGTGCACGTGTCTAAACACTGCAAGAAAACAATAGACTTCCTTTGTCTTTAGACGATGTATTTGTGTCACAGAAGGACAAACATCTGTGTGGGAATGACAGGCAAGGTCTCTCCCAAGACAGAACCTGTCATCTGCAGATGTCTAAATCGTCACCGGGAGGAGGGGCTTTCAACGGGTTACGTAGTCCTTTTGAAGTTGGAGACAAGCTCCCGAAGCAGCAACCACTGACGACCAAGAGTGAAGGGCAAAGAATTCTGCTTTTCTCTCCCAGTCAACTGGCAGGCGATAGGAAGTGCCAACGTAAACCCGTTTGTTACCTGCACAAAAGTGTCTCCCAATTTTAATTTGACTGAAGAATGTTTCTATCACCATTCGAGGATACTGATCTTTGCAAAAAAAGAATACCAATTTGTTTCTTGAGTTTTATTTGCAAGGTTTTGCTTCTCTAGCACTCGGTTTTACTCCCAAGATCCTTTGAGGCCAGCAATTTTGCTGTCTGACAGACCTTTGCTTCCATTCAGATTCCGCCATCAGGCCAGAGGATGCAAAAACCCGGATATGCACAAGGAAAGCCAACTCAGCTCTTGGATCCAACGCAGCTCCAGCTGCAACATTAATGTATCACCTAACACTGGAGGCTGATTAAACAGTAACTTCTCATTATCATAATTTCATTAACAAGCTAAATGTATAAGGTGCTTGAAGCGACCTCAAGCAATATTCTGTTTTTGTTGGAAAGCAAACGAAGTGCATAAAGAAGTAGAAACGCAAACACACTTGTCTCTCTTTCTCTCTCTCTCTCTCTCTCTCTAATGTATAGCAGTTATACCCATACACACAGAGTTGCCAATGGTTTCAAACTGCCACGCAGTTGCCCAGCAAGCCCAAAGAGAGGCATGGGCAACAGGTTTCTATTTGAGAAGACATTTGTTGCTCCTTCCAATCTCCCATTCTTTAAGGACTGTCCAAGATTCTGAAAAAAAACAAAGTGAGGTTAGAAATATCCCTGAAGCAGGCATAATCTGCTCTCCACTCTAGCAGAGGGCTTGGCTTTTTATTAACCCGTGAGTCACGGAGAACAAACTGAATCTGCCAAAGGCTCTAGAAGAGCTAACATCTGGATAGTGAAAACATCTGGGGAGGCATCCGAAATATTCTCTGTATCTCTGGTATCAAATGCAGGGAACTGGATTAAAAAGCACCAATTGACCAAGGGAAGGCATAATGAACTGTAAATCAGCTGAAGAACTGATAAAAGGGTCACAGATATGAATTGTAAATCTTAAACCTTTCTGAAGCTTTATGCATTCCCTTGAGCCAAACTTAAAAGATTGCTTTTTGGCAGAGATGACAGGCACTGAACTGGCTGAAAGCAACTTCATGCGCATTTTCAACAGCAGCTCCGATCAAAGGAAAAACTGCAGCGCTTGCAATAATCCCCAAAATTCCTCAAATCCAAGCTCCTTCGAACCAAGAACCAGGTTCCTGTTGGAAAACAAGAGCTTTCTTTTGCCTGCTGCGTCCGAAACAAGACACTTCACGTAAGTCTTGGTTGACTCAGCCTTCCATCCTTTCGAGGTAGGTAAAATGAGGACCCGGATTGTGGAGGCAATAAGCTGACTTTGTATAAAAAAAAAAAAGAACACCGCTTAGGAGGGGGGGCCAAAAGCCCTACTAAGCAGGTATATACAAAAGTATGAAGGCTGTTGCTTAACGCATTGTAAGCCGCCCTGAGTCTCTGGAGAAGGGCGGCATATAAATCAAACCAATAAATAAATAAGTCAAGTGAGTGGAGAAACACCAGTGACTGCAGAACTATTTCTTGCACGTGGCTTTTTAATTAGTCCAATCAGATAAGCCCACAAATGGTAGCAAGAGCCACCTGAAACAGAAACGGAAATGTAAAGTCAGAGAACAAGCAAGCACCAGACTCTACGGGGTTTAATGCAGGCTGCCAAGGTGAACTTATTTTCTCCTACAACTCTGACCTACCTAAGCCAAGAGATCAGCTGGTGGCCCCAGCATGTCATGTCATACTAGTGAATGCTGGCATGTGACTAAGTTTGTGTGGATAAACTATCGGCCTTTCCCCCCACCCCTCCAGCTAAAATTAAGCTTGTGAAGAACCTGTCTTGCACTCCAGCAGAATCCAGAAGCATGGTGGTCCTTCAAGGTGCTGTCCTCTGTTAGAAAAGAAATATGAATAAAAAATGACAGATAAATGAGGGAGATAAGAAAAAGGTAAGTGATGGAGAGATAAAAAAAGAAATAGAAACCTAGATGATACCAGTGAAAATTGAAAAGGGGGGGGGAGAAAGAAGAGTATAAGAGTAATGAATAATAATGATAATATGGATAGATAGAATAAATCTGAAAAGAAATTGAAAGAAAGTACATATGAGTAGAATATAGGAGTTGCTCGGATACCAAACAAGAAGAATATTATATAGCAAAGAAGATAGAAAGGAGAGGGGAGGAGAGGGGAGGAAGAGGGGAGGGAGGGAGAGGAATGGAAGAAAGGGAAAAGGAGAGGAAGGAAAGGTAGGAGACAGGAGTAGGAGAAAAGGGGAGAAGGGGGAAAGAAGAGAGGAGTGGGGGAAAGAAGGGGAAGTAGGATGAGGTAGGAGAGTAGGAAGGAGAAAGTAGGAGAGGAGAGGAGGCTGGGAAAGGAAAGAAAGGAGAAGAAGATTTGTTGCAAAAAGAGGGAAGAAAGGTAGAGGAGCAACCCCGAATGTAATTAAAATGTCTTACTTTAATGCTTTAAGGAAAATATATATATGTATGATTAATTATGTACAAGAAAATGTACGTTTTATATTATGTGTAGAAAAAATAAAATTGAAAAAACTTTTCAAAAAAAAGGGGGGGGTGCTGTCTTCCTATTTAAGAGAGATTTCTGAATTGCCCCCACGGCTTCCCTTAATTTAAGCACCATCTCTTCCTGCTTCACTGCCCTTCGCTTTCATCTAAGAAGAGAAAAGGGAGTCATTGGGTGCTTGCATTTCACAGACTGCCCTCCCAAGACAAAACTTCAGGATGGATTAGCTCATCGAGGCACTGCCGCAAATACTCTCCTTCTGCAACTGCACTCAGAAAAACCCACAACCCATGTTACACTTCGGCATAAATAGACTCTGCAAAGCAGCCTCTAACACAAATAAAACTGTCCTAAAAAGTCAACAATTTCTTGCTCCAATTTATCCTGCAGCCGCAAGCATTTTTAAAATAGTTAAATAAAGAAACCGAAGAAAGGTGTTCCTACAAGCCAGGTTGATTGCTCCTTCCTCTCATCGTCTTTACAATAAAATTCTTTGCCGATCAGGTTAATCAGTGAGTAAGAGGCATAAATCTGCTTCCTCTCCCTCGTGTTCCTCGTGTTCTTTGTTCAAGACCAGGGAGATTCCCTCTTCCTTTTTTCCTAGTATTGCTGCTTCTTTCAACTGACTTTTTATTTTTAGGCAAGTGCTCCACTTAAACAATGTTGTTGTTAGTTGCGAAGTCGTGTCCGACCCATCGCGACCCCATGGACAATGTTCCTCCAGGGCTTCCTGTCCTCTACCATCCTCTGGAGTCCATTTAAGCTCACGCCGACTGCTTCGGTGACTCCATCCAGCCACCTCCTTCTCTGCCATCCCCTTCTTCTTTTGCCCTCCATCGTTCCCAGCATTTGGCTCTTCTCCAGGGAGTCCTTCCTTCTCATTAGGTGGCCAAAGGATTTGAGTTTCATCTTCAGGATCTTGGCCTTCTAAAGAGCAGTCAGGGTTGATCTCCTCTAGGACTGACTGCTTTGATAGCCTTGCAGTCCAAGGGACTCGCAGGAGTCTTCTCCAGCACCAGAGTTCAAAGGCCTCCATTCTTTGGCGCTCAGCCTTCCTTATGGTCCAACTTTCACAGCCATCCATTGCAACTGGGAAAACCATAGCCTTGACTGTACGCATTTTTGTTGGCAGGGTGATGTCTCTGCTTTTTAGTATGCTATCTAGATTTGCCATAGCTTTCCTCCCCAGGAGCAAGCGTCTTTTAATTTCTTGGCTTAAACAATAGGATTCTAGAAAAAGATGGGTTTTGAAAATATTTTCATCCGAGCATATCAAATTATGTTTGTTAAAAATTGAATGACAGAAAAGTGGAGTCGTTCCCCAAGGATGAGGAAAGGGCAAAAACAATGTTCATGTCTAAATTAGACAATAATGTAAACAACTTACAATAATGTAAGTTAAAATGAAAACATTTAGAAACAGATGCTAGATCAAAGCAGCCATCAACACTAAAATACCAGAATATCTTTTTTTTTTATTGAAAAATTTTATAAGAAATACAAACATTTTCACCCCACCCCCACCCCTCCCTTCCCCCCACCCCCCTCCCTAGACTTCCCAGAACAAGCACAGGGTATAGCATTCACAAACCAAAAACTGGAATATGCTAACAAATTATTACATTTCATATTCTCCCTAGGTCCTTAACTCCTTATAACTCCAAACCCCCCCCCCAAAAAAAACAGATATAAACTACTTAAAATTATTTCATTCATAAGCTATATGAATCTTCTTATTCGGATATTTCTTCTGTATATAATCAATCCATCTTCTCCATTCCAATATATATCTCTCATTTGAATGGTCTTTAAGATATGATGAAATTTTTGCCATTTCTGCCAAATGCACAACTTTTAATGTCCATTCTTCAATGGTGGGTGGATCTTCCTTCTTCCAGTACTGTGCCACCAGTAACCTGGCCGCCGTTATTAAGTTCAAAACCAACTTAGTCTCTATTACAGTACAATCCGTGACTATTCCCAACTGAAAGAACTGTGGTATGAATTTAATTTTTTTCTTCAAAATGTTTTGAATAAACCACCATATTTTTATCCAAAAAGCCTTAATTTTATCATCTTAATGTAGCAAAATTGAAACCTTTCCAAAAGCTCAAATTGTTCCCCAAGAATGTTTAGGACTTTTAAGTCTGTGAACATCGTCCCAAGGAAACAAGGAGTTGATGATGCTAGGCATCATTTCTAAAAATAAGAGAAACAGGAAAAGCCACCACTGCAGCCCAAAATAAAGCAGTTCCTAGCTGATAACAACACGTGGAAAGAGATGTAAGAAGGTGGACTTTGTCCATGGAGATTCTCGGTCATCCAGGTCATGGTTGTCCCAAAGGTGCTTTTTCAAGAGGCAACTGGACTTTCTTGGTTTTTCTTTGAAGACGTTTCACTTCTCATCCAAGAAGCTTCTTCAGCTCTGACTGGATGGTGGGGAAGGGAAGGATTTATATTCCTTGCAGACAGCTGGTCATTTGCATCCTTTTAGAGAGCCACTGAGGCCGCTCGGAGGTTTGTGTCCTCAGGGTCACCTGAATGGTGCAAATGGTTGTGGAGCCTTCTTGGAACTGCTGAAAAGACTGTTATAGACTGGAGATAGGTGGTGTCATATTCCTCCCCCTCTGTTGAGGGGGCTGTTCAATTTTAACGTAGATGGGCTCTTCGACCTCTCTTTCAAGCCAGCGGTCCTCTCTGTCCAAAATGTGGACTTGGCTGTCTTCTAAAGAGTGGCCAAGAAGGCTCCACAAGCCATTTGCCCTACTCAAGTGACCCTGAGGACACAGATAAACCTCAAAGTGGCCTCAACGACTCTCTAAAAGGATGCAAATGACCAAGTTGTCTGCAAGGAGTATAAATCCTGGCTTCCCCATTGATTTCGCTTGTCAGGTGGTCGTAAAAGGGGATCACAGCAACAGTTGTAAGCATGGGTCAGTTGCCAAGCATCTGGATTTTGATCACATGATCATGGGAATGCTACAAAGGTCACGAATGCGCCGTTCCTTTTTTTCAGTGCCGTTGTAACTTTGAACAGTCACTAAGTGACTGCCTGTAAACAGCAGTTGCTGGCATTCTTTTAGAACACAAGTTTTCTTTTCCACAATAAATCTTCTTGTCAGAAGTCCTCATATCATTGAGAGTTGTTTCTAAGCCAGCCTTCTGGGAGAAGCCTCGCATCAGAAAGGCCTTCGGAGTGGAAGAGCGAGTCCGGGGCTCACCCCCAAAGACCCTTATCCAGGCTTACAACTGGCTAGGAATGTAGAAGAGGTTCAGCGCATTAACTCTGCTAGGCACCGAACAGCTGCTCTGCCCCAGAACCCAGAATATGTGCATGTTTTAGTCCATACAGTAGAACCTCTGGTCACCAACGCTTCTGACCATGACCAAATTGGGATCTGACCAAAAAATTCACATTTTTTTTTCCCCACGGCCGATTTCCCCTTTCCGTGCCATTTATTTATTTATTTTTGTAAGCGCCAAATTTCCACAATTAGGTTCGGGTCACGACCAAATCGGTTTGCGACCAAAGTTATGGAATGAATTATGGCTGGTACCAGAGGTTTTATTTTATTTTTATTTTATTATTCATATTTCTATGCCGCCCACTCTCCGAGGACTCTGGGCGGCTTACACCAAAGACAATAATTAAATAGCATATTGCCCCCAACGATCTGGGTCCTCATTTTACCCACCTCGGAAGGATGGAAGGCTGAGTTAACCCTGAGCCGGTGAGATTTGATCCGCTGATCTGCTGAACTAGCAGTCAGCTGAAGTAGCTGCAGTACTGCACTCTAACCACTGCGCCACCTCGGCTCTTTTTCTACTGTACATGAAACGAAATGGGGATTTAAGAGCAGGATCAAGTCAAAAGGGATAGAGTCAAAATCACATGTTAATATTACTTTATAAGGCCTTGGTAAGGCCACACTTGGAATACTGCATTCAGTTTTGGTCGCCACGATGTAAAATAGAAAGAAAGTGCAGAGAAGAGCAACAAGGATGATTAGGGGGCTGGAGGCTAAAACATATCAAGAATGGTTGCAGGAATGGGGTATGTCTAGTTTAATGAGAAGAAGGACTAGGGGAGACATGATAGCAGCGTTCCAATATCTCAGGGGCTGCCAAAAAATGATGACAGGCTCAGACTCCAGGCAGAAGAGACAGCAAGACCCATTCCTGGATTCTCTCTCCCCGGTGCAATGGAGAAGCAACAAGGAGAAATTTCCTGACGGTTAGAACAATTAATCAGTGGAACAACTTGCCTCCAGAAGTTGCGAATGCTCCAACACTGGACATTTTTAAGATGTTGCATAACCCATTTGTTTGAAGTGGTGTAGGGTTTCCTGCAGCTAAGCAGGGGGTTGGACTGGAAGACCTCCAAGGTCCCTTCCAACTTTGTTATTCTATTCTAAAGGCATGGACAACAGTGTTAGCTAAGAGAAAGCAGAGAAGGAGCTGAGGGAAGATGCTAGAAAACAAGAGCGAGGGGCTGGGAATTGCTGGGAAGAGGACTCCGGATGAAGCAGGGATGCACGACCCTGTATAAACACTGAAGCATTCCTCCAGATTTTGCTTTCCAGGCCCAAATCTGGAAAAACTAAACACTTCCTAGCCTCCTCTCTGCTGATCTGCAGCCAACCTGAATAGTTCGTCAGAACTGCTGAAATACCAGAGTTTGTTCCAGATTTTGAACACAACATCTTCACATCCTTCCCACCGGCTGAATTTCAGAGGCTCCTGGAACATGCAGGGAAGTCTCCAGCAAGAGTTCTGATGTATAAGCAAGGTCAGGCAGGAGAAAATCTTTTGTTCAGTACACTGCAACATCAACCAAAAATAATAATTCTTTTAAAAATCCCATCGATTGGTCTTCACAATCCCCCTTTTCTGCCTGACAAACCAACCAGGAAAGGCCATCTTCCTGAAAGGAAGGCATGGAAAAATCTCTCCTTTTACGTATTTTGCAAAATGTGACACACTACAGCAATCTGCTACTAATTGAGATGTCAAGTGATTACACCAAGGAAAGTGTAATTATTCATGCTGCATCTTTTTTAGCACATTCCATTAAATTGTAATAGCTGGCTGAATTTTCTTTCTTTCCATTAACAGAATGATAAAATTATGAAAGATGTAAGAAAAATGCAACTGGTATTGAAACAAAGAAAACACAAAACATTGACCTTTGCTTTATGCCAGAAACAGAGCTAACATTTTCTTTTATATTTAGAGTCGAAGCTATACAGTTGTCTAGAAATCCATAATCCAAGTTCCTAAACACTACCAGATCCTGATAATTTTTAATTATTGCTCCTTGAATAGGAGATAGCTTTTATTTAGTTTTATATTGATGTAAGGTTATCACTTATGTAACTTATGTATGTTTAGTACCTTGATGGCCCATAAACATGGTAAAATTAATGAATACATATAAATTAATCTTTTTTTTTTCCCCCAAATGGAGGCAAATGAATGTGAACAGAAGGCAGAACTTCTGCTATGGTATGACCCAAATCTTTTAATTTAGATCCTGGCTACTAATGTTGTTAAACCTATTTACCAGTGGCATGTATTTCTTAATTTTAATAAGTGCAGTTTATTTGTCACTTGAAAAACCTTCACCTCCAAAACTGTGTGCCTTTTGAGAAAAGAATAACACCAACAGCAATACTAACGATGTATCAAAGTCTTCCAACAGTAGCTAATTGCTTTTTTTTTTAAAGTAAAAATGGGTACTTCATTGATGATTGTAAAGACTGTGCTAAAATTGAAACAAATTAATTAGAAACTTTGAGTCTCAGAGAAGCCTACAGGCTAAAACACAACATTTGGAAATCAGCAGGCCGGCTTTAGATAACAGTTTGCATTGGGAAAGTTTGATGAGAAAAAGTTCTGGAACAGTTTTGTGGAGACCAACTGCTGAAGGTTCTCCAAGGATAACCTTGGATTTTAAACATTCAAACTCCCAAAGAAAGGAATGTATCTGCAACACCCTCCGTATCTGTGGAAGCAACAAATAAGGACACTGCCCACTCCCGGATAACCCAACGAGCATCAAAACCAAATCTGTTACCTAAACAGTCCAAACAACTGACAGTCTTCTGGGGGGATTCCCCCAGTTTTAAAATCATCATCAAAACCCAAATAAAGTAAAAACAACCTATACAATAAGGAAAACCAATGCAGCAATTGGCATAGAAACCAATATGAAGTAGCATAAAATCAATATTAAAAACAACACTAAGTGAAGAGGAGCAATTTGTTTTGAGATCTAAAACACACCAAACAGTATTTAAAAGTAGTTTCCCTGTTTTGGGGGAAACAGGTCACCTGATACCTATTTTTGATGCAAGTTCTAGGCAACCAAGCATCTCTTAAATTCCTTCCTTCCTTCCTTCCTTCCTTCCTTCCTTCCTTCCTTCCTGTTGACTCAGAACTAGCTTGCCATTGTCTGTTTCCTAGGGTTGAGCATGTCTGACTGGCCCAAGGTCATCCAAGCTGGCTTGGTACCTAAGGCAGGTCCTGAACATAGTCTCCTGGTTTCTACCCTAGTTTCTACCCTGACGCCTTAACCACTTCACCAAACTGGCTCTCCCACCTCATTAAAGAGGGCATTTTAAGTATCAGGTAGATATATTTGAGAGAGAGAGAGAGAGAGAGGCCATCCGTCACACCTTCAAGCTGCAGGCGTTTATTTGAAATTTAATCACAGTGTTCTGAATTAGGCCTGAACGCTGACTGAAAATTACTGCAGGCTTCTGACAGGCAAGCATTCAAGTTAAAATTGCCTTTATTTCTGCTTGTACAAAATACTGTACAACAATGCTCACACCTTCCTTATGTCCTGCCACCAGAATTATCAACACTGCATATGTTTGGATGCTATTGTAACCAAGGGGCTAGAGAATATTTTTATGTTGTTGTTGTTAACTGCGAAGTCGTGTCCGACCCATCGCGACCCAATGGACCACATTCCTCCAGGCCTTCCTGTCCTCTACCATCCTCTGGAGTCCATTTAAGTTCACGCCGACTGCTTCAGGGACTCCATCCAGCCACCTCGTTCTCTGCCGTCCCCTTTCGTTCCCAGCATTAGGCTCTTCTCCAGTGAGTCTTTCCTTCTCACTAGGTGGCCAAAGGATTTTGAGTTTCATCTTCAAGGATCAGCAGGCAAAATATGCCTACTAGCAAGAGTTGAAGGCGATGAAAGAGAATGACATAAGATGGTCAGAGACCTTTGTCTGAACAAGTCAAATTACATTTTTTAGTTCTGCTGGCAGAGAGTGGAAAAATTTAACTTTGTTCAAACTTTGGACTAAGAAATTTTTAAAAAATTCCAAGGGTGAACAAAGGGAAATAAAGTTTAATCACCTGTTATACCTAGTAAAGTCCCAGAGGGGATGCTTAAGAGAGCCAGCTCAGCTAAATCTGATTCACATTATTCCCACTGTAGTGGAACCATAATCCAATCTGCTGGGCTATTTAAACCGTTTGTAGTAAAAACAAGACCTCTCTCGATATCCATTTTGATTTACAACTTTTTCTTACAGAGCTTTTCCATCTTCTCCCAATGCTGTACTGGAGATAGTACAGTAAACAGCAGAACCCAATTCCGTTCCTCTCAGCTCAACTTTCAAATAGGGGGAATCTGTAAGCCCTCTCCCTTTCCCTCTGCCAGGACTGTCCCAAGTCCTTGCCAGTCCCACCTTCTCCCCACCCACCCCCCAATTAACCCAGGGGCTCCTGCTTTGGAAAAATAAAAACAACAAGCAGGCAGGGAGGACAGAGCCTACCAGGAGAGGGCAAGCAGCCAAATCTGGCTGGAGGATTCCAGTTCAGACTAGTTTGGGAGACCCAAAGGAGGAATTCCTTGTGTTGCCTGCAGAATTTGAACACAGCAACTCCTGCTGTGGGCTTTGCTTATCAATAATGAAGCCTTGGAGCCCCCTTTGTATTCTTTTGCACAGCCATGGTATCTCTGAAAGGAAGAATTTAAGATCCACGCAGATTTATTCAGGAGTGGGGGGGCCTGCGGTTGATGGGAGTGGGTGTGTGTGTGTGCGCAGCGGCCTCCGTGTTAATTGATTAAATTTGTTTTTATTAAGTTTTTCACATTTTGCAAGACATGCTAGAAATAAGTTTGAAGGAACAAAATAAAATAAATTCCATATATACTGCTTTGCAATACATTTGATGTATCTCTCTCTCTCTCTCTCTCTCTCTCACACACACACACACACACACACACACACACGGGGGGGGGAGAGAAAGAGTCCCAGAAGAGGGTCTTTAGACAAGGCGATGTTTGCATACCAAGTTTCTATCAACTGTTTTATTAAAGTATTGTTTGTTCCCTTGTGAGATTTAGTTATAGGAAGTACAACACTGAATTACTTTTCAAAGAAAGAAAATATATCAATATGCAGCCTTGAAAGGAAACACTGCTTTTTCCCACCCTCACAAATACATCTGACAACCACATTCCCTGTTACTCTGGTAAGCAGTTGGAACAACCTAAGATGAAGGTGTGCAATGCAAGCTGTATTATTAAGAAAATAAAAGTTTCTGGCAAAGGACAGCTTTCCAAGTACAAAGAGAGTCTGAATCAAAACATCAGTTCCGCATCCAATGCAAACCTGCACCAATTTCATCTCTCTGCATCTGACCTAAGGAAGCTGGTGTCCCTCCTGAGAGAAAAGAAAGAAAGAAAGAAAGAAAGAAAGAAAGAAAGAAAGAAAGAAAGAAAGAAAGAAAGAAAGAAAGAAAGAAAGAAAGAAAGAAAGAAAGAAAAAGAAAAGTAAACAAAGCTGCCTTCCTCTAAAGGACTGCCGGGAAAAAAATCTGTGTTCAATTAACAAGGCGTGAAATGGCATAGGATCCTGGGGGAAATATTTAAGACCCGGCTTGGGAGAGGATGGCTTGGATCAGATGGGAAGGCAGGCTTGCGCAACCTGTGAAAATGGCCAACAGCCACTGAATTGGGGACTCCGCAAAGCCGGGACGGGACGAGTCACCATTTGAGGAAAGGTGTAGTAGCTGAGCGGATTGGAAGAAACCAGCACGGACAGGATTTTTTCCTCTTGTCAACAATCCTCCCGTTTTATGGAGAAACTGGGACTTGCAACTGGGACATAACCTCCTTGCTACAGCTTCAGCCTTCCCTGGATTGAAATCACCTGAAACTGCAGTCTGCTGGGACTGAATTCTGAAGCTTTTGTCCAAACCACAAAACTACACACACACACACTCTCTCTCTCATCAACCTGCCGCTCTCTGCCAATGATTCATCCTTTGCTGGCAAATTCCTGAGGTGGAAAGAAAGGAAAGGGGGCAAGCAGGAGGAAAAGGCCAGGGTTACATAACAAAATTAAGTTTGCCACTCTCTGCTTTCACTCTGGGAGTTGAGGATGACAAGACAGGCAAAGAAATCAAATGAACTCGAGCTCACCAGCCAATTTTGAAAGCCTCAATGTCGACTCCCCCGCCCCCCCGCAAGCATCTTCTATCATAGCGCTTTTTATCTTTGTCTCAAATTGGGCTTACAGCTTTAAAAGCAGAATCGATTATATTACTTTCAGGGAAAGCTGGACTCGCTGTAAACCCCTGCTTGTAGACAGTACCGAAAAACAGCCCAAAGAACGAACGGCAAGCATTCCAGGATCAAGTTTACATCCATCTTCTCAAATTCAACAGCTCTTAAACCTGATGGAGGAAGGTAAGGAGGACCAGCCTGAATTTGGATGAGCTCCAGCGAGCATGCTCAGCAGCTGAGATTTAAAAATAAAACATGAAAGCAGGAAGAAGATATTGCCTAGGTAGGATTCAACTTGGGAAAATTCTCCACTGGCCACTCCCAACGTTAACATTATTTTCCCCCTGTGTCTTTCTAGCATATTTCCTCAAGTGCTGACATGCTATAAAAATATAAAATGCCCGAACTCCTCCTTGCCTTAAACCACAGTTCCAAAGTCTAATGAAGGTGAGAACTAGAATGGCTGCATTCCTCCACCCACCCTTTCACACAAAGAGGACTGCTGGCCAGCTGCTTATTTCAGTGTGTTAAAGAACATCTATTTACTGACATTAATCCAAGGTGATGGCAGGTTTTACGAATCTCCCTTTGAAGCAAGGGGAGATTTTCCAAATTCTTTTAACAGGGGGGGAAGGAGGAAGAGTCAAAAAAACAGGAGCTGGATTGGGGGAAAGGCTATTCTCAGCCCGTGGAAGGCCTCACGCTCAGAATAAATCCCCAATGTACACCAACAACGTGGGGAGCTGCCCTGACAAAACAAAAGCTAGAGAGGTATACAACAACACAATGACACCTTCCTATCTGCCTCCTTTAAAAGCAGCCTACGTGTTTCAACATGGCAATTTTCAATCATTTACGGGTGTATTTCTACGGTCTGATTAGGAAGGTCCTTTCCTTGGAAATATAAATGGGATGATATATTTCTGTTTATCTTTTTTCTTTCTTTCTTTCTTTCTTTTTTTAGTGCCGCAGTTCCTTGACTGGAACCAACACAGAGAACAGCCGACCGGCTTGACCAATGCAATTTCACGACTGCGAGCTATGTAGTAGCCACAGCAACAGTGGAAAACCCATAATTCGCCTATCTATTAAATTTCATCCAGATACTCGAACTCAAGGCAATAAACAAAAGATGCCGTTAATAAAGAAGAAAAGAGGGATAGTCCAGGCAGTTAGTCGGTGCTGAATTATAAATGAAAAATGCAGAAAGCTCTTATCCCCAATCAATCAAAGGCTGCTTCTACAAAGGGTCTGTAAGGGCACCCTTTCATAAAACCAACAAAAGCAACAAAGAATCTTTTCCCCCCAGTCTGGCTCAAAAGGGATCCATTTCGCAGGTGGGGCTTTTGTCTCCTGGGGAGCCTTCCAAATGGTCCGCCCTTGGCCCACCCAACACTCCTGGCCTCCACCCTGGGAGGGAAGGGGAGGATGAAGGCAGGAGCAGACCAGGAGATGGTGCTGGTCTCTTTCAGGAGGAGGAGCAGAGAAAAGCACAACATTTGCAGCCGATGCACTGTAGTTTCTGGGATCAATACCAGGACCCAAAGCAAAACACACCCCACGCCTGCCAGAGGGAGGACGATACCTGTCGCTGCTGGTACTGCTGCTGCTGCTGATTGAATCGCTGCTTGAAGACCGGCTCCTAGAACCGCTTCCGCTAGGCGACCGAGTGGGTCTGGATGCTTGGCTTGCCAGCCTTTGGGGAGACTGTGTCCTGGACTGGGAGGAATGGGGGGACCGGCTCCTGCTGTGCTGGTAACTCCGTTCTGGCCTTCTACCTCGGACTTCCCTGGTGAGGTCATCCCGGTAGATATCCCTGTGTACCACGCTGGGCAACGTAAACTGCTCCCGAGCCCGAGGTTCGTAACGAGGGTCATGAGCATCAAAGCGGCTCGGACTGCGACTCCGAGAACTGTAATAGAGTCCGTGTTGTAAAGTTCGTTCCCGAGGATCTCTGTAATAATCCTGATCGTAATGTCTCGTGCGATCAAATCCTCCTGTCCCCCGTTCATGGTGTCCATAGGCACTAGGCTCGTAAGCACGCTCCCTGTTATCTGAAGCCCTGCATTTAGGAGGGGAAAAACAGGCACGTCAAATCAGAGAAGGAGAACAATGACTCAACAACATGCAAGCATTTAATGCAGGGTTGGCTGTTACTGCAAAAGTCATCAAAAGGCCAACAATGATCTATTTAACAGACTGAATGAGCTTGGTCCTTTTACGTGACTTCTCGCTCACTTTTAAATGTAATTTCGTTCTGGCACTGACTCAGTTTCACTGCTTAAACCGAGCCAGCTTGATGCCTGCTTTTGTTCTAGATTTCTATCCCATAATCCTTGCCTTGCAGGACAATGGCTAGGGATCATGGGAGAAGAAGGCTAACGAATCTGAAAGGCATCCAGTTGGAGAAGTCTGAACTAAGCTTCTGTGGATGTAATTGTGTACCACAGACCCAAAAGATCTTGTGCAAAGTGATCTCATTTCAGCAGTTCTATTTATCTATTTCTCGGATGAAACAGAACTATTAACATATTTCATTCCATGACTACCCTAGAATCCTATCATTAAGGGGTTGGCGTTAGCCACTAATTCATAGAAAAAAAGCAATTTATCTATTTTTAAAAGCTTACTTGAAATCTTTGCTTCTAAAAGTCCTAGGACAATGTATCAGCTTAACTAAAGTCAGATCTCTGCTTATCTTTGTAATAATGAAGTCAAGATACAGCCAACAAAAGTCACAGGCATTAAGCTCCGAAAACAAGATACACAATGTTTCTGTGTGCTGGTGAAAGAGTGGTAGTGGTATTTTTAAAAATCGCTTTAGACAATAACAGGATGGGATATTTTAATAGTTGATAAAACAAATTGTGGCCATTTCTGTATTTTACATACAGAATTATGTTTCCCGAAAACTATGTTGTCAACTATGTAGAACTTAAAAAAGAAAGTTATGTTGCTAAGACAACTAAGAACCTGGGTGAGCTGCTTAGGCCAAGAAAAGGCCTCCAATAATTTAGCGTTCTAATCTAGAGGACGTCACTGAATGGCCCATTTTGTAGGACACGGCTAGGAAAACAGATGAAATAATTCAGAACAAACATGCGCAGATCAAGCAATAAAGCCAGCGCTTATATTAGTTACAAAAGTTTCCTAAAACCATTCAAGGAAGGAGGAATTCAAATCATTTCTCCCCCCCCCCCCCCCCCGCTTTTTACTTCCAATCACCTTCCTTGAAAAGTAATTAGCAGGGACCCCAGTTCTCGGTTATCTCCATCCTACATATGAAGAGCTTCTCCTCTTGGCTGTCAGGTTAAAATGCATGGACCTGCCTTCTCCCCTCCACCCCACCCCACCCAAACAGTGAATTAGGTTCTCCTCCTCTTTCCACTTTATGCTCCTGCTATAAGGTGTAGTGCAGGCCTTAAGCCACTTGTTCCCGCCCCATACAGAGGAGGCAGTGGCCATGGGTCCATGTTAAGGTTTTTGTCTGAATTCTTGCCTCTCCAGCAAGTCAGAGCTGCCTCACGAAAGATTTAAAAAAAAAACAAACCTATAAGGCAGGCGTTTTAGTAGGTGTCACAAACGTTTGCAGCTCCATGCAAATAAGGTCACATACTGTCTCAGCGTGTATAAATATTTATTTAAAGAGCTCTCTCGCCCTCGCCTTTTGAAACAACACTCAACACACACTCTGCACCCTGTCAATATTATATCAGTGAAAGCTGATACAATAAAAAGGAAAAAAAAAAAAGCAAGTTTTCTAGAAAAAGTTAATGTATAAGTGTGTAAGAACCCTTTTATTGGTTAGGACACAGAAGACAGACAAAAGAACTAGCAAAGCTGAGAATCTAATGACTACAGCAGTGCTGGTTAGCTATTAGTACTAATTACTACTGGAGTTAGTGGGAAAAAAAGGAACTGACTTGGGTTAGGAGAGGGGCTAATATACACAGGGCAGGACATACCAACCTTTTCCAAGTGTGGAAACACGACCTATATTCCCAATTAAATCTAGGGAGAGAATTGTGAACATAACTTCCCCAATTTGGCCCCTCTTATAGGGGTAATCCACCTTCTTAATGGACAAGCAAGGGTGTCAAAAAGTGGCATTTTAGATGAGCAAGACAAAAAAAAATATCCTAGGGACAAGAAGGAAAAAAAAAACCCAAAATAAAACTCCACTGGAAGCCAGTAGTCCCAGATTGGCCAAAGGGTGGAAGCCCCCAACTTCATTCTTCTGACAGCCAGCGCTTCTAGGTACATCCACCACAGACTGTCGCCCTAAGTCTGAACGAATCGGCTGGTTTAAAAAAAAAAAAGGCACCAGGGGATGAACGAAGGCCTCGCCCCAGGCTAGCAGACATCCTCTGTCCAGCTTTGTAACCATCCAGCAGAATCAATTTCCTGTGACGTATCCACAAGCTGATCGACACCATGTCTTTAAAGCTAGAGTGCCTTTCACTGTACATGTGCTTTTTAGGAAGACTAAGTAAGTAATCCACTCCCCTGGCCCACTGGGATCTTGGCTCGAAACCATCCCACAAATCTGAGGTAGTAGCCATTATTCCAGCACCTCAACGGATGGCCTGTAAATTTCCAAAACTGAGCAGCGTCCGTCTCGTTCAGTTTGCCATGAGGATAGTAATCCCAAGGTACATGGAAAGTGATGTAGATCCAAGAAGGGAAAGAAACGTCAACAGCGGCCTTCTCCTGTCTTCATTGTACGTATTCCCAGGGCTAACGACTGTAGAATCCAAGACGAGGCAGCCTTTTTATAAGTCTGCTAGAAAATTTTGATACCAATCCAATTTTATGCATAGACTATATCAACCAGCACACCCCTGAAAAAAACTACACGTGAAGCTTTGCCAAGGGATTGTGTAGGTCCTACGAATGCTGAAGGTACTCCATATCTGGGTTTGGAGACTTGCGGTATCCAATAAACTCCATTGGATAATAAGGATACATCCAAAGAAGGCCTTAAGGTTATCCAAGAATTGGGGTTTGTCAAGCCCTAGAAGAATAGCTCCATAATCGAGGCGTCTTCCATCTTAGAATCGGCTCTCCAACCAGCTGCAGGAAACATCTTCTACAGATCCACAAGATCCCAGCCATTGGGATGGGAATCACTTCCGTTTCCAACCCAAAATAGGAAATGCAGATAATTTCCCAAATTTTAAATCCATCTGGGGGCCCTATCAGGAGTTTGTGTTTCTCACCACAATCAATTACAAAATACCTGCCTAGTGAAACCTTGGAACTTACCCATCAAGTCTCCGCTCATAACGTCCTTCCCGTGCATGAAGTGATGGTGGTGGGCCATACGTGGGCCCACCACCAGCTCTGAACCCAGAAACCTCTCTACTACGAGATGCTATGGAAACTGTATCATCCAATCCCCGAGCAGCACTAGGAATGGTTCCTGGTTCGTTATAATCCGTCCGAAGGTCTCTGTCTCCCATTTTGTTGACAGAATTGTGTGCCTTCTGCGCACTCTTAATGTCCACAAAATCCACAAAGGCTGCCACGCCGCCTTCCGATCCCCTTTTGGGGAGAATTTTGACACTTTCAACACGTCCATATCTAGGAGAAAGACAGAGAAAAATCAACATACATTAAAGCTCACAGAAAATCAGCTAAGAAACCACATTTTAGTACCTTGAAATTTCTGGACTCCGATTTTACAAAAAAAAAAATAAAAATCTAAGCATTCATTTCAATAGATAAAGTATAAACAGAGTTTCAGGTATGGCTTAGTTTCCGGAACTCGTACCAGAGCAAAGCTGAAAGCCTATTCTATGGGAATATTCATACACACTTTAAGCTTGTTAACATTTTTCCCCTTCTTCATCATATCATACCTTGAAAAAAAAAGCCAGGATACAAAAACTTCACCTAACTTAGGTTTTGCCAACATCTGCAATAGGAATTTAGCACTAACAGAAAAGCCATTATTCTGTGATGTTCAAATATATTTCAATGCAATCAATGTTGAAATGATGAATCCGAGTGGAGAATTTATTACATGTATTCATTTGTTCTCAGCTGAGCAGTTATTATTTAGTGTTCAAGATGCAAGCGTCTAATAGAGTACAATGCCTGTTCATATCGTTCTAATCACTGCTTAATCACAGTTCTAGGGATAAAGCCAGTTCTACAAGTTTACAATCTAAATGATGTTGGAAGCTCTGCTTGAGCCAGAGTTGGGAAATATTTGGCAATTCCAGAGATAAGCTTTTCATGGCTGCAGACATCAGCGGCAAAAACAATGCAATTTATTTAGTTCACACTGTATATGCGAGCAGATTTGGGGTTAATATGCAAGACATTTGCAAGTTTCTCCAGTACGTTTTCAAACCATCCAGTCTGACCAAACGTCACTGACCTTCCAAGCAATTTAATCCAAAAGAAATGGATTTCTATTAAAAATACACACATCTCTATGAATGTTGTTCGCGTTTACAGATCAAAAAGATATGAAACATAAACTAGCAATTCTCTTTCATTAAAAAACCAATACCATCACATTCATCTGACAACCTTTCTGCATTTTTAATTACACTGTTGGCACTTTCTAGAGATAGATATATTTGACATACCAAATATAATATTAGGGAATTTAGGCAGCAATGAAGTCAAACCTCAGTCCCAGAGGTTTCTTTAGCAATTCAACTAGCCTACCATTCAAGTCTGGCCAGGATGGAAAATGGAAATGTACACCAGTATGATCTAAGCTCATTCAAGTTTGAATTTCTCTTTCTATGTTGCTCTTATTGCTGTTCTGCCCTCAAGCGTAACCATCAAAGGCATGGGAAAGATTCCCCAACACTGATCTGTGAAATTCAGCACCATTAGTCACATCAATCCTCCACAAGAAGATTGCGTTGAACATGCCAAGGAAGGAGGGCTTAGTGTTTCTACCACACATGGATTAGGGTCACTATTTTTTTAAAAAAAAAAGGGGGGGGAGAGAGAATTCTTCACCAAAAACAGTGCCACTATTTAACAACGGATCAATCCATTACTTGTTCAAGATCTCTACGGTAGGCCAGCCTAGAATGCCAAAAGTGCCAGATTCCCATGTGGTGTCTGCCTCTGTGGTGACAGGAAAAGCATGTGACCCAGAGATCGCTGAAAAAAACGTCCCCAGTCGCAGCTGAAAACATGACGCTGTATGACAAACTGATAAGAAGCAGGGAACAGAGGCAACAGCTACGGCAGCTTCTGGAGGACAGAATCTATATTCCAACAAATCCCAAGGAGGAATCTGGAGCAGAAATGGTGGAGACAAAGCACCAAGGGAAGAGATGTGGAGCCAGGATCTCTCCAAACTATGCAACAGCGCAACGGTACTGGCGAAGGGGTTGCCAAGTGTCATTTCCAAGTCACTGACCCACACCAGAATGCTCGAGGGTGGTGTGTGAGGATTGGCTTTAGATCACTCACTCCTATGACAAGCAGCTGGAATAAACATAAAGGAGGCAACGGACACAACCGCATCTCTGGCTTCCCCCACCCGCAAATGCTAAAATATGGAAGGCAGAATTCGGAAAGAGTTCTCTCTATGATCTGCATTCCCAGATTGCATGTGCTTTAACCTAGAGTCACTCAGCTTCACTTCACTCGGCGTGAAGGCTAATCTGCCTGGCAATCCAACCCCAGCCCCACCCGTTGGGTCTTCTCCAATCCTCTCCTGTGTTGGCAGTTGCCGCTGGGAGGGGGAGCTGTGTTGCTTCATGCTAACCGATCTGGAGGGGGAGGGGGAAGACCCGCAGTGCTGCAGCGTGAGGGATCAATGCCCAGCAAGAAAAAGGATCCCTGTGAAAAGCTGCTGCGGAGGGAGGTGCTAATGAACTAGGCGTGTGGCTTCAGGGGGAGGTTTCAGGAGCCGCTTAATGGCTGTCCAGAAAAGCGGAAGGCTGGGAAAGGCGGGCGCTCACGTGAAATGTGCCCTCCCTCCCCATCTCTGCCCAGCCTCAGCCTTTCCAAGAAGGCAGCTCTTTCCCAACCGCCAGCACAGAGAGCAAACAGGGCAGAAGAGGGAGGGGGAGAGGGCCAACCCCTGAGCTCTAAAGGTCCTGACGCACAGGAGGCTTTGCTGGGGGTTTTTTCTAAAGGACTTGCTACTTGCATAATCCATACCAATCAATACATGACCACTTGCAGCATGGGGACAAGTCAGTTTTGCTTCCCACCAGCACTAAAGTAGGACATTTCTCCCAGAAGAATCCCTGGTACTGCCTGGTCAATGCATTAAGCGCTACACTTCCAGTTTCCACGGAACTTCAATCTGTTTCTTCATAATGTCTCAGTCACAGTGGCCAAATTCCTCAAGCTAAAACTACTAAACTACTAAACTAGTTGTTCAGGATCGTTCCTGATTTAAGCGTGATACTTTTATTCCTCTGGAGCAGACCGTGGGGGCTGGAGGGTCAAGGCCTCAATGTGAACCTGCCTTCTTTCCTTCCTCCCTCCCTCTTCTAGGCGCCCCAAACTCACATGATATGAAGGAAGCACGAAAATAATTCTGAGTTGTTGTAACATCATCTAATTGGACATGGATAGATATTTTAATGCTGGTCACCCAAAAAAACCCATTCCTGCCACTTTCCTCCTTGTCTACGGGAAGGGGATAGAAATACACCTTCCCGTGTCAGACAAGGAGCTCATTATAAGGGAGGGAGAATTCAAAAAATCTATGTGAAATTCACCCCAGGAGATGGCAAAGTTAAGATGCGCTGCTGACAGGCCTGAAACAGCTGGCTTTAGGAGACCTCGATATTAATTTTCAGTCCCACTTCCATCCATGGATTATTAATCAGGCCCCACCATCTTTGAGCAATTGCAGTAAGTGCCTTCTTCCAGAGCTAGCCAATTGTTCCGAAAGGGAAAGCTACATATAGCAGCCATTGGCACAGTTGGGTGCTATTGTCTGGAAGTGATCCAGGTGCCAAAAATGCTAGTAGTGTGAGGATTTTGCTCTGGTAACACTAAAGCGGGAAATGCTTTAGAAAGAAGCGTCAATAATATGCTTTGATGGTCCTCATGGTATGTTGTCCCTAGAGACTGTTTAGTTCTTCATTCAAAATGTATACTTAATAGGTTTAGTCCTTGTAGAGCAGGATGAAGTAAAAGCAGGTATTTATTTGAGCTCTCCAGCCCCTCCCAACCATACAGGTATTGAAAACCAGTATTACAGGAAAACAAAGATGGCAGCTGCAAAAAGCCACTTCCACTCATATTGAGATGGCTCAGCATCCCGGGTGGATTCGCATACTGCACTCAAGAGCAAGAGAATTCTGTAACCTTGGTAGGTCAAAGGCAAGCATTGACTTCTTCACACTTTGGATTGAATTCCATAGGCAAGTTCCGCCGAAGACGGCTTCTTCAGAATTGATTATGAAACCCAAAAGCCTCTTGCTACTTTCAAGGCCCCGATTGGTCAACCTGGCTGCCCACAAACCACAGTGAAAGTGAAAGAACCACATTTTTGTAAAGCCTCAGACACAAGTCAGAACCATACATTTACGATGCATTAAAGAAAAGGCGCTTCCGAAATCAAGGGTCTGGAAGCCAATCGCACCCAATGATGAATTTTAATGCACAACCTATAGCATCAAGACAAAACAGACAGCTAACCTGACCAGAGATCGTAAAGGGAGCCACAGGGAAAAAAATATCAACGCATGCGGGCCACAGGCAATGACTAGTTTAAGCACAAGGACATTTTCAGCTATCAAGCTTCACTCCAGAAAAGTTTGCAAAGAGATAGAATCTATAGCATTGTAAATGTAAGCATCAAGATAAGGAACTCCTCAGCCCAGCTTTCAGCATGACAAACCCCCCTCCCCCCCTGTATACTAGTCTGCCACTTCTATGAGCTCCTAACCATCAGGCATATTGGTTGGAGCTGAGGAAGTTGCGATTCTGAATTGTTTTAGCTAAGTTTAATGGACTCCCTACTAGATACGCCCAGATTCACAGGAGCCAGTTAAGACTCCTGGAGCTAATAAACATTGAAACATTTGAGGAACACCTTATCCGAAGCCAGAATCTTAAGACAATGGTTAGAAATAAATCCCACTCAACTCAGTGGGATTTCTTTCTATGACTTACTTTGGGAATACTACGCCTTTCAATGAATACCATTCTTAAGTAGCCAAGCTACTTGCAAAAATAAAGAAGCATATTGTGCAATGCCTAATCCAGGTGGCTTGCGATGAGGAAGACCCAAAGCAAAGGTCTCAGGTGACCATGAAGCCTATCAGAAAGGTCCAGTCATTATTTCCCACCAATTAAAGTAATTCTGAGAATTGTGACTAAATTATCTTGAGATCCAGGAGGGGGGAAAAAAAGCAAATATAGATGCAGTGAAAATAAAGAAATGAACATGCTACGATTATGCTGTATCAAAAAGAGCTGGGAGGGGCTACTATCAATGGGAGGATTCAGAAACGGGCTACATGAAGCCATTTAAATATGGAAGAAAATACCTTAGATGACATTTCACCAGTTATCAGGGACTTTCTAGGTTTGAGGGAGCTGTGGCTTTTATCTTTTCTGCAGCGTTATTTATAGAATGCTATCAAGGGCACCCAAGAATCCTGTGCGCGGTGAATGTTCTTCCATGCAGGAAATCCACAATGTAGGTCATGACTACCTTTGCTTAACAGGTGCAAATTCTACTACAGGACAGACCTCCAAAGTCCATGCTTTCTAAGTGCCCCATGACCCGAAAAGGCTATTCACAGCAGAGAAGCACGGTGAGAATTTCTCAGGAAAGTCACTGGCCGTAATTATGTAACGTTTAAGCCAGAAGTTATAAGCTGAGGGGAGCAAACCAAAGGCCCAGATTCACACAGAGCCAACAGATGAGTCAGGGAGGGAGCGACCAGAGTTTAGCCACTGGTGATGACTGAAGAAGTTAAACGGGAGGAATACTTGCTCCTTTCAGCTTGTGGACCCCGATAGGTTTCACTCAGTAACCTCGGAGGAGGGAGATCTGAGGCCTTCTAGCTGTCAAAAGAGCAGAGCAATTCTGCTCGCAATCGGCTGGAGTTTCTGCAGCCGTGCTGTCACACTTTCAAGGAGAAACAAAGGAGTGGGTAAAGTTTAAAAGAAAAGGCTGCAATAACATGACGAAGCAAACTCTAATGTCAAGTCCAATTATTCTGCCACGTGGGGATTTTGGTTCATGCTGGGAAGGAAAGCCTACTTCTTCCGCAACCACCTTCCCCCTTCTGCACTAAATCCTTCTCTTGTCATTTATGCAGCAGGGCCTTTACCCAGAAGGGCTCTGGGAAAGGAACACGGTCCTGGTCATAAGACAGCTATGCATAAACCTCAGGCCCATTGGTCCACCACAACTTCTGAGTGACCATGAAAAGACAGCCTGGTTATTAAAGAGAATGGCTAAATTGCTTTTGAACTGTGCACACCGGTGACTGGAAGAGATACGTGTGCCCAGGAGCATATCAGCTCTGCCAGGTTCAGCTTGCCCTGCAAAAGAACCAGTGTAGCCATGAAATGGACCAGACTGGAAATAAAACAGGAAATTTATAAAAAAGCCCTTTTTCCCCAGGAAAACATACTTGGAAGGTTATCAATTTGGTATTTAACTCCATCACGTTAAGGTTTCCAAATAAGAACAACGATAAAGGACAAAGAAAACTGCTTTGGAAGCCCACCTTACTCTTGCAGTGCCTATTGTTTTATTTTTTTAAAAAAAGGGACAGAGAAAGCAACACCGACTCACTTGTTCTGTTTAAAACAAACTGCTGTTTTTCTCTAATTAATCAAGAGGGAACTGCTGGACATTTGGCATTCATGCAGAGGACAAACTTTGCTATATTTAGCCACCCTTTCTTGCAAGCTGCTCTACATCTCCTTCAAGAGTAGCACATACTTTTAGAGTTTCAATTTTTACAATAATTGAGACACAGTTAGGATTTCACAACCAATCATTTCCTCAGATTTCTATCAAAAAAAAGGACCATCTAAGAGTTTCGGATTCCTGGAATGTTTTTCATAGAAACTCAGAAAAAAAAAAAAAAGCAAGCAGCAGAAGAAACCAATATGGATGGATTAAACAGGACCTCTATTTTTAAATATGTAGTGAATTAATATGGATGGGGGGGGGAAGTAAACATTGCATCTGATGCACTGCATCATTTTAAGAGATATGTGTCAACTTCTCTTTCACCTTCACAAACATGACCCCTTGTTATTGGTTACCGGAAGTTTGTAAGGGCTGCAGGGCTATTCCCCCCCCCCCCCCGCAAAAAAAACCCCACTGTAAATTAATATGCACAAGCACAGTAGAAATAATATATTTACAAACTATCTTTCCTAACAAGTTTCCAAAACAGGGATAACCGAAATTATCACATCGGATTCTAAACAGCAGTTACTTATATGTTAAAGGTCATCTTAGAAATGTCCTTCATTGATCATTCCACTGAGTAAAAGAGCTGTACAATTCAAGTGTTCGTGTAATTTCTTATGACTCTTATTCTCCTAAGCGCGCCCTGCTTGGAACAACTGATTTTTCACATACCAATATAAGCCATATTTTATTTAGAATTTAAACATATATAAACAATATAGTTCTTCCAACTGATAGGGACACTTGACAAGCATCAACTAGATTGTCTGAAATTGACACAAAGGATAAATAGTTAGGTTGCCTCTATTTACATGCGTAATCTTTAATATATTAGCAAGCGGTAGGTTGGTTTTCTTATAAGGCTGTTCACGCTGCTTGCTCTTTGCAAATTCTTTGTCCTATTCCCAGGCAGGGGGGGATGGGTGGGAATTTTTTTTTTTTTTTGCCAGAGAAACCAGCTAAAACTAAAAAGGGGAGGTTTTGTTCCCCCTTTGAGCTTCTCTTCTGGTAATTAAAATGCACACAGCTACAGACAACTGCAGGAGTAGTCTTTTGTTGGTATACACTCCCTGCAGCAACGCAATGCAATTGTTGTGCAACCTGTCCCCTCCCCCACCCAGGGTCATACAAAGAAAGGGCCGCCCTGTTGTACACAGGCAGTATTCACAGGCATCTCTTGCAGACCAAAACACAACTACAATTCCGGCTGATAGTTAGAAGGCTGGTAACCGAAATGATCGATGAAAAATAGACTGAACGATTGGACCAAACACTGGCCAAATAAACTGGCTTTTTAAATCCAACCACGCTTGGGCTTATGTGAAAACTGGCACATTCGGGGGGGGGGGGGGGATAAAAACCAGAACCTTCCGTCTTTCTGACTCATCTCTAAGCAACAGCACCATGGCAACTTTATCCAGCATTAGAAACCTTCTGTGGAAACAGGGTGGTAGGGCAGGAGACAACATGCTGGAATGCCAATTTTAATTTCCTCCAACAATTGGGGCACAAGAAGCCCTTAGAATCCCACAATAAACCAGCAGCCCCAAACTAGTGTTGCCCTTTCTCCAAAAGGAAAGTTGAGGCAACTCTTCCAGTTTTATATAACACAACCACAATCTGCATGATACAGTTTCCTGGAATGGAGCAAATTACATTTTTGTTGCATCCATGTTTAAACTTGTGCATGGTTTTTTTTTTTTATTATTTTTCTTGCATCACTGTTTCCTATTATTTAGCGCAAGGTGAGAAGGGACAGTATTTGCCCCTGTTTGAAATGGGACGTCCCTTGTGCATACGTGTGCTTCAGTTACAGCTGCTCTTTTCCAAGGCATCTCCTCCTTCAGCACATTTTGAGGGAAAGCGGTAGCAGCAGCCAGGGAGTCAGATGAAATCTCTTGTTACGCAGCTCTTCTGATGCTGATGCTGCTTCACAAAGCCCCCCCCCCCCCACCTCCTCTATGTGCAGCTTGAGGCTCTATTCCTTCCGACATAAACTGGGACCCGGCCGCCATTTTAGAAAGGCATTCATACAAGCTAGCACTGCGCTAAACCCTGGGAGAGAGGCATGTTGTTCTCTCCTCTCCAGCAAAGGGAGGATCAAGGAACAGTTTTCTTTTTTAAAAAGCTGTGCTGCCAAATGATGAATCAGGCTCTATGTTGCTAATCACAGCAAGTACTAGGAGACTGTGTGTGTGTGTGTGTGTGTGTGTATGCGCACATGCGTGCCTTCCTCAGATACCAATTCAAACACACAAACAACAACAAAACAACACAAAGGAAAACCTCTAGGAAAGGACCTCCTCAGCTCCCACGCAAGACTTATTTTGCATATGGGAACTCCAACACTTTAAAACCGTTTTCCTATCTACTAGATAATAAGACCAGAATAAAAATCCACTTCTGATTTTGTAACCTGCGTGCCCCAACTCAGAATTATAGGGGGTGGGTGGGGGGGTGAGTAATGGGAAGCATCAATTCTAACATAACATTAAAGGACATCTTTGGCCAAAAAATGAAAATGTATCCTGACCATCAACAAAACAAGCTTCCATTTAAGAATACAGGGTAATTTCACTATCTCTTCCCCCAGATTCACCAGTCAAGCTTGTTCCCCCATGAGGTAACCATGCAAGTCTATTTTTCCCATGATGACTCATTAGGTATGCTCCATAATCTTCCTAAACAGTAGGAAGAAAATTACAAGAAAACTTGCAATCCTCTTAAGTCTTTCACTGAAAATAATTTCAGCTGACCCAGATAGGAGTCAAGAATGATGCACGAGAGTTTTCCTTCACAAATGCCATAATAGGCAAGACCAGAAATAATTATTTAAGACAGATGTTTCTGCAACTGTTATCTAGAATGTGTCCATCACCACACAAAAGCCATCCCATGTAGCACCACGCTAGTGCTATTCGGCTAATATGTATTTTGTCCAAAAGGTTTCTCCCTGGGGGAATTTTTACAGCCAGAAAAAAAAATATAGATCTCATGAATGCAAATAAGAAGACTAAGCTACTGCTCAGTATTAGGCCATCCCGGAAATGTTCCACAGCAACAGAACAAAAGGAAGTTGGATTCAAAAAAAAAAAAAAAAGGAATTTCAGTGTTCTAGTCACTCAAAGCGGTGCCTAAATATCCAAAAATATCCACGCTCCAGTTATTCCTTTCATAATTCCTTAAGAATAAGAAAACAAAGAAGCCTCAAAATTGCCGAGCTCAATTGCCACCTCGCCTGAGGGGTGGGCAGAAAAATTCAAGCACTCAGTAGTCCAGGATCAGAGTGCGGGGGAAAAAAGAAAAAAAAAAAACCAAAAATAGATTATTTTTTTTAAGCACGGCTTAGCGTAAAAGTGGTTTCCATCCCAACTGCGCTCTTTGAAAATCCCACGACATGAAGGCCCCGGCGGTGGTGCAGCATCCGTCTCTCTCTCTCTCTTTCTCTCTCTCTCCATCCGGCAAGCGGTCTCTATAGGAGCTTGAAGGCTGCTTGCACCTTATGGAAGTGGGGTTTTTTTTGGTCCAGGCTTCTAAAATGCCCAAATGCAGAAAAGGGAGTCCAGAGAGCCTTTTTTTTTCCCCCTCAAGAACAAAAAGCAGCAAAGCAGCATAGCTCCTTGTTGAGGTTTCTTCTTCTCCAGAGGTGCAGTAGAAGAGAAGGGGAAGAGGGGGGGGGGCTGCAGACAGAAGCCTCCAGATGTTCCTCCAGATGACAGGTTGTATCCAGGCTGATTTCTTCTTGGGCCAGGCTCCCGAGAGGCCCTCTTTTAAATCCCGGGCCTCGAGCGGGCTTCCCAGGCACCATCCACACACACACACAGACACACACACAAAGCGGCCTCCTCCTCCTCTTCCTCCTCCTCCTGCGAAGAGGCTCCCCCTTTACCTGTCGCAGCGAGGCACCTTCGGAATCGCCCCCTTTGGAAGGGACGGTCCCATTGGCGTGGAGGGGAAATCACGGGTTCTCCTTTCCCCCCCCCCCCGGCCCACGATTACGGCCACCACCCCCCCCCAATTTCAACTCCCTTCCCTGGAGAGTAAAGGCCTCTCTGGCTCCCCGGCCGCTTGGAAAGGCCTCCCGGGACTTATCCCCGATTCTCTCCCCGGCGGCCCCGCTCACCGCTTGAAGTGCTCGATGATCTTCTCCTCGCGGACGTTCTCCGGCAGGTTGCCGACCCAGAGGTGCCTGGTCTCCCGGACCATGATGCTGCCCCCGGGAGACGGGGGGTCCTGGCGCCGCCCGCCTGCCGCCGCCGCCGCCTCGGCTCGGCTCAGCGCCGCGAGGGGGAGCCGCCGCGCCTCCGCCGCCGTCGCGCCCGGCCCGCTCTTCCTCCACCGCCGCCGCCGCCTCCCTCCGCGGCGCCGGTGGGAGACACCATCCCACCGGGCCCCGCCGCCGCTTCCGCCGCCGCCGCCGCCGCCACTCCCGCGCCACTTGGCCCCTCGCCGCCGCCGCCGCCTCCTTTCGCCGCTCCGGATGCTGCTGTTGCTGTGGGCGGCGATGCCGGTGATATTGAGGGGGCCGCCGCCGGCGACGCCGCCGCCGCCTTCTTGACCGTCGTCGTCGTCGTCGTCGTCGTCGTGCGCGCGTCCTGCTCGGCGGCGGCGCTGTCGCTGCTTCAGCCCAATTTCTCCTCAGCAGCCGCAGCAGCGCCGCGCGCGGCGTCGCTCTCTCTCACTGTCGCCCGCTCGGCCGCCCTCCCGCACGCACGGCGCCTGCGCGCTGGGCCGCCGCCGTAGCCAATCCGCCGCCGAGCACCCGCCTCGCGCCCCCAGAGCGCGCCGGCTATTGGGCGGCGGGAAGCGCGCGTCGGACGGGGATGGAGGGGGGGAGGAAAAGGAGGCGAAGGGGAAGAGCGTGCGCAAGCGCTCTGGAGACTTCTTTTTCTTCCAGGGGAACAGGGAGAGACTGCTCCAGCAGGCGGTGGGGGGGGGCGGGGGAGCCGTGAGAGAATTCTGTCCTCTATACGCCTCTCGGCGGCGAACGCGCACGCGCAGCACGCGTTCTCTGGGGGTGGGGGGGAAGGGGCTTTCATCTGCGCGTGCGCCCTTCTGTCTCCTCAGCGTCAGGCGGTGGTGGTGGTGGGGGGGGGGGGGGGTTTAGTGGGTGCCGTTCACAAGTAGTTTCACGCTCGCGTGTGCGGGATTACGTCCTTTTCTCCGAACTGAGCTCCGCCCCAGCCCCCCCCACCTTTGAGCGCCCTTCCACCCGATCTCAGCGGGCCCCGGGCGCTCATTACTACAACTCCCATGCTCCGCAGCCCACCCCACACCCTGGTTTCCTCATGTTCCCGGGCTGCCTCCGCCACCGAGGACCTGACAAGCTCAAGGAAGGCCCTAGAGCGACCGTTCTCCCCCACCCACACCCCGAGAAGTCGACCCGGGGAAGCCGAAAGGCCGGGAAGATCCGCTCCGCCGTGTCCCGGGAAGGCCGCCCCGCCCTCGTGCTTCAGGGACGGCCGCCATTTTGTCGCTCCTTGCCTGGCCGGGCGGCCATTTTGTGACACCGGGGCGCCGCGGCTGCCCTTCCACGCGCGTCCAGCAGGGGCGCTGGGCACACACATTGCCCCCCACTCCCTCTCATCAAAGGGAGGGGGTGACTGATCCGCCCTCCCACCCCACCCTGTGCAACCAAACCCCCCCCCACTCCCAGCCAATGGGATTGCTTGACTAGGAGCGCCCCCCACCCCCACCCCAAAAAAAGGCCGTTCAGTAGATGTCGTAGAGTGAGGCTTCGGTGCTGGATTCTTTTTTTTTTTGAAAGCTTTTTATTTTCGGATTGTTTTATTGCACACGCACCCCGGATTTCCATCCGTACATCGGACAGGCCAAGCAAAGATGCCCTTTTTGCCAGCCTCTGAATCGAGAGATCTTCTTGCGAGGCGCCCGGGGATAAATCCCACCCACCCCCTTCCGAAGGGCACCAAGGCTGGCACACACACACACACACACACACACACCCAACCCCTGCTAACCAGGCGCTGCCCTTGCAGAAATGGCTTTTCATAACATAATAACAAGAGTAACAAGAGTGGGAAGGGGCCTTGGAGGTCATCTAGCCAACCCCCTGCTCACCTGCAGGGAGACCCTATACTAGGGATTCGAACCGCCGATCTTTCTGATTGACAAGCACGGCCACCTAGCCGGGTCTACGGAGAAAGTCTTTTCAGCCGTCCACGGTTATCCCAAAAAGGGTGACTGGAATTTTTTTAAGGGATTTTTCTCCCCCCCCACTCCTTGTGAAAATGTTTCGCTTCTCATCCCAGAAGCTTCTGGGATGAGAAGCGAAACGTTTTAAAGGAGGGGGGGGAGGAACCACCAAGAAAGTCCAGTTGCCTTTTAAAAAGCACCTTTGGGACCAATGGCTTTAAGCCAAGGGGTCTCTGACCTTGGCGACTTTTACCACTCGTGGACTTGTGGAAGTCCACTAGTGGTAAAACTCGCCAAGGTCGGAGACTCCTGCTTTAAGCAACTGCCCTTTGTCTGCCAGCTCCTGATCGGTTTATGACAAAGGCTTGCAGATCATCAGGCTCTTGTCGGAGGGATGCAGCCCAGCCTCGGCGGCAGGTGGGTGGTGGAGAGGCTTCCTGGCACCCGAGTACCAACGAAGTGGGGCTCCTAGGACTAAAATATCCGAGGGAGCCCCAAAGGAGCACATCCCTCTCTCATTCCAGTCATGGCCCTGGACAGCGCTTGGGCAGGGTCAACACAGACAAAGGGAAACAATTAGCAAGCCGCCTCGACTTGCGGGGGTAAAGTGGGGAGCCAGTTTGGGGACCCCTCTCCCTTTATTGGCACTCTTAACTCTTGGCCTTGCTGGCCAGGACTGACGAAAGCAAAGGGAGAAGGCTCAAGCGGTTGCCCGAGAATCAAAAGAAAGAGCCTCCAATGTGCCTGTGGGACAATGAGCTTCCACAAGGCTTTTTCCAGGAGCCCCTCTCCGTCCTTCAAGGGGGCAGAGCTCCTGCCCGGCTCCCCAATGTTTTAAGTCCCAGCAGCGGTGCCCACATCTTTCTGATTTGCAGGGAGGGAGGGGGGACCCAAGTTCCAGAGCTGGGCTGCCCCCTAGTGGAGGGAGACGGGTACTAACGGGGAGAAATCCACTGAAAACTTGCTTCTGCCCAGGTGTCCCCACCTGCCAGGCCTTTTCTCTGATCTCCTGGCTGCTGGGCTTGACTCAAAAGGGGGACTTTTTTGGGGCAGGGACAGCAGGATTAGAGGCCTGCAGGATTAGAGCGCTCTCGCGGCTCCCTCTCGCCCGACCAACCAACCACGGAGCAGCTGAAGGGCCTACAACTATGGAGATGCCACATGGCAATTTGTGGCATGGGGTTGCTGCTCCTTCTCCAGATCCCCTGTGTTGGCTTAGGTCAGGTGGTCCTAGAAGGCCAGGCTATCTCCTGCCCCCCCACCCCCTCCACCCCCGAGGCAGAGCTTGGGAGAAGCTGGAAGGGCCAACTAGGGCTTCCCTCCTGAACGCGTATGGCCGTTTCCTGGCTCTACGCCTCCTAAAGGTGGACTACTAAGGACCCCGAGCCTCGCCTCTCCTCCCCTTGCCTGGATAAGAGGCTGAATCCTGGCCGAGGCTTCTGCTGTGCCTCCAGCAGCAAGGAGAGCAGAAGAACAGTGCCCCTATCTGGCAGACATAAGCGTGGGGGGCATTAGGAGCATGGCGTCTTTGGTCTGGTGGAAGAGTGGCAAATCTCGTTCAAATCTCCATCCTCCCTGGCCCACTCCCCAAGGAGGAAAAAACACTGAAAAAGGCTCACAGACAGAACAAGGGGGCGGGGGAGGGCAGGTGGAGCACTGGGCTAGCCCTCCTGGCCCCGATTCTGAGAGCAATCAGCCGCCGTCTCTTCCGTGGGAGGATCCTGGCTCTGCCAGACGTAGCAGGCTCGGCAAAGGAGGCGGCTACCTAGAGGGTAACACCCGTCCTCCGTGGGCTCCAGGGACAGCAAGACCTGACACTTCTATGGGCCAAAAGAAATGAGAGAGTCAGGAGGGCTGCGTCCTCAAGACCCTCGCAGAGCTCGCTTGCTTTGAAACTCTCATCCAAGTGGTGAAATCCAACAGGTTCTGGAGAACCGGTAGCGGAAATTTTGAGTAGTTTGAAGAACCAGCAAATGCCACCTCTGGCTGGCCCCAGAGTGGGGAGGGAATGGGGATTTTGCAATGTACTTCCCGCAGGAGTGTGGAGGGAATGGGGATTTTGCATTATCCTTCCCCTGGAGTGGGGAGGAAATGGGGATTTTGCAGTATCCTTCCCCTGCCACGCCCACCAAGCCACACCCACAGAACCAGTAGTAAAAAAAAATCTGAATTTCACCACTGCTTCATCCCCTTTGCCAAGAACACTGCGTGGTTAGGGTGGGGGCCACGGGTCCTGGGGAGGAGGGAGCACGCCTTTTCCAAGCCGCTGAAACCCAGCTTGGAAGTTCTCCACAATTAAGGAGTGGAAAAGGGAGTTTCTGGAGCAAGAAAGCCGACCTTGATTTCCACTAGTCAGAGATGCTTCACGAAAGAGAGGTCACGCGACGATGCTGGCTTCTTTGCTCGGGCATCCTTCAAACAAAGGCCTCTTAAAGACCCCCCACACACACACACACACCCCAGCCAGTGGTGAAATCCAAATTTTTTTACTACCGGTTATGTGGGCGTGGCTTGGTGGGCGTGGCAGGGGAAGATTACTGCAAAATCTCCATTTTCACCCCCCTCAAGCCAGCCGGAGGTGGTATTTACCGGTTCTCCGAACTACTCAAAATTTCCGCTAACGGTTCCCCAGAACCATGCTGAATAGCACCCCGGCCCTCAGCCCAGTTCCCCAGAACCCACCTCACACCGATAGCAGTCCTCGTGGAAGCTTCTGCCCAGGCACTCGATCCGGTACGCGTCCCTCCCGTCCTGCGGGATAATGGGCTCCTCGCAGACCCCGCAGACGGGAGCAAACCTCCTGGAAGGCAGGCAGGCAGGTCATGCTGCGGCTTCCGTTTTAACTCTAGGCTGGGGCAGGGC
Organism: Arizona elegans; assembly: GCA_022577455.1. Lineage (NCBI taxonomy): Eukaryota > Metazoa > Chordata > Lepidosauria > Squamata > Colubridae > Arizona > Arizona elegans. The sequence goes on from JAKOOJ010000023.1 coordinate 8,017,924, forward strand.
TTCCCCTGCCTTTCGTCCCTGTGCAAAACACACCCTCCCGCCCACCCCCAAAGGCAGAGAGCCATGATGTTGTACCGGTAAAAGTCTGGAAGGCAAAGCGCCCGCTGATCGTCATCCACGGCAAAGGCGTCGCTGCCAATCTGTTGGCTGCAGGCCACGCAGGTGAAGCATTCAGGGTGGTATCCCTTTCCCACAGCCCATACAATCTCACTCTGGATGAAGGCTTGGCAGGCATCGCATTTCTCCAGGGTCTCCTGGGGTGGGCAGGAGGCGGCATGAGACCCAGGAAGGCGAGAGGCAGGCCGGATTCTCCTCCTCCTCCCCGCTCCGCATGCCAGGCTGGACATTGCTTAGGCATGTGATGGCGGACCTATCGCACACGTGCCACAGGTGGCACATGGAGCCATTTCTGTGGGCACGCGGGCCATCGCCCGAGATCAGATCCACCACACATGCACACGCGCCTCCCACTGGCCTGCTGATTTTCGGGTCTCTGCCGCAAATGCGGGAGCCACGCACATATGCTCATGCCTCCCCTCCCAGGGGTCTCCACGCGGTCCGTTTTAGATACCAGGTACCCTGTTTCTCCTAAATTAAGACTTCCCCTGATAATAAGCCCAATTGGGCTTTTGAGTGCATGCACTAAAATAAGCCCCCTCCCCCCCGAAAATAAGCCTTCCCCGAAAATATTTAAACACATGCACAGCTGGTCCCCACCATTTCCTCAGGTTTCCTCCACGCGCCCCAAAATAATAAGACCTCCCCGAAAATAAGGCCAAGCACTTATTTTGGGGTTCGAAAAAATATAAGACAGGGTCTTATTTTCGGGGAAACACGGTTAAGTACAGGGAGGCTCTGGGAAGGCAAGAAACAGGCCTACCGGAAGTCTGGAAACAGGCCTTTTCCGGCTTCCAGAGGAGGCCGTTTTCACCCTCCTGAGGCTCCGGGAAAGCCTCCGGAGCCTGTGAAGGCCTGGCCTAAATCTTTTCCTCTTTTAAATGTAAATTTTAATTTGTTTTTAAATTATTGGGTATTTTAAATTTGTCTCAGCCAGCCAAATTATTTAATTCGTTTTTATTCTATTTTAAATTTTTGTATTTATGTGTTTTGTTCTGTGGCTGTTCACCGCCCCGAGTCCTTCGGGAGTAGGGCGGTATACAAATCCAATAAAAGATAAAAAGAAAGATAAAGATAAAAAACGGGCCTCCCGGAAGTACCAAAAGTCCGGATAGGGGCCACTTCCGGCCTCTGGAGGCTTTAGGGAAGCCTGCTACGCCCAAAACGGGCCATGGGGGGCGGGGTCGTGCACACCTGCACAAGAGAGTGGGGGGGGGGTTGAGCACGCATGCGCAGGGGCATGGGGTGTGTAGGGGAGCATTGCATTATGGGTGTGGGGATACGCCTGCACAATAGCGCATGTATGCGTTTTTGGCATCCGAGGGGGGGAAAAAAAGGATTAGTCATCACTGGCCTAGGCCTTACCTGATAACAGGCCACGCACAGCGGCCGTCCCTCTTTCTGATAATAGCTCTGCCCTGCCAGGCTGCTGTGACACACCCGGCAAGTGAAGCACGTGACGTGGTACTGCTTCCTCATGGCCTCCAGAGCAACAGCGTTGGGCGTGATGCCCTTATGACAGAAAGCGCAGACATCTAGGGAAGACCCGACGGGATGGTCAGCCAGGCTCAAGTGGCCTCCCTGGAAACACCGAGGCAAGAGACCTCTCAGTGGGGATCGGGGAACAGCTCCTCACCTGGCGCTGCGGCCTTCTCCTCCTCCTCCTCCTCTGCCTGTCCATCTGTCCAGCCGAGAGACGAGGCTGGCTGAGGCTCTTCCGTTCCAGAAGTCTGGAAAAGAGAATAGAACAGGCTTGAGTTAAGCCAAGCGCTTAAAGCAGTGATGGCTAACCTTTTTGCCATCGCGTGCCAGGAGGGGTGGGTGGGGAGGTTCGCGAGCGAGCGTGCCCACACCCATAATTTTATGCGCCCCATCCCGCACACGCAACCCCCCTTCCCCTTGCTCCTGGCACGTGATGTCCCGGTAGGCCCGTTTTTCTGTCTCACCTGGCTCCAGATCCTCTCTATGCATCTGGGGAGGGCAAAAACAGCCTTCCCCACCCCACCCACAGGCCCTCCGGAGGCAGGAAACAGCCTGTTTCCCTACTTCTGGTGGGCCCAGAAGGCCCAAAAATTAGCTGGCCGGGGCGTGCATGTGCGCCCTAGCTGAGCTGGCGTGCCAGGCGACATGGCTCCATGTGCCACCATGGGCTTAAAGGAAAGCAAAGTGGATTTCACAGTTTGCCGAAAGGAGCAAGGAGGCACAGCAACCTAGCTATTGTGGGTCAAGGGTGGGGAGGTCTTTAATTAAAGATTAAGACTCTTCCTTGGTTTTTGTTTTTGTTTTTTGGAAAGCTGCAAAACAGGGTGTGCGGAGGCCGAAATGCGGCCTTGAGCCTCTCGAAATTGCCTTCTCGCTTATTTCATTTTAAAAAACCAAAGTGGCATGATTAAAGGGAAGGATCCAGGAGATCACCAGGTGGCCATTGCACCACATTTAAAACTTTATAATCAAGCCTGTATTTTAATTCTTGCTCCCGCAGCCCAGCTGGCCTGCTTCTCTTACTCTCCCCTTAAGGAAAGGCCCGGAAAGACTTCGTCTGCAAAAGAGAATTTACCTGCAGGGAGGTGGGCGAGGGAGCTGCTCCCTTCTGCAGATCGGGGCCCAGGGTTTCCACTCGAAGGGCAGCGGGCTGCAGAGACCCCAGGACAGCCTCCACGGGTTGAGGAGGCTCAACAGGAGGAGGCGGCAGCAGGGCAGAGGAGCCTGCAGGAGGTAAGGAGCTTAGAGGGATCTGGGTTTTCGAGCCAGCCAAGACCCTTCAGCCAGAGCAACCGCAGGGCTGGGGGTTCCCACTTAGCCTATTCAGGGGCCCCGGGGTCCAAAGGGTGGCAGGGGCCTCACCTGCACCCGGAAGGCCGCTGGGCCCCCACCCCTCTTTATGAGGGACCGGTTTCTCAGTGGGAAGGAACAGAGGGGCCTTCGCAGGACCCCCGCAGCCCCTGTGGGGCGGCGCGAGGATGATGAAGATGGAGGAGACCACGCGCTTCTCCGTCTTCTTGTCCGAGAGCATCCCCACCTGAGAAAAAGGGTGAGGCAAGAGGCAACCTCAGAGGGGTTCTCCCTCCAAGCCCCCACCCCACCCCACTCCCGTCCCGGCAGAGAAAGCCACAAAAAGGGGTCCAGGGAAACATAAAGTTTGAAGGGAAAAAAAAGCACACACATCCCACAGCTGATTCCCAGGCCTCGCCCACCCACCCCCTTTTCTTCTGTGCCCAGAGTTGGAAGAAACCCAGTTTCTTCTGTCCCCTCCGAGAGGGGACCCTCAAATTGGGCAGGAAGATGGATGCATGGCATCACCAGGCATCCGCCCCTCTGCAGGAATAGGGGGGTGGGGACCGCGGCTTCCCGTTTGTGGGATCCCAGCCAGTGATGAAATCCAATTTTTTTTACTACCGGTTCTGTGGGCGTGGCTTGGTGGGCGTGGCAAGGGAAAGATACTGCAAAATCCCCATTCCCTCCCCACTTCTGGGGGAAGGATATTGCAAAAATCTCCATTCCCTCCCCACTCTGAGACCAGCCAGAGGTGGTATTTGCCGGTTCTCCGAACTGCTCAAAATTTCTGCTACCGGTTCATCAGAACCTGCTGGATTTCACCCCTGGTCCCAGCCTTAGGGACCACACCGCCTGTTCCGCAGGGCCAACGGGACGCCCCAGCTGAGCTCCCCGCTCGGCTGCCGGAGGAAAGACAAAGCGGGGACTTTTCGGGGAGGGGGAAGGGGGTCCAGCCAGCCCACGCGGGGGGGGGGGGGAACTCTGCCTGGAGCGGCTCTCCGGACAGCGGGGGTCCCTTTGCAAAGAAGCGCTGCCCGCCCACTCCGCCCTTCTCCCCGGGAAAGGAGGGGAAGTTGGGGGTGACTTCCCCGAGAAAGGCTGCCCAGAGAGCATCTCGTCCCCGAACGAAGAAATCCGGACGCCCAGGTAAAGCGGCGGATGGGGTGGGGGGCTCGATCATACCTGAGACCACCGCCTCTCGAACTCACCTGGAAGCGGCAGCGCAGGGCAGGCGGCTGCTTCTCCCTCCAGCCGTGGCTCGCTCAAACACCTTTTGCCTGCCTTGCCTGGGGGTCGAGCAGCCGCGCCCCGCCCCGCCCCGCCCCGCCGCCGCCGTTGTGGCCGTAAAAGGCGAGGGGCGTCTATCAAAAGCGGCGCTTTCCTGTACCTGCCCGGCCCTCCCGCGCCCCGCCCCTCCCCTCCCCACTGGAACTCGCCGCGCCCTCCTTTCCCCCTCCCCTTGGTGGTGGGGCCGAGGCTCCCGGGGGCCCCCTCTGTGCTCCCAAACAGGCTCTTCCCCCCTCTTAAAAAAGCCCAGCTGGGTCGCGGGACCCATCATCCCCAGGCGGGAGGCATCCTCAGATCCCATCTTCCTCTGGGCTGAGCCAGGAAGGAGGGCTGTTGGCTGGGGCTCCCTGGCTCAGCAGGAGGACCGGATTCCTCCCCCCCCCTCTTCCCACCTTGGGGGAGGAAGGGGACCCTATGTAATAGTAACAGAGTTGGAAGGGAACTTGGAGGTCATCTAGACCAACCCCCTGCTCACGCAGGGGATCTGTACTAGGGATTCGAACCAGTGGTGAAATCCATTTTTTTTTTTTTTACTCCCGGTTCTTTGGGTGTGGCTTGGTGGGCATGGCTAGGGGAAGTTTACAGCAAAATCTCCATTCCCACCCCACTCCAGGGGGAAGAATACTGCGAAAAATCCCCATTCCCTCCCCACTCCTGGGGGAAGGATATTGCGAAATCTCCATTCCCACCCCACTCCAGGGGAAGGATACTGCAAAATCCCCATTCCCACCCCACTCTGGGGCCAGCCAGAGGTGGCATTTGCCGGTTCTCCGAACTACTCATAATTTCCGCTACCGGTTCGTCAGAACCTGCTGGATTTCACTCCTGATTCGAACCGCCGAACTGCCCGATCGACAAGCTCAGTGTCTTAGCCACTGAGCCACCTAGTCAGGCATCCTTCTCCCCCCTCCCCCATAAAGCTTCTGTCTGGCCATTCAATCCGAGGAGCCCCCTCCCCTCTCCCCCCCTCGGGGACCGATTTAGACAAACAGGCACTTGAACCTGCCAAGGACCCCACTGAGTAACTCAGCCAAGCCCCTTCCTAAGTAATTTACGGGGAACATTAAAGGGAGGGAGAGAGAGCCGCAAGTTACTCTGACCGTCAAAAGCCCCTGGTTGTTTTGTTCGGTCCATTTTGTGGGGGCTGACCCCCTTGGAACGAAGCTTGGGGATGGGCAGGGGGCTTGACTGCTGCCCCTCCCAGCCGCTTACCTCTCTTCCGAGGGGAGCATTTTGGTCACACAAGCCGAGGCCCAGAAGCGTCGCTCGTCCCCCTCTGCTTTTGACGGCTGGGCCCCAGTTGTGCCCAGATGAGGCGGGACATCACTATCCTGTACCGAGAGTGTGTGGACCCAATCCTCGCCCGTCTTCTGATTGTCCAGCCCGGTCTACTGGCCGGACGATGCCCTTCCTGAAGCGGGCACAGCTCGGCTCAGGTTCTCTCTCGCATAGCTCGCTTGGTAGATATCAATATCAAGCAAAGCTTTCTCGAGCGCATCTCGAGGGGAGCCAGGCAGAGGTTTACCCCAAAGGTCGGGCTAGTGTCTGAGGACTCCCCCAGGACTGCTCCAGCGGCAGGAGAAGGGCGGGGGGGGGCACCTCAGCTCAGCCTCCTCGACTCTTCCTAGCTGCATCCGCACAGGGAAGCTTTGCATGACATGAACCCAGCCGGTCAGTGGTGGGATTCAGCCGGTTCGCTGAATCGGGAGAACCGGTTGTTAACTTTCCAAGCAGTTTGGCAAACTGGTTGTTGGAAAAAATCATTAGGGCAGAGAACCGGTTGTTAAATTACTTGAATCCCACCACTGCAGCCGGTTCCCGCTGGCTTCTTCGGCCAAGAAATGAAGGCGGCTTTCCCAGCCCCCCCCCTCCTCTCCCCAATTCCATCTCTAGCCCGGAGCCGCTCAGGTCTGACCCTGCAAACTGGTAAGAGCCACCAAAATTGGCTCGAGGCTGCCACCTGCTGGGCTCATAGGGAAAGGGAGACCCATCAGCTCCCGTTGGTTAGGATGAGCTTTGCAAGACAAGTCGGGCACACCTCCTGGGGTCAAAGGTTACCAGTAAGGAAAGGAATCCGGCCCCTTCACCTATAGGCAATCTTTGGGGGCCATGCCTGCCCCATACCCCACCCCGTCTTTGACGGGGACAGCCTCTGGCTTGGGGGGGGCATTTCCTTGGTCCTCTCATCCTGGAAGGTGGCTCTTGGGGGCAGGGAGGGTATCCAAGAGAAGCCAGATTTTTTTGGGGGTGGGGGTGGAGGTTCTGGAAAGCAGCATCTGAGGGAGCCCTGCGCCCTTTTGAGGTTTGCACCAGTGGTGGAATTCAAATTTTTTTACTACTGGTTCTGTGGGCGTGCTGTGGCTTGGCGGGCGTGGCAGGGGAAGGATACTACAAAATCTCCATTCCCACCCCATTCCTGGGGGGGGAAGGATCCTGCAAAATCTCCATTCCCACCCCACACCAGAGGAAAGATATTGCAAAATCTCCATTCCCACCCACCTTCTCACCCTGACACCCGTCACTTTGGAGATGCCCCGTGGAGTGAGGGAGGGAAAAGGGCTTCAGCCAACTGTCAGCCACCCAGGAAAAAAATGCCACAAATGCTTGGAGCGCAGGAAAAGATCGATGAATAGCAAACACCTTACAGGGCATCGGATAATCCCCACGTGTATGTCTGTATATAGAAGTCTTGTATATACTGTAAAGCACTGTTTGTAAGACAAAACCTCTGTGTCCTGTATTTTGCTCCTGGGTTGTCTCAAAATAGTAGTCATGCTATAAACACTCTGACAGAATTGCTGAAGGGGGCAGCGGTGTGCCAAGAGGGAACCCACGAACCCATTTGACACCAAAGGTGGAGAGCCCAGACAGAAGGAGCTAGGCCTGTGGCCAGCCTGGTCTACGGTCTCTAGGCTGGGCCCTTCGTGAGCGGCTTCTCCTTTTCAGGACGTGGCCTCTGGCGCTGCTACTGCTGCCGGAGATCTCGAGGAGCATTCTCGGCGCTGACCGCGAGGTGGACCGGATGTCGATGAGGAGAGCGAGGGGCTCTCATCCTGAAATGGAAAGCAAATGCAAAATACACGGAAGGGCCAGCTTCCCTCCAACAGCGCCTGGACTCGCAGCACAGGAGGCCTCTTGCTTACGTTGGTTAATCTGGACCTCTGGACTTTGGGTGAGTGGGGGAGAGGGAAGCAAAACCACCCCCTTTTGCTCAGCTAGTGAAGACAGCAATGGGCCGATCAGACCCTGAGCTTCATTTAAAGGGAACTTCCCAGAGGTCAGCAGAGATGCAGCTGAGAGACTGGGCTGCTTTTGTTATGGTCCACCAGCAGCCTGAGGAGCTGGCAGCGGAGTCGGACAGTGAGGAGGCTGGGGAGGACAATGGGCCAGTTCTGGAGTCAGAGAAAGGCCCTGACAAGGGCTCTGCGTCAGAGGCAGAGATGGGGCCAGGGCTATCTGGGAGGAATGAGCAGATTCCAGAGCCTCCAGAGTCGGACAGCAGAGATGCAGAGGAACAGGAGGAGCCTGTTCCTAGTGCGTGCATGCGAAGAGCTGCCAGAAGGCAAGAGCAGCTAAAGCAAAAAGGATTACTTGGGAGTAAGGCCAGGAGATGATTTGCCCCTCCCAGAAGGCTTAAAAGAGCAACAACGACTCCTGGGATCTTTGTAGGAAAGCAATGTTGCTAGATTTGTTTCTTGTTGGCGTCTCTTTTTTCTGAACTTTGTGGGGTTTTGCCAAGAAAAGCCTTTGGCAGGGTGCCAAAGAAGACAAAGGTTTGTGATAAGGCCGAAGGACTGTTTATGAAGGATTTGTTTTGGAATTAATTTGGACTAAGCTGAGAATGAAGTAATTCTCAGCTGTTCTAATAAAATATGTTTGTTTAGGACTGATTGTGTCTGGTAATAACTACTTGGGCCTAGGTCATAACAGCTTCTGCCTGCGGTCCGGCCTCCTCCTCCTCACCTGCTTTCTGCACACCTCCAGCATGGATCCGCTCCGGGTCAGGCACCAGATCTCCCCCACCAGCGAAATGAGAATGTTTACGATGTCCCTCCATTGGCCCACCGTCATCAGCAAGATCAGAAGGCCACCCATCCTGACAAAGACGGTCTGGAAAGCCATCTGCTGGTTGGGGTTGTGATGCTGCTCTTCTGTTGGTCAACCGGACAGAAGGAAGCAGGTCAGCCGGAAGAGCCGGGCACCCCCTTCCACAGAGGAGCTGGCCGCTGCTCAGAGAGGATCCCCAATGCTCCAGGGAGGGGAAGGGCAAACAGGATGGGGTCTGCAGGCAGCCCTGCTTTCCATGGGGCCAGGGTCGGCATTTCCGAAACCAGAAACAACTCACCCTGCATGTAGATGACCAGAAGCGTGTAACAGATGGTCAGCGGCGTCCAGAATCGGATGGCCTCAGAGGTCGAGAGGAAGTCCCGGTTGATCAGAGCTATGGCCGCCAAGTCAGCTACCCCAAAGGTCACCCGAAGGGCGTTGCAGAGCAGCCGGGGGATGCCGTGCCATGTGGCGAGGAGGAAGAGGCACCCCCCGCAATAGCGCTCCTTGCAGTGCAGCTCGTACATCGTGGAGACGTGCCAGGCTAGGCGCCAGACGTAGTGGGTCAGGAGCGTGGCCAGCCCCACGCTCAGGAGGAGGTTCCAGGTGCGATGGGGCGCTCCTTCCTGCAGGTAGCCAAGGCTGCAGGAGACGCCGCAGCCCAGCGAGTATTGGCAGAGCAGGTAGAGCTGGCTGCTCAGGGCTCCCTTGGGAACAAGAAGCGGGTGGCCTCTTTGTGACACGGAGGCCTACTTAGCCACCTGCCTGCCAAGAACTCTGGGCAGCACACACAATAAAATAAGACCGCTTAAAACAATGCAGTGCCAGTGTGGAGGCCCTGATACAACTCACATCTGTCCAGCCACCACCCTATGCAAGCTCCATCTCCATCCAGGCCCCTCCATCCGCAGGGGGATGTTGGGGCCTACTCAACAGGGAGAAACACAAGGGCACCAAGGGGAGTGTGGCTCCCCATTCAAATGATGGGTGGGGGAAAAGAAAGCAAGGAAACTATTGGCCGCCTCCTGACAGAGGCCACGGTGGACGCAAGAGGCATTATTCTCCGAGCAGGAATTCGGTGCCTCTCAAGTGGCCCTTAAGCCAGCATTGCACAACTTTTTCTCTGGCCACATTCTCTGACCTGTGTCTGGGGTTCCGCCCACTTCTCCCCGCACCGCTCCCCCAGCCAGCCCCGATGCAGAAACAGGAAGGAGATGGGCAACCTTGTTGAGGGACAGGATGGTGGACACTGCCCGGAGGGAGAACTCCAGGACGATCAGGGCGGCCACCCGGTGCCCCACCATGGTGAAGATGGCCGTCAGCACCACGAGATGGAGCTGGTCCAGGAAGGGCTGCTGCCGCCGGAGAACCTCCTTCTCCTTCTGCCTGTCGGGGTCACTGGAGAGGATAAAGAGGGGAAAAGCCAGATGGCTCTACAGGGCAGCCAGACAAGCGTTCCACCCACGTGGTATTATTTAGCCAGTTCTATCCGTTTCAGGCAAACTGGTAGCGGCAGCTGCGGAAGGCTCCACCTACCACCTGGACATCATCATGTCCTGTTTTTGATGCTCTGTGCATGCGCTCACATTTAAGAACTGGGAGCGAAGGTAAGTGAATAACACCCTTGGTCCCACCCCTGCACAGCCTCCTGGTTGACCCAGGCAAGGGTCAACCATCAGCCATGGGAAGTGCCCAGGGTGGTGGTGGAGGGCTGCACCGAATGTGGACTTCCTTCCTTTCCCGACCCCGGGGACCCTCCCAGCAGGCACTCACTTCAAGCACTGGATGTAGAGGTAAATCCTCATCAGGCTGCCCAGGATGCAGACAGCACAGGCCCCCACCAGCCCTGTAGGGAAGCAGAGGTCAGCCAGGAAGGAGAGGAGGGAGAGAGGGACTGTGGGAAGAGGGAAGGAAGGCATTGGGTGTGGGCATGGGGAGAACTCACCTTGTAGGAGGGAGTCCACAAGGCTGGAGGTCCAGGCCAGCGGGAGGAAACCCTGCACCCAGGCGAGCATTGTGGCCCGTGCTACTCCCAGGTTCCTCTCAACGGCCTCGGCACAGGAAGGACCTTGAGCCCAGAGTGAGCAAATAAACTGGGAGGAGGGGGACGACGACAGTGGGCAGGCTGGCTCAGCCTTTTCTGCTTTGGAAAAGGCCCTCCCAGTAGCAGCAGCACGTGGAAGGCACCTCTGCCACCTCTCCTTCGTTCCAAGGCTCTGCTCTATGGGCTGGGGATGATGGGAGCCACAGACTTCAGGTAGCTTTGCTCCAATTCTTCCAGCCCGAGATAGGAGCTGTGAGGGGGGAACCAGGGCCTCCTGCCCAGGTAAGGAATGGTGGTGGTGGTAGGGGGGGAAGGAAGGCGTCCCCAGCTTTAGAGGGCAAGCTGTAGGGCCAAAAAAACCAGCCTCCCCTTTTTGCGGCTTAAGAGGATCCACTAAATCAAATGTGTGCGCGCGCGTGTGTCTAATGCCTCTGAAGATCACAAAGCAGCTAAAGGCTGGGACACTTGCACCCTCGGTCCAAAGGTCCGCAGCCGCCTTCCGTCCCAGTATTCGTGAAACACCCCTTAAGGACACGCCTCAGACAGGAAGCCCTGCTCCGCTTGGCTTCCCTCCTCACCTGGAGGAGCGGAGAGTCGCCCACCACTGGCCTCAGGGCCAGGCCAAGCCCTCCTGCCAGGGGGAAGACACGTGGGGCCGGGCCTCTCTCCACTGCAGCATGGGTGCCAGATTGCAGGCTCTTCCTTTCCTCGGGCAAGCTCCCAAATCCATCCTTCCTCAGTGCCCTCCCTCCTTCCCTGTCAGCCAGAGAGTCTTCCCTCTGACCAGGATCAGCCCTGGACGGAGTCCGACTCTGCCCCGCTGAGGAGCTGGTTCAGCCTGAGCCATCGGCGCATGAAGCAGGAAGCTCTGATCCCGTCTCCTACCCTGGTCCCTCGGCCGCTTGTGCTGACCCCCTTTTGAGTGAGGACCCAGAGGGGCTGGGCCACACAAGGATTGCTCTCTCGTTTTTGGAAACAGAGCCGTTATTTATTTATTTATTTATTTTTTACAACAGAAACGGGAGATGCGCCCCGTAGCCGATTCTCCGTCCCAGACCTGCAGCGCAAGGCCAGGTGGGGAGAGGGTGTGTGTGGGGTCACCGAGGAGATCCAGGGCCATCCGGTTCGGGACAGCCATTAATTCTTAGCCCCACCTTCTTGCATCTCTGACCTTGGGCCCTTGGACCCGGCGCCTCAGCCGTTTCCTGGTGGCTTAAAACCAAAAACCTGGCTAATTTTGCCAACTAAACTTTGCCCGACCAACAAGGCAAGGGGGAAAAAAAAGATGCTTCCAATAAGTGACCCATAAATCCGGGGGAAGAAACCCAACGCCCTTTTCCTTCCTGTGGGTGGCGCAATCTACGGCCGAGCCTTCGGCCACTGTGGCCTCCCTGCCCTTGCTGTGTTGATGGCTGTGTTGGGACTGGCATCTGGACACTACCCAGCCCCAGGGATGGTTGCAACCAGTCCCTCCTGTGCTGCCCCCCTCATCCTTTGTCATGGCCCCCCAAGGTCAGAAGAGGCAATGGGGCTGCTCCCAAGCTCTCCGTCCTAGAAGTATCCCCCCCACCGCAACTCCAGCGAAGGAGACTTCAGCATTTCCAAACCAGGAAGGGCCCTTTTTCTTCTCGTCTCTTAGAATCCTCTCTCTCTCTCTCTCTCTGTCTCTTTTTTTTCCTCCTCTTCCTTTCCTGCTTTACCTGCTCTCCCTCTTCTGTGACAAAAACTAGAGTGCAGCCGCTGTGGATTCTTGGAAGAGGGAGAGATGCTCTACCACTCCTTCCTCGTGGCACCTGCCTTTCTGATTCTGGCCCCGGAGCAGTGGTGGGATTCAGCCGATTCTCTCCGGATCGTGCGAACTGGTAGCGGCGACTATGGGAGGCTCCGCCCACCTGTCTGGACGTAATGTGCGACTACTGCACATGTGCAGAGAAGGCGTGTGTGCTCACATTTGCGAACCAGTAAGGAAGGTAAGCGAATCCCACCTCTGTCCTGGAGTGTAAGTCAAATTTGTGTGTGTGTGTGGGGGGAGAGACGACTCCTGGGGGGGAGGGGAGGAGTAAAATCCAGTCTGCTTGGAACAGTCTCAGGTGGTGAATTTCACACTGACCCCCGCCCTTCCCCCAAAAAAGGGCAGTGGTTGAAGCTTCAACTTTGCTTGAAGGTTACAACTGGCTTTGCGGCAGGTCCTTCATTCTCCAGCCGCCATCACTGCTCCGTATCTGGACAGACGGACCTCCTGGCGCTCCAGCTGGAGAAAGAGCTCTTTGCTCTCCTGTCCTCCCCCCACAGTCCTGCTCTTTCTGGGCCTGGAGGCTCCTGAGCAGCCTGGGGGTCATCAGGTGGCCTGCTGCCAATAGTGATCCTCCTCAGCTCATCCCAGAAGAGAAGGCTGAGAACGGTGTGTGGTCCCAGGCGGAGGTAAACGGGGCCAAAGCCCTTATACAGGGCCAGGACGCCTTCCTTCCCCGAGACCCGCACGACGCAGTCGAAGAAGCCCCGATAATGCTTGCCCTGCAGAGGGAGAAGAGGACAGGGCCAGTTGACAGGGTAACGCTTCCCCCTCTCTGGCCTCCAACCCAAACGAGCAGGGGTGGGCTTCAAAAATTTTAGCAAGGGGTTCTCTGCCTGGTTACTGGGTGGGCGTGGCCATGGTGGGTGTGTCCTAATCAGCTTCCTGCACCATGGCAGCAGGGGTGCTTTTTGCCCTCCCCAGGCTCCGGAGGCTTTCATCGAGCCTCCAGGAAGGTGAAAACGGCCTCCCCAGGCTCTGGAGGCCCTCTGGAGACCTTCCCGAACTTTCGGTAGGCCATTTTTTTCCCTCTCTCCGAGCCTCTGCATGCGCCCTGCACTTATCTGCATCCAAAACAGGCTGTGTGGGGACTCCTAGGAGGTGCGGGGCGGACGGGGCCAGCCAGGAGTGGGATTTGGGGGTTCTCCAAACCACACAAAATCTTAGCTAGAGGTTCTCCCGAACCCCTGCAAACCCCCAGCAGCCCACCCCTGCAAAGGGGGCATCGAGCCCCTCTACAAGCCAGCTTCTTACATGGCGAGAGCCTCACCCTGCCTGCTTCATCCACCGGCTGGTTGTAGAGCCGTGTGCTCACCACATCAAAGGGAGTCATGGCCACAGCCACGGCCACACTGCTGATCATGCCCCCAGCAAGGGCCACCATCCAGCTGCCTTCCTTGAACCACTGGGAAGCGAAAAGCCAGAGAAACCATCTTGACAACGGCAAATCCAGTGTTCCGCAGGCCACCACGGACGCTTGGGAATGGGCCTGGGGAAGCAGGGTGGCTGGGAAAGGCCAAAGGGGAGCTCCCACAGGTGAATTGGATGCTGGCCAAAGGCCCACCCCATTCAGGAGACCCACACACAAACACACACACTGAGCCTGCTCACCTGCTGCCTTGCCACCCACTCCCTGGCAGAGGCAAAGGTGGCCAGCTGCACCGAGGAGCCCACCGTGACGCGAGGCACTGCTCCGCTCACGCCGCGCCACAGCCCCAGCAGCCCCTGCTGCTTATAGATGGCCTCAAAAGCCCCGGAGATGCTCTGGAAAGTGGCAGGAGAAGACAAGCAGCTCAGACCAGCGCCCCTGCCTCGGGCCAGGCCAGGGAGAGAGAGGGGCCTGAAACAGGAGGAACTTTTCTAGCCTGCAGGATCCACCTAGAAAGGACTAGGAAAATGGCATCCGACGGCACCAAGCCGATCCCTGCCCTGTCAGCAGGGGCCATGTAAAGGACCTGGCTGCGGAAAGATTCCTCGCCGAGGAAGCTGCGTCCTTAATAGACAAAACGGTGAGAGGACCAGACTCTTCTGCCTAGGATGTTTAGCTGGGGATGGATGGGTGTGAGAGGCTGCTGTGAGGTGGGCTCTTTGGGGACCTGGCCGGCAGCCAGCTAGGAAAACGCTTCCATCCCAAAGTCGGCCTTCGCAAAGCCCAGCTCCAGGGACAGGGCAGGCTGAGAGTTTTTCAGGCCGGCCAGCTAGCTAGCCATGCTGGGCCACTGCAGCCGAGAGTGGAGGTTTTGTCAAGCCAGTGGTGCTGAGCCTCCCAGAAAGCAATCCTCTCAGGTTGGGACGGACAGCCGATGCAGCTGCTGTGGGTTTGCCTGGGGGACCAATCGGGCCTCCCCTCGTCCCTCCTGCTTGGCAGTGCCTGAGGTCGCTTGGCCTCACCCTGCCCGGAGGGAGGCTCCGCCCAAGGACTGGGACTGCTCAGGCGTGACCCCTGGCAGAAGCGCCCCTGGTACACCCCTCCCCAAGAGGGGTTCTGCAAAGCGGCCAAGGCTTCTGCCAAGATGGGCAAAGGTAGCTCTGGACAGAGTCCCGGACCAAGAAAGGTGCCCCCCCTCCCTCCATCACGCCTCCCAACCGAAGCCTGTGTCGAGTGAGATGGCCTCGGACCTTGTGGTTGTGCTGATGTCCTACAGCCACTGCAGCTGCCGACTGTGCTTGCAGATGCGTCTTGACCTACAAGAGGTAAGCAAACGTGTTGAGGACGGGACAGGATGGGGGTGAGCGGGTGGGGGAAACCAATTCTCTCCCACTGACTTATATCCGGGCCTTTTCGGAAGCCCAGGGGCCTCTTCCCGTCTTGGCCTGCAGTAGCCCTGCTTCCCTCTTCGGGGATACCCATCCACACCTGGGCTCTCTTCACAAAGGGGCTGCCCAGGTGCGCAGCTGCCTAATCAATAGGACCTCTCTCGCAGGGAGCAACTGGAGCTCCCACTTAGGGCAAAGGCAGCCTTTTTGCAAAAGCAGGGCCTGTACGGAGGGAGAAGGCACTATGCCCAGCTTGCACTGGGCCACCGCAGGGCCATTTTTGGTTTCTTTTGACAGCTCTCTTGGGCTGCAAATGCCCAGGCAACAAGCCTGCAGGCTTTTTAAAAACTCGGCACCTCCCTGGCGAGAAGCCAAAAGATGCACCACTCTAGCCAGCTTCCATGTCCGTAGCTTTGCGGGCAGCAAAGGAGGAGAAGGGACTCTGGTGCCCATGGAAGCACCTTGGGGAACGGGGAGTACCTCGAGGCCACCCCAAAGAGGCACCTCCAGCCTCACAAGCCCCTCAGAGCCTGCAGCAGCTGTCCTGCTGGGGTGGACCTCCGAGATATCCAAGCCCTTGCTGTGAAAAGGGGGTACAGCCACAGCTGGCATATCAAGGGAGGCCAACCACACAGGAGATGCCACCCCCACCACCTCCATGCCTGATCTGCTAGAGGGACAACATTGGCCAAACGAGCCAAGGTTCTGCCCGGGAGAAACCCCCTCCCCTCCTTTAAGAGGTTTACCAAGTAGGCCGGGCTGCCAACAAAGGCCCCCAGTGCTCCGGCCACGGCCCCGGCTGCCAAGGTCCCTCCTGGATGCTGGGTCAGGCCGATATCTTCAGCGTGGGAGTAGGAGCCAAACCGCACGCCGTTCATCAGCCCCTGGTACAGCAGTCCGGCTGCCAGTCCTTTCTGCAGACCCCGGAGTCCATCGGCCTGGCTGACCGCCACCATGGCCTGCAGCACCCCTCGGTAGTGGCGAGGGTACGAGCCCCGGGAACGGAGCTCCCCCTGCAGCTGCAGGCGTGTCTTCACCACCTCCAGCGGGTTGGTGAACACGCAGGCCATGCAGCATGCCGCGGCACCCAGGACAAAATCCACCGGCGGGGAGAGGGAGGCCACTGCCGGGCGGCGGGGGGAAGGCTCCATGGGGCGGCTGCCACCAGCCCAGGCGGAGAGACGGGACACGAGGCCTCCCCACCCAAGCAGGAGCCTTGCAGTGGCAGCCCTGACAGGAGGCAAGAGGGCCCCTTTCTTCCCGCAGGGCTGGCATCGATGCCCGCAACGGCCCTCCGGAGCTGCACTGCATTGACAGCCCTGGCTCTCTGCTCCAGCCCGAGCTGTGCTTCCCTCTGGGTGAAATCAGATCAGAGAGGGGCTTTATTTGCTGCTCCACCAGTGGGCTGGGCCAGGGAGGGAAGCAGGTGGCTGGCTGCATGTAGGAGAAAGGTCACCAGCGGCTGGGTCCACCCACTGTGGCAAAGGCCAGCCCCTCCTCACAGCCTCCTACTTCCAGAGCTGGCTCCCATACCTGCCAACTCCACCCCCTTCCTGCCCCGGGGAAGAGGCTGTTTCTGGAAGCAGCCTCACCTCCACTCCCCCTCTCCTCCCAGCCCTGAGTGACAGAATGGTTCTCCTGTCCTGTCCTGTTGGGCAGGCCCTAGTAGGGCTCTCAAACACACAGTCCTCGGGGAGGAAGGTCTGCTGCCAAGAACCGATCCCGCGGAGTGGCAGGAAGGGGAAACAAGGGGTTAAAGTTTCCGCTAGGCCGGGCTATCAACATAACAATTTTAAATTGGGTTTTAGAATTCTGGGGTTTTAAAATTCAGCCGAATTTATTTAATAATTTTAAACTATTTTAACTGATGTTGTTTTGTGTTTTTAATAGGCTGTACACCGCCCTGAGTCCTTCGGGAGAAGGGCGGTATAGAAATAAAATAATAATAATAATAATAATAATAATAATAATAATTATTATTATTATTATTATTATTATTAAAGTTGCTGGGGGCAAAAGGAGCTTTCCCCAATCTTCTGGGACACACAGAACTGAGCGGTAACAGTAACAGTCGAGTTGGAAAGGTCATCCAGTCCAACCCCCTACTCATGCAGGAGGGATTCAAACCGCCGAACCGCTGACCTTCCTGATCAACAAGCTCAGTGTCTTAAGCCACTGAGCCACCACAACCCTCACCGAGCAGCCGCTCCAGGGTTCAAAAGCACAGGCGGAGTTCTGGGTCTGTGGCTCCAGCAGGGAGGGTATCACAGGAGAAGGGCAAGACTACGGAAGGCGTCATGTGGGGGCATCATGAAGGGGGGGGGGAAAGGGAGGTTGCATGACAAGGCTCAGTCCCCCCCGACCTTCACCAAGATGGAGGCAGCCCCCTTTCCAAGCCCATGAGAGCCACGGAGACCCCTCCCCCCCCGTTGCGTTTGTGGGCCACTAGGCCTCACCCCACGAAGACAAACTTAACAGGGACCTTGTGGAAACCGGCTTCTCTGCAGTTGGCACTGCGCATGGTTTGGCTGGAGCCTCGTCAGCCTTATAAACCGAAGATAGCACTAGCATGAAGACTTATATACCGCTTCACAGTGCTTTGCAGCCTTCTCTAAGTAGTTTACGGAGTCAGCCTATTGTCCCCCAAACAATCTGGGTCCTCATTTGACCGACCTCGGAAGGATGGAAGGCTGAGTCAACCTTGAGCCAGTCGGGATTGAACTGTTGGCAGTGGGCAGAGTTCTAACTCAGGAAGGAAGGAAGGAAGGAAGGAAGGAAGGAAGGAAGGAAGGAAGGAAAATAGCAATAGCACTTAGACTTATATACTGCTTCACAGTGATTTACAGCCCTCTCTAAATGGTTTACGGAGTCAGCCTATTGCCCTCAACAATCTGGGTCCTCATTTGACCGACCTCGGAAGGATGGAAGGCTGAGTCAACCTTGAGCCAGTCGGGATCGAACTGTTGGCAGTGGGCAGAGTTCTAACTCTGGAAGGAAGGAAGGAAGGAAGGAAGGAAGGAAAATAGCAATAGCACTTAGACTTATATACCGCTTCACAGTGATTTACACTGGTCAGGATTGAACTGCTGGCAGTCAGCAGTTAGCCTGCAATACTGCATTCTCATCACAGGGAGGGAGGGAGGGAGGGAGGAAGATAGCAATAGCTCTTATAGACCGCTTCACAGTGCTTTTGCAGCCCTCTCTAAGCTCTTGCCCCCAACAATCTGGGTCCTCATTTGACCCACATCGGAAGGATGGAAGGCTGAGTCAACCTTGAGGCAGTCAGTCAGTATCGAACTCCTGGCAGTAGGCAGAGTCAGCCTGAAATACTGCATTCTAACCAGAGGGAGGGAGGGAGGGAGGGAGGGAGGGAAGGAAGGAAGGAAGGAAGGAAGGAAAAATAACGATAGTACTTAGACTTATATATCAACCTTGAGCCTGATAAGACACAAACTCCTGGCACTGGGCAGAGTTAGCCTGCAATACTGCATTCTAACCACTATGATGGATGGATGGAAAGAAGGAATAGCAATAGTATTTAGACTTGTATACTGCTTCACAACCCCCTCTAAGCGGTTTTAGAGAATCAGCCTCTTGTCCCCAGCAATCTGGGAATCTTATTTTACCGACCTCGGAAGGATGGAAGGCTGAGTCAACCTTGAAGATCTTGGACATGGGCTCTGGGCCAGGTCAGGGTCTCGGGCGGGCACTTCTGCAGGGCATGGCTGTAGGAAACGGATCTGAGGAGTTCTGAGAGCAAGAGGCCGAAAAACGTCAGTCTTTGGAAGTCGCTTCCCGCGACCCTCCTGGAGAACCTGCTACCTATCTCTAGCGCTCGGTGGCAAGTGAGGCCCAGGCCGAGCAGACCGAGCCAGCGGATGGTCTCGGGCACCGGAGGAAGAGGAGGCGGCTGAGCAGGCAGGCACGCAGTTCTGGGTATCGCCAAGTTGCCTTTATTAGAAGGGCTGTGGCCACGCGTCTCCAGGCACACTGTTCCACAGAGGCCTCTCCTGGGAAAAGGCCCCTGCGGGAACACATACAGCACATTAGCAGGTCTCTCGTTCGTTAAAATTAAGAGTCTAAAAATAAGAAAAGCTTTTTTAAAAAAAACAAAACAAAAACAAAAAAAAAAACCCCTCCCAGGCCACTACAACTACTCCTAGCCCGACGGTTTGAAAGATTAAACTGCGAACTAGATCCCAGACCCCAAAGGTCTGTGCGCAGAACCCCAGTGAGCTGTTGCCCCCTCCCTCCCCCAGCAGAAGGACCCTCAACTCCAAGCGGCGGGAGACACTCTGCCCACCCCCCTTTCCAGGCCTGCTGCCCGATCCCCCCCACCAAGGGGCTCTGCTGCCAGGGAGCAGGGCAAGAGGAGGGGCAGGGGCAGCCCCGGCGGCTCTTTCCTAGCTCAGTGGAGGTGGGGGGTGGGCACGGAGGGGGCCATGATAGGTAGCACAGAAGCCGAGAAGGGCAAACGGGGACCAGGAAATCGCGCAAGACTGGTTGCTGGTCTTGAACAAAAGTTAACACATGCGGGGGCCGGGAAGGGAGTGGGGGGCGCAGGCTGGGCTCTAGCATCTAAAAGCCGCCAGCCAAATGACTCCACCTTCTGCAGAAGCCCCTCCCCACTGGCACCCTAAGCCTCACCATTCTTCTTCACGGCTATTCCTCTATCTCCTGGACCCGTCTCCACCCTGGAGCGGCCCGGAGCTCCTGCTTCCCCACTCCCTCTTGTACCCAGGATCCGTACCGGGAGGCAACGCGAACCCTTGGCACAAATACGTCGTATACCCATCAGCCCCAACCGGTACGCGAGACAGAGTCAATAGCAGCGGTAGCAAACAGACCCCTGGGTTTGGGGCTGGGCTCATGGAGTGTCCAAAGCAAGCGAGGCCCACACCCCTCCCGCCTCAGGTCCCGTCCCCCCCTCGTGCGCCTGCCGTGCTTCCTCCTGGTGGGATCAGGCTGTTCTTCGCCTCCTGAGAGGCTAACACCAGGGGTCCCGGGAAGCCCGGCCACGACACAGGCTGTCGCTGCGCTGCCACGTGCTGTGGATCAGGCTCAGCGCATCCTCGCATTTCTTCCTGACAGAGCTGTCCTCGAGGGGCTTGTGCAGAAGGTCCACCTGCAGACACAGCGGGGCAAAAGGAGTTATGAGGGGGGAGACGGGGCCGCCTCCCCCGTCTGCAGAGCCAGGCCGCCCCGCCGCATGACCAGCCAACCTGGTAGGTGCTCTTCCACACAGCGTCCAGCGCCAGCAGGAACCGCTCGAGTTCTGCAGGGCAGCTGAAATAGAGGGCCCACGGGGGCACGTACTGCTTCTGCTCCTGGGCAAACTCCTAAAGGGGTAGGAGAGGAATTGCTACGTGAGATCCTGGGCTTCCTGACGCAGGAGGGACGACAGCAGTGGTGAAATTCAATTTTGTTTACTAACGGTTCTGTGGGTGTGGCTTGGTGGGTGTGGCAGGGGAAGGATACTGCAAAATCCCCATTCCCTCCCCACTCCAGGGGAAGGATATTGCAAAATCCCCATTCCCACCACACTCTGGGGCCAGCCAGAGGTGATATTTGCCAGTTCTCCGAACTGCTCAAAATTTCCGCTACGGGTTCGCCAGAACCTATCGGAACCTGCTGGATTTTACTCCTGGCTGAGAGCTTCACTTAACAAGCTGTCCTAAGGGAGCCCCAAGAGCACAAGGAATATGCTGCCTCTTCTTCCTCCTCCTGAAGACTCACCAGGAGACAATATTCCCGACCGGGCTCTGTAGAGACCGAAGCCACCTCCGCCAGCTCAGCGGTGGCCAGTGAGCGGAAGAAGCTGGTCTGGCAGTCCTCATGGCAGGTGAACAGTTTCTGCTCCGTCACCACCAGGCAGCAGGGGACGCAGGGTGCAGGGGCCACGCCCTGGGGGATGACCTGGGTGGGAAGGAGGGCCAAACAACCTTTGGAGCTCCTGAGGGCGAAAGGGCCCTGCTCCTGCCCTCCCTTTCACCAGGCAGCACAGGAGCTGCGGGGACCCCCACCTTCCCCCGTGGCCCCAATCCCAAGGAGGACCTTACCCCTTGGGAGACCGCCTGGCATAAGTATTGCATCCAGTCGGCCATCTCCTCTTCGTTTTCTGCGCTCAGCTCCAGGGAAGGGCGCTCGGTCAAAATGACCTGGAAGGAGTGGGGCCGATCCGTTGCACTTGATCTTCGGCACCCGCCGCACTGCTCCCCCCTGCAAGGGACAGAGTTTGCGGTAAATGAGACAGAGGAGTCAGAGTCGGTGGGTGGGTGGGGGAGAGGCCCTGGGAGCCTGCCCCATTTGGGACTCACCCCATATTCACAGACAGCAGCGGAGTGATGTCTGTCCGGTCTGGG
Organism: Arizona elegans; assembly: GCA_022577455.1. NCBI lineage: Eukaryota > Metazoa > Chordata > Lepidosauria > Squamata > Colubridae > Arizona > Arizona elegans. Next base: position 8,039,105 of record JAKOOJ010000023.1, read on the forward strand.
TACTGGTACAAGATGCCGTTGCTGCGGAGGGAAGACAGAAACAGCTGCTGGGAAAGGGCCCCTCAACAGTTCAAAGCAGGGGAAGTTTGAATTAGCATACGAGTATGCAAATTAAATGCTCTCTCTGTCCTCTCAGAGGGCAGGACAGCCCCCCCACTCATATGCTGTCACCAAGAATCAGAGTCCAGCCCAAAGTTAACTCTGAGGTTATACACTGAAAAGATGGTGACCGTCAGAAAAGCTGCAAACCAAGGCGAAGGAAGTCGTTTGTTAGAGCAACCAACAGAAAAGGGTATCACTCCAGAAATATTACACGACAAAGGTACAGGTGTAAGGACGGTTTGGGATGCAACTGTAACTTCTACAAAGGAAGCTTTTCATATAGCAGAACAGCAAACTCAAAAAAACACAAGACATAGGTGAGAATAGAATAGACTAGACTAGACTAGACTAGACTAGACTAGAACAGAACACAGAACAGAACAGAACAGAACAGAAAATACGGAATGGAATGGAATGGAATGGAATGGAATAGAATAGAATAGAATAGAATAGAATAGAATAGAATAGAATAGAATAGAATAGAATAGAATAGAATAGAAAATACGGAATAGGACAGGACAGGACAGGACAGAACAGGATAGGATAGAAAATACGGAATGGAATGGAATGGAATGGAATGGAATAGAGTAGAATAATAGAATAGAATAGAAAATATGGACTAGAACAGAACAGAATAGAAAATACGGAATGGAATGGAATAGAATGAAAATATGGAATGGAATGGAATGGAATGGAACAGAACAGAATAGAATAGAATAGAAAATACGGAATAGAATAGATTAGGATAGGATAGGACAGAATAGAAAATACGGAATAGCGTGGAATGGAATGGAATGGAATGGAACGGAACGGAACAGGAACAGAATCGAATCTAGAAGGGACCTTGGAGGTCTTCTAGTCCAGCCCTCTGCTCATGCAGGAGAACCTATACTATTTCAGAGAAGTGGCTGTCTAGTTTCTTCTTAAAAATCCCCAATGATGGAGCGCCCACAATTTCTGGAGGCAAGCTGTTTCACTGGTCAATTGTCCTCTCTGTTAGGACGTTTCTCCTTAATTCCAAGTTGCTTCTTTCCTTGAGTAGTTTCTATTCACTGTTTCTTGTCCTGCCCTCTGGTGCTTTGGAGCATAATTTGACCCCGTCTTCTTTGTGGCAGCCCCTCAAATACTGGAATACTGCTATAATAATGTCCCCCCTAATTCTTTTCTCTAGACTAGCCAAACCCAAATCCTACAGCCATTCTTCCTACATTTTAGTCTCTAGGCCTTTGATCCCCTTCGTTGCTCTTCTCTGAACTTTTTCCAAGGTCTCAACATCTGTTTCATAGTATGGTGACCAAAATTGGTTGCAGTATTCCAGGTGTGGTCCTAACTAGGGTTTTATAAAGTGGTAAAGAAACTCTCCAAAAAGATCATTTCACTGCATATTCAATTCTTAAAAGAGCAGTTGTCTTTGCTGAGAGTAAAAGAAATGAAAGTAAAATTAGCTGACTTTAAAGATGTCAAAACCACTTGACGGAAATACCGTAACATCTGATCAAGATGCAAAAAAAAAACAAAAAACCACATTTCAGCAATGTTACTCTAAATTATATAACAATCATCCTGGCCAAAAGGCCGATGAATGTCTACTTGTAAGGAAGCAAAATTTACCAAAGTTCGCAGAAAAACAGAAACGCTTAATGAACAGATCTCTCTGAATACGTTGGTAAGGCTGTTAAAAAGGTCAAAATCGGGAAAGCGCCTGGATCGGAGACTGGTTTACTAATCTCTTTCTCTAAACCTTTCAAGGACGAACTTCTGCAATCTTTGCAATCAAGTGATCAAATTCTACAAGCTGGGAAGGGACCAGAGACAGTTGGAATGAGGCTCATTATCATTCCACAGAAAACAAAACTCTGAGGTAGGCATATCTTTCCTATTACTTCTTCGCTAGTTACCATTTCTTTTTGTTATATTTTCTCTTACGGTTTTTACTTTAAGAATGTCTTCAATAATAATTAATAACATTTTTTTTTTAAAGGAACCGGAGTTTAGCCAACCTTCCTTCGGGCCCCGACCATATCCTCCTCACCTGAGGACCACAAAGCAAGGCTTCCAGACTTCCTTGCCCAGATAATTGGTTCCTGCCTTGTAATTCAGCACACCTTCCTTGACGATGCAGTTTTCGGTGGACACGTAGTGAGACGAAGGTGGGCCGGGGTTGTCATCCGTGGGGTCTTCCCAGTGAACGAGGCCATAGAAGTGGACCACCACTTCCGAGATCTGCCAAAGCCAGTCAACTGCTTAGCCAGGCCCTGAGCCCCCAAAAGGAGCCCCCGTCCCAAACCCCCCCCCCCCCGGCTTGGCCTTTGCCCCCACCTCCCCATCCCGAATGGGGACACGGCTGGTGCATCCCTCAGAGGGAAGGCTGCCTGGGGTGGCTACGGCACATAGATTTCTTGTGAGCTTCGAAGGGAGGAAGGGCAGGAGAAAGACGCACCTCCCGCTTGGATTCCTGAGCCACAAATTTGGCCAGCGCGAGTTTCTCCATGGTGGCGTCGGTCAGGATACTGGGGTACGGCGGCTCGCGGCAGCCTTTGATCATGGCGGACTTCAGGCAGGCCAGGAAGAACCTGCAGGGAGAGGGGAATTAACACAGGGTTTACTAAAAAAGAGAGGAAGTGACCGCATTAACTGAGGGGGAGAGACACCCAATTATGAAAATTATTCCCCACTACAAAGAACAACACTACTTGTTGGGGTGTGTTATTATTTTATTATTGTTCTTTTTATTCTTTTTATTTCTTTTATGTGGTGTTTTTATATCCTTGTAAAACACCTTGAGTCACCATGTGCAAGTAGTCGGCAATATAATTTTTTCTAAATAAATAGTAATAGCACTTAAGACTTCTATACCGCTTCACAGTGCTTTGCCAGACCTCTTTAAGCCATTTTGCAGAATCAGCCTATTGCCCCCAACAATTTGGGTCCTCATTTTATCCCACCTCGGAAGGACTGGATGGCTGAGTCAATCTTGAGCCTGGTGAGATTTGAACTGCCAAATTGCAGGCAGCCGGCAGGCAGCAGAACTAGCCTGCTCATCTATCTCTATCTCTATCTCTATCTCTATCTCTATCTCTACCTACCTATCTATAGCACTTAAGACTTATACCGCTTCACCGTGCTTTGCAGCCCTCTCTAAGTGGTTTACAAAGTCAGCCTATTTCCTCCAACAATCTGGGTCCTCATTTTACCCACCTTGGAAGGACGGAAGGCTGAGTCAACCTTGAGCCTGGTGAGATTTGAACTGCCAAATTGCAGGCAGCCGGCAGGCAGCAGAACTAGCCTGCTCATCTATCTCTATCTCTATCTCTATCTCTATCTCTATCTCTATCTCTATCTCTATCTCTATCTCTATTTCTATCTCTACCTACCTATCTATAGCACTTAAGACTTATACCGCTTCACCGTGCTTTGCAGCCCTCTCTAAGTGGTTTACAAAGTCAGCCTATTTCCTCCAACAATCTGGGTCCTCATTTTACCCACCTTGGAAGGACGGAAGGCTGAGTCAACCTTGAGCCTGGTGAGATTCGAACTGCCAAATTGCAGGCAGCAAAAGTAGCCTGCAATACTGCACTCTAACCACTATGCCACCACGGCATACTAGTCGGCATTCTCCGGGTGGCATCCCTCACCATCCCAGAAACTGTTACCGGAGGAGGCGAGGCCCACCCAGCCCTTACTCAGTCAGGGTAGCGTCCGCCGTGTCCAGCAGGAACTGCTTCCGACGGTTGGTGCAGACCAAAGTCACCGTTTGCTGATCCAGACCCACCTGCCGGAAAAAACACAAAAGACCATTGGGAAGGGACCCTAACCCCTTGGCCTCTGGGAGGGGAAGGCTCAGCCCCTGCAAGATAGGGGCGAGGAGGCCGCCCCTCCCTCCAGGCCCGGGAATTTAAGGCCGCTGGTCTTGCTTGGGGAAGAAGCGGTGGTGGTATTCAGCTGGTTCTATCCGGTTCGGGAAAACCGGTAGTGGCGTCTGTGGGAGGTTCCACCCACCTGCCCGGATGTAATCTCACATTTGCGAACCGGTACCAAAGGTAAGCAAATACCGCCCCTGGGAAGAAGCCTTCTGGAGGGATGGCCCCGTGTGCCCGCACAGCCCCACCCGCCCACCCACTCAGCAGCCCTCCGCAACTCACAGAGATGTAGTCCAGCTCATTATAGGACACAGCCTCCTCCACCATGTAAGGCTTCTCGGCAGCTCCTGGGGATGGGAGAAAGAGTGCATGGAGTCAGCTGCACAGCCAAGGGGCCCAGGGCGGTGCTCAGAGGCAGGCGGCCACCAATTCCACTTCCACAGGGGTTTACCTTTTCGGATGAGGTACATATAACAGTCAGTCAGCAGCAGGTAAAGGAGCTGGAGATTCCCTTCCATGTGCCCTGTGCTCATCCGGATCATCTGTTCGGGGGAGAGAAGCCTCCGTTACTGACAGAGGGATGCGAGAATAGCTTCTCCTTAGATCTGAACAGGTCTGGCACCCTTCTGAAGGAGAGAGGGGCAGGGGAGACGGGGAAACACGCTCACAAGGGGGCTCCCTTCTCGGCCATCGGACCTACCCGGAAGAGCTGCTCCTCGTTTTCGCGAAAGACGTGGATCATCAAGAGAAGCAAGTGGTTGTTGTCTACCCTGCGGGGGAAGAGAAGGCCGAGCCGAGGGTCAGGAGGGAGAGCTGGCCGGCCCCCTGCCCTCCTTCACACCCCCCCCCCCCATCGTGAGGTGGCTTTCTCCAAGGAAGAAGACACGGAACTGAAGGAATCACCGGGAAGGAGAAAGCAATACAATGTCAATTTTGGATGTCCCTTTACGACGTTCACGAAACACAAGGAGTAATAAAGGAGAATATTGGTAGTTCAAGGTTGAAATCAGGGGGTCTTTGGTGCTCTCTAAGCTCGGTGACTCAGTGGCTAAGACGCTGAGCTTGTCGATCGAAAGGTCGGCAGTTCAGCGGTTCGAATCCCTAGTGCCGCGTAACAGGGTGACTTGTCCCAGCTTCCGGTGGTCTTCCGAATGCACTTCAAGGTTTTGGTTCTCACCTTTAAAGCGCTCCATGGCTTAGGGCCTGGATATCTACGAGACCACCGATAACCTCCCACCGGCCAATACGCTCCCACAGAGAGGGTCTCCTCAGGGTGCCGTCGGTCAAGCAATGTCGACTGGCGACCTCCGGGGGGGGGAGTCTTCTCTGTGGAGGCACCCACCCTCTGGAACGAGCTACCCCCAGGGATACAACTGATCCTGGACCTCCGTACTTTCCGCCGGGCTCTGAAGACTTTATTGTTTCAGCAAGCCGGGCTGGCTTAAGATTTTAATTGATTAATTTTAAAAGCCTTCCTAACAGTTTCTCGGCACCCGCTGGGTGAGATGCCGCCGCAATAGTGCCGAGTCCCAACCTTTGCTGCCAACTGGATGCTGGAAGCAGGCTGTCAACCCTGAAGCTGACCTGGCCGAAGCCATCTTGGAGCTTCAGTGTTGCCACACTGGAGCGAGGGGGTGGGATTAGAGATAGCTGGGCTTGTGCCGTCAAAAGAAAATACTTTCTCAAGACTTTCTCCTGGGAACCAAGGACATTCTCACACGTGGCTGAGAGGAGGAGGAGGAGGAGTGATGTCACCAGACCAGCGGATGCCGCCGTGATTGGGCCGTGTGACTGATTGCCTGGGGTTGACGGAAAACCTTTTACCTTTAATTAGGTGAAAACCAAGGGGCCCTTCAGAGTTGGTTTTCACCAGATATGTGCCAATATATTTCCAATAAAGCTATTCTTTGAGGCATTCCCCTGCCTCAGAGTTTTTGCTTGCAATGGATGTATTACTTGGAACCCTGACACAGGCTGTGATTCCCTCCCCTCCCTCACCTTGGAAGAGTATTGATCTCTCTGATGGAGGACCTTGGCCAAAGGGAGGGACCAGCCCTTACCTGAACTCTGAGGGATGGGCAGCCTCCGACGGACTGCCCTGCCCCTCCTCCACCCCGGAGTCCTCGGCGCTGCTCGGGGAAGGGCTCGCCCGATCCTCCTTCAGCCTGCTAAGGGCCGCCGCGCTGGCTATCTCCACTGCTTCTCCTGGCGAGCTGGCTACGGCTGGCCCAGCAGCCTCCCCCTCTCCTCCTCCTTCTTCTTCCTCTTGTCCAGGAGCTTCAGGGCCACCAGGAACATGTGGCGGTTGACCATTCCCTGCAGAGTCATGGTGGCCACCACCTGTTGCAGGAGTGTTTGGACTCTCGACGGTAAAGCGGTAGAAGTCCATGTGGGCCGGTAGATCCTGACCAAAGCTGCCAAGGGATGGCCCTTCTGAAGGGGGGTCCCCTGGCAAGTCGGTCCGAAAGGACTGGTCCAGGGGCTCCAGGGGGCGGCTCCATCCGTCGGTCGCGTCCAGCGAGTCGATCACCTTGCTGAGGGCCTGCCCCACCCGCTCCATGGCCGTGTCCTTCATTTCAGGGATCTGGAGCCCCAGTTGGCAGAGGGCTGGCGCCTCAGTGCTGACTGTAAGGTCGGACTCCGGGGTGGCCCATAGCCGCCCGGCCTCCTTGCCCACAGCCTGGTCCCCAGCAGGAGCAGGGAGGGAGGGGACAGTGGCCTCCTCCGATTTCACTTTCTTCTTCTTGACCGTTTTCTTCTTTTTAGCCAGCCTGTCAAGAGGGGGGGGGAGGGGCAAGTGAGTTCTCTAGCTGTGGCACACCGGGGAACAGCTGCAAGCCGGGCAGCCAGCAGGCTTGTTCGGGGCTCAAGGACAGGTGGACGTCTGGCTCCACTCCGGAGTCTCAAGCTGGACGGGGCCCACGAGGCCATTGAGCCCAGACTTCTTGCAACTCCAAAGGCAGGCAGGCTGCTTCGGCCCTCCGCTTCAGTGCCCGTGAGCAAAAGTGGGCTCCCTAATGCCCAGTCCCAGGGAAACAATTCCTGGCACACCTCCCACAGCAGGAAAGGAGTGGTCCACAAGAGCCAAGGGCAGAGGCAAGAGCCAGGTGGGGCCAAGCAATCGGGGGGATGTCTCCTTCCCTGTACCAACCTGATGACCTCCAGCTCCGTGCAGCCCTCAGACTGATCGGTGCCTTCGGGCATGAGGTCGGCCTTCAGCGAGGCAGCGTGCACTGGGGTGCTCTCAGCGGACGACGGCCCTTCCGCCTTCCCGTCGAAAGGATTGTAGCGCTGGGTGGGGCTCTTGGCTGAAGCCCGGCAACTGTTCAACTCGGAGGCCACGGAACGTGGACAGCTGAGCGTATCGGTCAGGTCTCCTTCTAGAATGAATGAATGAAGGAAGGAAGGAAGGAAGGGGGAGGGAGGGAGGGAGGGAGGGAAGGGAGGAAGGGAAGGAAGGGGAAGGAGGGAAGGGAAGGAAGGGGAAGGGAACAAGGAGGGAAGGGAGGGAGGGAGGGGAGGAAGGAAAGGGAGGGAGGGAGGGAACGAAGGAAGGAAGGAAGGAAAGGGGAGGGAGGGAGGGAACGAAGGAAGGAAGGAAGGAAGGAAAGGGGAGGGAGGGAGGGAAAGGAAGGAAAGGGAGGGAGGGAGGGAAGGAAGGAAGGAAAGGGAGGGAAGGAAGGAAGGGAGGAAGGAAAGGGAGGGAGGGAGGAAAGAGGGAAGGAATGAAGGAAGGAAAGAAGGAAGGGGAAGGGAACAAGAAGGGAAGGGAAGGGAAGGGAAGGGAAGGGTCAGCTGGGTCCCCGTTCAGAAGATGTGACGCATGCACCACTCTTTTGCACGCTTTGCTCAAGAAATTCAAGGATTCTCACAGCTGGCAGAGGGAGAAGGAAGAACAGTTCCTTCGGTCCACAGAATCCTGACTCCTACAATCCTTGCGGCCTGCACAGAGCTGCACCTTAACAGCTACTGGGCTGGGAATTTTACCCTGATTTCACACACAGTGACATCTTGGCACCTTTGCTCCACAGGCAACACGAGAAGAGGACGACGTCCCACCGCCCAGACCCACCGGGAGGTGGTGGTGTCCTGATCTTTGCTGAACCCCCGAGAGCCCCACTGATGTAGCCCTGCAGAACAGCAGCAGGTTGCCCACCTCAGGAGCCACCGAAGGCAGACCAGAAATGGGACGGTGCATCTTGGTCAGTTTTACAAGTGTGGAAGCGGACCGGTGGGGTGGGACGGGAGTCAAGAGGCAGGCTCTAATTCTTCAGTGACTCCGTTACAAAATTCTCTCTCTCTCTCCCCACCAGAAAGCCTGCCTTCAACCAAGAATTGCTTGGTTGACGACACCACCAGATGAAGTGTCTATGGAGATCATCCCAGGTTCTGGTTGTCCCAAAGAAGAGCTGAAGAAGTTTCTTGGGCGAGTAGCGAAACGTCTTCGAAGAAAAACCAATGAAGCCCAGTGGCCGCTCGAAAAAAGCACCGATGAGGAACAGGTCACTGCGGATAGAGATGCTTTCCAGCCCATCTAATCCGGGGGACTAACGTCTTGCCCTCGGAGGGCCCCCTAACTGGTGTTACCGCCCGCCGGAGGCCGTACCGAAAGGTTCTGCCTCGTGGGGTGGTAACGAGATGGCTGCCGAGAAATTGGCAGGTCGGATCCTGGCTTGGTGGGGATGTTGACGCCGCAACCATTATCCCTGCTGCCCAAAGCTGCTTTGGGAGAGGGGGGTTTGATGATGGGTGTGGCGCCAACTTCCAGCTGCAGCCTCTCTTGGGGATTGGACCTCTCAAGACACCGTCAGTGGTGGCCCAGGATTTTTCCAGGGCAGGGCTCTGAAAGGGGCCCCGTCCGAAATGGCGCAGGTCGAGGCATAGCTTCGGCCTGTGTGGGTACCATTTGCCGCGGGGATTTGCACCCCGGCGGGACACCAAGTGGGACCTAGTATCCCGCGTAGGCCGGATACCCAAATAAAAACAAAACAAAGGCAAAAAAGAAAAAAGAAAAATAAACACCTTTGGGACAACCAGTTTAACTTTCCACCCAGGGGTGAAATGCTCCCGGTTCGGACCAGATCATCCAATCCGGTAGCGATGGCGGCGGGTGGTTCAGAGAACCGGTAGCAAAAATCTCTGCCCCCACCCCCCCATGCCCAGCTGAGCCGCACGATAATCAGAGGCTTTTTTTTTTTTTACTTTTAAAAGCATTTTTTCTACAACTTCTTCCGCCCAAAAAATGCTTTTAAAAGTTAATAAAAAAAGCCTCTGATGATCATGCAGCTCAGCTGGGATCCTCAGAGGCTTTTCAAAGCATTTTTTTCTGCAACCGCTTCCCCGGAAGAGGTTGCAGAAAAAAATGCTTTAAAAGTCTCTCTGACGATCCCAGCTGGAGTTGCCTGATCTTCAGAGAGACTTTTCAAAGCATTTTTTTAAACCACCTCTTCCGCTGAAGAGGTTGCAGAAAAAAATGCTTTGAAAAGCCTCTGAGATCCCGGCTGATCGGCAGAGGCTTTTCAAAGCATTTTTTTGCATTTGCAGAAAAAATGCTTTGAAAAGTTAAAATAATAATAATTAAAAAAAGTTGGCCACGCCCACCCAGTCACATTACCCCACCACCACCACCAAGCCACGCCCACAGAACCGGTAGTAACAAATTTTACATTTCACCCGTTTCCACCCCTTTCATTTGGTTGCTGTGTCTCCTAGTTCGCAGGCCGAGGGAGCAGGAAGTTACTCAAGAGCGAAAGGAGCAGCAGCCGAGTTAGGAGCCCCGGAGCCCACCCGCCCTCCGTCTTAAGGGGCACGGCAGGGCAAGAGCTGAGGGAGGCAAGGACAGAGAAAGGGGCCGCTGCAGCTGCCACCATCGCTAGCAGGACCCTGCTGGGGGAAAAGAGAGGCTGCTGGCAGAAGCATCTGTGGCCGCGAAATCAGGTGGCTTAACGTCCGTTTCCCCAGAACCCCTTCCCCCTGCCGCCCCCATGCACTGACAGGCGAGAGAAAGAGGTTAGGAGGAGACCCGCTGGCACCGACACAGAAGCGCTTTTCGGAAGCTTGTTAATGTGCAAACCAGAAAGAGACTGATGGTTCATGCTGGGAGATGAAAGCCACAGAACTGTAGGAGGTGGTTAAGCGTCCAGAAGGGCCTGGAGAACCGCTTAGGCCGTGGAACTGGGCAGCAGATGCCCTGGGCTGAGGTGCCAATGTACAATGATAATATAGTTATTATTATGATTATTAAAGCTGGCAAGAGCCCGCCACCAAAGAACCTGGTGATCTGGCTGCTGGGCCCCTCAGGCACCGGCCCGCTGTTAAAGAAACCTGCAGCCCAACATGCGGGAAGCTCTGGGGCAAGAGGGGGCGGCGGAGGGGAAGGGGAGGGAACTGGAAAACCAGGCGAGCTGGTCCCACCTTCCCAGGCTGTGGTAGGGATGGACGGCACTGCAGGAAAGACTTCTCCAAAATCATAATCTATAAAACGAGGGATAAAAAGGAGGGTTAGAAATGAAAGGAATCCGGTGGAAGGGAGGGTGGGGGGAGAGAAGTGGGACAGAGATATGGAATACCCTCTCGGGCGATCATGATTGATGGGGGAAGTGGGGAGGGGGGGAACGGAGCAGGGCAAGGGCAGGGCAGGGACCCGCTCTCAGCTCAGGCTGCAGGACTGGGCTCAGTTACGGATCCTGCTCAGGGACCATGATATCTCGGAAGTTTAAAGGAAAAAAAAAAGGTAATTATTGGGAAGGTAAAGGTAAAGGTTCCCCTTGTACATATGTGCTAGTCGTTCCCGACTCTAGGGGGCGGTGCTCATCTCTGTTTCAAAGCCGAAGAGCCAGCGCTGTCCGAAGGCATCTCCATGGTCATGTGGCCGGCATGACTCAACGCCAAAGGCTCACGGAACACTGTTCCCTTCTCTATTTTTCTACTTGCATTTTTTACGTGCTTTCTTTTTTAATTTTTTACAGAGGACACAATGGCTCTGTGGCTAAGACGCTGAGCTTGTCGATCAAAGGGTCGGCAGTTCAGTGGTTCGAATCCCTGGCGCCACATAACGGGATAAGCTCCCGTGATTTGTCCCAGCTTCTGCCAACCTAGCAGTTCGAAACCAGGTAAAAAATGCAAGTAGAAAAAATAGGGACCACCTTTGGTGGGAAGGGAACAGCGTTCCGTGTGCCTTTGGCGTTGAGTCATGCCGGCCACATGACCACGGAGACGTCTTCGGACAGCGCTGGCTCTTCGTCTTTGAAACGGAGATGAGCACCGCCCCCCTAGAGTCGGGAACGACTAGCACGCATGTGCGAGGGGAACCTTTACCTTATTATTGGGAAGGTGCAGGTGAGGCCTTTCTCTTTGTGGCTGTGCTTGCTTTCCCTTTGAGCGCAGAGCGGTGTCAGCGAAGGGCTTTCCCAAACTGCGGCTGGGAAGGGCAGGGACGATTCAGGCCGAGCGTCCCTTGCAGACGGTCAAAAATCACGCTGATTGTATGGATCAAGGGAGGCAAGCTCAGGAGTACCTCAAAATACTGGCCTGCCACACAGGGGACCGAGGGTTGCTCAGCACCCGCGGGCCTGCCCCCAACTGCCTGTGGGGCTTTGAACTGGAGATACTGGAGGTGGAGTTTGCAGCTTGACAGGGCGTTCCTCCGGCCAAAGAAGAACCCAGCCCCATCCAGCCCCTCCGTTCCACGGGCTCCCGGGGCTCCTGCCCACCCACCCACCCAGCCCCTTACCCTCACTGGAGGGGGCGATGGCGCTGTCATCCCACTCCAGGTTGGTGGACGTCACCGAGTTGAAGGAGTTGAGGGAGAGGCTGTCCGACCCGTGGACGGAGCTGGGCAGGCGGTCCTCGAAGTCCAGCAGGTACTGGGGCTTGTAGTAATCTGGCATGTATGGGGCCAAGTCCAGGTAAGGGGCATCCTGGAAAAGCAGGAGAGCTTGAGGTGGAATTGCTGCTCGCCCACTCAAGAAACTCCCTTTCCCCTCCATTCTTTGCTTCAGGAATTTGCCCATTGGCTGGGAAGAATAAAAAAAAAAAAAAAAAAGCAGCCGCCTTCGGACGTAACAGGGAAATCCATTGGAAGACCCAGCACCGGACGGCAGGGGTGGGATGTGCCCCAGCCCAATGGGAGGAGGAAACTGAAAGCTGGTTGCTCTAGGGGGCCGGAAGTCGGCTCACCAGGTCCAGGTCAAATCGGATGAACTCCAGGCCGGCCACCAGGGTGAGGAAGAGGGTCAGGTGGTCGTGGCTGCAGACTAAGGCGTTTCTGTGGGATGGAAAAAGACGGAACTCAGGATTCACCCAGGACCCTCCTGGCAAAGTCAACAACCCAGAATCGCTCCTTCCAATCTGTTGCCCCACTGGCTGGGAAGAGGGGCCCCCCATCCGAGGGGTGCTCGGTCCAAAGGGACCCCCGCTCACACCCTGGAGGCAGAAGTTCTTCTGCAACGCCAAATCCTCGAGTCCCGACTGATGCACCAAGTCAGAATTAACTGCTGCCTTTAAAACAGGGATGGGCTGCTGGGGGTTCGTAGAGGTTCGGGAGAACTTCTAGCTAAGATTCTGTGCAGTTTGGAGAACCCCCAAATCCCACTCCTGGCTGGCACCACCCACCCCACCCCGCCCCTCCCAGGAGTCCCCACACGGCCCGTTTTGGATGTGCAGGGCGCGTGCGGAGGCTCAGGGAGGGCGAAAAACAGGCCTACCAGAGGGCCTCTGGAGCCTGGGGAGGCCGTTTTCACCCTCCCGGAGGCTCGAAAAAAACCTCCAAAGTCCGGGGAGGGCAAAAATCCTACCCTCCCAGCCGTGGTGCAGGTGGCCGACCAGGCCACGCCCACCCGGCAACCCAGAGAACCCCTTGCTAAAATTTTTGAAGCCCACCCCTGCTTCAAACTCCTTGAAGAGTGTGAGGAAGCCCCAGCAGCGTTAATTTGGGAAGAGGCAACCGAAAAGGAAGGGCAGCTGTGAAAAGCAGGACTTCCCCTTCTTGTACTTGTGTGTCTTACGAAGCATTCGGCGTGGCTAGGGACACCCCCGTGGGAACAGCGGTTTTGAAGGAAAAGCAGCAAAGGCCTCGTTTGTGTTTGTGTGTGCGTGTGTGAAAGAGAGAGATGCTTTCCCTCCCCCTCCGCTTCCCACGGTGCCCGGCCCAGCTGCTCAGAGCAGACTCACTTGACATAATGCTTATGCAACAGGGGCAGGTTCTCCTGGAAGAGGCGGAGGTAGCTCTCCAGAGAGTTCTCGTTCAAGGCCAGGTACAGCCACGCCCGGCCTGCAAGAGGGAGAGACTGCTTTGCAGGACCTGCTGGTTGTCAGGAACCCATCCGAAGGAAGGCCGGACTGAGCTGCTCTAGCCGGGCCCCTTCTCAACGGCAGTCCAGGTGGAAGCTGCACTTCTGATGCCCAAAGCCCCAGGTGCCAGGTAGCAAGAGGTGCCTCGGTACCCACTCGGGAGTCAGGCCGACTCCTCTGGGGGCTTGTCCGGTTATCAGCCCAAAGCGGGGAGCAATCTAGTTCCCAGCCTCCTAACTGGAAGGATTGGGAACTGGGAAAACCTCGCTAACAAACAAGCCACAGATCCTCAGGGGAGAGCAAATGCCCCGTGGGTTCTGGCGCCCTCCGAGCATTCGGTGACATGGGCCACCCAGGGTTGGCCAGAGACGTGGACTGTTGTGGCCAGCCAGCAGAACTGGCAGCCGATTCGGAGAGTGAGGAGGTTGAGGAGAAACATGGGCCAGTCCTGGAATCTGGGGAAGGCTCGGACGAGGGCTCTGCATCGGAGGCAGAGAGGGGACCAGGGGCGTATGCCAGTTATCAGCTGCCTTCGGAGTTGGACATTAATGGGGCAGAAGAACAGCTGGAGCCTGTTCCCAGTGTGAGCATGCACAAAGTTGCCAGACGAAGGGAACAACTAAAGAACAAAGGTCGACTTGGGAGTAAAGCCACAGGTGGATGATGAATGGCCCCTCTCAGAGGGAATAAAATAGGAGCAAAAGGGGAGTGGAGTTTGCAGGAGACAATTAATTTGCTTAATTGGTTCATGACTCCTTGCCAAGTTTTGAAGATATCGGCCTGGCAGCTCTCCAAGCCAGATAAGGTCTGTGACTGTAAATTCTCCCTTGAAAGACTTTTGCTGGATGTGAATAAGAAGAATTCACAGTCACTTAACAAAAAGTGTCGGGACAAGGAGTCTGCTTCGTGGTCTGGGGGAGCCTAGGTCAGAACATGGACCGAGACTTACTGCGCCCCAAATTGGTGGTCACGTGCTCCAGCAGTTCAATCTGTTCAATGGCCTCTCGGCGGGTAAAGTGGACTACCAAGACCCAGTAGCCCGAAGGAAGGTCTTGCAGCCTGCGCCGAGGAGAAGGAAAAGTCGCGGAGCAGTTTTCTTCAGAATAAAAGCAACCCACCCACCCATCCACCTGAGCCCCTGCCGTGCATGGCTTCCTCCGGGGGTGGGGAGCGAGGGCCACGCCGAGGCCCCTTACCCATAAAGCAGGGCGTGGTCCAGGTGTTCACAGAGGCGCTGCAGGACCGTGTCGTGGTTTCTGATGGCGGGAGTCTCGTCCTCGCAGGCGGCAAAGTAGCTCTGCAGCTGGGGAGATAAGCGCATCTGGTGAGGGAGCCGCCAACCACGCTGCCGGCTGGAATCCACCCAGGCCCATGTGTTTCGTCAAAGGTCACTTGGAAAGGCCTAGCCCAATTCGGGGGCAAAGCAGAACCGAGGCCCACGGGCTGCTACAGGTAGTCCTCGCCTTACGACGGTTCATTTAGTGACTGTTCAAAATTACAACGGCCACTGGAGAAAGTAACTTAGGACCGTTTTTTTCACACTTACAACCACTGTAAGCATCCACATGGTCACAGGATTAAAATTCAGACGCTTGGCAACCGACTCATATTTACAACGGTTGCAGTGTCCCCGTGTGTGTGTGTGTGTGTGTGTGTGACCGGATCCCCTTTTACGACCTTCTGACAAACAAAGTCAATGGGGAAGCCAGGATTCACTTAACAATGGTTTGACTAATTTAACAACTTAATAGCTGTGGCAAGAAAGGGGGGAAAAAGTCACTTAACAAATGTTTCATTTAGCGACAGATGTTTTGGGCTCCATTGTGGTCGTAAGTTGAGGACTCCCTGTGCTTTTGGCCTAAAATGCAGGGGGTACTAGACAGCATACTGAAAAGCAGAGACATCACCCTGCCAACAAAAGTGCATACAGTCAAGGCGATGGTTTTCCCAGTTGCAATGGATGGCTGTGAAAGTTGGACCATAAGGAACGCTGAGTGCCAAAGAATGGAGGCCTTTGAACTCTGGTGCTGGAGAAGACTCCTGCGAGTCCCTTGGACTGCAAGGCCATCCAACCGGTCAGTCCTAGAGGAGATCAACCCTGGCTGCTCTTTAGAAGGCCAGATCCTGAAGAGGAAACTCAAATCCTTTGGCCAGCTAATGAGAAGAAAGGACTCGCTGGAGAAGAGCCGAATGCTGGGAAAGATTGAGGGCAAAAGAAGAAGGGGACGGCAGAGAACGAGGAGGTTGGATGGAGTCATTGAAGCAGTCGGCGTGAGCTTAAATGGACTCCAGAGGATGGTAGAGGACAGGAAGGCCTGGAAGAATGTTGTCCATGGGGTCGCAATGGGTCGGACACGACTTCGCAACTAACAACAACAACAACAACAACAACAATGAGCAGTAGGATTTCCATGGGTCAGGAGAGACCTGGCCGCATTTGTCTCTTAACATCGATAGTGATCTTCTGCAGCGGCTTCTGGATGGAAAGCAGAAACACTTTCTACTTCCAGCAATCCCTGGGCAGGTGGGCTTGGGGAGGCATGCTGAGACCACATGGACGTTTTGGGAAGGGACAGCAAGAGGTCAAGTGCGTTTCAGAAATAGGGTGGGTTTTCTGGAAGAAAAACAGCCGCTCTTTTCACTTTAAGGCTTGCCTCCTAAATGGATGAGATGAAAGAGAAGTTGCTTGCCTAAGAGAACGGGTGCCAAGGAACGCAGCTTCCAATCCTGCCCAGGTTAGTCACCAGGCTGCACTGGATGCATTTTCTCTGGCCAGAAAAAGAAGAAGTCGGGCCAACTTTCCGAAGCCCTGACCATTAGGTACACAGCCAACCCCATGAAAGCAATAGAGATAGCATTGAGGCTTATATACTGCTTCAGCAGTGCTTTTACAGCCCTCTCTAAGTGGTTTTACAGAGTCAGCATATTGCCCCCAACAATCTTGAGTCCTCGTTTTACCCACCTCGGAAGGATGGAAGGCTGATTCAACCTTAAGCCAGTCAGTCAGGATCAAACTACTGGCAGTGGGCAGAGTCAGCCGGCAATACTGCATTCTAACCGCTGGGAGGGAGAGAGGGAGGGAGGGAGGGAGGGAGGGAGGGAGGGAAGGAAGGAAGGAAGGAAGGAAGGAAGGAAGGAAGGAAGGAGGGAGGGAGGGAGGAATAGTACTTAAAGAGTTATATACTGCTTCATAGTGCTTTTACAGCCCTCTCTAAGCGGTTTTACAGAGTCAGCCTCTTGCCCCCAACAATCTGGGTTCTCGTTTTACTGACCTCGGAAGGAGGGAGGCTGAGTCAACCTTGAGCTGGTCAGGATCCAACTGCCGAATTGCTGGCAACCGGCAGTCAGCAGAAGTAGCCTGCAGTACCACATTCTAACCACTGCGCCACCATGGCAGATTCCCATCCATCTTAGCATCAGCAGAACCGGCCCCAGGACGAACAACTCAGTGGCTTGCGCAAGGATAAGGGTGCACAACAGACTGACCCCACAACTAGGAAAGGAAGGAGAAATCCCCTAAGCCAGGCTCGGCTTACTAGTCACCCCAGCAAAAAGACCGCCTTGAGGAGAGGAGGACGAGAACATACCAGAGGTGGGTTTCAGCAGGTTCTGACCAGTTCTGGAGAACTGGTAGCAGAAATTTTGAGTAGTTTGGGGAACCGGTAAATACCACCTCTGACTGGCCCCGCCCCCATCTATTCACTGCCTCCCGAGTCCCAGCTGATCGGGAGGGAATGGGGATTTTGCAGTAATCTTCCCCTGGAGTGGGGTGGAAATGGAGATTTTGCAGTATCCTTCCCCTGCCACGCCCACCAAGCCACACCCACCGAACCGGTAGCAAAAATGTTTGAATCCCACCTCTGTAGACACCCCTCACTGACCCTGTGCAATGCCACTTTCAGAGCAAATAAACATTGCTTGCAGAAGCGCGAGCGCTTACCCTGTAGAGGAGACCTCTCCTCCTGCCCAGCCAAGAGAAGGGAATCTTGAGGGCCCTCCTGAGGCTGCCCATAAGGACCCCTTGCTCAGAGGCCCCTGCCCCCTTTCCCCAGATAGCTCCTCCTCCTTCCAGCTGGACTCCACCTTGCCCCAGGGAACGAAGAGAGCTCTGCTTCCCAGGGCCACGATTCCCAGCCACACCTTTACGTGTCTTGGCTAGGCCCCAGAGGGAGTGGCAGCTGAAAAGCCTGATGGTGCCTCAACTCCGGAGAAAATCGCGGGGGTGCCCGGGGTGCAGAAGAGCAGCCGGGCTCTCCAAGAGGCGCACCTCAAATGGCACTGGCACCAAAGGACTCAGCCACCCGCAGCACTGTCTAGCTGCTGGGGGGCGGGGGAGTGGAAGGAAGCTCTGCTCCTGTCTGTCCAACAGCATCTCTGGGCTGCAAGACTGTTGGGCCAAGAGAGCCAATGCCATCGGAAGCCAGCAGTGGCACCTGTGTCCGCTAGTCCTCACAACAGAAAGCAATCCAATTGTTGCGGAACTGGACTTACAACAGTTCCTTTAGTGACCATTCGAAATTAGAATGGCATTGAAAAAAGTGACTTCACACTTAATGACCGTTGCAGCATTCCCACGGTCGTGTGATTTACATTTGGATAGCAGCAATAGCAATAGCAGTTATGACTTATATTCAACTTCACAGGGCTTTTACAGCTCTCTCTAAGTGGTTTACAGAGTCAGCCTCTTGCCCCCAAAGAATCTGGGTCCTCATTTGACCCACCTCGGAAGGATGGAAGGCTGAGTCAACTTTGAGCCAGTCAGTCAGGATCGAACTCCTGTCAGTGGGCAGAGTCAGCCTGCAATACTGCATTGTAACCAGAGGGAGGGAGGGAGGGAGGGAGGAAGGAAGGAAGGAAGGAAGGAAAAATAACAATAGCACTTAAGACTTATATACTGCTTCACAGGACTTTTACAGCACTCTCTAAGAGGTTTACGGAGTCAGCTTCTTACCCCCAAAGAATCTGGGTCCTCATTTGACCCACCTCGGAAGGATGAAAGGCTGAGCCAACTTTGAGCCAGTCAGTCAGGATCGAACTCCTGTCAGTGGGCAGAGTCAGCCTGCAATACTGCATTGTAACCACTGAGAGGGAGGGAGGAAGGAAGGAAGGAAGGAAAGAAGCTAAAATAACAATAGCACTTAATATACTGCTTCACAGGGCTTTTACAGCACTCTCTAAGCAGTTTACGGAGTCAGCCTCTTGCCCCCAAAGAATCTGGGTCCTCATCTGACCCATCTCGGAAGGATGGAAGGCTGAGTCAACCTTGAGCCTGCTGAGATTCGAACTGCCAAATTGCAGGGCAAGCAGAAGTAGTCTAACCACTGCGCCACCGCGGCTCATGCTCGCCAAACACGCTTGTAACTAGTTCATATTTATGATGGTTGCAACTTTCCTGGGATCATATGATGATATTTTGCAATCTTCCGGTCAAGCAGAGTCAACGGGGAAAGCCGGATTCACTTAAAGAACCGCGTTACTAATTTCACAATTAGTAACAATTAAGCGATTCGCTTAACAAAGGTGGGAAGAAAAGTCGTAAAACAGGGCGAAACTCACTTCACGAATTTCTCACTTTTGCAACATAAATCCTGGGCTCAATTGTGGCTGTTAAGTCGAGGACTACCTGTACTGTTAATCTTTAGAGGCGACGCAGCAAAGCAGAAACCCTCTCTGTGAAAGAGAATACGAAAATACTAAACTTTTCGTTTAGTATTTATGCATGATGCAACGCAAAAGCACTCAAAACACTTCTTGCAGGACCAGTCCTGGGACCTTATCATGCAGCAAGGAATTTCAATGTGAAGAAAAGCCAAACCAGCCTAACAGGCGATGCTTTCACGAGCTTTTTAATTTATTTTGTCTGCTCTGTATAAAAACCACGTTATACGTTGCCTTTGTTTCCAATGCACACAGTAGCATTTATGGACCACTTCCTTTTTTTTCTGAGTGGGAGAAGGGAAATCTTGGAGGGGAATCAACCAAGAAGGGAAGAGAGAGAGAGAGACCTTCCTATGATGACAATGATAAAAATAATAGTAATAATAATAATACCTCCGTGATAACCTTCCTATGATAAAAATAATAGTATTAAAAATACCTCCCTGTGATGATAACCTTCCTATGATGATAAAAATAATAGTAATCATAATAATAATAATACCTCCCTGTGATGATAACCTTCCTATGATAAAAATAATAGTAATAATAATACCTCCCTGTGAGGATAACCTTCCTATGATAAAAATAATAGTAATAATAATAATACCTCCGTGATGATAACCTTCCTATGATGATAAAAATAATAGTAATAATACATCCCTGTGATGACAACCTTCCAATGATAAAATAGTAATAATAATAATACCTCCGTGATGATAACCTTCCTATGATGATAAAAATAATAGTAATAATACATCCCTGTGATGACAACCTTCCAATGATAAAATAGTAATAATAATAATACCTCCGTGATGATAACCTTCCTATGATGATAAAAATAATAGTAATAATAATAATACCTCCCTGTGATGACAACCTTCCAATGATAAATAGTAATAATAATACCTCCCTGTGATAACCTTCCTATAATGATAAAAATAATAATAATAATAATAATAATAATAATACATCCCTGTGATGACAACCAATGATAAAAATAATAGTAATAATAATAATACCTCCCTGTGATGACAACCTTCCAATGATAAAAATAATAGTAATAATAATAATACCTCCCTGTGATGACAACCTTCCAATGATAAATAGTAATAATAATACCTCCCTGTGATAACCTTCCTATAATGATAAAAATAATAATAATAATAATAATACATCCCTGTGATGACAACCAATGATAAAAATAATAGTAATAATAATACCTCCCTGTGATAATAACCTTCCTATAATGATAAAAATAATAGTAATAATAATAATAATAATACATCCCTGTGATGACAACCTTCCAATGATAAAAATAATAGTAATAATAATAATACCTCCCTGTGATGATAATAACCTTCCTATAATTAAAATAATAGTAATAATACTTCCCTGTGATGATAACCTTCCAATGATAAAAAATAATAGTAGTAATAATAGTAATAATAATACCTCCCTGTGATGATGATAACCTTCCTATGATGATAATGATAAAAAAAATAGTAATAGTAATAGTAGTAGTAGTAATAATAATACTTCCCTGTGGTGATGATAATAACTACCTCCCTATGATGATGACAGTAATAATAACCTCCATGATGACAACAACAACAACAACAACAACAAACCTCCCTGTGATATTTGGCTGGCTTGTCCTTAAAACAAGGTAGGGCTGGATCCCCATTTAAAAGCAGGGGGACAAAAGAGCCGGTTCCTCCTCCTCCCCTTTGGAGAAAGGCCTACCTTGTCAGGCCGGTTTCCACAGAGCCTGAGGGGACCCTCCACCCCCTTCCCTCCGCCCCCCCTCCCCGCCCCCCCACGAAGCCGATGGATGAGGAGCCCCCACCGCTCCCCCCTCCTTCCTTGACAGGCTGACCCCCCCGAGTGTGTGGGGGAGGGGTCGTCGAGGGGTGTGGGGGAGGGGTCGTCGAGGGGTGTGGGGGAGGGGTCGTCGAGGGGTGTGGGGGAGGGGTCGTCGAGGGGTGTGTGAGGGAGGGGTCGTCGAGGGGTGTGAGGGAGGGGTCGTCGAGGGGTGTGTGAGGGAGGGGTCGTCGAGGGGTGTGGGGGAGGGGTCGTTGAGGGGTGTGTGGGGGAGGGGTCGTCGAGGGGTGTGAGGGAGGGGTCGTCGAGGGGTGTGGGGGAGGGGTCGTCGAGGGGTGTGTGGGAGGGGTCGTCGAGGGGTGTGAGGGAGGGGTCGTCGAGGGGTGTGTGAGGGAGGGGTCGTCGAGGGGTGTGGGGGAGGGGTCGTCGAGGGGTGTGTGGGAGGGGTCGTCGAGGGGTGTGAGGGAGGGGTCGTCGAGGGGTGTGGGGGAGGGGTCGTCGAGGGGTGTGTGGGAGGGGTCGTCGAGGGGTGTGAGGGAGGGGTCGTCGAGGGGTGTGTGAGGGAGGGGTCGTCGAGGGGTGTGGGGGAGGGGTCGTCGAGGGGTGTGTGGGAGGGGTCGTCGAGGGGTGTGTGGGAGGGGTCGTCGAGGGGTGTGAGGGAGGGGTCGTCGAGGGGTGTGTGAGGGAGGGGTCGTCGAGGGGTGTGAGGGAGGGGTCGTCGAGGGGTGTGGGGGAGGGGTCGTCGAGGGGTGTGAGGGAGGGGTCGTCGAGGGGTGTGGGGGAGGGGTCGTTGAGGGGTGTGTGGGGGAGGGGTCGTCGAGGGGTGTGAGGGAGGGGTCGTCGAGGGGTGTGAGGGAGGGGTCGTCGAGGGGTGTGTGAGGGAGGGGTCGTTGAGGGGTGTGGGGGAGGGGTCGTTGAGGGCTGTGTGGGGGAGGGGTCGTCGAGGGGTGTGAGGGAGGGGTCGTCGAGGGGTGTGTGAGGGAGGAGTCGTTGAGGGGTGTGGGGGAGGGGTCGTTGAGGGGTGTGAGGGAGGTGTCGTCGAGGGGTGTGTGAGGGAGGGGTCGTCGAGGGGTGTGGGGGAGGGGTCGTTGAGGGGTGTGGGGGAGGGGTCGTTGAGGGGTGTGGGGGAGGGGTCGTCGAGGGGTGTATGGGGGAGGGGTCGTCGAGGGGCGTGGGGGGGGAGGGGTCTCCGCTGACCTTCTTGACGGAGAGCGAGATGTTCTCTAGGATGCGGTCCTTCAGCTGCGCGGGGGACTCCATGGCGGCGGCCCGCGTCTCCGGCCCGTCCTCTCCGGGGCTCCGGAGCCGCCTCCGCCGCCTCCTCCTCCGCCGGGGGCCCTCCGTGGTGGCGCTGCGGCGAGGGTCGCCTCAGGAGGGCGAGCGAGCGAGCGAGCGAGCGAGCCGGCCCCTCAACACCACCGCCGCCTCCGCCCCCTCGTGACCGCGCGAGGCAGGCCGGGAGATGTAGTCGCCGCCGCCCGCCGCGCGAGGAGACAGCGGCGGCGGGCGCGTCGACGCACCGCAACTCCCGGCAGCCCCTGCGGGCAGCGAGAGGCATCCCGGGAGTTGTAGTCCGGGACCCGCCAATTTTTCTCCACCTTTATTTTATTTGTTGTGCAGTGACAATAAAGGTTGCTTTGTTATTATCAAGCATGTATGAGAAAATAAGTATAAACGTAACATATAAACATATAAGTATAAACGACTATAAGTATAAACATAGAATATAGTAGAGTAGAGTAGAGTAGAGTAGAGTAGAGTAGAGTAGAGTAGAAGAGAAGAGAAGAGAAGAGAAGAGAAGAGAAAATACGGAATGGAATGGACTATAGAATAGAATAGAATATGGAATGGAATGGAATGGAATAGACTATAGGATAGAATAGAATAGGAATGGGAATGGGAATGGGAATGGGAATAGAATAGAATAGAATAGAATAGAATAGAATAGAATAGAATAGAATAGAATATATGGAATGGAATGAAGAAAAATAGAATAGAATAGAAAAAATGGAATGGAATGGAACGAATAGAATAGAATAGAATAGATGGAATGGAATGGAATGAAGAAGAATAGAATAGAATAGAATAGAATAGAATAGAATAGAATAGAATAGAATAGAATAGAATAGAATAGAAAATACGGAATGGAATGGACTATAAAATAGAATAGAATAGAATAGGAATATGTATGGAATAGAATAGAATATGAAATGGAATGGAATGGAATAGAATAGACTATAGGATAGAATAGGAATAGGAATGGGAATGGGAATAGGAATAGAATAGAATAGAATAGAATAGAATAGAATAGAATATGGAATGGAATGGAATAGACTATAGGATAGGATAGGATAGGATAGGATAGGATAGGATAGGATAGGAATAGGAATAGGAATAGGAATAGGAATAGGAATAGAATAGAATAAAATTATTGGTCAAGTGTGATTGGACACACAAGGAATTTGTCTTGGTGCATATGCTCTCAATGTACATATGGAAAATAAAATACATTTGTTAAGAATCATAAGGTACAACACTTAATGATGGTTATAGGGTAAAAATAAGCAATCGAATCATATTAGGAAACAGTCAATATAAATCATAAGGATAAAGCAACAAGTTACAGTCATACAGTCGTTAAGTGGGAAGAGATGGGTGGTGGGAACGATGAGAAGATTAATAGTAGTGCAGACTTAGTGAATAGTTTGACAGGGTTGTGTGAATTATTTGTTTAGCAGAGGGATGGCGTTCGGGAAAAACCTGTCGGGTCTAGTTGTTCTGGTGTGCAGTGCTCTATAGCCTCGTTTTGAGGGTAGGAGTTGAAACAGTTTATGTCCAGGATGTGAGGGGTCTGTAAATATTTTCACAGCCCCCTTTTTGACTCGTGCAGTACAGGTGAAACTCAAAAAATCAGAATATCGTGCAAAAGTTCATTTATTTCAGTAATGCAACTTAAAAGGTGAAACTAATATATGACATAGACTCATTACATGCAAAGCGAGATAGTTCAAGCCTTGATTTGTCGATGATGATGGCTTACAGCTCATGAAAACCCCAAATTCACAATCTCAGAAAATTAGAATTATAATCAGAAATCAGAAAGAACATTCTTTGCTGTGTTTTGATGACGTTTTTGATGTCGTGTGTCCATTTTAGGTCATGAGATATGGTAGAACCTGGACATTTGAAGGTCTCTACTGTTGATACCGTGTAAGAGGTGGAAGTATGGGATGAAATGAGTACAAATAAATGGGAACAGTAGGACAGGGACGATACACATGGTGATGCACTTATGCCCGACCCCTTAAGTTTAAGGGTTAGGGTTAAACCTAACCTTAAGCTCCCGCAGGCGCTCCAAGAAAAACAGCCTTGCAAGGGAGGCCCACCCACCCTCTCCACCCGGGTGCCCTGCACCACCAAGACCCTCCTCAGCCAGGACGCCTCCCCTGTGGCAAAGGCTGGCCGAGGCCGCCTCCTCCTTCTCTTCCACCCCACATCTTTGACACCTGCCAAGGCTTCACCTGTTGAACCGGTTGGCCCTGATAAATCAAGGAGCCATCAAGAAGAGGCAAACCCACACACCCACCTGCCGTGGCAAGATCAGCCAGGCGCCCCAGGAGCTGCCAGTTACGGGCCTGGCACTACTTGCCAGCTTGAGGAAGGGAGAAGGTGCTGCGGGCGCTTCCAAAACCTGTTGCGCTACCAGCGGGTGGAAGGGATGTTGGGATGGAAGTCTTAGCTTGGATGTGGCATGGGTGCCCGGCTGGTGAAAGAAGTCGGGCGAGGCTGGGCAAAGCTACAGCGATGTCCCTAATATTTACCTCCAGAAAAGGGGCACTGCCAGCACACACAAACACCGCCTTCCCGTTCTCCCTCCGCTGCCCGCCAAAATGCCCCTCCCTCTTTGGCCCTGCAACCCTCCGATTTGGCTGCACCAGTAAAATAAAAAATAAAAATCTATCGGACAACTGCTATGAGAAAACACATCTTTATTGTTTAAAATCCAAAAGGTTTACATGTTTCTTCCAGTTGAGAAGCAACAGCCCCGTCCTGCCAAATACGTCCTTATTCTTTTAATTATTTTTTTGGTAAAAAGGAAGATGCGAGCTACAAAGATGTCACCCGGTCACCGGCAAAAGAGCCCGACTGCATCGCGATGCCGCCCGGCAGCAGCCAAGCAGGCAAGGACGAAGAAGGGCAGCCCTGCCGCCGTGACAGGCAGAGATTCCTGAGAGGCCACGGCCCGCCATTGCGTGTGACAAATGCCAAGGCAAACCCGACTCAAGGGTGTGGCCACCGGTGATCCCCACGGCCTTCACTCGGCGTACGAGGAGGGAGCAAGGTCCAGACTGAATTATACGCAAACCCTCTACGACAGGCAAGCGCTTTTGTGGACTCCCACACCACCGCCCTCCAACCGGGCACTCTCTCTGCCAGGAAGTGCAGCCCTCGAAACACACACAAAGGTGCGTTTCGAAAGCATTGCCTCCCTCCTGCCCCATTGCTGCTCCTGCAATCAGAGGTTTAGTCCCTCGGCAGCACCCACTTCCAGAGTGAGACGGGCACCTTCAGGGGCACCTGACAAGGGAACTCCTGCCGTGCAGAGCCCGTACTACTACTTTCCCATAAAAAAGGGGTGTGTGGGGTCTTCCCGCTGCCATCGGACATCAGCAAATCCTAGCCAAGAGCCATAGCGTTTGTCGAATCAAAAGCAAACATATGTGCGCCACCCGTACCCCACCCCCCTTCATTTCAAAACTCTCCCGTCCGCTCTGAATTATGGGGACGGGACAGATTTAATCTCTCAAGCTGCAGAGAAAAAAATCAAGCCTTCAGAAACACAGAGGAAGCCCCCTCCCCACCCCCTTTTCTTAACTTCCAAGATCCAGTCCTGGGCTGTGGAATCGGGGCCAAATGAGTGGCAGTTCCTGCCGTCTCGCAGTTAAATGTGATCGCCAGCTATCAATTCCCTGCCTTTCCTTTCAAATCATCCAATGCTTAAAAGACCATCCCGTTTAAGGGAAGCTCCCGGCAAGCAACCCCCTGCCCTAACCTCCCCCAAGGGAAAAATTAGAAAGCGCCACAGCTCCTCCATCCTTTGGCCTTCTCTCTGACCTAGCTCTGCTATCTCCTCGCCAAGCCCAGCACCATCATGCCCATCCACCACGGCATCCAAAGCTGCAGTTCAGCGTGCACCAAGAAGGGGCAAAAGCCCCCCCCTCCTCCCAAGGCCCCTTGGGACCAGCCTCAAGAGCTGACCTGGCCGCTGCTTTACCCCCACAGTACCCCAAAAGCGCTACCCCCCTCGGAGCACTCTGCCCGGGGACCTATTTTCGCTCACAGCTGCAGGCTAAGCAGAAGGGAGTCCCGGTGACACGGCTGGCACACGGTGTCAACCGGGGGCGAGGGTAAGAAATGGGGTGCCGCACCCCATCCCTGCTCCTGAAGACTCTGCCTTCCTGGCACTTCATCAAGGTTAAGCGCCCTCTCGGACCTGGGTCTATACTTTCTAAGCCCCAAATTTGCATATCGTTCTAAAACCATGTATTTAAATAAAGTTTATTCCCGTAAACGTCACCAGAATGGATAGGAATAACAAATCGCGGATTTCGTACAATACCAAATGTTTGCTTTTTAAATGACCAAAATTCAACCAGGGAACTAGGAGATGAGCTGGTTGAAAATAAGGGATATTTTTCTTCCCCTTTTTCTTAAAAAAAAAAAAACGTAGTCACTGGGAAGGGGGGGGGGGGCTCTTTCAGAAAGGCAGTCTTGGCTACGTGGGCACCACGATATTCCTGGCTAGCAAGATGAGCAGGGCCAGATCGGCGTTGCCTCCCGCGTGCTCCAGAGCTTCTCCGGCTTCTTGGCGGGTAAAGCCGGCCCCCACAATCTGATCGAGGTTTGCAGCGAGGGCAGGAGGAGAGTGAGGCTCTGAAGCGCCGGGAAAGGATGGCGGCTCTGGCTGTTCAACAGGATGCTCGCTGGAGTCTCCCCCTTCTTCTGGGGAAGGATTGCTACAACTGCCCCGGGCCACCGAGGACTCCGGAGGGCCAAGCGTGGCAAGAGAGCTCTGCCCCACAGCAGCGCAGCCAGGATGCTGTTGGCCAGAGGATAAGAGCTCGGTCGGTTTTCTCAGGCACTCCTTGGCCTGCGGCGGAGGCCACACCACCAAAGGGCTTGCCGGGACAGAGTCACCGCAGCCAGAGGCCCCTTGGGCAGCCTCCTGCTGCCCCCCAGCTAAGTAGGGCTCCTCCAGCATCTCTGTCCCGGCCTCCAAGCAGGCGGGTGGGTGGGAGAGGGCTGGATCCTGCCTTGCTTGCTCTCGGGAACACTCCTCAGCCGCAGCTGACTCTTCGGGAGGAACCTCCGGTGAGCTCTCTTCCTGCAGAGACCCCCCTCTCCGGAAGTCATGCTTCGAACTCACAACCAGGAGCCGGTGGAGCTCCTTCAGGGCTGAGGCGAGGGAGATGCCCGTCTCGTCGTCTTGATCCTTGGGCCGGTTAACAGGGACATTTCCGGGCTGAGTCGAGCTGCTCGCTGGGGGGAGACCGAAGGGCAGAGGAAGGCCGTGGCATTTGGGCAACCCCGTCTCCATTCCGGGGGCCGTGGCGCTCATGTCAGCTGACTCAAGGAAGTGTGGGTCTGGGGCCTCTGGGGCAGGGGGGCCTTCGAGTGAGCGGTCATCTCCTGGTGGCTGGGCTGGGGTCCCCTCTGGCCTCCCTTCGGCCCCTTGGGACATCTCTCCTTCCGCAGTATCAGCCAGTGGCGAGGAAACGTCCCCCACAAGCCAAGGCTCCCTCCATTCACCCGGAGGAAGCTTGTTGGGCCCTAGCAGCAGAGGGGCGTCGGGCTCGCTCATCTCTTGGGACGGGCTGCTCTCTCCCCCCATCTCCTGAGGCTCGGGGCCAGCAGCAGCCTTCTCCGAAAGGCAGCTGGAAGCAGCACATATGTTTTGGGGGGTTGCCGAGCCCCCCAGGTGGGAGTGAGCCCCGGCGCCCGCCAGATTCAGTGGGGAGGCCGGGGGCTTCTTGTTCCCCAACCCTCCCCAGGGCTCCAGCATAGAATCCAGGGATTTCCCAGCTCGGGGACTTTCAGGCTCTTTCTGGCCGCTGCGGGGGGAGCCAACGGCCGGAGCAGAGGCCGAGCGATCGAGCGATCGGCTTGCAGGACTGTCGGTAATCTTCGGACCAAGTTCTGGAAAACAAACTGGAGGTTTAAAGCTGTCCGAAGTTGGTTGCGATGGAGCTTCAAGTGAGGTAGTTTCTGTATCGCTATTCTCTGCGCACACAAGAGGAGAGAAGAGGGAGAGATAAAGCAGATTAAGAACCCCAGAAGATCCCAGAGGAAACGGGGAGGCCCTATGAGCGGCCGACAGAGCTGGAGCAGGGAAAGCTGCCTCCCCTGCCCCCCCTGCAAGCCTGCTCCCTTCACAAGGGGGGTGCAAGCGGGAACGGCTCTTCCACCCCCAATCTATCCCCAAATAGGCTCCTTTCCCCACTCCCCCCCCCCATCCTTCTGTTATAACAGGAGGGGAGGGGCAGGCCAGAGGGCCAAACCAGCTGCAAGCAAGCAACGAGCACTGCAGCCCTCCAGAGTGACCCACCCACCCCCACCTCAATTTCACTGCAGTTAAGACCTTAACCGGCCGCGAAGGCCACTTCCCAACTTCTGAGGAGCAGCAGAAACCATGACAGGTTCGGCGGAGAATCTCCTCCCGCAGCCCTCCCTCCTCCAAGACGCCCAGAAGAAAATTGCTTTCCAGGTGAAGGTGGGCCCATCGGGGTTAGCTCAAGCCAAGGCCCGCTAGTGCCCCTCCAGCACGCCCCACATGCATTAGCCGAAGTAACGCCCAGCAAAGAAGCCAGGCACCGCTTTCCGAGGGGCAGGAGATGGGGAGAAGAAAGCCAGAAACGCCATTTAGAATCATCGGGAGGTTCAGCCGAGCGATCCGGCTGCCTCGAGCCAAGATCCTCCAGGCGACCAAGCGGTAGGATCTGCACCGGCCTTGGCCTTCCTCAGCTGCCATCATGCCAGATAAAGCTTTGCCCAGGAGCGTCCCAACGAAACCACTGCTGCTCAAGTCCTCCGCTGGGGTCCCCCGTCTCGGATCCAAGTCGGCGGTCCCCTCCATCCATCCATCCATCCACCCACCCACCCACCACCCACCTGCAGGAGCCGCGAGAGGGAGGAAGCGCTGGCAGTACCTGGTGTGTGGGGGCCCCCTCCACCGGCAGCAAAACCACATTACATGCATCTAGGCTTCTGGCATTCTGTTTGGATTAGGAGACAAACACACCAAACGTGGGTTAGCACACGCCACATGCATCCTGGCTCCGGGGTGGCCCGGCGGCCCTTCCTGACCCCCCCACTTCCTGGCCTGTCTTCCGAAGTCCTGTCTGAGCGGCTGCTGGCTGTGCCGGATGAAGGGCTTCCTTCCTTCTTTCCTTCCTGGCTCTAGGCTCAACTATCGCGCTGACTCTCTCGGTGCTGCTGCTGCTGCTTCTGCCTGTCTGATGGCCGCCGCTCTTCCTCTCCTCTTCCTGCCGTTAGGAAGGGCAGCCTGACGGGGACACAAGAGGCCCCTGGGCTGAAGGGTTCCGATGCGCAGCCGGATGGGGAAACTCTCCGGATTGTTCAGCACGTCTTGTCCCAGATCATCCACCTTCCTCCGCTGCTTGGGCAATGCCAGCTAGGCCTGCTTGGCCTCGGGCCTTGCTGCGAGCCCGCAAAAGGCTCGGGCACGAAACACTCTTCTCGCCTGATCTTGGGTGACTGTCCTGTCCTCTCCCTGGACTTTCTCAAGCGCTCTTTCCTCTTCCTGTCCTCTGGAGCTGGCTGTCAGGACGGGTGGCAGAGTCAGCAAGGCGTGTGCCCGCCGATTCCTCCGTCCGATGGGCTCTGCACCTCCGTCACATGCCCTCCAAATCCAATGCAGAATAGAACTTCGGCCCCCCCAAGGAGCCCAACTGCTCTCTCTCGCTCTCTCTTTCTCTTTCTCTCTCTCGCTGCAGTCGCACAAATAAAGGAACTTTTGCACCCAATTGCAAATGACAGAACTACGTTCAGAGAGGCTGAACTGCACAGGGCAGTGAAGGGAAGGGCACCAAGGATCCACGGTTCCCATCACACAGAGCCTTCCGTGAGGGACAAAGAGCACACTCCCCCCCCCAACCTATCACGAAGTGGCCAAACCGGGCAGCAGAGAGCAAAGGGATGGCAGGAGGTGATGCCACAGGGCAAAGGGGCCTTCCGGTGCAGGAGAGCCCCTCTGGCCAGGCCGGGGGAAGACGGGGGATGGACTAGCGCCGGGGACTGCTCGGGCTAAGTAAAACTCAAGACTAAGCTGGATCTCTTTAAGGGAGAGCTTTAATGCCAGGATATAAAGATACAAGGCCTCTGTTTGATTGACCACAAAGCATATTTTTTGCGGGGGGGGAGGGAAGCAGGGGCTATAAGAGGGTACAAAGGGGATGAGCTGAGGGGTGGCGCTTTCTTCGCTTGGCTTTCTGCCGCTGATGTCTGAAGCGGCCACCTTGCACCAATCCACCTGTAACTTAACGGGGCCAAAAGAGAGGAGGGTGAAGGATGAAGCCTCCCCCTCCCCAAAACAGACCAAGTTACTTCCGCCACCTGCTTCTAGTTCTGCCACGTCTCCCCTGCTTCTGGGAGCTGGGGTGGGGGGGATGGGGAGGGCCCAGTCCAGGGACAAGCCCCTCTCGAGTCCACACAGGTCCTATAGGACGCCCAGAGAAAAGGGTGGGGTTCACCCTTAAGAGAGCCAGCCGGTCCCAGGGACTCGGAAAGCAGGGCGCATGAACAGAACAAGCGGCCCTAGAGAAAGCAAAGCCTATGAATTCGACAGGAAAAGAACCCTGTGCCAAGACAGTGTTTTCTTCCCAGGCGCCGATGGGGAATGACCACTGGAGGTGAAACGTCGGTTAAAAGAGAATTAAATTACTCACCTAAGGTTTCCTACTTTGGATAACTGGGGCGGGGAGAGGGGAGCGGGGGGGGGGGGGCAATGTTAAAACCTCTGCTTAAAAGCTGTTTAAGTCACAGCTCCCGCAACGCGCCTGAGGAAAACCTGATCGGCGATCGAAATTCGTGGCAGTCCCACCAAAAAAAGGGTGCGTGGTTTCCTCTGTCACAGCACCGTCGATCTGCGCCCTCCCTGACCCTCAAGAGGCAACTTTTCCTGGGCGCTCATTCCAGATTAAGAACCCCAAATTTCAGCACCGCAAAATGGCGCTGGCCTTATTCCTTCAAACATGAAGAGCAAAACTCCCCCCTTTCTGGAACGTTCCGTTCTCCGGCAAGCGCCCCCCCTCCCCCTCCCCCTCCCCCTCCCCCTCCCCCTCCCCCGCATGAGCCGCTTCCTCCTAGCCCACCTACCTGCTTCCTCAGCAGACTTCTGAAGGGCTTCGGCCAGCTCTTGATCTGCCAGTTCATCCGGCCGCATGTCCTCCCGGCCCGGCCCGTAAGCCAACTTGGCACACTCGGGAAGCTCCCCCTCAGGCAGGAAGGTTGTCTGAGAGCCGGTGGTGCCAATCACCAGCACGTTGTTCTTCAGGTCGATGGAGCACTGGGGAGGGAAGGAAGAAAGGCGAGGAGCCCCTGAGGCTGACCCTGGCCGGGGCCCCCCCACAAAACCTGTTCTGACCTAGGCTTCCCCAGCAGCACGAAGCCGAGTCCTCGTCCCGATAAATCCCTTTTATTGAATTGACAGTGAATTCCTCTCCAGCAAAAAGTCTCTCCTCTCCCACCGTCTTTCAAGATAGTTCACAACTGCCGACCTTTATCAGTCTTGGAGAGTGGCCAGGCCGATATCTTTCATTGGCAAGAATGCAGGAATGAACTAATTGTCTCCTGCAAACTCCACTCCCCTGTTGCTCCTCTTTTATTCCCTCTGGGAGGGGCCCTTCATCGTCCACCTGTGGCTTTACTCCCGAGTTGACCCTTGTTCTTTAGCTGTTCCCTACGTCTGGCAACTCTGCGCATGTGCACACTGGGAACAGGCTCCGGCTGTTCCTCTGCCTCACTGATGTCTGACTCTGAAGGCAGCTGACAACTGATGTCAGATGGCCCTGGCCCCCTCTCTGCCTCTGATGCAGAGCCCTCATCAGAGCCTTCCCCAGACTCCAGGACTGGCCCATGTTCCTCCCCAACCTCCTCACTGTCTGAATCTGCTGCCAGCTCGGTTGGCCTACCACAACAAAGCCAAGAAGGGAAGGAGACCCTCAGAAACTGCTGCCTGCAAGGGAGCGCCACTCCTGCCAGCCCTCAGATGCCCGCCGCTCACCTGGTGCCTCTTCAGCATGTCCAGGCCCAGCAGCATGTCCATGGGCTGCTCCTCCAGGATGGAGAAGGAGCACGGGAGGAAATCCCCCTCGATCTGCACCTGAGCTGCAGCAGAAAACATGGCGGGTAGGCGTTCCTTCCACCCAGAAGCCGGCCTCCGCCGAGGGAGGGCATTGCCGGCTGCCTCCTCCCCAAACACCTACCCAGGTGCACCCTGCCAATGATCCGCTGGGTGCCCACGCCCCGGGCGATGCCTGCCCAGCGCCGGTCCACCAATCGCATGATGTTGCACCGCTCCGCGCACGCCTGGCTCATGATGGTCATCTGGGCACCTGCCAAGAGGGCACACCGAGTTGCAAAGATCCCCTCCACTGGGAGATGGGACCTCTTCCCGAAGGGAATCTCAGTCCTGCCGTCCTCTCCACACAAGGCTACCCAGCATTGTCCTGCAACTGGCCTCCCCCAGACCCTCCACAAGCATGGGCCAGCCACGCCCAGCAGTAAAGGGAGGGAAGGGGAACCAGACGGACCTGAGTCCACGAAGGCCTTCACGGGATGGCCATTGACTTTGCAATTGATGTACAGCATCACCACCTGGCCAAAGCTCTCAGGAGCCTCTTCCATGGCGATAGTCATGTTCTCTTCGATGTTCTGCTGCCTGAGAGCAGAACAGCAGAGCCGGTCAGAAGCCTCCTTGGGCCGTCTCCCTCCAGACTCAGCCTTCCGCTCACCCCTCCCCGCTACTGGCCCGCTACCTAATGTCCTCCTCGATCTTGGCCTGAGCTTCCAGGTCAAAAGGGTCAGCGGAGAAGAGACGGATCCTCTCCTGCTCGCGGCGCGCTCGGTCCTGTTGCTGTTCCACCAGCACTTGAGTGAATTTCTCTGGGACACAAAACACAGGAGGGGGGGTTTTGAAATTCATAGGGCCGTGATGGCGAACCTATAGCACGCATGCCGGAAGTGGCACGCAGAGCCATCTGTCTGGGAACGCCAGCCGTCGTCTGTTGCTCTTCTGGGTTCGGGCGCGCAGATGCACTCTGGCCAGCTGGTCTTCACGCGTGTGGGAGCGCCGGAAACCAGAGGTCCAGGTGACTGGCGCACATATGCACGCCGGAAACCAAAGGTTGAGCGCTCCTGCTCGTCAGGGAGCTGCTTTTCTGGTTTCCGGCCCTCCCGCGTGCTCCCTTTTCAGCCCCGAAAAGATTCGCCAACACTGTCATAGGGCAAAGTGGTATCACTGGCCCTCCCCCTGCCCCATTCCTCCTCCACCCACCCTGAGAGGTTCTTCCCTCCCAACGGCAGGACTCACCCAGGTCTCCGCTGAGCAGCGCTTCGGCCAGAGGGGGGTTGCGTTCCTTCAGCAAGGAGAGCTCATGGGGGTTGGCCAGCAGCATGGCTCGCAAAAGAGCTGGGTTGTCCAGGCCTTGCGGGATGGAGGGTGGGTCGGGAGGGGCCGGGGCGATGGCTGGGGCTGGAGGGATCGGGGCGACGGCCGGGGTCTGTGGGGTCGGTGCTGGGGGTGGCAGCTGTAGAGACTGGGAGAACTGGGTGGACGTCCCCGGCACGGCGATGCTGCTGAAGTCTATCCTGGGCATCCCTATTTGCGATGGGAGGGGAAAAGAAGACAATACCTGATCTGCCTCCACCTGGGTGCTCTGGCTTTGTGGAAAAGAGGCGGGTTTTGAAAATAGATTCTGAAACGGGAACACTTGTATCCACACTGGGCTTGAAATGGACCGGTTTGGTGAGATGACCCGCCCCCCTTTCTCTGACACTGCGTCAGCTCTTCAGATTTTGGAATACATGACCCACCCCCAGTGGTGAAATCCAATTTTTTTTTTACTACTGGTTCTGTGGGTGTGACTTGGTGGGCGTGGTGAGCGTGGCAGGGGAAGGATACTGCAAAATCAACATTCCCTCCCCACTCCAGGGGAAGGATACTGCAAAATCTCCATTCCCTCCCCACTCCTGGGGGAAGGATACTGCAAAATCTCCATTCCCATCCCACTCTGGGGCCAGCCAGAGGTGGTATTTGCCGGTTCTCCAAACTGCTCAAAAATTCTGCTACCGGTTCTCCAGAACCTGCTGGATTTCACCCCTGCCAACCCCCCCACTGTGCCCTCCAGAGACTGCCCGCTTGATGAGCCGAGCAGCCAAGACAGGATGAAGGCATCCAGGGCCGTTCCAAGGAAGAAAACCGGGGGAGGAAACGGTGCGACAGCCCACAAAATGTCAATTTATGATGACTCTGAATATGCCTTTCGTTCTGCTTCTGCGTTCGTGAACGCTATTCCTGCGTTTCAGCACAGAACTCCAGAGGAAATCACCCCCTCGAGGATAAACAATTTGGGGAGCTGCCTTAAGCTCCGGGGAGGGAGGGAGGGAGGGGAGGGGAATCTGCCCCGCTTTCCAAAATGTGACCCCTTGTGTGACCTGAGGAGCTATCAAAGTCGCGGGCATTTATAACGGGCAATTTAAACAGACCGAAAGCACAGGACCTGAGTCCGAGGCCGGTCAGGCCAAAGAGGGGGAACTCACGAGGAGGAGGAGGAGGGGGTCTCTTACCAGAAAAGGGGGCCGAGGACTGTGCCTGCCCATTCTCCACTTGCTGTAGGATCACCACGTCTCCGTCCTTCAGGCCATACGATGCCAACGACCGGTGATTGTCGGTGAGCGGCTGCTCGGCAAAGATGATCTAAGAGGAAGAGGCAGTCAGACGTTCAAAACGAAGCGGACTCCAAGGAGATGCCCTGCTGGGTCAACCAGGGTCAGGCCAGCCTCAGACCCCGGGGCTATCGAGCCTAAAAAGGCAGGCAGCCCAGCCGGGAGCATTCAAGCCACCCACCTCTGCAAGCGACCGAACAAAAGTAGCCCAACCAAACTGGGCTGAAGCGACAGCCGTTTCCTCTCAGCGAGCCCATCCCGGACGTGACCCCTTCCTGGAGAGATATTTTCCAAAGCATGCCTCAGGCCTGCATCAAGCTGTGGCTTCGAACGACTGAAAAAACCTATTTCGCAGCTCCAAGACCCCAACGATTCATGATCTCGCGGTCCAATCTAACCGTCTCCTGCCCTCCCGTCTTGGTAATCTAACTATTCCCAGAAACGCTTCCTGACAGTGCCAGGAAGCGGATCCCGCTGGGGCCCCGAGAGACACTGCGAGGATCTAGTAGAAAGCACTGCCTGAAAGAGCCACGGGAAATGCCACCGCCTGCTCCGCGGCTGTGCCATCGGGGTGCAAGACGACAGCGGAAGAATGCAACTCAGATCCACCCACAGGTGCCTGCAAGCCGATCGACTGGTACAAAGGATTGCGGGCTGGCCGGTTGAGTCAGGAGCGGATCCACCGCTCCCGAGGGAGGGATCAGAATGTCAGGAGAGGATCTGGGGCCACCTGGCCTGTGCCAAAAGTGGCTGCAGGGGGCACCTGCAAAGCTTTGCCCACGTGGAAGGGATCTACAGAAGGCAGATAGAAAGATTCCGGCCATGGAAAGAACCGGGAACGCGTAGGAAGGGCCTCCTAGTTCAAACCAGCCCGCCTGCCTTCTGCAAGCCAGGAAACTAGGTGGGCAGCGTCCAATCTGGGTATAGACAAAGCAGCCACGAATGAAGGCGAATCCACGTGGTCCCAGGACAATGTCGCCAATCTGGGTTGGTCCACCGGTCCAGAGGTGTTGTCTTTCGAGCTTTCGTGCTGGAATCCATTCTGAGGGATCCAGGAATCCGAAAACCACCACTGGTCCCGGTGACCGACCCAGATCGGACCCCTGCAGACCGAGCAGTCTCTGGGCACCCTCAGAGGAGATGGGGCAGGAGGGCCAAGGCAGATGAACCACAGTCCCAAAATAGATGACCAGGTAGTGAACTGGCAGCCGCCATTCACAGAGTTGGACTCTCAACTCTGGCAGCTGGCCAGCTGGTTCCGCAGCCAGAGAGCTCCTTGCTACAGACACCCCTCCCCCCTACTGCCAGAAGGGCCGGGGCAACCGTCCCCAAAAGCAATGTTACCCCCCACTCCCCAACTGGAGGGCATCCGGAGCCCCTGCCCAGCTGCAAGGGGGAGACCAGCCTCCCCATAAAGCAACCTCCCCAACCATGCCATCTGAGGGCATCGGGACCCCTGCCCAGTTGTAAAGAGGAGACCATCCGCCCCACAAAGCGCCCCCCCCCCCCACACAAACCATCCTAGGGCATTGGGACCCCTGCTCAGCTGTAAAGCGGAGACCACCCGCCCCACATAAGCACCCCCCACAACACACACACCATCGGAGGTCATCTAGGGCATCGGGACCCCTTGCCCAGCTAATTGGGGAGACCAGTCCCCCCCCCAAAAGCATCTCCTCCCACCCTCCGGGGGCATCAGGACCCCTGCCCAGCTTTAAAAAGGAGACCACCCACCCCACATAAGCGCCCCCAAACACACCATCCGAGGGCATTGCGACCCCCTTGCCCAGCTAATGGGGGAGACCAGCCCCCCACCCAAAAAAAACACCTTTCCCCACCCTCCGGGGGCATCAGGACCCCTTGCCCAGCTTTAAAAAGGAGACCACCCACCCCACAAAACGCCCCCGCACACACTATCTAAGGGCATCGCGACCCCTGCCCAGCTGTAAAGGAAAGACCACCCGCCCCACATAAGCACCCCACACACACACACAAACACACCATGGGAGGTCATCTAGGGCATCGGGACCCCTTGCCCAGCTAATGGGGGAGACCAGTCCCCCCCCAAAAGCATCTCCTCCCACCCTCCGGGGGCATCAGGACCCCTGCCCAGCTTTAAAAAGGAGACCACCCACCCCACATAAACGCCCCACACACCATCTTAGGGCATCGCGACCCCTGCCCAGCTGTAAAGAGGAGACCACCCGCCCCACATAAGCGCCCCACACACACACACACCATCCGAGGGCATCGAGACCCCTTGCCCAGCTAATGGGGGACACCAGCCCCCCACCCAAAAAAGCACCTCCCCCCGCCCTCCGGGGACATCGGGACCCCTGCCCAGCTTTAAAAAGGAGACCACCCACCCCACATAAGCGCCCCTCCCCAATACCCGAGGGCATCGAGACCCCGGGGGGGGGAAGACCAACCCCCCCCAAAAAACACCTCCCCCTTCCCAGTATCCGAGGGCGTCGGGACCCCTGCCCACCTGGGGGGCGGAGGGGGCGCGGCGCAGCGCGGAGGGAGGGAGGGAGGGGGGAAGGGCGGAGCCTCCTTGGCTGGGGGTGGGGGAGGGGAAAGGCGCCCCCCCCCACCCACGGCGGGGGCTGCAGAGGCGTCGGGCGGGCGGGCGAGCACCGACCTGGCTCTGAGAGGCGGGGATGCCGGACTCGAGCGCGCAGAGGGCTCGGAAGTTCTGGAGCTCGAAGTCGGCGTCCACCTGCAGCGAGAAGGTCAGCTCGGAGCGGTCCCGCCGCAGGCAGAACACCGTCAGCAGCATCGCCGCCGCCGCCGCCGCCTCACCCGCGCAGCGCTCCGCTCCGCCGGAAAGCCCACCCCCCACCCCGTGTCTGAAGCGCCGGACGGCTGTCGCAAAAGGTCGCGCGCCCAGCGCATGCGCAAGAAGGTGGGGAAAAAAAGAAAGGAGCCTCACCCCTCGGAGCGTGGGGTGGGGGGGGGGGAGAGAAACCACCGCCCTCTAAAGGTCACGTCGTGGAACGACACGCCTCAACACAAACAGAGAAATAAACTTTTTGACAGACAGACAGATAGATAGAGATGGATGGATGGATGGATGGATAGATGATAGATAGAAGATAGAGATGGATGGATAGATGATAGATAGAAGATAGAGATGGATGGATAGATGATAGATAGAAGATAGAGATGGATGGATGGATGGATAGATAGATGATAGATAGAAGATAGAGATGGATGGATAGATGATAGATAGAAGATAGAGATGGATGGATAGATGATAGATAGAAGATAGAGATGGATGGATAGATGATAGATAGAAGATAGAGATGGATGGATGGATGGATAGATGATAGATAGAAAATAGAGATGGATGGATAGATAGATGATATAGACAGACAGATAGATAGATAGGTAGATAGATAGATAGATAGATAGATAGATAGATAGAAGATAGAGATGTATGGATGGATAGAGAAGATAGATAGATAGAAGATAGAGATGGATGGATAGATAGATGATATAGATGACAGATAGATAGATAGGTAGATAGATAGATAGATAGATAGATAGATAGATAGATAGAAGATAGAGATGTATGGATGGATAGAGAAGATAGATAGATAGAAGATAGAGATGGATGGATGGATGGATAGATAGATGATAGATAGAAAATAGAGATGGATGGATAGATAGATGATATAGATGACAGATAGATAGATAGGTAGATAGATAGATAGATAGATAGATAGATAGATAGAAGATAGAGATGTATGGATGGATAGAGAAGATAGATAGATAGAAGATAGAGATGGATGGATGGATAGAGAAGATAGATAGATAGAAGATAGAGATGTATGGATGGATAGAGAAGATAGATAGATAGATAGATAGATACAAGATAGAGATGGGTGGATAGATGATATAGATAGATAGATACAAGATAGAGATGGATGGATAGATAGAAGATATAGATATAGATAAATAGATAGATAGAAGATAGAGATGGATGGATGGATAGATAGAAGATAGATAGATAGATAGATACAAGATAGAGATGGATGGATAGATAGATGATATAGAGAGATAAATAGATACAAGATAGAAATGGATGGATAGATAGATGATATAGAGAGATAGATACAAGATAGAGATGGATGGATGGATAGAAGATATAGATAAATAGATAGAAGATAGAGATGGATGGATGGATAGATAGAAGGTAGATAGATAGATAGACAGATAGATAGATACAAGATAGAGATGGATGGATGGATGGATAGATAGAAGATAGATAGATAGAAGATAGAGATGGATGGATAGATAGATGATATAGATCATTGATAGACCATTGATAGATAAGAGATATAGATATAGATATAATAGATAGATAGATAGATAGATGGAGATATAGATAGATATAATAGATAGATAGATAGATAGATATATCATACACAAATAAAATAAAATATTTATTAAAAAAATAAAATAAAAAATATTTATATATATAAAAATAAACTTTTTTAACGGTATCTTTTAAAGTTTATTATTCAGCAACTTTATCATTTAAAGCCGTGTTATATCAAAATTAAAAGGGAGACCGGAGGTCCAGGGGCTGCTGAACAGGCACAGAAAAAGAAACAGGCTCCAAACGGCCTCCAATTAGCGTTGAAGCCCTCATAGGCCTTTTTAACCAAGTTAAACCTAATTTTAATCGAGTTAACTGTTAACCTAATTGTTAAGGGACAGGAAAAATAGGTCAAAATAGGTTCAGCAGCCACCAAAACGAAATAGCACTTTTAAATGGATTTTAAGGTTATTATTCTGTACCATTATTATTAAAAGGGCAATTGGAGTCCCAGGTATTGTTCAACAGGCACAGAAGAAGGAAACCAGCTTCAAAAGCCTCAAACCAAGTTAAAAAGGCCTATGATGGTTCAATGCTAAGGTAAGGGACAGAAAACAGTGCCCTCCTTTGGTCAAAGCAGGTTTAGCAGCCACAAAAAAGAAAGAAAACCCTTTAGTGGCATGTTAAGATTTTTACTGTGTCTTTACTATTAAATGCCTTTGTTGACGTTCCAGAAAAAACTCCCAAGTAAAAACTCGGAAGCGAGCATTTTTCAAAGTTCTATTGACTAGAATAGGTAAACTGGCACATCTGGGAAAACCCGAATCTGAGGTTTTCCCTCAAGTAAATCAAAACCCCCAAAACCCATCGCCTCACTCCTCTGTCGATCACGTGCTCCAATCACCAGCCGTCCCATCTCGAGACATCACTCCGACCACTCCTCCTCCAGATGCAGCATCGCCCTGACCTTGACCGACAGGAAGAATGCTATTATGTCTACAGAAAAACCCTCAAATAAATTCCCACTCTTACTTTCCCACACATGAGGTGGCGGCAGCATGGAAGCTTTCGGCCTAATATGGCTTCCAAGGCCGACAGCTTTATTATTAAAATTAAAAGGGCAACTGGAATCCCAGGCGCTGCGGAACAGGCACAGGAGGAGGAAACCAGCTTCAAAAGCCTTAAACCGAGTTAAATAAGGTCTTATGATGGCTTCGGTGCCAATGCTAAGGGACAGAAAACAGTGCCCTCCTGTGGTCAAACTACGTTTAGCAGCCACAAAAAGAAATAACAGGCTTACTACAATTTAGTGACCAGTTACAATAGGAGTGTAAAAAAGCGACTTATGACCATTTTTCACACTTATGACCTTTTGCAGTAGTTCCATCATTGCATGATCAATATTCGGATGCTTGGGAACTGGAGCATATTTATGACGGTTACAGCGTCCTGGGCAGGGATGAAATCCAGCAGGTTCTGACAAACCGGTAGTGGAAATTTTCAGTAGTTCGGAGAATGGGCAAATACCACCTCTGGCTGGCCCCAGAGTAAGGTGGGAATGGAGATTTTGCAATATCCTTCCCCCAGGAGTGGGGAGGGAATGGGGATTTTGCAGTATCCCTCCCCTGGAGTAAGGTGGGAATGGGGATTTTGCAATATCCTTCCCCTGCCACGCCCACCAAGCCACGCCCACAGAACCAGTAATAAAAAAAAAAGGATTTCACCACTGGTCCTGGGGACAGGTGATCCCCTTTTGCGACCTGACAACAGTTGATGGGAAAGCTAGATTCACTTAACACCTGGGTTACTAACTTAACCAAGTGCACTGATTCAGTTAACAACTGTGGCCAGAAAGGTCGTAAAACGGGGCAAAATTCACTCAATCTGTCTCATTTAACAACAGAAACGTTGGGATCAATTGTGGTCGTAAGTCGAGGACTACCCGTACATCTTTTTAAAGGCATTGTAAGGTAAGTATTCATCATCTTTATTATTAGTAGTGTAACTTATTAGAATTATCAGGGTAAAAGTAGGCCCAGAAGAGGGAAACCTTAAAAATCCTTAAACCGAGTTGAAAATGCCTATGATGGCTTCAAAGCTAACGCCAAGGGGCGGAAAACAGTGCCCTCTTGTGGACAAAGCAGGACTAGATTCGATATGATAGCAGCGTTCCGATATTTGAGGGGCTGCCCCAAAGAAGGGGCAGAATAGGTCAACCTATTTTCCAAACCACCCAAAAGCAGGAGAAGCAAAGGATGGAAATGAACCAAGGAGAGATTCACCCTAGAACTAAGGAGAAATTTCCTGACAGTGAGAACAA
Organism: Arizona elegans; assembly: GCA_022577455.1. NCBI lineage: Eukaryota > Metazoa > Chordata > Lepidosauria > Squamata > Colubridae > Arizona > Arizona elegans. Next base: position 8,080,446 of record JAKOOJ010000023.1, read on the forward strand.
AACCAGGGGAATAGCTTGGATTCAGAAGTTGTGGGTGCTGCAAAACAGACGCAAAAGGAAACCAGCTGACACTGAAGCTTGTCGATCAGAAAGGTCGACAGCTCGGCAGTTCGAATCCCTAGTACAGGTCTCCTGCGTGAGCCAGGGGTTGGACCGGATGACCTCCAAGGTCCCTTCCGACTCTGGTTACTGTTAAAACCCCTTTAAGTAGAGTTAAAATATTAGAGGAAACGCTGCCTCCCTGTGGTAACATTTGGGATTGCAGCCGTAAAAGCAACTTTTTGTCAAAGCCTCAGATTATATTCGATATTGGAATAAAGAATCCAGGTTTGAACTGGCATAAATGAGGATATCGGATTAGGCCACCTTAAAGGGAGCCAACGTACCCTGTTCAACGGGAACCCAGCAGCGGTCACTTACATGGATGGCCAGCCTGCTTGCGAGCTCCCTTGGATTTCCTGCAGGCTTCCCCCTTGGCTAATGGGATTGCCATCACTGAGCGATGTGGTCATCTGATATGGCGGTTTATGACCGCGTCGCTTAGCAACCGAAATGCCCAATTCTTCGTCTTTACTCGAGGAGGACCATCTGGAGGGGCAGTTTTTCAGGGAGAGTTTCTGCCCTTCAAGCAACTCAGAATGGAGATTTTTCAGAATGGTTCTGCTCAAGGGGTGAAATCCAGCAGGTTCTGGAGAACTGGTAGCGGAATTTTTGAGCAGTTCGGAAAACCAGTAACGGAAATTTTGAGTAGTTCAGACAACCGGCAAAGACCACCTCTGGCTGGCCCCAGGAGTGGGGAGGGAATGGAGATTTTGCAATATCCTTCTCCTGCCATGCCCACCAAGCCACACCCACCAAACCATACCATATTCCCCAAGCCACACCTACAGAACCAGTAGTGAAAAAATTTGGATTTCATCACTGGTTCTGCTTCATTTCCCTATTCTTACAAACCTTCGGGTCATCCGTGTCGTTAAACAATGGTTTTGATCGGATCCCTATAAAAAGACGTTCCTTAAAACGCTGCCCAGCTGCTGTAGATGAGGAAGCAGCCGAGGTGACCGAAAAGGCCGAAACTGTCCCGCTTCTCTGACATTAACCAGAAACAGTCCCGGGAAAGGGGATGGAATGGCGCCATTTTATTTTGCAAAAATGGAACAAAGGTGGAAGAGAAACAACGGCATGGAAGCGGAGGGAGGACAGTCCCTCTGGATTTCGGGGTTGTTTATTTTTTTGGGCTTCCAGGCTTAGTCCACGTAACGGAAGAAGCTCCTCTTCTCCCTACTTCTGGCCTATTCTCGGTCCAGAAAATGTCCCCCCAAATTTGGACTCGGCGATTTGGTGGCGCTCCGAGGGTGCCAGGACCTCCGACGGGAATCCTGGGCCGCTCTGGTTGAGTCTCAGTCGGATTTCTCCTTTTCCTTCATGTGCAGGAATACGATGCTGAACAAGAACAGGCCCACCATCATCGAGAAGGCGCTGGCGTAGTACGGATAAGCGGAAGGGATGAAGCGCTCGTACTGCGTGTGCTGCAGAGGGCGGACGGACACCTGGCCACACGGGGAATATGGAATTAGTACCAAGGCAAGGCTCGGAATGGACTTTTTGTGACTCCACCTGGAAGGCGGTGAATTTCAGGGGTCCAAGTGAGCAAGAGCAGCAGCCTGGCCTCTCTGCATGTAGTCCTTGTTTCCGACAATTATAAACGATGTGCCTAACTTGGCAACTGTCACTCTGCTAGCAAATCTCCAAGCCAGATTCCCCGAAAGGCTCCAGCTGGGCCACAAAGACCAGCACATCTGTAATTCAGCACTCTGTCCCTCTCAGTCCTCCTACAGGCAGCCCCCAAACCCATCTGGAGATGTTCTGATCTACGGGTTCCCTTGTCCCGACAAAAATCCCTTTTTATTAAGTTACTGTGAATTCCTCTCATTCACAGCCAGCAAAGTCTTTCAAGGGAAAATTGACAGACACAGACCTTATCTGGCTTGGAGAGCTGCCAGGCCGATATCTTCAAAACGTGGCAAGGAGTCATGAACCAATTAAGCAAACTAATTCTGCAAACTCCACTCCCCTTTTGCTCCTTTTATTCCCTCTGGGAGGGGCCATTTATCATCCACCTGTGGCCTTACTCCTGAGTCGACCCTTGTTCTTTAGCTGTTCCCTTCGTCTGGCCACTCTGCACATGTGCACACTGGGAACAGGCCCCAGTTGTTCTTCTGCCTCACTGATGTCCGACTCTGAAGGCAGCTGATAACTATCATATGGCCGTGGCCCCCTCTCTGCCTCTGACGCAGAGCCTTCCCCAGACTCCAGGACTGGCTCATGTTCCTTCCCAACCTTCTCACTGTCTGAATCTGCTCCCAGGTCCGCTGGCGGGCCACAACAGGAGAGAAGAGGGAGGCCTCCTCCACCTATCTTAGTTCCTGAGCAGACATAGAGAGTACAGGGATTCTCACTCAGTTACTTCAGCCTACAAACGGTTCAGATGAGTGAGGAAGACATCAAAGCTCCACAGAAAAGTCGGCTGCTACATTTAGGGCAAGTGAACTTATCTGGGTGTTAGTTGTGTGCCCTTGTACGTGCCCCATGCAAACTCTGCCCAGCCAATCATTTGAATGGCAGCCTCATTTCCAAAGCCGCTGAAGTGTCTGCTCGAAGGGGAAGGAAAAGAATTACCTGTGTGGAAGAGTAGAGGTGCGTGTAGCCAAGACGGTTGTAGTCCACCTTGAACTGGAATACCCCGTAGACATCTGGGAGCTTGAACTGGACGCTGTACTTTCCGCCTGGAAGCCAAAGCGCATTTCTGGCATCAGAGCAATTCAGAGGCCGGAAAGCTTCTCGGACCCTTCCCCAGCCTGCTGCAGGTCTACAAGCTTTGACAGGGCATCGTGAGTTTGCTCTCTTGGCCACTGCTTTAAGTTTTGTGAGGCAACCCCTTCGAGATTAGCAAAAATGTATTCAAATTTAAGTCCAATTTGCTGGAAGTGCAAGCAGGCACTGGGCACTTTCTTTCACGTCTGGTGGCTTTGCCCAAGAATCAGGAAGTATTGGGAAAAAATAAGAATTTGGCTAATAGAAATAACATCGGAAAAAATAGAACTCAAACCAGAGATTTTCCTACTAGGGATGATTAAAGAAAACTATAAGAAATAAAGTATTTAATATTACAGTCACTGCAGCCAGATTGGCGCTCTCTCAATATTGGAAAACTGATCAACTGCTAACAGATCAATTGATAATCCAAAAATACTATAATTGCGCGGAAATGGATAAATTAATGTTTGAAATGAAGGATAAGGTAGACTCAAAACATGATATAGCGTGGAATAGATGGTATGATTGGATAACTCGTAGAAATGAGAATAAATATAAAATTCTGTACGATAACAATAATTAACAAATACGCACCGTTAATAAGATAACGGACGTGTGACCAAAGTCACTTTTTTATTTTAATGTAATGCTGTTTAATTTAATTTAATTTATCGCATTTCTATGCCACCCAACTCCCAAGGGAGTTAGTATTAATATATACGTATTTTGTATATACATGGTATAGTATTTTACTTTTATATGTTTAATAAAGTTTGTTTTTAAAAGCAAAAAAAGTTTTGTGAGGCAGACATCCCTGATCAACGACAAAAGCTGCTCATGGTTGGCAGGAGGGCAAGGAGCTTCCAGCCCCTCATCCCTCCAAATGCCAGCCGATCAGGGATCTACACGCATCCAGCTTTTTAAAAATAAGATATTGATCTTGTTTTTAATGGACAGTGTGTGGATGAGTTTCTAACTCGGTACAAAGAACTGGCACCTCTGCATCAGGGGTGAAATCTACTTACCTTCCTTGCCGGTTCGGAAATGCGCACTTGGGGGCTTGGGCCCTCTGTGCATACGCAGAGGGTAAAAAAAGGGTTCTAACCAGGAAGTAATGATGAGCGGTGCTGCCGCTGCTACCGGTTCTCCGAACCCCCTGCCGCCATCGCTACCAGTTCAGCCTGGTAGCAGTTCACCCCTGCTCTGCATGTCAAAGATCAAGCTAGCGTTAAGCGAAAGCCGCCTCACCGTTTTTCTTCAGGAAGGTCCTGACAAAGGGATCGATGCGGACAAACTCCAGCTGAATATCGTCGCCATCAAAGGGAACCCACTTCCCGTCGGAGAGCTTTTCTATGACGACGCTGTATTCCTGCAACACAGGGACCCAGCGCCATGTGAAAAAAAACAACAAACCAGCGCCAGGAACTCCCGAGGTTTTGCGGTAGAGGGAAGAGGCTAAAGCTCTTACCACCAAGTCGGTGACGGTGTAGGCGCTTGGAGGCGACTTCTCGCCCACCCGATGGTGAGCCACCTCTCCCACACGCAGCACCCCTTCCTCCTTGAAGACCCAGCGGGCCAAGGCCATGGCCAGCTCGTAATTCCCCGTTTGGGGGTACCTAAAGGAGACAAGTCAGGTTCTTCAGTCTGCTTAACTCAACGTCGGGAGCTCATTTTCTCCACCAACCAATCACTCATTGTGCTGGCTCTGCTTGCCTGCCTGGCCCATGGGAGCATCCAGCCGGAGAAGGAGGTTGGTGGAAAGACGCTGGGCTGCATCTCAGGCAGCAACTGAAGGGAAGACCCTTCTTGGAGGGCACCTCAGATTTATGTCAAAAGGGTGCTCAAACCATCAAATTTATATAGCTATAGTGCATATATGTGTGTGTGTGTGTGTGTGTGTGTGCGCGCGCGTGGGGGATGTGGTGGCTCAGTGGATAAGACGCTGAGCTTGTCGATCGAAAGGTCAGCAGTTCAGCGGTTCGAATCCCTAGAATAGGGTGAGCCCCCGTGACTTGTCCCAGCTTCCGCCAACCTAGCAGTTCGAAAGCACGTAAAAAAATGCAAGTAGAAAAAAATAGAGACCACCTTTGGTGGGAAGGGAACAGTGTTCCGTGCGCCTTTGGCGTTGAGTCATGCCGGCCACATGACCACGGAGACGTCTTCGGACAGCGCTGGCTCTTCAGCTTAGAAACGGAGATGAGCACCGCCCCCTAGAGTTGGGAACGACTAGCACATATGTGCAGAGGAACTTTTACCTTTACCACTTCACAGTGCTTTCAAGCCCTCTCTAAGCGGTTTAGAGTCAGCCTATTGCCCCCAACAATTTGGGTCCTCATTGTACCGACCTTGGAAGGATGGAAGGCTGAGTCAACCTTCAGCCTGGTGAGATTCGAACTACCAAATTGCAGTCAGCCGGCAGTCAGCAGAAGTAGCCTGCAGTACTGTATTTCTAACCACTGTGCCACGGCGGCTCTTGTAAGTACCAGGAATTGGCTGAAACTGTTCTGTATCCTTCTTATTGCGATTTTTAAATTGCTAAAAAGGTAAAGGTTCCCCTCGCACCTATGTGCTAGTCGTTCCCCGACTCTAGTTCCTGATTCAAACCGCTGAACTGCCAACCTTTTGATCGGCAAGCTCAGCGTGTTAGCCACTGAGCCACCGCGTCCCTCTTTTAAATTGCTACCTGCTGATTTTCTCAGAATACGGGTAGTTCTCAGTTTACAACCACAATTGAGCCCCAAAGTTATATTGCTAAGTGAGAAATTTGTTAAGTGTGTTTTTTCCCCCATTTTACGACTTTCCTTGCCGCTTTTGTTAAGTGAATCAGTGCAGTCCTTCAATGAGTTAACAGGATGGTTAAATGACTTTGCTGGTCAGAAGGTCCCAAAAAGGGGATCGCATGCCCCAGGGCGTTGTAGCCGTCATAAATGCGAATCCGTTGTCAAGCATCCGAATGTAAATCAGGGACCCAGGGGGTCAGGGAGTGAGAAAAGTGGCCATAAAGTCACTTTTTTTCAGTGTCGTTTTAACTTCGAGCTGTCACTAAGTGTTGTAAGTCAAGGACTACCTGAAAAAGGTGACAATGTTTTTGTTTTTGAGAGGGATGCTGAAGAGCCTCGTTTTTAGAGAGTCAACCGTGCGAAACCAACCCTGCCTTCCTGCCCACTTCCCACATCCCAGTTTTGGAGCCAAGCTGACAATAAGAGCCGCCTGCCTTCGAGAGCCTGCTGCCGCCTTCTGCACCGACGATGTGAAAAAGGCGTCGCTGAAGAAATCCAGGGAGCCGCTGAAGACCACGCGGGCATTATTCCGGGCCTGCAAGCCAGCAATTAGGAGGGTGTTCTTTCCGACAGCATGAGGGTACTGAAGAGAGAGATTTTTTTTTTTTACAATATTCTTCTAAATATTTGAACATTTTTTTTTGAATAAAAGGTTTTTATTATTTTTTATAATCAAACAGATAACATTTACACTTGTATATTTAAACATTTATAAACCCCCCTTTCACCCCCCCTTCCCACCCCGCTCCCCCGACTTCCCAGAAGAAAAACAGGGTATAAGTTTTATCAAACATACGCTAAAATATGCTAAATTAATGCAAGACTATAATTCCCTAGACCCCTTAACTCCCCTTCTACAAATTATTCATCAACCTCCCTTTAAACTCAAAATAACATATAATCCTTTAGGCCTAAGAGTTTTAAAAACATTAACAAACACTAATAGATCATTCAAAGCCTAGAGTTCTCATAATACATCTGTAAGAAATTCTTAAGTTCATTTTCTTAATCATTTTACTCTCCCTCCTACTTTTATTCTCAAGATTCAAATATTTTTTCTTAAACCTTAATTAATCATTAATTGAATTCTTAATTCATTTACTTAATCATTGTAATTAATTACAAATATTTGAACATTCTTAATTGCATCCTTGTTTTTTAGTACAGTTAAAAAAAAAAGAAGCCGACTTAAGTCGTGTACAGATACATATGCAAACACATGTATCCAGCATTAAACTACTGGAGGGGCCGGCGGCCGACAGGCCACAACTCTGGGTTTCCTGAAAAGAGAAGGATAACCCAGGGTTGTGGCCTATCGGCCACCGGCCCCTCAAGCAGCTGAATCAGGGGAGGAGGAGGAGGGGTGGGAGTCAGGGTCAGCATCAGGGCAAACTGAGAGCTCCGAGGGGGAAGAGGGAATGGAGCTGGCAGAGAGAGAGAGACAGAGGGGGAGCCTGGACTGTCTCAGATGGAGAGTCAACAGCCCCCAGGTCTGGAGGTGGCTGATGAGGAAGAGAAGGAACAGCTGGGTCCGGTGCCTGACGGCAGATGCGCAGAAGGCAGAGGAGAGGAGAGCAGTGGAAATCTATGGGCCGGTCCTCGGGATGGAAGAGCCACTGCTACTAATGAAGCCCCATCCTAGCTCTGGGGATAAAAGGCAGGGGGCGGAGATGAATAGATGTGGCAGACAACTATTCATCTTCCGGCCGGACAGACTTGTTAGCCTGCGTTGAGAGAGAAACTTTTTGCCAGGGCTGCCGGCACACCTCATAAAGGAATCATTGCTTCAACTACAGAGGGTTTGTCGTGTTTGGGAAGCTGGGTCAGAACACTCAGAATATGGATTCAAACCACGAGGTCGTCTTAAAGCCTTTCCGGAAGGAGAAACGGTTGCCCAACCACCAACCACTGACAACAATGGTGCAGATCAGAAGTGGAAACTGGAAGTGGGTGGGTAGGCATAAGAGAAGCCTCAAAAGCTAGCCATTCCGAAGGAGGCTCAGCAGGCACCGCACAAGTGCGGTTAAAAAAGAAGCGGGAACAGGAGAACCCAACCCCCCCCACAACTCTTTCCAATGGATTGGGAAGCACAAAGTCCCACATACCTGAGTGATAGCTTTGTCAGGAAAGAATGAATACGAAGTTGAGGAGCCGGTGAGAATGTCAAGGACCAAAGGGTTGTCAGGATCAGCCACCATCCTGGGAAGAAAAGGGTTCACGAGTGGAAGTGGGCAAGCGGTAGAGGGTGTGTGTGTGTGTGTGTGTGTGTCTCCTGCTGGGTGGGCACAGGACTTACCCGACTCCCCTGAAAAGAATGGGGTTGTGGGGCTTCTTCCCCACAATCGTGGGAGCCTTCAGGAGATTCTCAGAGTCTGCGACGATCAGGGTGTGCTGCAGAGGAAAAGAAAGAGACGACTGCTGAATTTTCCTTAGCAGGTTTTTGACTCGATAGTCATCCCTGGGAGCAGGTGGATCGTAAGGGCAGCAGCAGCCCATTGGACCCCCTCGTGCTCTTGTCCTGCTTACCTGCCCAGGGTCAGAGATGTCATAATTGTGATGGTCAATCACACCTGTCTTTTCCTCGTCAAATTCTATCCCGCATTCGCTTCCCAATTCTCGAATGGGATCACCTAAGGACGATTAAGAAGCCCGTTTGTTCCTTTGTACTAAAAAGGGAGCGCCTTCTCCTCTTATCTGCCACCTAAGCGGGTTTCTAATATGCTGGGGAGACCCTTACAATAAATCCATCTGTACCGTCAGAAGGCACCAAAGAGTCCTCATCTTTCATTTTTTATTATTCTCACTGTACTTTTCGGAGTATAAAACGCTCCAGATTATAAGACGCACCTATCTTTTTTGGTGAGGAAAACATGAAAAAGAAATCCGCCTCTGCCTCCCAGCAATTTTGCCTCCTTGTAGCAAACAGCAAATAGCCTGCTTTACTTTCATTTTCGTTTTCAGCGTGGCTTGATTAGCACAAGGAAAAAAAAAAAAATCTGCTCTCCGCAATTTCTCTCCTTGCAGCAAGCAGCAGAGGCCCATGCAAAACAGCTGAGAGTTGGGAGGCCGATCCAATCAACTTGTGCTAATTAGGCCGTGCTGAAGCTGAAAGGAGCTGTTTCTTCTTGCTGCTTGCTGCAAGGAGTTAAACTGCTGGGAGGCAGGGGCCAAAGGGTGGGGGCCAGTGGGTGGGCGGGGCTACATCCGGTATATAAGACGCACCTAAATTTTCACCCCATTTTAGGGGGGAAAAAGTTGCGTCTTAAACTCCAAAAAATACGGTATTTTATAAAAAGATACAGACTTCTAGAACTACATGGCCCAGAAGCAAGTGTAACTGCCTGTCCCTGACAATAGCTACAAAACAAAAGGGATGAATAACAATCAGTTACTTTTCCCCAGCAATTTAAAGCTTTTACTTTCCACAAGCTGCTTAAAACCCGGATGTTCTCCCAGGCCTTAAGTAGGATGGACTTTTGTTGTTTGGCTTTGGCCTGCCTTGATTGAAATAATAAAAAAGAATAAAGGGGGGGAAAATTCTCTTTTTAAGTTGAAGACAAATCTGCTCCGCTGAGCCTGTTTCACTGACCGATATCTGAACTGGCAGCCACAAGGACGTTTCCACCCCCATCAATGAAAGCAGCAATGGTCTCCACGTTGATGTTGCCTCCAAAATCTGAAACACAACGACCGGGTTAATTTTCTTGTCACAAGGTCAAAATGTTTACAGTAATACAGCATACCAGCTAGCAAGTATGCAAGCGAACAAGAGTGAAGCCCTGACAAAGGAACAAGCAACTTGTGTGCTTCAGTGGGCGCTCTCAGCTCTGCTGTCATGTATTATTATTATCTTGTTACTGGTATTATTACTATTACTGGTCCTGTTATTGCAGTGGTGAAATCTAAAATTAGTTACTACTGGTTCTGTAGGCGTGGCTTGGTGGGGGGTGTAGTGTGACTGGGTGGGCGTGGCCAATTTTTTTTCTTTACTTTTAAAACCATTTTTTCTACAACCTCTTCAGCAAAGAGGTTGTAAAAAAATGCTTTCAAAAGGCTCTGACAATCCCAGCTGAGTTGCCTGATCGGCAGAGGCTTTTTTTCTTTTAAATGCCTCTGCCGATCAGGCAACTCAGCTTGGATCGTCAGAGGCATTTAAAAGAAAAAAAGGTTTTTTTGGTTTGGACAAAACTCAGCAGCATTTTTTCATGTGTCTGTTGACAAAAATAGGATCGCCAACATCCAATGACGGAACATGGCACAAGAAGACGATTGATTTCTTCCTCCACAATCTCAACTTCCATTTGCAAATCACGATTATTATTATATACTTCATTCATTAAACATGAAACTCAGTCAACTGAACATTTAAGAATGGATCACAAGTAGCATTAACTGGCACTGATGGTTGATACGGGTTGTTGCCAGCGTCCTAGGTATCAACCAAGTACCTTCATCTTCATGTCCTTCTCCTCCTTCCCGTTCCCCTATGATTACTATTACTCTTTTATTCATTAAACATGAAACTCAAGTCAACTGAACATTTAAGAATGGATCACAAACAGTATTAACTGGCACTGATGGTTGATACGGGTTGCTGCCAGCGTCCTAGGTATTGACCAAGTATCCTCCTCATCATCATCATCATCTTCCTCTTCTTTTTCCTCTTTTATTCATTAAGCATGAAACTCAGTCAACTGAACATTTAAGAATGGATCACAAATAGTATTAACTGGCACTGATGGTTGATACGGGTTGCTGCCAGCGTCCTAGGTATCAACCAAGTATCATCATCATCCTCATCTTCCTCTTCGTCCTCTTTTATTCATTAAACATGAAACTCAGTCAACTAAACATTTAAGAATGGATCACAAACAGTATTAATTGGCACTGATGGCTGATATGGGTTGCTGCCAGCGTCCTAGGTATCGACCAAGTATCATCATCATCATCTTCCTCTTCTTCCGCTTTTATTCATTAAACATGAAACTCAGTCAACTAAACGTTTAAGAATGAATCACAAATAGTATTAACTGGCACTGATGGCTGATACGGGTTGCTGCCAGCGTCCTAGGTATCGACCACGTATCATCATCATCCTCTTTTATTCATTAAGCATGAAATTCAGTCAACTGAACATTTAAGAATGGATCACAAACAGTATTAACTGGCACTGATGGTTGATACGGGTTGCTGCCAGCATCCTAGGTATCGACCAAGTATCCTCCTCCTCCTCCTCCTCTTTTATTCATTAAACATGAAACTCAAGTCAACTGAACATTTAAGAATGGATCACAAATAGTATTAACTGGCACTGATGGCTGATACGGGTTGCTGCCAGCGTCCTAGGTATTGACCAAGTATCATCATTATCATCATCACCATCATTTATTTCGCCTCCTGTGCCACTCATCATCGCTTCCCCCCTCACAGGCGCCAAAGGCAAAGGAAGAGCCCCGGAGCCACTTTCGGGGGATGGAGGGGGGGGGGATCCGCCTCACCTTCCACCGAGGGGGAGAAAACCACCAGGTTGTCGTAGAGGAACTCCCCGTACTTGATGAGGGACAGGCCGGGGTCGTCCGCCGTCCGGAAGGTCAGGTCAAAACCTCGCTCTGCAGGGAGAAAAAAAAAGGGTGATGGGAGGCCGCGACCACTCCGGGGAGGGAAGCCGGGAGGGCCCCGGGAGCCCCTCCGCCGACGGACCTGCCAGGCCGCGCAGGAAGAGCGAGTGCGTGTCCTTCAGGTTCATGTTCTCCAGCAGCACCAGCGTTCGCGGGCCTCCCCCGCCGGGCGCCGCAGATGCAGCCGCCGCCACCAGCCCTGTCACCAAGAACAGCACCGCCGCCGCCATCTTCTCTTTTCCCTCGCTGGGCGCCCCGGAAGCGAACCCCCCTCACCCCCAATGAGCTCACAGACCTCGGCCGGAAGAGGCGGGCCGGGCCTCGGTGAACCAATGGAGAAAGCGGAGGAAGCGGGGCCCGCCCATCCGCGTGAGCTAATGAGAAGGAGACACCTCCGTCAGTTATCGAACGCTCCGCGCTCGCTGCGCCAGGCGGGCGTCGCCCCGCCCCTTCTGTCGCCAGGAGCCAATCGGCACACAGGAGGCGTGGGAATGGATCGCCGAGGGGAGCGATCGTTGCCGTGGTTACGGAGGAGCGCCCGGCTCGCTTTCTCTTCCGGGAAGAAAACGACGCGCAGACTTTGCATTTGAAATACAAATATATATAATATCTATTTATATATATATATGATTGCAGGGCATCCCTGTACAAACGGTTATGCATCTGTTAAATATAAGCAATGCATCTTCACCACTGAACACAGCAGCCCTGGAGAAAGCAATACACTTGTTTCCAATAAATTACTCACATACAGGCACATTTAGCTTCCTATAAATAAGGGCATGAGGGCATCACTATACAGACCACGCTGAAATCCAGGCTCCTGATCAAAGGCCTTTGTCCCGCTCTTCCCCAATGCACAGACTGGAGAAGAATCGGCCAGGAGTGCAAAGGCAGGGAGGCTCAATCTGGCACCCTGACCAGCCAAGCTGACCCCCAAATCGATTGGTCAATATGTGCTGTCAGCTCAAGATGCCCCATGGCACTCCCTAGATCGGGTGCCAGTCAACTGTGTGCATCAGCAGTCTGACTCCAGCAGGGCAGACATGGCAGGAAAAAACCTGAATTACGACACGACGAGAGGAAGAGGTACCCTCTGCGCACAACTCAAAAAGAACCACAACAAAGCCAAGCCACGAGAGTGAGCAGGAAGGGTCAACCAGGGTCTCTGTCCTCTTCGGATGGCAGGAACACTTAAGAGAAGGACCCGGCTGAGCATCCCTCCACCTCGTGCTGCACAGCCAGAGACCGACTGGCCCCAAACAGCCAGGAGGACTTCCGGCGAGTTCGCTCTTCTCCCCAGAGATCTTCGACCGGATCGTCTTGCTCCTCATAACAATGGTTGATTCTTCCTGCACCCAAGGAGCAGAACAGGCCTGCACGAACCCCGGAGTAATTGTCTAACAAGGCTTCCATACTGGGGAATTCTATATTCAAATGCTTGAGGGAGGGGGGAAGGGAGAGAGAGAGAGAGAGAGAGAAAGAAAAAAGAAAAATATGACAAGACCGTACCACTTTCGTTCCATGACATAAATTGATATTGCAGAGTAAATCAGCACGGGGAGGTACTGCAAGTGAAAACAATGCCCAATTTAAAAGAGAAATTAAAAACAACAATGGAAACATGGGCTTAAGGACTGAAGAAAGGAAGTTTAGTTCGGCGAGGCTTTGGAAATGTGTGTTGTTGGTCAAAGGAGGGGAAAAAAACAGCCCTTGAAAACAGCAAGGCCACCCTTGCAAGGAAGAAGGAATCAGGTAGACAAAAGTAGACTAGCTAACATTCTTACGGCAAGCAATTATTTTGATAACATTGCCACCTTCCCCAATTCTCTCACCTCAACTGAGTACTTTCCTAGCTGGCTGCGGTAAATTTGATATGGAACGACACCGCAGCGGGTCCTCACTGCCAGGCACCACTGATGGGTGGATCCTGACTCAGCCCACAGAAGAAAAGCCCCCAGCATGTCATTCCTTAGCAGGGCCAGGCCGGCATCTCTGGAAGGCAGAGCAGAATGGGGGTGTGTGTCTCTGCAGCCTCACCCAGAGGGGCACTCAAGGTCCCTGATGCTTCCACGCAAAATCCAGCAACCATCCATAGCCGCCATGCACCAGCAAGTCCTAGGTCTGCTGGTGGGGTGGGCAGAACCGCCTAGGAGGGTCCCAGATCCATCCGGGGGGGGGGAGACTGCCCCCCTCCTCACCTGTTGATGCCCGCAAAGGACCACACACTCTCTCTCAGATCGTTCTCGTTTTCTGGCAGGTGAAGCAGGCTCGCTTTTCCATCGCAGCTGGAGGAAACTGGAACCAAGGTACATAAAAAGCTGGATTTGGAAGGTTTCGTCAAGGTTGTCGCCTAACATGAAAATGTGGGAATGGGGGGAGCAGAAGGTCTTGTGCTGGTGGATTCTGGCACCGATCCAGCTACCCACGCTCGCTTGCCGTTCTGCTAAATGATAGCCAGGCGGCCATGTTATTTCAACCTGCAATAATTTTGTGAAAGCTTTTTCCTCATTGCCAGGAAGAAAACGAAATCGTCCTTTTCCCTTGGCAAGACTTTATCTGCAATGCAGAGCTTCCAAGGTTATCAATGAAGCCTCTGTGCCCCTTTCCTTCCTGGCTTCTTTCTCTTTCCTTTTTCTACCCGCCTCACCCTACCCCCCCAGGCTCCCCAAATACTCACATCCTTCCCAGGCGCCTTGCTGAGAGGCCGCCTCAAAGGTACAACCTCGGTAGGCTCCGGAACGTAGAATCTTGCTGCGAATGGCCTTCTTGCGCACCAGAATTGGGGAACAATAGGGGTTTCCAGGACGGGCACTGCTCACGCTGCTGCTGCTGCTTTCCTCCAGGTCCAGCCTCTCTCTCTAGGGGCACAAGCAGGGCAGCTGCTGAGCAGGGGAGGCAGAGACTCCAGGGGCCTGGTCCACAACTGGAGGCCGTTTTGCATTTGGTAGATGCAAACTAGCTGCGGGACACTTATTAAACAGTCCCTTGGTTCTGTGAACTGAACCTCAACTCTCGACTGGAAGAACCAGGGCTTGCTTGACCTGGAGGTTAAGACCCTCGGAGGCGCCTGAAGGTTGGACACTTCTCAGACCCCGGTCCCCAAGAGAGGACACCGCTGCTGCTGAAGAGGTGAACTAGGGGAGGCCAAGGCCACTCACCACGCTGACCGAGGTCCCGAATTCTGTAGGGCAGGGCAGCCTCCGGAAGGACACAAGGGCGTTGACATTTTGGGAGACCTCCTCAGGACTGAGGGATTCCCAGACCACCTGGCTGTCCAGAGAGACGCCCAGGTGCTTCCCGGAGTCTCGGTGGGCAGAGCCACCGGAAGAGGACCAGTCCTGTTCTTCGGGGTGCAGGAGAAGGTAGCCCAGCTGGAAGAAGCGGCAGAGGAGGTAGTGCAGCGCCTGGACCTGGCAGATGTGGGGGGGAATGGAGGAGGTTGAGTGTCTGACTGATGCTTGGCCTTCCTCTGGGTGCCCGCAGCAGCAGCCGGGGCTTTTATTGTTGTGCAAGCCACCGCCAGATGACTTGGAAGAGCCTGGGTGAAGCCTTCCACCTGGTCTTGCCAGACAGCCTTGCCTGAGCAAGAGCCGGACCTAGACCCAGCGCCCAGGAACGTCACCCACGAACCTCGCCAGGCTGGCTGCCCACGAAGAGGTGGCAGAAGAGGCTGCCCCGAGCTCCTCGCGGGTTGCGGGCCAGGAAGGCGAACTGGCGATCGGCGGGCCTGCAGGTGCTGTAGGCGAGGCGCTTGAGGGCGTGGGCCATGAGCGGAGCCTGCGGGCGAGAGAGCATCGGGGCGGGCCGGCTCAGCCTCCCGGCCTCTGCCCCGTCCGCCCCTCTCGCCCGCCAGGTTGGAGGCGCGCCCGCCCTACCTCGCCGTCGCGTCCGAGCATCTTCAAGCCCTGCAGGCAGAAGCGCAGGAGGACGGAGCGCCGCCGCGGACAGTCCTGCGTGGGGGGAGGGAAAGAAAAGAAGGGCGAGAGGGACGGAGCGGGGAGTCCAGTCCCGTCTCCCACCCGGATCCACTCACCCCATCCTCAACTAAGACGCACCGCGCACCTTCAGGAGCTGCAGCCGCTGATGGACGGCTTGGCCCGCCCGGGGTAGATCGGTGTCTTCCACGGCGAAAGAGCCCACGTACTGCGGCAGAGGAAGCGCGCATCAGTTCAGTTCAGCCCGGCTCCCGGGCGCCCCTTCGCCCTGCCCGGCTGCAGCAGCAGCAGCAGCCCCCGCCGGCTCCGCATCCGTCTCACCTCGGCCGGCTTGGTCAGGACCCGGCCGGCTCTCGGCTCCGGTCCCCTCCCGGTCGGCTGCCTCTTCATGGTGCGGCTCTGCCCGGCCACCGGCCAGAGGAAAAAAAAAAGAGCCCCGCCGCTCTCCGCGATCGCTCGTGGCAGGCCACCTGTTCCGCCCCCGCACCTGGCCGGCCAATCAGGCGGAAGACAGGCCGGCAGAGGCCCCGCCCTTTTCGCCTCCCTCTGCCCCCCCCCCCCCACTTCGCCCCCAGCCCCAAAAGAAGGACGCGCAGTCAAAAAAGCGGTTCTCCGGAGTTCTTTTTAAGCTTTTATTTCTGCAAAGAGAAAAGCGACCTTCGCTCTGCGGCTCTACGTCGGCGATCGGGATCGTTCTCCGGGATGAAAAACGGGGAAGGGGGAAGGGGTGGGGGGCAAAGAAGGGGGGGTGAAACGTTCCCCCTTTTCAAGGGAAAGCAGCTCAAAGGCCCCTCCGAAGGAAACGTTTTGGGGTGGGGTGGGGGAGAGACCGTCACGGGAGGAGGGGAGAGGGCGACTAAGCTGAACAACAGAACACTGACTTGGGGGGGGGGGGAAGAGGGAGGGAGGCAGCCTTTGGCAGCCCCCCCCAAGGAGAAGGGCTGCTGGCTGGTGGTGCGGGGGGGGGGGGGGGGTGAGGTGTCGGGAGGACTTTGGGGAGGGGAAAAAGGAGGGCCTGGCAATAGAGGAGAAAGGGGGGGGCGGGGGTCTGTTTCCACTTCTAAAAATATAAAAATCTTTCCAACCGGTTTCAAAAGCCCCCCCAAGCCCGGATGCACCCTGTACAGATTATATATTTTTATTTTTTAAACTTGTTTAGAAAAAGAACAGTCCTGTGTTTGGGGGGGGGGGGGAGGAGGGAAGGTGGGGAGGGGGATGGATTGGAGGAAGAAAGGAAGCCAGACTCTGTGGGGAGGAGGGGAGAGGGGGTGTATTGGGGAGGTGGGGAGAGGAGGCTGCGAAGGCACAGCAGGAAGAATCTGGATCTACCTGCGATGCTAGACCCAGAGGCTGGCTGGGGGGGGGGGGGTGGGATGGGGGGGGAGAGAAGGTGGGAGTGCTGCGGTTCTCCACTGCTGGGGATGGGGGGGGAAAGTGGGGGAGACAGAGATGGTGAAGCCTCAGAACTAAATTACAAACAGAAGGGGGGGGCTGTACTTATAAAAGAAGGGGGGCCCCTAAGCAGTGCCCCCGCCCACCACCCACCCACCGGCTACTTCTTGGCTCTCAGAGACTTCCGCATGGTAGTCTTGCTTCTCTTCCCGGAGGGCTTCCGGTCACGCTTGGTACTCGCCGCAGCCGCCGCGGCCGGCTTTTTCTTGGCGGCCGGGCTGGTGTTGGAGAGGCTCTTGACAGCCGGCCGGGGCGGCACGGCTTTGCCTTTCTTGGCCTTGGGGGGCGGAGGAGGTGGTGGAGGAGGCGGCGGAGGTGGAGGCTTCGCTTTCCCACGGTGCGCCACGGGAGCCTTCCGGGCGGCGGGCTTGGCCTCCCGTCGCTTCACCAGGGGAGGGGCTCTGTTCCGGGCTTTGGGTGGGGGCCGCTTTGGCATCCTGCCCAGGGGAGCACAAGATCTCAGGCCGCCGGATGCCGCCGGTGCGGAAACACAGAAGGCATCCGAGCCCCACCAAAGGACAGGGCATCCCCTCTGCTCACCACCCTCCTGTAACGCCTAGACTGCCCACGGCCACCGACCCAGCATCTGTGGGGCACCTACCTCTTCTTTGGAGGCGGCTCATCTTCCTCTTCTTCCTCCTCCTCCTCTTCTTCGTCGTCGTCATCATCATCATCTGTCTCTTCCTCTTCCTCATCCTCTTCCTCCTTGTCCTCCTGTTTCTCGGGGAACAGAATGCCGGGGCTATAGGGAGAGAAGAGAGGTCACCCCAAGGAAGAGCCCATCCTGGCCAGCAGCC
The DNA here is from genome assembly GCA_022577455.1 of Arizona elegans. Lineage (NCBI taxonomy): Eukaryota > Metazoa > Chordata > Lepidosauria > Squamata > Colubridae > Arizona > Arizona elegans. Next base: position 8,097,848 of record JAKOOJ010000023.1, read on the forward strand.
AAACAAGAAAGGAATAAACAGGCCGGACGTCGCCCCCCCACCCCCCCACTCCCTAGCCAGGCAGGAGGGAGGGATCCGGCTGCCCCAGACTCACCTTGGATAGTAGGGGAAACACAGCTGAAAGGTGCCACTGAAGCCCTTGCCGGAGATCTGCTCCATCCAGCCGTACTTCTCGCACTTCTGCAGAGTCCTCTTCAGGAGGTGGACTGCAGGGGGCACAGAAAACGGTATTGGGGGGGGCGTCAGAAAACCCACTCCAGAGTTGGCCCCGTGCCAAGTCTCCAAATCCAAGGCAGAGCCAGGCAAGCTGGCAGGCACCCAGAAGTCAGAGCCACTGACTAGGTGGCTCAGTGGCTAAGAGTTTGTCGATCAGAAAGGTCGGCAGTTCAGCGGGATTTTAAAAGGCCGGAGGACAACGGACTGCCATTTTGGATAGGGCCTGAGAGTGGTGGATGGCTTCCACCGGGGGTGGGGGCAGGGGTGGGGGCAGGCGATGCACCAGCCACCTGGGGAGCAGCAGTGGCCGAGTGCCTTTCCCCGGTGGCGCTGCCACTGGTCCTACCCTGGAGGCTGGAGTTTGTGCCGGGGTGCTTCTCCAGGACGTATTTCTTGAGAGCGGTGGTGGAGCAGGTCTTGGGCTCATTCATGGCTGCGATGGCGGACAGGATGGCGTCCTCCATCAGGCTTCCGCCCAGCAACGGCTTCTCCCCTGACTTTTTCAGCTGGTGCACATAAGGAGGAGGAATGAGCAACTCGAGGGAGAGGAGGTGGGAGGGAGAGAAGCACCTCCCTCCCACATCCGTGCTAGGCCGGGCCCAGCCCCAATTCCTGGGGAAGCCTCCCTTACCCACCTGGAAGGTGCCGGAAGCACCCTTGCCCGTGATCTGCTCCAGCTGACCCTTCTCCACCGCCCGCTGCAGGGCGTTCTTCAGCAGCTGGGGCCTAAAGGGGAAGCCACAGAGAGGCCGGCTGGCTGGCTAGTCCTGCAAAAAGGGCAGGATAGGTGCCCCCCCCGCCCCCCGGGGAGCTCGGAGTTGCTCCCCCTTGGCCACGGTGGTCATGCCCGTTTCCGGGCGCCTTACCGGATGTCCACCTTCAGCTTGGGGTAATATTGGGACACATATTTTTTGATCAGGCTGTAAGAGGCCTCCTTGGGCTCACAGAGGCGGGTGAAGGCCAGCGGGAGGACGTCCTCCAGCTTCACGTGCTGCTCTGTGCTGGAGGCTGACAAGCTCCGCTGAAAAGGAAAACGAGCTGCCAGGGATGAAGCTCCACCCAGGGAGGCCAAGGTGAGGCTTAAGGCCCCTTCGGCCTTCCATCAGGTCAGAGGTAGCTGACAGTGGCCGCTGTGCCCCTCCCTCCTCCACCATCCAGGTGAGGGGCTACACCTGTGGAACGTCTATGGAAGAAGATCCCCGCCCCTCCCTAGGGAAGCAGCTAACTCAGGCTCTGGAGGCTCTGGGGCACGGCTAACTCCGTCGGCTTACCTTCCGGTCTCTGGCCTTGGAGCCCGCTTTCCCTGAGTTGGGGGCCACCACAAAGCTTCCAGAAGCTCCTTTCCCTTTCACCTGTCCCAGGGAAAGAAAAAAAAAAAAGCGGGGGGGGGGGGAGCGGTCAGGCTGGAAGCAAAACCTCCAAATGCAAAGGGCATCCAACACCCCCGCCCCAAGTTGATGGAGTAGAGGGGGGCGGGGACGGAAATGGGCTTTGCGCAGACGTTTATCCGACTTGGCTGGGTTTGCCTGGGGTGGCTCATTCCAGAAGCCAAGCAGGAACTGCTCTTGGCCTTCGAACGCTGGTGGCCTTCAAGGGCAGGCCAGTCTGTAGCTCCAAGAGTCCCCCAGTTCTTACCTGCCGGATGACCCCCCGCTCGAGCTCCCTCTTCAGGGCCTGCTTCAGGAGGTACCCCCTCCGCTCCAGGTCCAGCGAAGTGTACCTGCTGATGATGTACTTTCGGATGGCGACCACCGATGCCCCACCTTTCTGATAGCACGCCTGGGAGGGTGAGAAGGGTGTGTGGGCAGCTCTCTCCTGGCATCTGTCGTGGCGGCCAAATCGTTGAGAGGTCTTTCCGTCCACCCCACCACCAACGCTCCCATCCTCACTTTGATTGCTTCGATCAAAATGACATCCATCTTGGGCCGAGAGGAAGCTGCCATCTGCGTCTGTTTCTGCGCTCTAGCTAACTGGCTGGCCGAAAGAGTGGCCCAGGCGGGAATTGTTTTCTTCACTTTCTTCTCTTTCTCCTTTTCCTTCTCCGCATCCTTCTCCCTTGACGGACGAGAAAAGAGGTGAGTGGCTTGGTGGCAGGCCAAGACAGAAATGAGCTGACAGCTGCCTTTCTTGAAAACCCGTTCCCACGGTACGACCCCATGTCGCCCTTCTAAGGGCCGCAACTGGGCCAGCAAACCCATGCTAGAAGGTGCCCACTGTCAGACCTGTCCCAGCCCGATCCCTTAGGGAAGAGAAACCCTCGACTCCAATTTGCTTGAAGTGAAAGGTGCTTTTAATAAGAGATGCTGGTTGCAGTAAAGTCAGGTGGAATCTGAGTTTCCCGCGCCTCGGCACAAAACTCTTTCCTTCATTCCCAGCCCTTCCATGACCAGTCCAATCCCAGCCAATGCGGTGCTGCCGAGATGTTTTGGAAACGCTGAGGTGTTTTGAGCTCGAAACTTTCCACACTTGGGGCAAAGCGCCCCAAAGATGCCTGGCACAAACCGGTTTGATATTGATCTGCTTTTCTTCAGCTGTTCATTCCTTCCCCCTCATCCGAATTCCCACATAGATGCATACAGGTTTATTGCTCATTTGTCCCCCTCCATCCCTCCCCCTGCCCGGTCCTTTGATGGCAGGACGCCAGAGAGGTGCCAAGCTGAAGATGGTGGACCTGTGTCCCTGCCCCAAATATGGGTCAGTCTCCTATCTCAAGAGGAAGAAACGAGACACCACCCAGTGGACTGAGACAGCAACTTGTGCCCCAGGGGGCTTTGAACTCCTGAGCCCCCATGCCAAACAGTTGGGTCACAGGGGCGTGGATTGTATTGTGGGGGCAGCAAGTACATGGTGGACACTGGGTCCTTTCTAGCAAGGGCCCTCTCCCTCTTGGCCTCTGCAGCCCATCTCCCTCTTCCCTCCCACCAAGGCCTTCCTGCTCTCCCCCCCAGGCTTCTTACTCCTTCTTGGCTTCCTTGGCAGGCTTCACATCTGCCTTCTCCTCCTCCTCGGCCTCCTTCGGCTGCTCTGTCTCAGCGGGGGCAGCCGCGGGTGCCTGATTCTCTTGTTCTTCCACAGTGGAGGCAGATTCTTCTGAGCTGACATCTGGTTCTGAAGGGAGGGGGAGGGGAAAGGGCAAGCAGTGGCAAAAGACCAGACACTCCCTGCTGAAGAAGAGCCCTTGGGCTTTCCAGCAAGGCCAGGTATAGCCACTTGGAAAAGCAAAGGGGCCACGGATCCTCTGCAGAGATCCTGAGAGATCTGGCCTTGGCAACTCCCAATGAACAAGGTTAGGTGAGGGATGAGAGAATTCCCTCCTGCTGGAGAGCTGCAGTCCTCCCCCTTGGCTCCCCCTGCTCTCTCCCCTACAGCTGCAACTCTCAGGGTTAAGCCTCAGATCCCAGACTGCGCCTCCCCCCCCCCCCCCCCCGACTCCTAGCTCAACACAGTGCTGGCAAGTTGACTACCAGGTCTCCTGTCAAACAAGGCTCTAAATGGCAAAGACGTTTAAGTTTAGAGCTCAGTGCAACCATATTTTCTGTCAGACCTGCCTCTTAGGGAAGTAAAAACTCTCGACCCCATTTGAAGTGTAAAGGCGGCTTTTCGCTAAGAGATGCTGATTGCTGGAGAGTCGAGCAGAATCTAAAAAATCCCCATACTTCCAATACAAAACCAAAACACCAGCCAATCCAGCGCCGCCCCCATGTTATGAGAAACTCCCGAGATGTTTGGGCTAGTGAAATGCCACGCTCAGGGCAAACGACCTTGAAGATGCCAGCGCGGCCAGTACGAACCAGATTCCAAACTGCTCTGTTCTTCCTCAATTGTCAATCCCCCCCAACCCTCACTAATCTCCATAATAAAAGTATACAGCGTTTTTATTGCCCATTTGACATCTTCCCCTTTCTCTTCTTCGATCAATGGCAGAACACTGGCAAGGTGCCAAGCTCATGCTGGTGGATCTGACACTTTGGCTCAGGCCAATAAGGCCTGCTCAATAGAAACTACAACTGGGACAACGTAATGAAGCTAACTGAATCCCCTTTATGGGTGGCGTAAAAGTTAATTAATTAAATTGGAGGTATCTTTTCGGCCTCTTTTAACATCCTTGGTGCACAGCCTGAAAAGACATTCACTTCTTCCCACCTGAGCCAAGGACTCGGCAGTGACTCAGGAAGCCCTGCATGGTAATCTCCATATATACCTGCTAAGATCGCCTCCCCGCCCTCCTGCAGCGGTCAAAGTGAGCCTGGAAAGAAAACAACTCCTCTTTACCTGGCTTGGTTTCCTCAGCTTCAGCAGGCTTGCTTTTGGGAGGAGTTTCCCGAGAAGAAGCGTTCACCGCTCGGCGGATCGGCATGGCTCCGTCTTCGACTGTCTGGGAAGGGAGCAAAGCGTCACGAGCAGCCCGGAAAAGGAGGACCCCCCCCCGACAGGCTGAGGAGAACCCCACTGCCACCTCTCCTTTGAGCGGCTTGCCCATCTGAGAAGAGAGGTGACTGTGCTCGGGATCATCAGCAGGTTGGAGGGTCCGCAGCTTCCTGCTTCCCACTTCACAAGCGTTTTTTGCTCCAGCTCAGAACGACACAGGGGTGGGGTGGGGGAGAGGAGGGAAGCACTGGGGAAGCAGGAAAGGAAGGGGTCAACACCTGGTAAGGAAGGGCGGATGGAGCCCAGCTGAGATTCCTAGAAGCGAGAGGGAAGAAAGAGCACAAGGTCCCTTGCAGAGGGCCAATCCAGGGGGCAAGCGTGGAGAGGGGTCAGCCCCTACCTCACTCAACTTGTCCAGGGGAGCTCCTGTTAAGAGTGGAACTGCCTTACGGTGTGCGGGATCGGCTTCAGACAGCTCAGTCGCCATTTAAAATTAATGTCTAGCCTCAACGTGAGGGTAACACACTTTGGAGGCCCAGGGCTTAACCTCAAGGGGAAGGAGGACTTCCTAACAGAAGTGCAAAAAAAAAAAAAAAAAAGATTTGGTGTGAAAGGAGGTTATCAAGAACAAGGAAACAAAACAAAAAATATATATATATATATATATATCTTAAACCAAATTTAGCTCCCTTTCACCTGGCAGAGTCACAACAAAATTAAAACAACAACAGCAGCAGCAGCAATCACAGAGAAGCAGCAGCTCCCTTTTTGGCCGTTACTTAAACTTAGGCAGCTAAGCTGAAACCACTTCCGAAAACCGGCCCCTTCGCTAGCAAGGTAGGACATGATGCAGGACACAAGACAGCCAAGCAAGGGAAGGGGACGGGACACCAAGAACCAGGTGCACCCTCCCCACAGAGGGGGACCCAGCAGGGAGGAAGCAGCTAGACTCAAGCAAGTTCCAACTATTCGTATGTCAGTGGGACACAAAGGCCAACCCTCACCCGAAGCTCAAACGGGAACAAAGCGGAAACAGCCAAAAAAAAAAAAGAGATGCTGTATTCCAATCAAACCCAGGGCACCCTGCAAGTTCTATAAACAACCCCAAAGTGCCCCCACCAGCTGTCACCATCTCCTCTTGCCACCCCAGATCAGACTCCAACGAGGTCCTTTAATAAACGGCAGAGGGGATGGGTAGGATGGCAGAGTAATATGACTTAGGTGAAATATGACACTCAGGAATCCAAGGGGGAAAAAAAACCGATGCAACGCAACACTCCCCTCCCATTCTAACTGAGATGACAGAAACAATACAAAAATGTTTTTTTAAGGATTACAATTCTAATAAGAATGGCTGTGGGCCTCTTCCCATCCTCCTCATAAGTGGGAGAAATGCGAACAGGATGGGCTTTTAAAAAAATAAATAAATGAAGTTTCCAGGTTTCCAGGATTGGATTTCTTAAAAAAGAGAGAGAGGGAGAGAGAAAGGGAGGGAGGGAGGGAGGGAGGGAGGGAGGGAGGGAGGGAGGGAGAGAGAGAGAGAGAGAGAGAGAGAGAGAGAGAGAGAGAGAGAGAGAGAGAGACTGACTGAGAGACTGGAAAAAATATAATAATCTGTTTGCGCTCCCTTTTCAAGGACGGAGCCCAGTTAACCCTGAGGAAAAAGCATAACATAACTTTAACATTTATAGCCGATTTCTCTTTTAAAATAGCTTTGTTTTTAACACAGACACTTAGCATTTTTGTGCGTGTTCCTGCTTCACTAAAAAGTTGAACATTTCTGCCCTTCCAAAAATCCTCTGAAGCATCGGCACAAGACACATTGAACCCGAGCAATTCATTTTAGTCCAACAGCACAAAAGCCAAGTTGCAAAGGGTTATTATTTTTTTTTCCTGACAGCCTGCCTTGGAAGCCAGAGACCCCCATCCACCCATCCACTCACCCACTACCACTTTCTGCATAATGCAGGCAAGAAGACTATTTACACCTGGAAAGAAAACAATAAGCCATACTTCCCACCCCCCTCAACAAATGCAAAGGAACAACTTTCTTTCCACCCCATCACCCCCATAGCAAAAATATATAAAATAAAAATAAAAACCACACAACAGCAATATCCCTTTCCCAAAAAGGACCCCGGGATCACATCAGAGAGGGGAATTCTAAGCTAAAAAGATAACCAGGAGCATTTGAATCCTCTCTGCAGGCATCTAAAGTCGGTTGTATAAAATGTGAGGTTGCCAAGCGAGCTTCTGGGAAAAGGAAAATAAAATGTAAAAAAAAAAAAAAAAATCTTAAAAAGAGCGAACTGACTCCTGTCTGGGAAAAAAGCTGGGGTCTCAAGCCTGTAGGAGGCCATTGTGGACTGTTTTTTTTTTTTTTTTTTTGCAAAAAAGGTTGCACAGCCTTGTTTAGCGACCGTGCATTTTAAATGCTCGGTCGCTAAACGAGCCTGAGTGGAGTCTGAGTGGCGTAGGAGGCTAATGCCTCCTACTAAGGCAGCATTTAACATCCAGCTGCCTGCAATTACTGCGAGTTCAATTCTCACCAGGCTCAAGGTCGACTCAGCCTTCCATCCTTTCTAAGGTGGGTAAAATGAGGACCCTGTTTATGGCAATAAACAGACTTTGTATAAAATATACAAAAGTATGAAGGCTATTGCTTAACGCCTTGTAAGCCGCCCTGAGTCTCCAGAGAAGGGCGGCATATAAATCAAATAAATTAAAAAAAGAAAAATATTTTACACCTGCTAGCTTCGTACATAATTTGACAAAGCAATAAATAACAAATAAAGGATAAAATAGCCTTGGTAGTACAGTGGTCTAAGGCACCCTGTTATTAAGCTGCCAGATGCCTGCAATTACTGCAGGTTCAAATCTCGCCAAGGCTCAAGGTTGACTCAGCCTTCCATCCTTTCTAAGGTAGGCAAATTGAGGACCCAGTTTGTGGGGGCAATAAGCTGACTTTGTATAAATATACAAAAAGGATGAAGGCTATTGCTTAACGCATTGTAAGCCGCCCTGAGTCTCCGGAGAAGGGCGGCATATAAATCTAATTTATTTATATACATATACATATACATATATACATATATATATATATACACATATACAAAAGTTATGAAGGCTATTACTTAATGCATTGTAAGCCGCCCTGAGTCTCCGGAGAAGGGCGGCATATAAATCTAATTTATTTATATACATATACATATACATATACATATATACATATATATACACATACACAAAAGTATGAAGGCTATTGCTTAATACATTGTAAGCCGCCCTGAGTCTCCGGAGAAGGGCGGCATATAAATCTAATTTATTTATATACATATACATATACATATACATATATACATATATATACACATACACAAAAGTTATGAAGACTATTGCTTAATGCATTGTAAGCCGCCCTGAGTCTCCGGAGAAGGGCGGCATATAAATCTAATTTATTTATATACATATACATATACATATACATATATACATATATATATATATATACATATACACAGACACAAAATTATGAAGGCTATTGCTTAATACATTGTAAGCCGCCCTGAGTCTCCGGAGAAGGGCGGCATATAAATCAAATAAATTAAAAAAAGAAACATATTTTACACCTGCTAGCTTCCTACATGGTTTGACAAAGTGATAAATAACAAATAAAGGATACAATAAAGGATAAAGAGTCCCGGCATAGAAATGCGACAATTTTTTTTTTTTTTAAAAAAAGGATAAATAAAGGACAAATAATAAAATAAAGGAGGAAGGGAGAGGCGGGGGGGGGAGAGAAAAGATGGGTGGTCAATCCCGTGTCCCCCTCCCCCATTTTCCCCCCCCTCCCCCTCATTTCGTCCAAGCGGCATCTATAAACAGCCAGGAGGAATCGAGGCCGCTCCGGGGTTGTTGGCTCCGAGGCTTTAAAACGAGGGGATTCTAACGGGTGGGGATGGTGCTGAGGTAGTAATGGCTTCTTCTTATGGCGGGAAGGACAAGACGGCCCCCCCTCCCCCCTCCCCAACGGGCATGGGGAGGGGCAAGGCCTGTTTTCTTCGGATGTCCCCCCCCCCCGGGGAGGCCCGCCTAAAAGGCGAAGAACGGTGGTTCTCGGGAGACTCGAGGCGGGCTGAGGAAGCGGCCCTTTTGCCCGGTTCGAATTCTGGGCGAGGGGGAGGGGAGGGGGGAGGGGAAAAAAAAAGGCCTTTCCGTGACAGGCGCGTAGAAAGCGGGAGGCCCCGCGGGGGGTCGTTCGGCCCCGCCCTCTCTCTCTCTCTCCTCTCCGCTCGCTCACTCACCGCGCGCGCCTTGCGGGGGGCCCCCCTGGAGAGCCTGAGGGCGCACAAAGCGGGGGCAACGGCGGTGGCGAAAGGAACCTTTTCTTTCCCCTCCCCCGTCCCCCTTTTTCACCTCACACACACATACAACTAAGAACGGCGGAAGTCCCGGCGGCGACAGGTAGGAAAAGGCGGGGCTCGTCGCGGCCGAAGGAACCAATGGCAAGCCAGGGATTAAAAAAAAGGGGGCGGGGAAAAAAAACCACACACACATACACACACACAACGCAGAGGCCCAATAGACTAGAGGCGTCCTTTTCCCGCGTGCGCACAGGGTCCTCGCCGATTGGCGGGGAGGAGGGAAAGCTGGGAAATGCGCACGCGCGCGGGAGGCCTTTTCTCTCTTTTTTTTTTTTTCCTTCCCTCCTTTCTCCCCGCCCCCCCCCGGCTCAACTCGACACACTCTCCTCACGCGTGACAAAATATTTCGCGGGGGCGGGGCGGGGTGGGGGGGGTGGGAAGGTCCCGCCGCTTGACGGAGCGGTGGGCGGTCGTATTTGGCCTGAAGCGGGTGGATGGGTAAATAGGGAGGAAAAAAGCGCATGCGCGCTGAGCTGGCCCCGCCCACCCTGACGTCCCCGAGGTTGCCGCCCTCTTATGGGCGGAAGTTGCTCCCCGGAAGAGCCTGGTGGGCGTGGCGGCTTATTTCTCACCACGATTCTTCTTTTTAACACCTTTTGATTTAACGAAGTGCAAAAATCGATTTTTTTTAAAAAAAAATGAATAAATCCACCCGTGCATTTTTGCTCCGCCGCCCTCGATCCTTGGAATTATGCTGGTTGCATAAGAGGACCAGCGTGTCCTGTCCTAAATGTTTTTTTATTTGTACCTATTTTATGTATCCAATCCATGCTTATACTTACTACCAAATACGTTCTTGGCAAATGAAATAAATAAAATAAGACAGTGGGGCTGCCCATGCTTTGCTGCCTGCGAGCTGGGATACCCGACTAGGCAGCCTCACGGGTTGCCCTGATCCAGCTGTGGGCCCTTCCCCCCCAGTTCAACCCCGATCTGCACATCTTCCTTGTGCACTAACTGCCTCACGCACAACACAAACACACAACACACACACAGGGTGTGAAGGGCACTCAGATATAGTCCTCCAGCCATCCTTTCCATGTTGAATGGCACCACCTAATTCGTTCCTGCAATTCCCCAATCACCCAAAACAAAACAGACAAGGAAAATGGTGTAAGCAAAGCTTGCCCAGTCAGCGACCACCTACCTCCTCTTTTATTCAGGCCTGGGAGTCTTAAACTCTTCCCCCCCCCCCCCTTCCCCTTGCCTGGACAGTGACAATTTACGCAAGTCCCACCTCGAACGTGGGTCCTTCCACAGCAGAGGCCCGCCAAGGGGTAGCCAAGGCCGCCTCGTCCAAAGACAAGCTACTTCCTTTGTGCTTTTAAAACTTGCAAGGTTGCTCTTTATTTTTGTTCTGTATATTTTTGAAAGTGAAAAGAATAGCATGGAGTCAATTTTGTTGTTGTTTTCTTTTTAAATATTTGTTCTATGTATTTACAAAGCCTTAAAAGTTGCTCTAAAAGGTTCTGTTAAGTATCACTAGGCCGTTTTCCTTCGGCGTCCAAGGATCGGACGGTTTTGAACAAGTTATTCCAGGCGGTCTGGTCCACAACCGTTTTCGGATATGCAATTCCTTAGGTCCAATGTTATACCCTCTTTTTTTGTTGTTTTGTTTTTGGCTACTTTTCTCTTAAATTTCGAAAGCAACCCGAGAGGCAGGCAGAAAGATCTGGGTGTTTTTGTTTTGTTTGTTTTCCCCCTGAAAATTCCTCTCCCTCAACTATTATCTTATTCCTAACCCTCCCACCCTCTGAGTTATGACTCAGGTACTGTGTTTTCAAACAAAACTGAGGTTGGATCTGAAAGGGAGGGAAATTTATTTCTCTGCTTTGTTGTTGTTGTTGTTTATTATACAATTTGTTACAGAAACTGCAAATTTAAAAATTACACTGACATTTGCAGTTCTTAAAATAATAAATTATAGTTCTCAGGTTTCTTTCTTTCTTTCTTTTTGTCTGAACAGGTTTTTGTTCTTAAAAGTATGAGTCCTTGTTTAAAAATGAAAAAAGAAAAGAAAAAAAGATTAAAACAGAAAATAGTTTCTATAAATAATAGATGTATTTTGGTTTAGTGCTTCTGCCCCTCAGGTTTGCGTGGACTTGAATTTTCAAGTACTTTTTCGTCCTCCATGATCGCCTTTGCGTGTGTGACTTATTTTTTATTTTTTTCCTCTCCCCACTCGTGCACATGTGGGGATAGGGGGATTCTGCGCGAGTTATTGGCCTTGCTGCACTGTGATTGGCGAAGACATGAAACTTTTTTTTTAAAAAAATACTTAAATTGTTTTTTTTTTTTGTTTTGTTTTCTTTGTTTTTTTTTTTTTGTATATTTCAGTTTTAATTATCCTCAGACTCTTCTTCGGCTTCTCGTAGCCACGTGAAGAACGCGGTGACGGATTTGAGCGCTACGCCTTTCCCGTTCTGCTCCGCCGGGTCTTTGCTGCTTTCCCATTTGTAGAAGGCATCCTCTGATATCACCTCCTCATCGTACAGGCAATCAAAAAACATCCGTAACAAATCTGCAGAGAGTGGGAAAAGAGACAAATTTTGCGAAGGGCTGGGTGGAGAGCGGAACGCTCCATCTCGTACTACAACCAGGAATCGGGAACCTTCTCTCGTAGTCAGGAGATGGCCAGGGGTGCTATTCACCTACCTTCCCTACCGGTTCGCAAATGTGTGCTTGCTTCGCTCACACGTGCCATCTTTCGTGGGTGCGCAGAGCCTCAAAAATGTCAAAAAAATGAGACGTCATGACGTCCACGTGGGTGGGTGGGGCATCCCGCAGTCGCCCCTACCAGTTTGCCCGAACCGGGTAGAACCAGCTGAATATTACCACTGGAGATGGCCCTCTGCCTGCTCCATTTATTACGGTTCGGAGCGGAAAGGGCAGCTCAAGCAAACAGACCTCTCCAGTCAGGAAACGGACCACGCAAGGTCTCAAACAGGGAAGAAAGATTATACAAAGTTTGCCTTCCAGGTGGTTCCAGAGGTCTTGGTGAAAGCCAAAGGCAACCTCTGGCTGGAACAAAAGCCACGCTACGTCAGCCACGCTACGTCAGCCCGCCACTCCTGGCCAATGCTGTTTCAGGTGCTGTCAATGGAGCCCTGGGGTACCTTACGTACCGCTTCACATCAATCCCCAATCAAGCCATTTACAATGTAATGTAATGACAATTCGAATCACAGACACATGCCGGATACTTACTAGGAGGTTGGTCAAGTTTTACTATTGATGCCTGCAGTGCATAAAGTGCTTGTAGTTCCTTCTCTGTGTCCGAGTCTAGGTACTTGAGTAAGATGGGCACTCTCCGCTTGATGACGGCAGTATCCACTCGCAAGCTAGAGATATCCACTGGGTGGGAGGAAAGAACAAGTCAACCACGCCCTTTTCCTCACAACTTCCAAGAAAGCCTTTGACCTTGCCGATCGGTTGAGCTAGCGATATTCTCAGGAAACGGGTGGCTGCGGAGCCCTGCCCAGTCCCCCCACCCCTCCGCTCCAAGTCCCCCTCGTTCCCAAAGCTGGCTGGGAATCCAAAGTGTCCTGGGTGGTCAAGGAGCCCCGGCCGAGGGAAGCGACTGCTTGCTCTGTCCTCTCCTTCTCTAAACGGAAGCAGCCACAAGACAGAAACCCCCGGCTGCACCTTCTCTCTCTCTCACTGGCCAATCTAGTTCCGTACCCTCAGTGGATCAGATCCAACGTTAATATACAGAAAGATTCCCTTCGCTATTTTAATGGAACGAGAGAAAACAGTTCTAATGGTTAAGAAAGAAAAATAAAAACTACATGACACTGATCGAGAATCGCAGCCAGTCTTACCTGGGCCACAATACTGTCTTTTTGTGGGAGCAATTCAAACCCCGGAAACCCGTGGATTTGTGCTTAATAAGGAACAGGCGCCGATTCGAATCCCTTAAAAAAACAGGCATGTGAGTGCCCAAACGTGGCATACCTTCGAATTCTGTTGTGGCCACTACTCACCTAAAAGAGCTGCTTTACAAACGGCCGTCATTAAAGCTCTAAGGAATGTAGGTGAACTCATCTGGCTTTCATCTAGATTAGCCTGAAATCGGAGAGCATTTGCCAGAATTAAGAATTAAGGGCTTGCTTTTCTTTCTGGAAAACCCCTCTATACTTTTCTACCCAATTAGCTCTAGCAGCGGAAGAACTGACACTCCCCTCTGCCTTTCAGTCTCTTCATTTGGCCGGAATGAAACCTGTCAATGCAAAGCATTTAAGAGGGCCTTCTTTTTTGGGGCGGGGGAGGGGGGATCATTGCAGTTATAGGGACGCGGTGGCTCAGCGGCTAAGACGCTGGGCTTGTTGATCGAACGGTCAGCAGTTTGGCGGTTTGAATCCCTAGTGCCGTGTAATGGGGTGAGCTCCCATTACTTGTCCCAGCTTCTGCAGTTTGAAAGCACGTAAAAAAAAAAAAAATGCAAGTAGAAAAAATAGGGACCCCCCTTTGGTGGGAAGGGAACAGCGTTCCGTGCGCCTTTGGCGTCGAGTCATGCCGGCCGCATGACCACGGAGACGTCTTCGGACAGCGCTGGCTCTTCAGGCTTTGAAACAGAGATGAGCACTGCCCCCTAGAGTCAGGAACGACTAGCACATATGTGCGAGGGGAACCCTTTACCTTAATACTGCAGTTGGCTAGGCCCATCACAGCCCTTTGAATTTCTAGCCCTACAGCTGAGTTTTTTGCTGGGCCACCTATACGATCGCACTAGCCAAAGGTTGTTCAGGTTAAGCGAAGCAATCCCCGGGATCAGGGAGGGGAGGCGATGGAGGCAGGGCAGAGGGGCCTTATCCTGCTGTGTTCCCGCTGGGTGTGCAGGGCAAAGTCTTATACCTCTACCCAGTCAAAGATCTGCTCATCACCGGCTTCTTCTTCAACAATGAGTTTCTCCAGCTGCCTGTTCAGCTCTTCGGCAGAGAGTTCTCTCGGGGAAAGTGCTTCTGAGGAACTGGGACTGTCGGTTTCTGTGAAGTCCAACTTCTGCAACGTTAGAAAAGTGAGGGTGAGACATTCAGGCCCAGACCGAAAAGTGGGGTCCGACCCATCCTGGAGGTAGAGCGTAACAAGGGGCTCTTTCTGATCAGCGGCCCTACCAAACTTTGCCATAATCGGCGGCCTGCTGTTGTGGCCTGCCATCGGCCAGCAAAGCTGGCCGCAGAGTCAAGACACTGAGAAGGTGTCTCAGTGAGGCAGAGGAACAGCTGGAGTCTGTTCCCAGAGTTGCCAGACGAAAGGAACAACTAAAGAACAAAGGTCGACTTGGGAGTAAGGCCACAGGTGGACGATGAAGGGCCCCTCCCAGAGGGAATAAAAGAGGAGCGAAAGGGGAGTGGAGTTTGCAGGAGACAAATTAGTTCGCTTAATTGGTTCGTGACTCCTTGCCAAGTTTTGAAGATATCAGCCTGGCAGCTCTCCAAGCCAGATAAGGTCTGTGCCTGTAAATTCACCCTTGAAAGTCATTTTCTGGATGTGAATGAGAAGAATTCGCAGTAACTTAATAAAAAGTGGTTTTTGTCAGGACAAGGATTCTGCTTCATGCTCGCTTTTCCATCCAAGCACCCCTGCCTTTAACCCTCCCTTTTCCCCTTAACAGGAGACCCAAACAGCCCCATACCTGCTCCAGGAGAAAGGCGTGGACGTCGTCCTCTTCAGGTAGGAAGTCCTTCCAGCTGAGGCCAGCCTCCCTCCATAAGGCTGCCACTTTCTTATGGCTCTGCAAACACAAGGCCATGGATGGGGCCAAGGACTGCTGCTCATCCAGCACTGCCAGCGGCTACTCTGGGAGGTGCACGCCAGCCAGCGGCAGCCGAGAGACACCGCACCCGCCTCCCGGGAGCCCCACAAGCCTCCCTCCTTCTGGAACCCCTGCAAGGAGGAGCCACCCAAGCTCTATCCTGCCCTAGGTATGGATGGATTCCTCCTCTCCGTTAGCGAAATAGACTTCGGCCTCGGGGGCCCTTCGGCTTCTCCCGTGAGATGAGAGGTCTGGGGAGGGGGGGGGATTTGCAGAGGCCCGCTAGCAACCCAGCATCCTTACCATTTGTTTGCATAGAAGGTGCAATATTTTGGAAAGCAAAACACCGGCTCTTCTTACAGGAAGTAAAGGTTTACTAAATTCTCTGAAAGGGAAAAGAACGCAAAAATATCTTGATTTATCCTCTCGGAAGAGCTAAGCCTTACCATACAGAAAGGCAGCCTTGCCACAGAACCCTTCTGAGTCCCTCCCTTCGGCAGGCTTGGCATGCAGGAAAAGCCAGCTGGCAACCCAGAGCTGGCCTGGCAGAATACCTCTCCCTCACCCTACTCCACTGCTCTACTGCCCAGGCCCACTGAGTTCCAGCTTCGGGGATCGGGGAAGGAAAGGCAGCCTGGCTTACATCACAAGTTCTCTCATAGAGATGCCTCCTTCTTTTAACATTGGCGTCACCAATTCGGCCAGGTACAACCAGATGTGAGGGATATCGATAGCCATGTCGTCGGCGGTCTCCAAAGTGTCCGAAAACCTGAGCCACAAAGGCAAAGCCTTTAAAATGCCTGTTGGCAGGAGGTGGGATGGGTCCCTGAGGTCTGAGGTCAGGGCCACCTCCGGCTGGCACCCGCAAACAAGCACGAGCTCTCCGGCACGCTATACCCACCCCTTGAAGAAGTCCTGCTTGCTGAGCTTCTCCGACTGCACCAGCTGATAGAGCAGCTGGCCCATGTGGTCTCTGGTGATCTGACTCCTCTCCAAGGTGGATTCGACACCAACTTGTACGAACACTGGCAGGATGCCAGGCACATTCAGCTCCTCCACGCACTGCACCGCTTCCTGCGGAGACACCGGGAAGGAGGGGCTTGGGGGAGGGGCTTCCCTACAGCCTGGATGCCTGCCGGCCTCTCCAGGAAGTCGCATGGAAGGAGATGGCATCCTTCGCAGGCGGAGCTCAAGCCCCCTCTGCCCAACATCCCCGCTGGCCTCAGGCGAGGCCTTCAAGACCTGAGACCTTCCTAGCCAGGGGCGGATAAGCCACACCGGAAGATTGTGAGCTGGCCTCGGCTCAGGCCAGATGTGGTTTTTTATTTATTTCCTGGACTGGTTTTAAGGCTTCGCCGCCTGCCTGCGAGTTGGCCGGCCATACACACCCATTAAAGAAAGCCAACCTCCCCCCCACCCCGCACCCCACCCCCCGTTGCGTTTTACCTTGTAATCGTTAATATGCAGGAATTCATCGATGATCGATTTGCACTTCCTTTCAATTTCTTCGTCTGACAAGCCTGGTTTTTCTTGGGGGTGAGGAACGGGGGCTTCAGACTTGACTGAAGTTGGGAGAGTGGGGGGGGGGAAGAGGAGAGGAGAGAACAGACCCAGCGAGTGAGGAAGCCTCTGTACTGCGATGAGCATGGAAGCATCTTCCATCGTTTTAATGAAAAAACAACTGTTCTTTTCAAGGCAAGAGCTTGCTTTTCTCCTTAAACCGGGTGTCAGCAACCTGTGGCTCTGGAGCCGCATGCGGCTCTTTCATCCCCCTGCTGTGGCTCCGTCGGCTGAAACCACCACTGGGTGGCCCCGCCCCTCGCCCTCCCCTCTCAGTCATTCCTCGCCTGCCCTGAGAAGGTAAGGGTGACGGCAGGGGTTGGAGACTCACTCCATATTCCAGAGCAAAGCGCCCCTGTACTTGCTGATTATATATACAGACACCACTGACTCTTTTTTATTATATATATATATATAGAGAGAGAGAGAGAGAGAGAGGGAGGGAGGGAGGGAGGGAGGGAGGGAGAGCGCCGTTTCCCACAGAAAACACTGGGAGCAACAAAACCTGGGTAGGCGTGGCTGGTGTGTGTGTCATGTGACTGGGTGAGAGTGAGTGACGTTGAGTTGGCCACGCCCACCCAAGTTTTGTGACTCCCGGTGTTTTCTTTTCTGTAGGAAATGGGTCCAAATGGCTCTTTTGAGTATTTAAGGTTGTGGACCCCTGCTTTAAACCAAAAGAAGGTGCCTTAATTCGGAAGAATCCCAGCAAACATTTGGCCCTCGTCAGGCAAGCTCTCCTCTCTGCCTCCCACCCAGGACAGGCAGCCTCACGCACAGCCCGGCCCCTGCAGGAAGAACGATGGGAAGCCTCACCTGCTTCCCTGGCTTTGCTCTTCTCCACCTCCGTACTGTTCCGGTCGCTTTCCAGGCCTCCCGTCAGCTGCTTCACGGTCTCCAGCATCTCCCTCCGCTGCTCCTCCTGCGCCTGGTTGTCCAAGAGCTGCTCTTTGCTGCTGCTACTGAGCCTCAGGAAGGCGTTGGGACGGGAAGCAGCTGAGAGTGGCAGCTTGTTGTCATTCTTCTCTCGGCCGGTGCTTCCCCGACTGGAGGGAAGCAACGCAGAAGGAGTGAGCGAATGAAGCCGGAGGGCTCGAGAGGAGACCTAGTGCTTTAGCCCTGAGGTCAGCGACTGGCTTGGCCAAAGGGCCAGACCTGGGAGGACCCCATCCTCGGCAGCTGTTCTGTTCCACCATCCCGCTCTCCAGTGATGCCACTCTGGCCACACCCATAGGGGGCCGCGGGGGCTTTACCTGGTCAAGGCCCTGCGAGGATCCAGCTCCAGGGTGGTGCCAGAGACGGTCGATGCAGGTGCTTGCAGCGCGGAGAAGCGGTTCAGGCTAGTGGCACTTGGTCGTAAACAATCTGCAGAGGATGTGGAGAGAAGAGGGCCTGTCCTCAGAACAAAGACAATCCCTCGCCCGAGGTTTTCCCACAAGCGGCGGCTTCTTAGAGCCCACTCCCTGTTGCCCAGGGGGACACAGCCAACTGTGGCATGCCACGCGCCATGTGCGCTGCCCTTACCGATCTCGCTGGCCTTGGCTCCACCGCTGCTGCCTTTTCCCCAGCTGCCCAACTGGGCTTTAGGCACAAGCTGGATCTTCTCGTCTATACTGGGCTACAAAGGGGCAGAGCGACAGATTAGCGAGCACCCAAGAGAATGGTCGGGTCCCTTGCTCCCCTCCCTGGCAGCCCAACCCAGCCTTCTGGTGCCAACCTTTCGCCCCTTCCTCAGCCCAGGAGGGGGGGCACGTCAGAGAGGAAGAGCTCTCACAGGACCTTGCAAGCCTTCCTTGGACAAGGAGGATGGTTTAAGATGAGGACTCCGTCAAATTGAAACTCAGCTCTTCCCTCCGCACATCCCAAAGGTGTCCTTGCAACAATGCGGAAATGCCGCCCCCCGCCCCGCCTCGGTTAGGTTTCTGACAACCCCCAAGTCCCAGAAAGGATCTTGCCCCGCATACCTACCTTGGTGATTTTAAGGAACTTGGTGGGGTCCAGCACACGGCTATTTTTTGCCCCCTGCACGGTGTTCCAGCCTCCCTCTTCCACCCTCTGGACACCTGCACAAGTCGAAAAGTGTCTTGTGTAAAAAAATCGCCCTGTCTGTTTGTTGGGTGTGTGTGTGTGTGTCAGGCAGCTTTAGCTCGGTTCTAGGTGCAGCCCTCCACCAACCCACCACACCCAGAAGCTGGAAGACTGCTCTCCTGGAGCTTCTGGGAGGCTCTGCAGCAGACCCCTGCCACTGGCTCAGCTGGGAAATTGCCCTTCCAGATGGGCCCTGGAGGCGGGCTTCAAAGCATGTAGAGGTAGGGGGCTCTGCTCCCCCAAACCGAATCTCCTTACCAGGCCGCCTCTTCTCTTTGGTCATCAGCTGTTGGACTTTCCGCTGCTCTTCCTGCTCCTCTATTTTAGCTTCCTTGTGAATCTGCTCGATGGTCTTTGGGCCTTGATCTGCCCTCCGGGACACCCAGTTGCACTAGAGAAGGGGAGGAGGAAGGCAAGAAGCGGCAGCAACTGAGAGGCGGTTCTTCTCCTCTCTCTCTGGCAAAGGCACGGGAAGGGGGAGCACGCCCCAGAACGCTCATCCCCGGGGACAGCCAGACCCAGGAGAGCCGGAGGGCAGAAAAACTCCTCTGGCCTCCTGTTTGGAGCCACACCACCCACCCCGCTCCCCAGAGGAGGAGGAGGAAGGGCCAAGGGGAATAATCCAGAGCCATCTGCGACCTCTTACCTCAGCAGACACATACCTGCCGAAGGTCAATGACATCCTGCAGCATGAACCGAATTCGGGAAGAGGTTTTTCTTTCCTTCACAATTTTCTCCATTTGATTGAAATACTGGTCCATTCGAGGCTGGAGAGAATGGAAGGGATCACATCCGATGCCAGCCTCCTCTCTTTTTTCCCCCCCACGTTCCAGGAGTGAGAGACCTCCAGCAAATCCCGACGTCCGGCTTCCCCCGGCTGCCCCTACCTTGGCCTTCTCAAAGTCCAGGTCTTTGCCAATGGTGGTCAGCAGGCGACACAGGCACTCCAGGGATTCCTCGTCGTGGTTCTTCAGCAGCTTCACCACGCAGTCGTGCATGATGGCTTCCGTCAACATCTTCAGCTTGAAAAGCTCCCCGATGAACTTGATGTTGCCGATGGACCGCCTTCGGGCCTTGTCCTTGGCCTCCTCCAGTTCGTCGTGAAGCCGAGTCCTCTCCTCTGGCTGGGGGGTGGGGGAGAGGGGAAAAGGCGCAAGGAAAGAGGCTTGAGCAAAGGAGCCACCGCCTGTTGTGGCCCACCAGCGGCCAGTGGAGCTGGGAGTAGATTCAGACAGTGAGGAGGTTGGGGAGGAACATGAGCCAGTCCTGGAGTCTAGGGAAGGCTCTGTTGAGGGCTCTGCATCGGAGGCAGAGAGGGGGCCAGGGCCGTCTGCCAGTTATCAGCTGCCTTCAGAGTCAAACATCAGTGAGACAGACGAACACCTGGAGCCTGTTCCCAGTGTGCACATGCGCAGAGTTGCCAGACGAAGGGAACAGCTAAAGAACAAGGGTCAACTCAGGAGTAAAGCCACAGGTGGACGATGAAGGGCCCCTCCCAGAGGGAATAAAAGAGGAGCGAAAGGGGAATGGAGTTTGCAAGAGCCAATTAGTTTGCCTAATTGGTTTGTGACTCTCCGAGAGTCCATGCCAAGTTTTGAAGATATCAGCCTGGCAGCTCTCCAAGCCAGATAAGATCTGTGACTTGTAAATTCTGCCTTGAAAGACTTTGCTGGATGTGAATGAGAGGAATTCACAGTAACTTAATCAACTTTGTCGGGACAAGGCGTCTGCTTCATGCTCTTGGGAAGCCAAGGTCAGAACACCAGCTAGCTGAGAGCCTTTCTCTCTTCCGTTCCCAACTGCCCTTTCCTAGACCAGCTGCCAGGAAGGCTTCCCTCCCTTCCAGGCAAGAGCCACCGAAGCCACAGCCACCCTCCGCAGGCGAAAAGGACGGGAGGCCCCGGCTACACTCACGGTGGTGGCGGCCTCCAGCTCCTTCTGCTTCTTCTCGAAGACGTCGTCGTCGGCCTTGTCCTTTTCAAATTCTTTCTGGCAACGGTTCAACAACAACTTGCGGAAGTTGACCGTGCTGCCGGGCTTGTCGGCCATGGGCACTTTCAGCTGCGGAAGGGAAAAGGACAGACCGAGGTGTGAACGAAGGAGGCCTCCCTGCAGCCGCCATCGGGCGCTTGCCCTCTCTGCTCGACAGCGCCCACGTCAGGACCTGACTCAACTACCTTCCCAAGAAAGGAGGAACTCTGGAAACGGTTTCCATTTCAAAGGGAACTTTTACTGAGAGATAATGATTGCAGAGAAGTCAGGCGCCCGGAGTCTGAAACTCAGGCGAAAAGCTTCGTCAGGCTAACTTTCCCCTTTCAACCACCCACCTCTCCACCCTGATACCCCGTGTCCAGTGGGGGAATTCAAATTTTTTTACTACCGGTTCTATGGGTGTGGCTTGGTGGGTGTGGCAGGGGAAAGATACTGCAAAATCTCCATATTGCAAAATCCCCATTCCCACCCCACTTCAGGGGAAGGATATTGCAAAATCTCCATTCCTACTCCACTCCAGGGGAAGGATATTGTAAAATTTCCATTCCCTCCCCACTCCAGAGGAAGGATACTACAAAATCCCCATTCCCTCCCCACTCCAGGGGAAAGATGCTGCAAAATCTCCATTCCCACCACACTCCAGGGGAAAGATACTGCAAAATCCCCATTCCCATCCCACTCTGGGGCCAGCCAGAGGTGGTATTTGCCGGTTCTCTGAACTGCTCAAAATTTCTGCTACCGGTTCTCCAGAACCTATCAGAACCTGCTGGATTTCACCTCTGCCCGTGTCCATCCCTAGCCAGTAATATGCCACAAAGGTGTTTTGGAAATCGCCAAGGCTGGATGGTGAGAACAAGTTCATCCTTGGGGCACTGCAACCTTGGATATACCCAGCCGGGACCGGTTCAGGGGGAGTCGCTGCACATGGTGTGAACTCCCCACTCCCTTTTAAGCTCCCAAGCAATTACAGCTACAGCGAAAGCATGTAAACTACGT
The DNA here is from genome assembly GCA_022577455.1 of Arizona elegans. Taxonomy (NCBI): domain Eukaryota; kingdom Metazoa; phylum Chordata; class Lepidosauria; order Squamata; family Colubridae; genus Arizona; species Arizona elegans. Next base: position 8,119,244 of record JAKOOJ010000023.1, read on the forward strand.
GGCCCATCATGCCTTCCCCCCTCCCTTCCGGAATGGCAGCCTTCCGATAGGTTCCCCCGACAGCCCACTTTCAAATTCCATAGCCAAATCTGAGCCTGGATTCTAGGGTACCTAGCATCACCCGACCTCTGCTGGCCCGGTCTTACCATGACCAGGCCCCTGCACATGTTGGCGTAAGCCACAGAGAAGCTGGGCTCGTCAATGGCTTTCTCGAACACCAGATCGATGACCCCTTTTAGCCTCTCTTCCGTGTCCACCGTCAGGTCGGTCACTTGCTTCATGAGCTGGTTGAACATCTGCGGGGTCAGCTTGTTCAAGATGCTGCGGACTTTGCGGAACAGCTCCTGGGAGGGGAGGAAGAGAGGAAGAGGCATCCGCAAGAGCTCCTGAACACTAGCCAAGAAAAAAATTCCCCGGGAATCAGGGGTGAAATGCTCTGAAGTCTGCTACCGGTTCACTTTGCTACCAGTTCGCTTTGCGCGTGCATACACTGTACACCAAATGCACGCTTTGCACACATGCGCTATCGTGCAGCACTGAAAAAGGAGGATTAAGAAGCCTTTTTTTGAGCCTGCAAAGGTGAGTAGAACAACCTGGGGGAGGGGGGGAAGCTGTGCTGCACGATTTAGATTCTCTAGAAAGCAGGATTTATAAATTGCGCAGCACAGCTGATTTTCGGAAATACCAGTTTGCCCGAACCGGTAGCAATTCTTTAGTACCGGTACAGGCGAACCGGTCCGAACCGGTAGCATTTCACCCCTGTCGGAGATCCCCTATTTCAACCCCTCTATCCTGCTGAGGGCTGGGCAGGCGGGGAAAGGAAAAGCGGTGGGGTATGTGTTTATGGCACAGTGACAACCAGGTCTGCAGCTACGGGAGCCCCTCCCCTCCTCCCCCCTTGCAACAAGGAAAAAGAAAGCAAGCTGGCCATTAGAAAAACGCCAGTTGAAAGAGGCTGTGGTCAGCCTGGCATTGGTGTCCTCATCTCTTAATGGGCGCCAACTGCAGGGCCACTCCTCCTCGTCTCTCTGCACGCCCCACCTGGGTTTTGATATTCTCGGGGTCCTCCACTTGGGTCTCTCTCTTCAGGCTCGGCTTCCAGGCGTTCTCGGATTTCTTCAGATGGACGTCCTCTTTGATGCAAACCGTGATGATCTTCCTGGGCTCCCTCCTCTGGCTCGGCTGAGATCTCCGCGGCCCGACATTCAGCAGCTGAGACAAAAAAGGAGCCCTCCAGGCTATCACATCTGGCTTTTACACAAAGGGAGGGGAAACAACCTGCACTCCAGTCACAAACAAATTCCCTTCGTTCGAGGGGTTGCCCTCTGAATGAGTTAACTTTCTTTTTTATGTTCCTAACTGTTGCCAGAATAATTTTGGACCTGAAAGATGGAAGGTTATCGGAAACGAAGATGAAATCCTATCGCCAGCTGCTTCCTGATCAAACCAGCGCCCAGAGGTTCTGCTGGGGAGACCAGGAGACAAGATCGATAGTGTCCGGCACAGAAATTCCACAAATGGGGAATTCAAGACGGAATCTTTACAATCGACATGTCAAGACCTGAAGCTGGCCTGGCTGAAGCTATTTTGAAGCTTCAGGATTGCCACACTGGAGCTGAGCAATAGGGAGGGAGGAATAAGAGATAGCTGGGGTTTTGTAGCCAAAACAAAATACTTTCTCCTGGGAACCAAGGACATTCCCACAGGTGGCCGGATGGAGGAGGAGCGACGTTACCAGGCAACCGGACAGCACCTTGATTGGACCATGTGACTGATTGTTTGGGAAAGGGGGAAAAAGCTTTTACTTTTAATTAGGTAAAAACTGTGGGAATATCCATTCTGGATATGATACGATATGATATATGTCCAATAAAACTATTCTTTGAGGAATCTACCTGCCTCGGAGTTCTGTTTGCTATGGGTGTATTACTTGGAACCCTGACACCACGTCTGACTGGCCACATTGTCCCCCGACTGCTTTTTGCGGGACCCCTCCTTCCCCCACCCCTCCGGTTTCTTTCTGAAATGACCGAAACCCGTTTGAAGATTCCAGAGGTCTGACGCTCTGCAATTCTATCAACCTTGTTCTGGAAAAAGGTTCATCTTTTGCTTTTATTATGCTCTATGCTTGGGGTGGGGGGAAGGAGGAGGGGAGATGTCATTTGCATTTTAAATACATCCCAGCTAAAAACGCGGCAATCATCATCACAGGATAGGCAGCCATGGGGAAAAAAAGAGCAATGCGGATTTCAAGCCCAGCCACAAAGCCAAGCTCCCAGCAAGGCAGCCAAAGAAGGACCGTTTCAGTTCTGGGGAAGCAAGGACTAAATCTGCCCTCTACTTTTTATCTCTGGCTTGCTAAGCCCGCTGCTCTCCAAAACGCACATGACCAGCACTGCAGCAGCCGTACGACCTGCCTATGCACCAATGCAAAGGCCTCCAAATAACCGGACTGATCTGGAAAGGACCACAAGGAATTTCCCTGGCACGCTGCCGAGGAGATCATCCGTTAATGCTGACCCAGACTTGGGAGACCAAGGAACGGGCCAGGAGCAGTCTCATTCACACGGGCATGTAGTCAGGGCCTCGGATAAGCACTTCATTACTTCTCCTCCTCGCTAATGTGTAACCTTCCCTTGCTGATGCCCAAACCCTGCAGGTGTTTCTTGAGGAAGCAACCGGGGGGGGGGGGGGGGAGGGGGAGGGGGAAGAGAGAGGAGGGAGGTCTGCAAATGGGCTCATCGCGGCTCTAGCTGTCCTCCCACCGTTTGCTGATTGGGAAAGGGCCTCTCTGGATGAATCAGTAAAGCTTCGTTAATTATATCTATGATGGTTTTCTCTGCGTTCTTTCTTTGGAATCCGAACCGGCGCTCCCTCCGCCAGCAAAACCTCAGCAAACGGTAGAAAGAGATGCGTGATGATGATGCCCCTTGTCCGTGGGGTGGCCAAGAATCAGGTCATGGGCCCAGCCTGCCCGCAGCTTCCTCCTGTCCCAGTGGCGAAGGCCGCTGCTGCTCGAAGGCAGGTGGCGATGGCCCAGGCCGCCGGCTGCTGTCTAGCATGGAGCAGGCCTTCCTGCTCCGTCTTGCCCACCCCCTGGATTCTCAGGCTAAGGCAAGGGATTCTCAGGCTAGCAGCAGGCAGAGGACACCCTCCGTCCCACCCCACTATGGCTCCCAGGGCTGCAACCAGACAGCTGGAGAAGCCAATGGGCTCAAGTGGACTCACCTGGTCTCCCCTTTTTGCCCAGGACTGTGGAGAGCAGTTTAGTGTGGATCCGGCTGAGGCCCAAAGTCCAGCATGCCCTCTGCGGGGGACGTCCCGCCCCCAGCCCTGATGCAGCGCAAGGCCGGTGCCATCTAAGCCACTACCTGCGTGGAGTCAGGGCTCCTCTGGCAGGGTAAGGAGGGAGGGGAAGAGGAAAGGCAGGCTGAAAGCTCCAGGGGTGGGGACGGGGAGGGGGCAGCGAGAAGCCTTACCCCTATCTGCAGGTTCCTCAGCTGTGGGTGAGCCGAGACCAACAAAGGGCATGCTGGGGTGCCACATCGTGTGCCAGAGGGGAGTCCGGGTGGGGGCTGCACTTTGCAGGCCTGAAGGAACGAAGGAAGGAGGGGAGCGACTCAGCCTAGGCAGCCGCACCAGGGGAAAGGTTTTGGACGGAGAGGGGGAGGGAAGATTCTGTGGCCCCTGAATAGCCAACTGATCTCTGCACGCAACCACTGCCCTCCCCGCTCACTTTCCAGGCTGCCTCCGGCCCAAGGAGCAAAAGCAGAGGCAGAAGGAGGACAGGCGTCTTGGGGAAGCACCCAGGGAGACCTGAGCTTTGGAAGGAGGGAAGAGTGGAGCAGAGCGCTGGGGAACCGCACCAAGAAAGGCAAGGAAAACGGGAGGGAAGGAAAAAAAAGGAAGGATGGGAAAGACAAAGCGCAGACCCGAACATCCAAAGCCTGTGTCCGCGAATGCATCGGCTGACCATGCGCAGGGCCAAGACGGCAAAAGGCAATCCGAAGCAAAAAAGGTGAGGCTCACTTACAGCGCTGCCCCGTCCGCCAGGGACCTGTCTTCCAAAATCAGCAAAGGCTGGGGTGAAGTCTGGGCCCCGGGCCAAGATCCGAGAGTCTAACGTCCGAAGAGGCAGTTTGGGCTGATTGATCTGCAGGGCCGGAAAGGAAGGGAAGAGTTTCACAGGGCAAGGAGGCTGGCGGTACCCTCTACTCAGCTGCTCCCAGGCGTTTAGTCCAGCCCTCCTGGTTTCCCATTCAGGGGCTGAAAGGCAACAAAGCAGGGTGGGGAGGGCGGGGTCCATTCCTCTAGCGCCCAGCTGACTCACAGGCTCCTGACCTTATCGAGGACAACATCGCTGATTGGCGGCAGCCCCTCCGGCTTCTGGATGCAGGCGGGCATGAACTGGAAGTCCAGCAGGAAGTCCCGATCGTACTGCTTCTTCCCTTCGGTGTCCACAGGCTTCCACTGTTCTGTAGTGGCAGAAACGTTGCTCTTCACTACTGAGCTCACCACTCTCTGGAGCGGGGAGTGGGGTGGGGTGAGAGCTGCAAGGTCTGGGCCAAAGTGGGCAACGAGACCATCCAGGCGAGGCCCCCCTTTCAAAGTGGCTAGAAGGGCACCAGAGGTTTTTCCCTCCCTTGCCTGGCTGAAACTGGCTATCTTTTGGCAAGTCCTGATGATGGTTAAAGGTAAAGGTTCCCCTCGCACGTATGTGCTAGTCGTTCCCGACTCTAGGGGGCAGTGCTCATCTCCATTTCAAAGCCGAAGAACCAGTGCTGTCCGAAGACGTCTCCATGGTCATATGGCCGGCATGACTCAATGCCAAAGGCGCACGGAACGCTGTTCCCTTCCCACCAAAGGTGGTCCCTATTTTTCTACTTGCAATTTTTTTTTACGTGCTTTCCAACTGCTAGGTTGGCAGAAGCTGGGACAAGTCACGGGACCTCACCCCGTTATACGCGGCACTAGGGATTCGAACCGCAGAACTGCCGATCTTCCGATTGACAAGCTCAGCGTTTTAGCTGCTGAGTCACCGCGTCCCGTAGTTATACTATTGGGAAGAGGCTGGTGATGGTGCACCTAACGCACCATTGAGTCCCCAAAGGATGGGGGGATGTGGCAATGAGGCTGTTTTGGAATCCCCTGGATCCCTCTGAAAGGGAGACCACGCACAAACGAACACACACACACACGGCAACCCACCCAAAGTCTGGTTTTGTTCAGAATTGAGCTGGAATGCGAGGGGCGGAGCAGCAGCCAAAGCACCTGGTGGGAAGCCAGGGGTCTCTAAAAGAGGAAGGCAGCCCTCCTCTTCCTCATTCTCTGAAACCACGGCAGGACTGCCCCCCCCCCCGAAAGCGAACCATCTGGCCTATCAGGCACAGCCCACTTCCAGATTCTGGTCCTGCAGGACGTAGCTCGTCAACTGCTGAGACCTCTCTCTCTCCCTGGAGCTGCCCTCTCTGTTCCCGTGAGGTTGGGGAAGGAGTGGGCTGCCTGAGGAGTTTCCCCTCTCTGAGCTCGGGAGACCAGGCTGAGGATGGAGGCTACCTGGCTTGTGCTGGCAAGTGGGGGCTTCGCTGGCGCTCTCCGCGCAGACTTCTTCCCTCTCGGGAGCCTCCTCGGCCCCATTGCTGACAGACTCTCCTTCCTGCTCGCCGTTTTCTTCCGTCACGTTGGCTACTTTCAGGTCGGATGGAGAGGCCCTGTCGAGACTCCCAGCTTCTTGCTCAGCTTCGGGGATCCGCTCCCCTCCGAGCGCCTCTTCTGCCTGAGGCTGAAGCAGAGAGAGGCCGGGCCTGAATTAACCCCTCTCTGGGCCCAGCAAGCAGCACAGCAGCTTCACTCAGTAAAGGGGGAAGCCAAAAACTCACTCCCCACTGCAGACAACTGGGAGTTGCTAGGAGCCCCCCCTCCCAGGTCCCACCTTCCACCCAACCCCTTGGCCAGACTAATCCGAGCTCTTCCTCCCTCGTCTCTCTCCCCCTCCCCAAAATCCATCATCCTTTGGCGGGAGGAAACCCACTCCAGTTGAGCAGACTGGCATCAGGGGAGGCCCAGCCGGCATTGTGTCTTTGGGAGACGAGTGCCCACCTGCCCCGCTGGGCGCAGAGGGGCTCCTCCCAACTCACCTCAGGCTCCGCCGCCTCCAGCCCTTCGTTGGCTGCCTGGCTCTGTTCTTTTGGTTTCTTACACGTCTTTGGTGCAGCTGCAGCTGTTGGGGCTGCAAAGCACATCAAAAAGGGATCATTTCCCACCCCCAAAGGAAGTCTGGAGCAGGAAAAGTCTGTTGTAGCTAAGCTGGCAGCAGAGTCGGACAGTGAGGAGGTTGGGGAGGAACATGGGCCAGTCCTGGGGGCTGGGGAAAGCTCGGAGGAGGGCTCTGCATCAGAGGCAGGGAGGGAGATAGACAGCAGTGAGGCAGAGGAACAGCTGGATCCTGTCCCCAGTGTGCACATGCGCAGAGCTGCCAGAAGACAAGAACAACTCAGAAAGCAGGGTCGACTCGGGAGTAAAGCCGCACCTTGGAAGTGATTGGCCCCTCCCATAGGAAACAAAAGAGGAGCGAATGGGGAGGGGGCTTCCACAGGAAACAATTCGTTTGTTTGTTTGTTTCAAGAGTGGAAAGTTCTGTTCGTAACTCTAAGAGACTCTGTGCCAAGTTTGGCCTTGTACTGTGTTTGGAAACAAGTTACGTGGCAGTTTGCCAAGCGAGATAAGGTCTGTGTTGATAAATATTCCTCTGAAAAACTGTTTGGATAAGACTTGCTGACTGTGAATGAAAGCAATTCAGAGTCGTGTAAATAAAAGTGGTTTTGCCGGGACCAAGACTCTGCTTCCTGATTTTTAAGGGGGCCTAGGTCAGAACAGAGTCTAGAGTCGCCCAGGAGAGGAAGGCCAAGACCTGCAGGCTGACTCACCTTCTTCAGGGTCTGTCTTGGCACTCAAGCCCTGGAAGTCATCCTCTTCCAACTCTTCTTCTTCTTCCGGCCGGCCGTCTACCTCCAGTTCGTCTTTTGCATTGGGAGCGTCTTCGCTCAGAGTCAGTTTGGGGGACTCCTCTCTGTCCAAATCCCCCTGGAGGGTGGCGGGAGCACCACCCGGCGGGAGAGGAGGGGAAGGCGAGCGGGGAGGAGACGGGGGAAGATGGGGGGCGAGAGCCACGGGCAGGGAAAGGGGAGAGTGAGGAGGCTTCGGAGGCGGCGAGGGAGAGCCGGGAAGAGCCACAGAAGCCGCGGGTGGCACACATTCGACCTCCGGCTCTTCACTCGCCGGTTCCAGGGCTGGCAGCACAGCTTCCTTCGATCCGCTGAGTTCCAGGATGTTCTCGCTGAGCGTTACCCTTTCGGGAACTCCATTGAGTTCATTAATTAGATTAGCACTAGGAGTCTGGTGCAGGTCGTTGGGGACTATCCTAGAAGGCTCCCGACATCTCTCTGGGTCGGCCTCCTCCACCAGGGGGCAGCTGGGCAATTCCAGGCAGGGCCCAGCCCTGGCAAGCGGAGGAGGAGCCTCCTGTGGCGGGGAAGCCAGTTCGCACCCATCCTGTGAGGAGCCCGATGCAAGTGGCAACCTGCTGGGGGGCACGACTGCAAGGGAGGGGGCTCCAACGGGACTAGAAGGCTCCAAGGAGGTCTCTGGGCAGGGAGGGGTCTCCGCAGTCAGGCCCGCTTGTTCTTTCCTCTCTCCACTCGGCTCTGGTCTGAGGGCAGGGGAAGGAGATTTTAATACTGGATCTGTTTTAGGCTTCTCTTCTGGGGAAAAGGAGAAAGGCAGAATTACAAAAGCCGAGCCCCGTCAGACCAAACGGACGCTGTCCCCACCTCACTCCCCTCCAAGGCCCACCAGCTGCAGCTCTCCTCGTTACACCTCTTTGCCAACCCACGATGGAGGAACCCACAGATTTTTTTCCCCCCACCATTCATTTCGACCTCAGAGAGCCACACACCCGAAAGGACAGACCCAGGGGTGGGCTGCTGGGGGTTCACAGGGGTTCGGGAGAACCTCTATCAGTTCAGAGAACCCGCAAATCCCATTCATGGCTGGCCCCGCCCCACCCCTCCCAGGAGTCTCCATGCGGCCCATTTTGGATGTAGGTTAAGTGCAGGGCATATGCAGAGGCTTGAGGAGGGTGAAAAATGGGCCTACCAGAAGTTCGGGAAGGCCTCCGAAGCCCGGGGAGGGCAAAAACACCCCCACACACACCATGGTGCAGCAGGCCGACTAGGCCACGCCCAGCCAGCAACCGGGCAGAAAACCCCTTGCTAATATTTTTGAAGCCCACCCCTGGACAGACCACGAACCAAAAGCCAGCAATCTTTTGGCTGCCAGGTGGCAACAGCAAGGGGTGGCCTTCTCGAGAGCTGCTTGGCCTGAGGGCAGAAGCAAAGCTCTGCAGGACGAGGAGGAGTTTGCTGCTCTGGAGCCAAGGCTGTTCCGAAGCTACGGCGGCCCTCCAAGTGAGGTGGGATTGAGGGTCGCCCCAGGGAGGAGTGGGCTATCTTAGCTCTCATTTCCCTTTAGACTTAAGTCATCCCAACAAAGCCCATCGTTCTGAACCAGGATATTGCCACCCACGTTTGAAAGACAAAGTGAAAGAGAAGTGCTAAGCAAGGGGAAGGTTGATCCAACAGTGGGGAGGTGTGAGAGGAGAGGGGGGCAATGGGGGGCAAACCACGTGGTGGGGAAACGGTCCTGGTGGGTGGGGATATTTTCTTACTGCATTTTAAAATATATAAACCATCCTTCCTCTACCATGAGGAGGTAGGGGGTGTGCAGAGAGCACAGTATCAGCGACAGATAGAAACGGATACAGAATTCAAACCACGAATCCAAGAGGACCGAGTCCTAGATGCCTCTATATAAAAATCCCATCCGTCTCTGCACTCCTCCCCACTCCAGATGGCCAAGGTGGGGCTGGGATCCTCCCTCAGGCCAGGAAGGACTGGAGCGCCAGGCTGCCAGTCCCTAAGCGCAAAAGAGGCCTGGGAGCATCTTAGCAGGACCTGGGCCAGGCTGCGGCAGGACTGGGGAAGTGGGAGAAGGGGGGCATGCCTCGAACCACTTGTCCCAAGAGAGGGGGGCGGGTCCAGCTTCTCCTACAGGTTTGGCTGCTGAAAGAAAGGCCAGGGCAGAGCATTGGGAATAAGGCTGGGTTAAGGCCATTGGATTTCGGCTTCCCCGAGTCCTTTTAAGTCTTTGCAGATGGGGCTCAAGACAACCAATCCCCTGTCCAGAATGGGAGTGGGGGGGGGGAACTCAACCTCTCCTCTGCCCCCAACGATCCTCAGGGGGAGGGAGGGAGGAAGGGAGGCGAAACCCACCTCTCTCTCCAACCAGGACAAGCTGTCCATCCACCCACCTTGCTTGAGGCCGCCCGTCGTCGCAATGGGGCTGCTGGCAGGAAGGGGAGAGATCTCCACAGTCCCGCAGGCCACAGGACTGTGCTCGGGGACCTGGCTGGGCAGCTGCTGCTGCTGAGATTGGAGGTACAAAAAAAAAAAGAGAGAGAGAGAGAGTGATAATGAGTGTGAGAATGTAAAAAACGGCAAAGTGGGAATGCAAGCAAGCAAGCAGGCAGGGCAGGCGGGAGGGAGGGAGAAAAAGGGCAGGAGGAGGAGGAGGTGGAGAAGAAGAGGAAGAGGAAGAAGGAGGAGGAGGAGGAAGGAGGAGGAGAAGGAAAAGGAGAAGAAGGAAAAGGAGGAGGAGAAGAAGGAGAAGGAAAAGGAGGAGGAGGAGGAGGAGAAAGAGAAGGAGAAGAAGGAGAAGGAAAAGGAAGAGGAGGAAAAGAAGGAGAAAAGGAAAAGGAGGAGGAGGAGAAGGAGAAGAAAAAAGGAGGAGGAGGAGAAGAAGGAGAAGGAAAAGGAGGAGGAGGAGAAGGAGAAGAAGGAAAAGGAGGAGGAGAAGGAGAAGGAAAAGGAGGAGGAGAAGGAGAAGGAGAAGGAGGAGGAGAAGAAGGAGAAGGGAAAGGAGGAGAAGAAGGAAAAGGAAAAGGAGGAGGAGAAGGAGAAGAAGGAGAAGAAATTCGAAAAAGGAAGAAAACCAAACCGTAATATAAATATGGGGGGGGGGGGGGGGTAGGAGGGAGGGACAAGAGGAAAGCAACAGGAGAAAAGTGGGAAGAGAAAGAACATTATTACCGGCAGCTGCACTGAAGCAGGGCACAGCTCTCTGCACGTCTCGAACCCGCCACCCCAGGCAATGGGCCGAGGATCCTGGGCTAGGGGAAAACACACACACACCTGCCATCCTTCTAAGCTCCCCAAGTTCCACTGACCCTGAAAGGGTCTAGCCCAGTGATGGCGAACCTTTTCAGCACTGAGTGCCCAAACTGGAACGTGCGCCAGAGTGCTGGAAACCCAATGACTACCGTATTTTTCGGAGTATAAGACACACCCTTTCCCCCCAAAAAAGAAGGTGAAATTTTGGGTTTGCCTTATACTCCGAATGTAGCCCCATCCAGCTTCTCAAACGGAGGTTTCAGAGGCTGAAAAAAAGCATCAGAAACGAAGCCCCCAAACAGAGCTTCAGAGGCTTTTTTTCTGAAGCTGTTTCGGAGGCTTTCAGAGGCAGGGAAAAAAAAGGGGAAAAAAAAGCAAGGCACAGAGCTCACAAACAAGGAACCTGTTGCTAAAATTCACCTCTGGGAACAGCTGATTGGGGGTATTCCGGGAGGCCGATCTACCTGCCAATCAGTTTTTTTCTTATTTTCCTCCCTAAAAACTAAGGTGCGTCTTATACTCTGGTGCGTCTTATACTCCAAAAAATACAGTAGTTGGTCTTCGGGATTCCGGCAGGCACATGCCCGCCAACTAGCTGGTCTTCGCGCACACCAGAACACCGGAAACCCATAGACCAGCTGGCTGGCGCGCCCATGCCTGTTTTTTGGCTGGTTTTGGTCGTGTTTTTGGGCCATTTTTCAGGCCAAAAACAGCCCAGGAAATGGCCCGAAAACAGCCCCAAAATGGCCTATTTTTTGGCTGTTTTTCGGGCCATTTTCAGGTGCTCCGGCACCCGAGAAGACCAGCTGGCTGGCACACATGTGCATGCTGGAAACCAGAAGGGCAGCTGGTGATGGTGCATGTGCCCAGAGAGGGCTGTGTGTGCCACCTGTGGTATGCGTGGCATAGGTTTGCCATCATGGGCCTAGCCAGGAAGAACAAGGATAGAATGATTTAAATCAGATCTAAATTTAGATCTGATGGGATAAATGATTTTAATTTGGTCTTAATGGGGGTTTTAAAATTGGTTTTAAAATGAGAGTTTTAAATTCGGCCCATGATTTAATTATTTTAATCTGCTCTTAAATTCTATTTTTGGACATTCTTTTTATTATGGCTGTTCACCGCCCTGAGTCCTTCAGGAGAAGGCACCAGTTAAGCTAGAAAATGGAGGTCCCCAGCAGGGACCTCCATCCCTCCCACAGCCCTCCTTCTCTTCGGGCTCGGAGAAAGGCATCCCAAGGGGGCTGATCTCCCCTGATGAGAAGCCCGTGGACTTTCTCTGCCCTTCATCAAAAGACGGGAAGTTCCTACCAGAGGTCCGGACTGACCCGCTGGATGCGATAGGGAAAGGGAGAGAAGGAGCAGGCCGCCACGGATGCTGTGGCCACTGCAACAGCGCTGACAGCCCAATGCTGCAGGATCGCTGCAGCTGAATGTTGTGGCTGTCCTGGGATGTTCAGTTGTGGGCTGAGGGTGAGAGAAGGCAGGGCTGCTTCTTTAGAAACCCAAGAGGTGTTCAGGTGGAAGCGTACGTAGATCAAATTAATTCCTCTCCCGCCCCACAACGCTTCACCCACAAGGGCCCAGAAGATAGGCTGCCAAAATTGTGGAAAGCTTTTGGGAAAAGTGTATTTTATAAAACTAGCTAATAACACCACTTTTTTTTTTTTTTTGAGTAGTACCATAAAATTAGAGGGACGCAGTGGCTCAGTGGCTAAGATGCTGAGCTTGTCGATTGAAAGGTCGGCAGTTCAGAGATTTGAATCCCTAGTGCCGCATAACAGGGCGAGCTCCCGTTAATTGTCCCAGCTTCTGCCAGCCTAGCAGTTCGAAAGCAGGTAAAAAATGCAAGTAGGAAAACAGGGACCACCTTTGGTGGGAAGGTAATAGCACTCCGTGCGCCTTTGGCGCTGAGTCATGCCGGCCACATGACCACGGAGACGTCTTCGGACAGTGCTGGCTCTTCGGCTTTGAAACGGAGATGAGCACTGCCCCCTAGAGTCAGGAATGACTAGCACATATGTGCGAGGGGAACCTTTACCTTTTACCATAAAATTATATATCAATGGAAAGATAATTCAATCAAGAATGTAATGCAATCTTTTATGAAAGATTTGCTATTAGTAGTTACAGCATAAAGAAAAGCCAAACACGTAGAAAAAAATGAGATATACAAAAATGATCACCATGTCAGTTAATCCTTAGTTGGGTAACCTTTAGCATGAATCACGGCCTTACAACGTCTTCCCATGGAGTGAACCAAGTCTTTGAGTTCTGCGGCTGTTCTAATGTGAAACCAAGATGGAATGATGGCTTCTATTAACTGGGTTTTATTGCTGGGTCACTTCTGACTAACAAGTTTCTTTAATCAGCTCTATAGATTTTCCATTGGGTTCAGAGCTGGGCTATTCCCAGGCCATTCCATATTCAGTGGAATAGGATTATCTTGAAACACCAAAAAAAAAAGTGGTGTTATTAGCCATCAAACCCAAAAATACACTTTTTGCAAAAGGTTTCCACAATTTTGGCCACTACTGTAAAGGACAAAGTCCTCGACATACAATGGTTCGTTCAGCGACCGCTCAACTGATTGTTTCTCATGCGTACGACCGTGGCAGCGTCCCAAAGGGTCACACAATGAAAATTCGGATGCTTGGCAACTGACTCAAGATTTGTGACGGTCGCAACATCCCCGGAAGGGGGGGGCGGGGGGGCAATCCCCTTTGGCAGCCTTCTGACAAGCAAAGACAATGGGGGGGGGGGGAATCCAGATTTGCTTCACGACTAGCTTAACAGCTGCAGCGATTCACTTAACAACGGTGGCAAGGTCGTAAGATGGGGCAAAATTCTGTCTCGCTTGGCAACAGAAATTTTGGCCTCAATTGTGGTCGTAAATCGAGGACTACCTGTACTGGAGACCTTCTCTCTCTTTTAGGACAGTAGAGGCACAGAAGGAGCTACTATAGAGATGTTCCCAAAACATGTTTGCAAGGCGGATTCCTCTGGAGAAAGGAGGGCAGGGAGGGCTGGTTACCTGGGGAGGCGTAGGGGTAGAGGTGGGCCGGACAGCAGGAGGCGTGGGGTTCCTGCTCCCTCCGCCAGACATAATTTCTTCCGTTATGTCTCTGCCCCCTTGATTCGGATCCCGGATGCGGATCTGTCACAAAAAACAAGGAAACCACTGAGTCCTTCCTGCCACAGGGAGGCCAAGCCAGACCCAGTTTGGCATCGTTGAAGGTGCCCAGGCAGCAGAGATCATCCTCAGATGCCCTCCGAAGAGCTAAACACCCTGCCGTTCCCTGTGCCATCGAAACGTGTTTCCTGTTCTTCTGAACAATAGTATTTAAGACTTATAGACCGCTTCACGGTGCTTTGCAGCCCTCTCCGAGCAGTTTGCGGAGTCAGCCTATCGCCGCCCCCTAACAATCTGGCTCCTCGTTTTACCGACCTCGGAAGGACGGAAGGCCGAGTCAACCTCGAGCCCGGTGAGGATCGAACTGCCGAAATGCAGACAGCCGGCAGTGCCCTTGCTTACCGTCTTCTTCTCCCGCTTGGCGGGTGGGAGCGGCTGTTGTGGCGGGGTAGGCACTATGATGGGCGTCGACGGATACACCGGCTGACTCGGATAGAAAGGGGCTCCTGGAACGAGGGAAGGGAAAAAAAATAAAATAAAAGACCCATCTGGCTGGGGCTAAATGGAGCCACTTTTCGGGTTAGCCAACCCTCTCCAAGCCGGGAGCCATTCAGATACCCTGCAGGAGCTCTGGGATGAGCCCCCAGGCTGGACAGATACATGTGTTGGGGGGGGGGGAGGGCAGGGCTGAAATCCTCTGTTACTGAGCACGCATGCACGCCTGAGGCCCGCCAGCACAGCACTAAAAAAGGAACATTTTGAAGCCTTCCGAAGGCTGCAAAGGTAAGTAGAATAGCAAGGGGAGGAGGAATCCGCTGTGCCATGTGATTTAATTAGCTAGGAAACAGGAAATCCGAAGATTCTAGCTTAATATAAATCACCCGTCACAGTTGCTTGTCAGAAATACCGGTTCGCCTGAATCGGTAGCATTTCTTACTACCGGTTCCCCCGAACCGGTAGCATTTAACCCCTGGGAAGGGGGGTGGGGTGGGGAAGAAGAAAGGGACCAGGATTTCGCTGAGGAACATCTTACCATAGGCGTTGGGGAATTCTCCAGGCCCCGGTCCTGGATAAAAGGGGCCAGGCCCTGGGGGCTGAACAGGATACTGTTGTGGGGGTCCCACGTAAGGAGGACCGCTGTGCCGATACTGCGGAAGGAATGGATGGCATCAGGCATGAGGGCACAACAGGGAAAAAACACCAGTGAGAAAGGAGAAAGTGCCTTCCCTTTCCCCCTCTCTCTAGGGAGGATACAAAGCAGGCCTCTGACTGGAAAAGCACCAGAGGGCAAGTTCTGCCTTCCACTGACCCCCCACCCCTCCATTTTCCTCCTCAAGCCATGAAAACTCAGCAACCTCCCTCCCTGGCAGGAGCACAGAGGGCTTGCGATGCCCACCAGGTGAAGTCGCCTGCCACGGCTTTTCCAAAGATGGCATTCCCAGCCTTCTTCCAGGCAAAAGCTTAAAAACTGGTGAATACCAAGGGCGGGGAGGGGGAGGAAGGACGCCCACAGCACAGTCCCACCCACCCCCACAGGCACAGCAGAAGTGGGCGGCGGCAACCTTACCTGTGGAATACAGTACTGGGGCCCCTGAGGCATCGGATAGGGCATCGGGAGGTGGTTGACCATCATGATGTGCTGATTGGCCTGATAGACAGCCGTAGGGGTTTGTGCGCCCGGGCGGAGGGAGGGGCTGCTGTTCTGGATCGTAGCTCGAGGGGGCTGGATTTGAGGCCTCTGGAAAAACTGGGGGAGTGGGGGGGGGTGGAAAGGCAAGCAAGGAATCCGGTGGGTTAGTGGATCACAGGCACCAGAAAGGATCTCCGGGCTCCCGACTGAAAGGTAGGCAGCCCTTGCTCAAGAAGGCCCATGTTTCTGGAGCAGCGGGACCGAGGCAGGACGCAGACCGAACCCTCTTGGCGCTTGGGAAGTTCTGCTCCCAAAGCTGAACCGAGGCCGCAAGCAGGCCCACAAGATCCCTGCACGGCCATCCAGGTTACCTTGAGGAAGTGCAGCTCCTCCTCGTGAAAAGGTTTTTAAAAGGTGGCAACCTGGCTTTAAATTGTGTCTCATCCCTGTCCCCAAGACAATAGGCGGGAGGGCCAAGAGCTCTGGTTTAAGATGGCAAGGGGGTGGCATTTTTTACATGTAGATTCTTCTCTTTCTCTCTCCGTCTTTTTTTCCCTTCTCTCTCTCTCTCTCTCTCTCGTATATGAAGGTGCAAGCATTAAAACATCCAATCGTTAATGAGGTGGGTGAGAGCAAAGAGACAGTTGGGCCATGCAGAGCCAGTAGTGAAAGTTACCTGGATCGGTCTGAATCCTCCCTTCAACAACGAAGCAGCAGGAAATAAAAAGAAAGCCGGTGGAACAGCTGATAGGTCAACCCTGGGGAGGGGGAGGGAGGGGGCCAACATGCAATCGAGGACCTCAGCCCGCTCGGCCTGGCCCAGCTAACCTCCGAGGCACCCAGGACACTACCCTGGATGGAGCTGACCTGCCCACCAAGTGCCAACATTATCTGTTCCAAGAGAAGCCAGGGAGCAAGAAGAGTCTGGGGCTGCCTGAATCACCTCTCCCTCCTTCCTGGGCCTTCCTCTTCTACTGCAGGGTGGAAGCCCAAGGTATTTGAGGACATACCAAATCCTACTCAGAGGCTGCTGGCAGGGGAGGAAGGATTTCCTTTCCCCAGACCTGACCTGAGACCCCGGAGTGCACAGCAGAACGGAGAGCTACCAGGCGCTGCCGAACGTCGGATTGGCTTCTGGGTGGGGGCAGGGACCCCTCCGTACAGGGCACGTTCAGCCCAAACAAGAGGCTAGCCTGGGACCCGGGCAGAGGTGGGATGCATGTAATTTACCTACGGGTTCGGCCAGTAACGAAAATGTGATTGCGTGTGCCTCCGCGCGTGTTCTTGGACTCAAAAACGTGCCTAAATAGGACAGCATAGAGCAGATGGGCGGGCTATTTCCACAACCGGTTCGCTTGAACCCGTCTGAACCAGATGAATACAACCTCTGGACCTTGGGAAGGGCCTCAGGGCACCAGTTCCCTCTTCTGCTCACTGGGAGAAGCAGCTGTCTTCATCCCAGGAGGGTGGATAGGACAGGAGCTGTAAAACCAGCGTTCCTTGGGACTCATTCTCCACTACCCCACTCTCTCCAGCATCCAAATTCCTGCACTACCGTGTTTCCCCGAAAATAAGACCCTGTCTTATATTTTTTTGAACCCTGAAATAAGCGCTTAGCCTTATTGCCATGCGCTGAAAAGTCCGATTGGGCTTATTATCAGGGGATGTCTTATTTTGGGGGAAACAGGATAGTTCAGGACTAGTTGAGACCCAGGTGAGAAATGCCACCCTGGCCCAGCATTAACTCCAGGCCAGCCAGTCCCAAGAGGGCAGGAACGGCTTTTAACCCCGCAGGCTTCTCCTTTTGTTGCCTTTCCTTGGGAACAGGCCAGGCAAGAGCTGGGGCACTTGGTTGCACCTAGAAAGCTCTGTTCCGGTCCATGGAAACACAGAAGCAGAAAAGATATACGTTTCTACCTGTATCCCCTTCCATCACCTGGCAACCACCTGTCTGGCCCATCTAATACAGGTAGTCCTCGACTTACGACAGTGACCGTTCGAAGTTACAGTATCAATGAATAAAAAGAAAAAAGAAAGAAAACACGGCTGACGACCGTTTTTTTCATGCTTTCAGAACCATTGCCACATCCCTGTGCGGTCACGGGATTAAAATAGCCTTGGTAGTACAGTTGTCTAAGGCACCCTGTTATTAAGCTGGTTATTAAGACCAGCTGCCTGCAATTACTGCAGGTTCGAATCTTGCCAAGGCTCAAGGTTGACTCAGCCTTCCATCCTTTCAAAGGTGGGTAAAATGAGGACCCAGATTGTGGGGGCAATAAGCTGACTTTGTATAAATATACAAAAGGATGAAGGCTATTGCTTAACGCATTGTAAACCGCCCTGAGTCTCCGGAGAAGGGCGGCATATAAATCAAATTTTTTTAAAAAAAAATTCAGATACTTGGCAGCTGACTCCGATTTATGACGCTCGCAGCGTCCCCGGTGTCGTGCAATCCACTTTGGCGGCCTTCTGACACAAGCAAAGTCAACAGCGAAGCCGGATTCACTTAACGGTGGCAAGAAAGGTTGCAAAACGGGGGCCAAAATTCACGGAGCAAATCGTCTCGCTTAGCAAGAGAAATTTTTGGGCTCGATTGTGGTCGTAAGTCGAGGACTGCCTGTACGCGAGGAAAGAACAGGAGAGGAGGAGAATTATCAACCCTCTTGCTCTCCCCAACATGACAAGGCTCGGACAGCATCTCCACTGCAGGGTGTGTCCACTCAGCCGCTGACCAATACGGGGGCTGACCGATTGAAACGGCCGGACTTCAAGCAAATGGGAGAGCTGCGAGAGACCCCCAGTTCTGACAGAGGTCTTCATCCGACCATTCTCAGCCTTCGGGGAAGCAGCCCTCCTAGGAAGCAGCAAAAGGCTCTGGGAGGACTTACAAGATATTGTTTGTGTGTGTGTGTGTGTGTGTGTGTGTGTGTTCCCCACAAACATTCAGCCAGCGTCGATCAAACCGACCCAGAGTTTATGGGCATTTGGGGGGGAGGGGGGGGAGAGAGTGTCAAATGACAAGATGATCGCACAAGTAATGTGACGTCTCTGCTCGCGCCAGATATTGGACACGGGTCCGTAACAGCAGCCATTTGTCTGATGACCTCGCTGCCCAAGAGCCACCGCTTTTGGCCTCACGGGGGACCGGTTGCGGTCCGGAGATCCTGACAACAACACTGGGCATCTTCTATTATGGCCAGCATATTAATCAGCACTTGGCAGGCCTCTTCCGTCCACAACCCCCCACCCCCCGAGCGGGAAAGACGTAACAGGGCTCTGAACTTCCAACTTGTGATCCGCTTGCCGCTGACATCCAGTTCTGGGACCAGGCTGCCTTTAATTACTTCTGTGTTTTTATTTCATCGCGTCCATGAAGATCAAAAAGGTGCAGTACAGACGTTTTGCACAGTAACCTCTGCATATAATTCATCAAGCACGTAAGCAGATGTGCGAGATATGTCCCGTCTTTATGGTCCCTTCAAGGAGCCCTCAGGAGGGTTAGGAGGCAGCCTTCCCTATCGATCCAGATCTATGACTCTCCACCCACCTCCGGGGAGGGGCGGAGGGGCTCAGCTGAGATAGCCTCAACGTGCAACAGCCCAAGTGGTTCTTTCCTAGTCCTCAACGACACAGAAGTGGGGCCACAGAGAGGAAGGGAGAATGGAGAAGCCCCTCTGGACTCTCTCTCTCTCTCTCTCTCTCTCTCTCCAGGACCAGTTAAGGAATCCAGCCAAGCGGCAATCCTGGGTGGCACCCATGGAACCCCAATATTAAGTGTTAAGTAGAAAGAGGTGATCCAAGTTAAACCGTGCCAGATCTCACAATCATCACCAGTTCTCGCGTGAGACTCACAAATGCTCGGTTCAGGCCGGGACACCGACCTCAGGTGACATTTTGGCTATCAGGTTTGCCGGTCTCGGCTCCGTGAGACCAGGGCCCTGCTTTCCTAACAGCAATTCAGCAGCGCCGGCTGCAGCTCTTCTGTATTAGACACAAACCGCCCCCCACAATCTGCAGGGATACATCCTGATCTTACACAAAGGGGAGGAACAGAAGAGCAGCTTGCTAGGAAGCGTGGGTTGTGGAGGGGGGGCAAGTCTCCCCACTCCGCAGACTGGGAACCCCACCATCCTCTCAAAGGGTCTAGTAAGCCCCAAAGGGCGCTGAGACCACCCTCTTTGGGACATGTGGAAGACGGCTGTTAGGGGGTTGTCCAGGAAAGCAACCGCATTAGTAGCTGTTAGAAAGGGGAGGCGCCCAGAACCTGAGGTTAAGGTGTTTCTAAAAGAGCATCCTTGAGAATTAGCAGGAGGACCAGCCAGACAGAACACCCCCCTTCCCCATCCCCCAACCAGTCTGCAGTGGAGGGAGAAAAAGGAGATGATTGGGGGGGGGTCAAGGAGGGTACCATACCTGGTGGTGGGCAGGTCGAGGCCCAGCTGCAAACTGAAGGAGAAGCGGGAGAAACAAAAACACAAAAAAAAGGGAAGGCACAGAAAGTCAGAAACACCACAAAAGGCAAAAATGTCACACTATATGCAAATGAAACCCATGGGGGGTGGGGGGTGGGGTGGGGGTGTGTGCATAAATGAGAGATGAGGAAATAAAGAGCATTACACCAGAAGCACAGCTGCAGCACACGGAGGGAGGGGAGGGGGCACGGCTGACCCCAGCGGACACCCCCTCATGGGTGAACCTGTGGCCAGGACAGGGAGTTTGCTCCCTACACCCGCAGCCCTGTGAAATCCCACCCCATGAGTGCATGGGGGCAATCAGGCTGAGTGTTTCCAAGGGGAAAGGTGGCGGGACCCACCCCACGCCCCCAGGCAGAGCAGCAGCAGCAGCTGGGAGCTGAACATGGAGGGAGGGGAAGGAGGGAAGGGGGCAGAAGAGGCCTGCCCGCCCCGCCCTCAGCTTCTGTTTTAACAGCCCGGCCTCTCGGTCAGGGGATGTCCATCCGAAGAGTGACCAGGCTTCCTTGGCAGCCCTTCGTCACGAGCCACAGGAGGCGTCCTCTCCGGCATCATTTCGGCACAACCGCTGGCCATGAAAAGCACCAGGAAGAGAGAGCCGGGAGTTGACGGTCACGTTTTATCCTTCTCCCTCCTCGGCCCCTTTTTCCTTTTTTTTTTTGGCACTAGGTCTTTCTGACTGACTCCTTTTTCATTCATTCTGCCCGTTGCGGGCTAGGGAATACTTGAAATAAATTCAGAGTAGCTGCAGATAGGACGATCTCGGGAGAAAAAGACAATTTCCTTCTGTTTCTTTCTCTCTCTTTCTCTCTCTCTCTTTCTCTCTCTCGGGCTTGTGCAACGATTGTTTAATCAGCCCATCGAGGGGACCGAAGAAGTGTACAAAAACAGGACAGGACAGCGAGTGGCCAGTGGGCAACAAGGGCACAAAGCCCCTTCCGGATCCACTGTGTCTTCCTAGAGGGGGCGCTCTGAAGCCCCCAGGGTTGGAGGAGACAAGGGCCAGCCTTCCCCAGCCCCTCCCTCCGGCAAACAGCACTCCTGGCCCCCCCACACACTTTCCTCTCCAGATCTGCGCAAAATAAGCTTTCTCTAGCACTCAGACCCAGCCAGATCCACACAGAAAAGGGCCTCCGCTGCTCCTCCAGCCAAATGCGGGGCAGAAACGCTGCCCCACCCGCCTTTGCAAAGCCTTCTGGGAAACTACGCAAGCTACGCAAAGAGCACCCGAATAACAACTTTAGGGAAAGACGACAACCTAGCCTATTTCTCCTGCTGGCTGCCATCAGCTACTGGCCACATCTTCCTCCGGAGCTGTAAGCAACAGAACAAACTGTAGTCACTGGTGGCTCAAGAGAGATTTCAAGGGTTCGTTTCTGGGGGGGAATGGACGGGGGGAGAGAGAAGCCGATCTGGGCTCCCAGTGTCGTCTACTGGAGGCTAGAGTGTGGTTGGGAAGGGGGCTTAAGGAAAGCCCCACAATTGGAAAGTGCCCTTCATTGCCCCAGCTGAGTGATTTGGCAACTCTGGGCCTGGTGGCTCAGCAGACTGATAGCATTGTGATTAACACCAGCTGTCTGCAATTACTGTAAATTCGAATCTCTCCAAGGCTCAAGGTTGACTCAGCCTTCCATCCTTTCTAAGGTAGGCAAATTGAGGACCCAGTTTGTGGGGGCAATAAGCTGATTTTGTAAATATACAAAAGTATGAAGGCTATTGCTTAACACATTGTAAGCCGCCCTGAGTCTCCGGAGAAGGGCGGCATATAAATCAAATTAAAAAAAAATAAATAAAATTGCCATAAAATAGCAATAGCGCTTAGACTTATATACCGCTTTACAGTCCACTCTAAGCTGTTTACAGAGTCAGCCTCTTGCCTCCAAACAATTTGGGTCCTCATTTTGCCCACCTCGGAAGGATGGAAGGCTCAGTTCACCTTGGAGCCTGGTTAGATTCGAACTGCCAAATTGCAGGCAGCCGGCAGTCAGCAGAAGTAGCCTGCAGTACTGCGCTCTAACCACTGCGCCACCGTGGCTCATATGAACTGGCAGGCCAGGACTCCCTTTTGCCTCATGGGAGCTGGCGCACGTGGTGAGATGAAGGGTTTGGATGGGCCTGGGACCACCGTGGCAAAGCCAGCTGATGTAGTCAGAGGAGGCGCCACAGTTTGCCCACGGCCCCGACGGCCGAAAGAAATGGGGTGTGTGGGCAGCCCTTGGAAAGTAGTCGTGCTGCTGCCCTTCATTGACCCAGGAGAGAAATGGACGCAAGGCCACTTGTTGTGACCCCCCCAACCCTTAGCGCCACCCAGGGTGGGATTGGGGGTGGGGGTGGGGTAGGGGGTGAGAAACCAATGCAACCAAACCCAGAACAGAATGCAAGAGGGACTGGAGAGCAGCCAAAATTGCATTTGTTTTGGACTTGCGCGGAGAAGGGGAAAATGAAATGTTACGTGAGCAGTTTTTAGTCATGGGGTGGCAATGAGAGGCAACAGATGGCAAGAAAAATTGCACACAGGACAGTATTTTAGGGGGTGGGGGTGGGGTGGAATTGTTCACGACCACAGAAAAAAAAATGGCTGACAACTTTTAAGAGGCAGCTTCTACCCCGTTAAATCTTCCCAACGGGATCTGCACTTTGAGGGGCTGCCGATCCGAGATTGTTAAGTTGCCAATTTGCCTCAATCGGTGCGATTCAAAGGCCAGCCAGGGTTAGAAAAACGCCGTGAGCCTTTGGGGTTTTCCTTCGGGGTGGGGGTAGGGAGTTTGGGGGGGGGGGGGGGCTGGTTTTTGAGTCGGCAGCCCTGCCTCCAGGTCTCCCCTGCCTTGAGAGTTAACGGGCCTGAGCCTGCCAGGTGTCAGGAGAGCCAAACCTGAGCGGATGTTAAAAGATCAGGGCTTTTCTGTAGATCAGTCAACAATGGGGGGTGGGGGGGGAGGAAATTAAAAAAAAAAAAACCAAAAAGTGGGGGGGGAGGGCGACAGAATGGAAGCAGTGCCGTGGGCACGACTGACTGTCTGCACGAAGGAGTACAGTTTGTCATATTGCTTACAAGGTAGTATTTTATCCAGCCTCTTCCCGCCAAGGACCTGTAAACCGGACTCTGTTCCAAAACCTTCCTCCGCTTCCAGGGGCCAAGGCAAGGGATGGGCATTGCTCTGCCGGGCTGTCGAGAAAACTAATTTAGAGAGGCACTCCTGAGGCAAAGTCACCCCTTTCCTCTAGCCACCAAGCCTTGCTTTGCTCACTTCTAACCAAGTTCCTCCAAAATTGGCTTGCCAGAGATCAAAACTGGGATCAGTGTGTGTGTGTGGGGGGAGGGGGGGAGGCTGGCTTAAGGAAGCACCAGCTTGGAGGGTCCCTCCCTACGTCGAAGCCAGAGCAGGCAGCTGGAAGCAAAGGGCGCAGAGCTTCTCCGCTCCTCCGTCTCACAGCCCCACAGGCGCCAGGGGTGGGTGGGTGGGTGTGACGAGGAAGAGGCAGAGGACGGACGGTTTCCATCTGTATCGTGACAGCTATCCGTCCGTTTTTGAATAGCCTTATGGTGCAAAATGGCACTTAGCCTTATGGTGCAAAATGGCAACGGATCACCAGGACATGGGACAGGGCGATGGCACCAAGCTCCTCTGGCGGCAGGCCACACCGTTTGCAAAAATCCCAAAGGTGCTGAGCAAGAATTCATCCGGGGGAGGAAAGAGGGAGGAGGAGAGGGAGGGGGAGGGTGTTGCATTTACACTGCAGCGTGACGACAAGGATAACAAGAGACAAGGGCAGAAATGCGTGGAGAAGAGGAGCCGAGCTCCAAGGAGCTCCGTCTTGGATCCCCTTTTCCCCCTTCTCCCAAATGGCAGTGAAGCAGGGACTCCTCTGCCAGCAGCAGCCGCACCAGAGGGGAGGCGAGAGAAGAGGCTGGGCCTCCATTGGACGGACACACCGTGCTGAGCCGAGAGGGGTTGCCTTCTTACCGGAGAGCGGGTCTGAGGCTGCGTGCTCATCGCTTGAGGGGCCTGGGGGTACACCAGCGTGGTGGGCGCTGCGTTCTGTCCTGTGGGGTACGGAGCCTGCCGCAGAAAAGAGAAAAAAAAACGTTGGCAAGGGATGGAGCCGAGATTTCTTTCCACCCCTCTCCCACGAGGACTTTTTCACTGGCGTCTATTCACCTCCCAGATCTCAGGCAGTTCTCCCCGGTTCCAATGGACTCTGGGCACGAAAAAGAGGGAGATCGCTCCATCGGAAAACAGTAAAGGAAGGTCTTGCAATCCCTGAATTCCAGACGAGCCCCAACCCCACCCTGGGCAGGCTGAGTTTCCAGAAAGTTGCTCTTCCTGCAGAGTCTTCTCAGGCAGGCGGAGATTACTCGTTGGCCCTTTTCGCCTTATTGTTCCTGGGCTGGCTTTCTGGCCTGCCTCCCCATCTCAAGCACGGCCCCCTGACACCACATTCGACGTAAAGAGGGGAGGAATCTTAGGTGGGCAAGAGGAGAATCCCCCCCACGAGCACCTCAAATAGACAAAGACAACCAGGAGCCAACTCTTCCAAGAACAGCTAGGTCAGGGGTTGGCAACCCGTGGCTCTGGAGCCGCATGTGGCTCTTTCATCCCTCTGCTGCAGCTCCCCGTCGTCAGTCGGCTCCACAAATGATAGGCCTTTCGGTTAGGACAGGTGGAGGAAAAAGGACACTGCGCTAGGAGGAGACTCTATGGTGGGGGAACCGGACTTCCGGTTGGCAGAGGAAAAAGGACGCCACGCTAGGAGGAGACTCTATGGTGGGGGGAACCGGACTTCCGGTCGGCTCCAGAATTGAATGAGGAGCTTCCAGTTTGTGGCTCTTTGAGTGTTTAAGGTTGCCAATCCCTGAGCTAGGTCAATGAGAGCAAGAACCGGTGATCATAAAAGTGCCTAAAGGTTTAATATTTGTGGCGACTCAAATTCCGTCACATCTGAGGCTGTGATAGCAGTCTCTTATCCTGGGCCAAATTGGTTTCCCCCAATTTGACCGTCCTCATTTACAAAATGCTCAGCGGTGAAATCCTCTGAAGTCTGCTACCGGTTCTGTGAATCTGCTACCTGAGGTGAGCCCGCGCAGTGCTAAAAAAGGAACATTTTGAAGCCTTCCGAGTCTGCAAAGGTAAGTAGAACGGGGAGGGGGGGGGGTGAAATCCGGTGTGCCACGCAATTTAGATTACCAAGAAAGCCGATCGTCGCCCAGCTGATCGTCGGAAATACCAGTTCACTTGAACCGGTAGCATTTTTTTTTTACTAACGGTTCGCTCGAACCGGTCCGAACTGGTAGCATTTCACCCCTGAAAGAGCTCATCAAAACAGTGAGAGGACAGAAAGTCAGGGTTGCAAAAAGAAACTTGTGGCACCTGAGCCTTGGAAGTTCACGAAAGGAACAAGCCCCCCCCCCCCCCCCCCGCCATGCTTCAGCTTCCCAGGAATTTTCTCAGCACAAGGCCCTCCTCTGGCCCTCTCTTAAGTCTATCTGCTCAAGTCAGCCAAAGAGCAAGAACTATTTTTATCGGCTTTCCGAACTAGTTGATACCCACTAGGCCTGCTGTGCAACAAGATCTCCACAATCCTAGCTGGGCTGGAAATAAACAGACATAACTCTGTTGCATCACCCTGTGTGTGTGTGTGTGTGTGTGTGTGTGTGTGTGTGTGTGTGTATTACAAAATGCTGAGTCACAGGCAACTCTTTCGTTTCCAAATCTCAACAGCAGCAGCGTAATGGAAATGTCCATGCTCTAGGGTGCCAGAAGTCCCTTGGCCCTGCCAAGCACTCCCCCCTCCCCCCCCCCACATTAGCAATAAGACTTATATCCCGCTTTCACAGTGCTTCGCAGCCCTCTCTAAGCGGATGACAGAGTCAGCCTATTGCCCCCAACAATCTAGGTCCTCATTTTACCGACCTCGGAAGGACGGAAGGCTGAGTCAACCTTGAGCCGGTCAGGATCGAACTCCTGGCAGTGGGCAACGTTAGCCTGCAGTACTGCATTCTAACCACATCCTCCTCACAATATCTGCCTGACTCACAAGGAGGGCCACCGAATCACCCTCCTCAGCTCAGGCCTGCCTCAGCAGTCGCACACTGGGCTGGACAGGTCAACGCCATCCGCTGTAAAGCCCCCATTCACACCTCTTGGGTTTTAATTCCGCTGTCCATGAATGCAGGAAGTTCCCGAACCATGGCTGACTTCTTTCAGGAAGGCCGCTGTGATCCACGCCGCTGAAATAGCTCAATTCACAAAGGTTTCGCACAGCCGAGCCAAGCTGCTGCCAAAACAGCTCGCTCAAAAGACCATCCATCACCTCTCTCTGGGACAATGCCATCGCACTAAAGCTCCTGGAAGCCTCTCTTTTCTCCGTCGAGAGCTCCAATGGCTATTTATGGAAAGGAAAACCTTTCTCTGTATCCTTCAGTGATAAAAGCCGAACCAAATCTCAGCGAATGTGACTTTTCAGGTAATCCCGGGACGTGAGAACACTGCCAGCAGATACTGGGACGTGAACCTACAGCCCTCTGAACGCTTCCCAAGGTCTGGGAAGCACAGGAGGGCTCAGCCCCCACCCCAAGAGTCTCTCTCTCTCTCTCTCTCTCTCTCTTGGAGGAGGCACGAAAACTTAACCCTTTTCGACCACGAACGAAATCAAGCCGCTTTCTTCTCCCACAGGGATTTCTAAATTAAAGACAAACTATTTTGAGGAGGGTGAAGAGGACCACAGTGGGATTATTTATGTAAATTTGCCTGTTTAGAGCAGAGGTTCTTGAACTTTGGTTAGGACACCCTGAAAAAACTCCAGCAACTTGGGGAAGGGGGCGGGGGGGGGCGGGAAGGAGAGGAAACAAAATCTGGATTGGGCTTGTCTTTAAGCCTAACAGGACAAATTACTCTGGGCTTTGATCCCACTTTTTACCCATGGAAGCCTGCTGAGAGACGACAACATTTTAGCTTAAAGATGATTGCAAGCAAAATGATGGAAGCACTAGTTTTATTCGGGGGACGGGGGACGGGAGATGACTGCACTTCCCCCTAACTCTGATTTAAAGCAATTAGTGAACCTTATGTCTCAAAGGTTCTTTTTCCTTTAACAAGGGAACACAGAGAAAGGCACAGAGCCTCACAAACGTGCAGCTAAGGTGCCAGATTTCTGCAGAAAGCCAAGCCAAAAAAGATTTTTTTTGGGGGGGGGCTTATTTATCTAGAAGCTGAAATCCCCACCACGGAGCACCTCCTTCACCGTTCCTGCCAGTTCCCTAATTAGCATTAAGGGCCGCCAGACCTTCCCTCGCCAAATTATCCGAGCTGTTTCTATTACTTTATGCAAGTTCCCACAAAGACGGGAGGGAACTTTGCACCTTTGAAAAAGGCAGCGGAAACCCAAACGCTTCAAGACGGACCAGCATTTCCCAGGGTTTCTGGATTTGGAAACGGGCTTAAAAACGAGCAGGCTTCCAACCCGCGGCTCGTTGACAACTGAGAAAGCGGCTTTCCGTCTGCCAACGGATTCGCGCCACCAACTGGACTGCGAGCCCAAACAAGGGAGGAAGTCCGCTGTATTTTCTGGAATTGCGGAAATGGGACGAACAACCAGCCAAAGTTCTAGAGGAGGCATTTTTTCCCCCTTTCCTTCGAGATCTCCCAAAAAGGGGAAAGGGCTGCGAAGGGTGGGCCCCTGGGGTCCTGGAGTGGGCACAGAGAAGAGGACACGTACCCCTGAATTCTTCCAGGCCGTTTCTAAGACCTTTTTGAGCAGCAAACGAGGTCCGGTTTGCACCATCAACTCCTTTCCCTGCCCAGTCCCCGAGAGTGCAGCAAAATGCTTCTTCACCTTCCAAGTTCCCCCTTTGGGGAGCTCAGAACTGAGGCCAGCGGGAGCAATGGAGAACCCACCAGGCCTAAGGAACAAACCGCTCTCGCCTGGACAGTTACTGCCAAGGGCAGGGAACGCAACCAGCCGCCCCCTTCTGCGGAGAAAGAATCTCCCCCCCACCCCCCGGTTCGGAATTTCATGGGGGACCTCCAGACTTTATGTGCTGGGCAGCAACACAGCCTGAAATTACCCGGAGGTGACCAGATGCCTCCCAGCCCAAAATGCCGACCTGTCCTCCATATCCAAAAGTTATACAGCCTGCATGAACCTCTGCGCAGTCTCCCCTCCCCGCCCCCCACAGGTCTGCAGGAGGGGGGGGGGGTTTCGTGCGTGTGCACACGACATCCGAGCCAGGCTGGTCCAGCGAGCATCACTGGACCTTTTTTCCTCTTGTGACTCACCATCCCACATCCCAGAATCCTTTGCACCAGTTCCCTTGGATCTTCAAAAAGACTGCTGGCTCTTGGGTGGGGTGGAAAGCTTCTGTCCCTCCTCCCTCCTGGCTGCTGGAGCGAGAGTGAAAGAGAGTGACAGAGTGAGAGAGAGAGAGAGAAAAAGAGAGTGAGAGAGAGAGAAGAGGAAAGTGACAGGGGGCAGAGAGAGAGAGAGAGAGAGAGCGCAAGAGAGAGAGAGAGCAAGAGAGGCAGAAGGAAGACGGGCAACAGGGGAAGTGCATCCTCTTCCCTCCAATCACTTTGCAGGATCTGAGGAGGAGGGCTGTGTGTCCTGGAAGAGAGGGTCTCCTTTTCGCCAACTACTAAGCACAAAGAAAATTCAGCTTTCCAGGAACAGTCCTCCTCCTCCTCTTCCTCAGCCTGGGAACGATCCCAGCACAGAGCTGGCAATTCTCTAGGTAACATGAACCTGAAAAGGGGACCCCTCAGCTATTTTTCCACCCGCTTTCCTTTGGACCCTAGGTGCCAATGTCATTTCCCCCACCCCCAATAATCCCCCTCTAGAGGAAGCCCAGATGTGTGTGTGTGAAAGGGGCAATTGAAGGCGTTGAGACAGGCCATCTTTTGGACAGACCATACAAATATTCTCCGGAGAAATGGCAAGGGGGAAGAGACCCCCATCAATCGGCTGAGACCAGGGGGCTCAGACACCTGTCTGGGATCAACTTGCCAAAGCATCTGCAACGGAACAGGGGCACAGCACTGACTTTAACGCCAATAGCAGCACGGACAGGTAGTCCTTGACTTACAACCATTCATTGAGCGACCGTTCAAAGTTACAACGGCGCCGCAACATGTGACTTAGGACCGTTTCATGGGATCAACGTTCAGAGGCGTGTGGTAAACCGCTTCGTGGTTTATGACCGTTGCCGTGGGACCCTCCCCCACCCCAGGTCATGTGATCCCGCTTCGCGACCTTCGCGACAAAGCGAAGTCAATGGGGGAAGCCGGGCTCGCTTCACAAGCGGGTTGCTAAATTTATGAACTGCGGCGATTCGCTTAACAAACGGGGGGGGGGAGGGAAGGTCGTAAAACGGGGGCAGAACTCACTGAACCAACGTCTGGCTTAGCAAACGTAATTTGGGGGGGGGGGCTCAATTGTGTTTGTAAGTCGAGGACTACCTGTACGTTTCTCCAGCACGTTTAAGAAAGCCAATGTGACCCAATGTCTCACTCTTGAGCCGGCCCCACAACTGCAGGGCAAGCAGGGACCGCAGAGGCCTGACATGGGAAGGGAAGGAGAGGGGAGGAGAAAGAGAAAGGCAAGATTAACCATTATTTGGATCAAGGAACAAGAAGCGCCCCTTACTGAAATCCTGGGGCAGGCCTGCGTGGGGGAGAGGCACCCCGCACCCCTTGTCTCAGATCAAAATCCAACTGGAGGGCAGGAGCCAAGCAGATGGACACCTCGTTCCAAAGGCCGGCCCAGCCACTCGGTTCAGATTAGAAATCAGGAGGAAACGAAATTAAGGGGAATGGGCCCCTCAGAAAGCAGCTTTGGGTGCTCGAGAGGGTCGTGCAATTTTTTCCCAGGAGCTACGCATGGGGAAGGTGGGGGGGCTGGCCTTTCTTCGGGGACAATAGGAGCGGCCCCAAGAGACCGGGGGGTGGGAGAAGGGGAGGGCCACAAACACAGCCAAGGAGCAGGACTCTGGTTTGACACAGCGGCCAGTCCAGGACGTTCTCAGGAACTTCCGCTAAGTGGCACAAGACTAAGCTATCTTCCCCCCACCCCCCTTTCCATTTATTAATCTGTCCTAGTAGCCTGCCAGGCCCACCGCTGCCGGGTTCAGAAGTTAAATATCCCGCCCCCTCAAAAAAGGCACCCCCACATCAGCCATGGCCGCACTGGGAGACGAAAGCCTGCATGACATCAGCTCAATCTTCTGGGCCCAAACCACCTAGCTAAACTCATCCAAGGGGAATCTGTGGTTCGAGACGAGCCATCCTGAACCAGCAGCCGTAGCTGCTCGGGGCTGCCTCCAGGTTTCATCGGGCCTCGGTTTACCCTAAGCTGCCGTCATGGCTATTGCTGCTGTTTTTCAAGGCCGCTGCAACCCTTCCTTTCTCTTTGCTTTTGAGGAGGGGGTGGGTGGGAATGGCTTCTGACAGGAAATTAGGTGCATAGAGTGGGGATGAAACCACCATCTATTAGCCAAAAGGAAACCTCGAATGAAACAAGGTTTGTGTGTGTGGGGGGAAATGTGTGTGAAATGCTCCCTGAGCAATCCAGACGTGGTCAGGAGTGGGTGGGTGTCTCTCCTTGCGGCCGACCCTGGCCATTCCAGAGGAGCGTCGTCCCCGCCAGTGGAGGCATTGCCCCAGTTCCACCCTACCTCCCATGCCCAGCCTGGCATTTCCCCCCCAGCTTTGGGGAGGCAGGGAACGAGAAGCCGCCGATCTTACCTGAGTGAGGCCAGGAGAGGAGGCATGTCCGGGGGGTGTGGCGGCAAGGGCGGGATGACCCTTATTTATTTCATGAGCAGAGTAAGGGGAGGGGGCAGGAGGGCCTGGCTGCCTTGCCACCTGCGTAACCTGCGAGGAGATAAGCTGTTAGTTAGTGAAACCATAGCGGGGTAGAACTGTCTCCACAGAGTAAGCACCTCCGGCAATAGGGAACCCATCGCTTGTGCTCATCGGAGCAGTTGGAAAAAAAACCGGCCCGCTGATTTATGTTAGTGGATCTGACTCCAGAGAGGCTCTGGGACTCCCAGGGTCCGGTTTGATTCTAGGGAAGAAGAGCTGCATCCTTAATGGATCATTTTCACCTGATGGAGTCAAACTAGGAGTCTCTTCTGTAGACAGGAAAGGCTCGGAGGAAAA
The DNA here is from genome assembly GCA_022577455.1 of Arizona elegans. Classification (NCBI taxonomy): domain Eukaryota; kingdom Metazoa; phylum Chordata; class Lepidosauria; order Squamata; family Colubridae; genus Arizona; species Arizona elegans. The sequence continues at coordinate 8,149,861 of JAKOOJ010000023.1, forward strand.
ACTCCCAGTCTCTTTCAATGGCGCCGGGTCTTCTCTTCACAAAGGAAGAGAGCCACCCACGACCCCCCCTGGCCGTGGGTGGAGACGAGGCCAGCCCACATGGGTGGGAGAGGAACGTCGAGCCCCTCTCGGAAGCCTGGGTGGGCCACGGCTGCAAGGAAGTGAGTTAAATGGACAAACCCTCCGAAGGGAGGGGGAAAAAAAAAATCCCACAGAAAGGGACTCTCACCAAATCTTGGCTAAACTGAAGATGATCCGTGATCAAAACCCAGGCTTAAGATAAAAAAAGACCCGGGCACATCATCCTGTCTGCCATCTAATTAACATCTTTGCTTCAAAGGCAGCAAAGCCAAGCGTGCTCTAAAGAGGCAAGAGCCAGATTATCATCTTTTCTTTGATCAACCTTCTTCGGTGGGTGGGAGAAAGCGGGCTCTTCATCCCTTGGCAGCCTGGGGGGGGGGGTGGTTTAGCTCGGAAGGAGCTGCCCTTCCTGGGAAAGGCCTCCTCTTCACAATAGAGGGAGCCCCCTACCACGGCCCATCTTCCCCAGCAGGGGACACCTGTGGGTCATTTCCCCCCCCCCCCAATTTCCTTTCCACGTGATACCTTCTTCTAAAAGGATGCAGTTCTGGGCTGCATTCCATTCTCAAATTATCAACACTGATCATTTACTTTCTTTCTTTTTTCTTTTAAATAAATTTTATTCCTAAACACTTTTTTTTTTTGAAAAACAGTGTATTGTCAGGGTATACCGTTTACAAATAAAAAAGACCCCCCCCAAAAAAGCATTGTTACGTTGATATACAAGCTAATAATAATGATGATATAGTAACAATAGTAATAATATAACCAAAGAGCTTTTAAGCTGAGTTTCTTCTTACATTAAAATACTGTGATTATTTACCTTATTTTCTTATTTTCAGTACTAACATTTATGATCTTACTTTTCTCTAATTTACTTTATCATTTTTTTAAAAATTAGATTTATATGCCGCCCTTCTCCGGAGACTCAGGGCGGCTTACAATGCGCTAAGCAATAGCCTTCATCCTTTTGTATATTTATACAAAGTCAGCTTATTGCCCCCACAAACTGGGTCCTCAATTTACCTACCTTAGAAAGGATGGAAGGCTGAGTCAACCTTGAGCCTGGTGAGATTCGAACTCACAGTAATTGCAGACAGCTGGTGTTAATCACAATGCTTTTAGTCTGCTGAGCCACCAGACCCTGATTTACTTTACTTTCATTTACTTTCTATCTACCGTGTTTCCCTGAAAATAAGACCCTGTCTTATATTTTTTTTAACCCCAAAATAAGCGCTGGGCCTTATTTTCGGGGAGGTCTTATTATTTTGGGGCACGTGGAGCAAGACGGGGCTCCTCTTGCCGTCTTACCTGAATTTCCAGCTCTGTCTCCCTAACCCTAAACAGAGGAAATGGCGGGGACCGGCTGTGCATGCGGTTAAATATTTTCGGGGAGGGCCTTATTATCCGGGGAAGGTCTTATTTTTGGGGAAACACAGTACAAGGAAGAGAGCAAGGGGCCTTTTTAACGTTGCTATTATATTTAATTCACTTTTCTACTAAAAAGAACTTCTTCCATTTGGGAAATACTGGCTACTAGTGAAAATCCAAGCCAACGGGTATTACCTACAAGACAATCCCACCCTTTCCCGCAAATAAATGGGAAAGAGAGTCCAAGGTGAGCTTTCAAACAAGGACCCTGGTCTCTGGACACGAAGAGGGTAAGGAAAGCTCTACTGATTTTCTTTTATTATTTCCACACACTTTCCCATCAGCAGTTTCACTTAATCCACTCTAAGGAAAGTAGATTAATTGAAAAACAAACGTTGGCAATTACACTTATTCCTACCCAGCTAGTTTCTTTGCCTCGATGCTGATATACTTCTTAAAAATGCCGCATTTCCCCAGGCTCAGCAATGGCTCATAGCAAAAGGGATTGGCCTCCTGACCCACATCTCTCGCAGGAAAAGGACCGTGGCAGGAACAGCCTCCCTAATTCTCTTCCAGATGGGAACGGACTCTCCCTGCAAGTGGGAACTGGAGGAGTCTCCCCTGTGCTTGGAAGCCTGCCCCAATAGGACCCTGGGTTCAAGACGAAGGTGGGAAGGAATCCTTTCTCCTCTGGCTCTTCCTTTCCTGGGTAGCCTCCCACTGATCCTCCTCCAAAACTCAAACCTGGACTGACCCCCAAAGAGCGTATCTTTTGCACAGCTGATTCCTATTCGATCCCAAGGAATCCAGTTCTGCAGCACACCCTGACATGAGAGGGTGGTTGTCTGAACCAGGCATCACTCTCCAAAGGGAGAGGAGGGCCGGAGAGCCGGATGAAAAGAGTGTTTCAAATGACTTCATCCACTGACAAGGAGTCCAATTTTGAATTACTCTCCTTATCGTTGCTATCGTTTGCAAATGTTTTACAAACGTATTTTCTGATTCGGAGTAGTTTTACGTGAAGGGAATTGTACAGGAGGGGGGCCTATTATGGAACCTGCCAAGTGTCAAGATGCTCATTCTCTGCAGAAGGAAAGTGAGGCTCCTGTCACTCATCAGAGCATCACCTCCGCCCCCTAAAAAAGCTCTTGGCAAAAGCTGCTTGCTTGTTCTCCTTACCGTGCTGTACACAGCCGAGACGGTGGGAGTGAAGATCCGATCCTCCAGGGGCTGTTGTACAGGACCCCGAGGGATTCTGCAAAACAACAAGTTAAGGAAGAAACAGAAGGAAGGGAAAAAAAAAACCCACAAAACTGTAAGAAAAGTATGATTTTTTTTACAAACAATCTTTTTTCCTCTAATGAAGTCGGCCTCTTAATCGTGAGAAGCCGATGCCACAAATTGTTAACGTTCACACCGGAGCCAAAACAATGGTTATTGCACAAAGCAACAGAGTCCCTGCATGTAAGTCATTGGAAATCACAAAAAAGTCACAACAGACCGGAAGATGAAAACTAACATTTATTTGTAAAGTAACACAGCCACAGCCTGACACATTCTTGCCAAGGGCACAGAAGCGGAGTGTGCATTTCCTCATTGGTGTTTTTTCACTAACTGTCCTTATGCGCTCCACACAGTTCTGGGAACTAGAATGAATTTAATAAGCTGACAAAACGTGCTATTTAAATCCACCGCCCCAGATAAGCTATTAAAAGTTTATAAAGGGCCTGGTGGCTCAGCAGACTGATAGCATTGTGAATAACACCACCTGTCTGCAATTACTGTACGTTCGAATCTCACCAGGCTCAAGGTTGACTCAGCCTTCCATCCTTTCTAAGGTAGGTAAATTGAGGACCCAGTTGTGGGGGCAATAAGCTGACTTTGTATAAATATACAAAAGGATGAAGGCTATTGCTTAACGCATTGTAAGCCGCCCTGAGTCCCCAGAGAAGGGCGACATATAAATCAAAATAAATAAATAAATAAATAAATAAAGCGCTGTCACAATCCAGAGGAGAGCCCTCTGAACTGCAGGTTAAGGGCAGGAGGAGGATTCTATTCAAAGTCCTAGAAAAAAATACCCCCAGTTGCGGCTTCAGGAAAGAATCAACGAGCAGATTGTAGGGAATTTTCTCTGCTGTTTGTTAAGATGATGATCTCCTTTTTTAAAAAGATGCCTGGGACTCACTAACCAGGGCTTCGGAAGAGATGCTGCAGGCTTTTCCTCACATTCTTGGGAATGACGCAAGAGGCTACACAGCCAACACAGAACGCTCTGATCGGTCTCTGGGTAAGCAGCCGGTGAGCCAGGCGAAAACACTACGTGAGGGAGAGGCATTCCATCTTTTTCAAAAGCACCAACGTTTTCTATCCAAATATCAAAAGTTGTTCCTTTCGACTTATGGAGAAGCCTCAAAGCTAAAAGCATACTAGCAATAGCACTTAGACTTATATACTGCTTTACAGTGCTTTTACAGACCCCTCTAAGCGGTTTACAGAGTCAGTATATCGCCCCCAACAATCTGGATCCTCATTTGACCGACCTCAGAAGGACGGAAGGCGAAGTCAAGCCTGGTGAGATTCGAATTGCCAAATTGCAGGCAAACCGGCAGGCAGCAGAAGTAGCCTGCAGTACTGCGCTCTAACCACTGCGCCACCGTGGCTCATAACAGACCCCAAGCGGAAGACAAATGTTCCCCATAGCTACCAGTGACTGCTCTGCCTCAAAAGAAGAGATGGCCACGGATGCCACAAAAGTAACACAACAACAAACCTTGGGGTATTATTCTCATTCCTCGCACCTCCTCAAGTTATGGAGATTAAAATTCCAGAACTCAGGTAGTTTTCAACTTACATCGGTTCTCTTAGTCCGAAGTGACAACGGCATTGGGAAAAAGTGAGTTATGACCATTTTTTTCACACTTATGGCTGTCACAGCATCCCCATGGTCAGGTGATTTACATTCGGATGCCTGACAACTGATACACATTTATGACAGTCGCAGTGTCCCCGGGGGGGTGGGGGGGTGTCACCTGATCCCCCATTTGCGACCTTCTGACAAGCAAAGTCCATGGGGGAATCAGATACCCTGAACCACCGTATGACTAATTTAACTGCTTGGCAAAGAAGTGTCGTAAAATGGGACAGACGAAACTCACTTAACGAATTTCTCATTTAGCAACATAAACGTGGGGCTCAATTGCGGTCATTAAGTTGAGAACCACCTGTACATAAAAGCTGATACTAAAGTTCCATGCGAATCAGGCCCGTCTACAAACCTCCCTTGTGGTGGCACCTCCACAGGCCAACTTGGATTAATAAACTAGGTTTCCAAGAACCGGAAGAGGAAGACTCGGAAGATCTATTGTAATGCTCTCTACATGGGGCTCCCCTTGAAGAGCACTCGGAGGCTCCAACTGGTCCAGAATGCGGCCGCGCGGGTGGTTATGGGCGCAAGCCGCTGTGCCCGCGTGACACCCCTCCTGCGCGAGCTGCGCTGGCTCCCAGTGGTCTTCCGGGAGCGATTGAAGGTGTTGGTTACCACCTTTAAAGCGCTCCATGGCATAGGACCCGGGTACCTTCAAGACCGTCTTCTGCCACCAATAGCCTCCCACCGACCAGTCCGTTCCCACAGAGAGGGTCTCCTCAGGGTGCCATCAGCCAAGTTATGTCGGCTGGTGACACCCAGGGGGAGGGCCTTCTCTGTGGGAGCCCCAGCCCTGTGGAATGAACTGCCCCCGGAAATACGCAAGATCTCCGACCTCCGGGTGTTCCGCTGCGCATTGAAGACCTTGTTGTTCCGCCAGGCAGGGCTGTCAATATAATCATTTTAAATTGGGGTATTTTAATTTTTAGAGTTTTAAATCAGCCAAATTTATTTAATTATTTTAATTTTTAATTATTGTTGTGTCTTGTGTTTTTAAACTGGCTGTACACCGCCCTGAGTCCTTCGGGAGAAGGGCGGTATAGAAATAAAATTATTATTATTATCATCATCATCATCATCATCATCATTATCTGCATGGGCCATCCCAGGGAGGGATCAAAGCATCACCTTGCTCAGCCCATGCAATTTTTTGCAGATTTTGCCAGGACTCGGCCCTTTTATCATTGTTCCCTGACAGCCTTCCCGAGAAGATTCAGCGCAGGGACAGCTGTTATTGACACAACTCAGGAGAGCAATGTCGCAATTTGGGGCATGCAATACCGCTCAGCAAGCAAAGAGAATCACCCTTTTGTTTCTCTGATTTGTAGCCCTGAAAGAAAAAAACCCCACAGGTTTTTGATGGGCATTAAATTCAGGCGTTCCACATTTGAAACGTAAACACAGATAGGAAGTGGTGGGGGAGAGGAGGGAAGGGGAAGACAGCAAAAGCTTTGGCAAACTCACCGAACGCACATTGCCTTGCAGAGAAATTTGGATGTACTCGTCGAAAAACCCACTTCCTGTAGAACCCGGAATCTCAGCCTCAGCTCGTAAACTTTCCCCGATCAATGTGAGGTTTGTTTCCCTCAAACAATGCCACGAGACGTCCAGCTGATTTAGAAAACCCCATTCTGAGCCGCAAGCCCTTGACTAAACTGCAGTTCCGACTTCTGAACGGAAACCTGAGCTAACAAACAGGCATACGTCTTAAAAATAAAAAGCCCATCATGTGACATGTCACAGCACTGAAAAGAGGCCGGTGACACAGCAAAACACGTGTGTTCTGCATTTTGAAATGCAGACATATGATACTAATACGTAAGGTTCGTGAGCTCAGGGCAAAAAAAAAACCTGAGGTAAACAAAAATGACTTTTTTCTCCCCCCTTTTTTTTTACATTCTTCCTGTCCTCAGCTTACGACCACAATTGAGCCCAACATTCCTGTTGCTAAGTGAGACCTTTTGCCGAGTTGAGTTTGGCCCCAATTTTAATGACTTTTCTTGCCGCGTTTCTGAAGTGAATCACGGCACTTGTTAAAACGAATAACCCGGTTGTGCGGTGAAATCTGGCTTTCCCGCCCCTCCCAACAGACTTGGCTTGTCAAGATTAAGTTGCAAAAGGGGATTGTATGATCCGCAACCGTCATAAATGTGAGTCAGCTGTCAAGCGTCCGAATGCAAATCACGTGGCCGTGGGGGATGCTTCAAAGGTCGCAAGTGTGAACAATGGCCTTGGTGGCACCAAAGAGCCTTGGTGGCGCAGCAGACTAAAGTGCTGTTAAGTAGCACCAGCTGCCTGCAATTACTGCAAGTTCAAATCTCACCAGGCTCAAGGTTGACTCAGCCTTCCATCCTTCCGAGGTAGGTAAAATGAGGACCCGGATTGTGGGGGCAATAAGCTTTGTATAAAAAAGAACAGCGCTTGGGGGGGGGGCGAAAGCCCTACTAAGCAGGTATATACAAAAGTATGAAGGCTATCGCTTATCGCATTGTAAGCCGTCCTGAGTCTCTGGAGAAGGGCGGCATATAAATCGAACAAACAAACAAACAAACAAATAAATATAGTTGTAAGGTCACCTTTTTCAGTGCCGTTGTCACTTCAAACAGCCACTAAGCGAACATGTTGTAAGTCGAGGACTACCTGTGCTCCCTGAACGTCACCTCCTGGAGAAACTATCCTGCCATTCGTTCTGCTGCTTCCTCGTCCACCACTTAAGAGCAACATTTAGCCGACAAAGTCCTTCCCGGGGGTATTAATTTACTTCCACCAAGGAGACGGTCAAAATTGGGAGGAAGGGTCAGGGTAGCATGTGCTGTCATCTCTGATGCCAGGGGACAAACCTTATCCCTTGGCCTGATTAAAAAAAAGAAAATAAAAACGAAGTTTAACTCTCAGGATCCATTTCTAAAAACCAGAAGGAGCTGAATTGTTTTTAGCTAATTACATTGTATGAGTGAATTTAATAAAGAGCTGTGAGGGAATAAATAAAGCAGCTCTCCAAAGTTTAAACAAAAAGGAAGGAAGGAAGGAAGGAAGGAAGGAAGGAAGGAAGGAAGGAAGGAAGGAAAGAAAGAAAGACGGGAGGGAGGGAGGGAGGGAGGGGGGGGGAGGAAAGAAAGAAAGACAGACAGACACCAGACTAAGAATGCTGTCGATAGCATTCGAGTGATTTAGTTCCACCAAACAACAAACAAGTCCTCGACTTACAACACTTTGCTTAGCAATTGTTCAAAGTTACAACAGCACCGAAAAAAAAGTGCCTTCGCATCATTTTTCACGGAAGCCTCCCGATGGGTCACACAATCAAGATTCAGATGCTTGGCCCCCCGATAAGATTGGCCAAAATGTTTACTGGACAGTCCGCTGAATGCTGGAAGTGTGGGTTTGAACGTGGCACTGATTATCACCAATGGTGGACGTGCCCAGCAGCAGTAAAATTTTGGGGAAAAATAAAAAAGTGGCTCAACGAGATCTTAAACCAAGAGATTGAATGGCAACCAGGAGACATGCTTGCTTGGCTCCAAACCGGAAAATATTTAAAAAAGATTCATGGTACCTTGCGTTACATATTATCATAGCAGCGAGATTAACATATGCTCAATTCTGGAAAGATAAAAATACCCCATCAGAGGAAGCAATTATAAAGAATATTTTGGATTGTGCGGAAGCAGATAAATTGACTAAAAAACTGGAAGATAGAGACCAAACACAGACATGTTTATCTTGGGAAAAACTATATATTTGGCTATCAAAGAGGAAACTATAATCCCAAACTAGATTAGGAGTCGTATTTATTGAAGAATTTATATGATACAAGTAAAGTGAGGTCGGATAGACCTAATTGATTTATAAATGTAAATTAGGTTGTTTTGCCTCCCCCGGAATGTAACATAGATATATTGTACCGAATATTAAGTTATTAAGGTACTACTTATAGACATGTATGTTACTTGTTTTCTTGTTTTGTTTGTCATTTATCTGGTGTGTTGTCTTCTTTTTTAATGACAAATGTAAATAAGGATTTTTTTTTTAAAAAAAGATTCAGATGCTTGGCAACTGACTCATATTTACAACCATCGCCATTCCCCTTTGGCGACCTTCTCACCCGCAAAGTCAACAGGGAAGCCAGCTTCGCTTAACATCCCGTGCGATTAACTTAACAACTCTAGTGATTTGCTTAGCAACGGCGGCTAAGAAAGGTTGTAAAATCAGGCAAAATTCACTTCACGAAGGTTTCACTTGGAAACAAAAATCGGGGGCGCAATGGCGGTTATAAGTCGAGGATTGCCGGTAACTTTTTTTTAAAAAAAGGAGGAAAAACTGTTCACCCCACAAGCAGGGAGCTCTGCTCAGCCCTTGGTCCATGCTATGCTTACAGTCCCAAGTGGCCCACAGACTTTGATGCTTTAGTGGCAGATGGGCATCCGTGGACACAGCAGGCCGGAAGCCCGCGTGGCAGAGGAGCCCATCACCTCTGGCTTTGCTTCAAGGCTCCGTTTCTGACATCCAGAAGAAGCAGCTTTGAAGGTGCCAGGATGAGGGCCATGATCTCAAGAACTGCCACCTTAGGAACGTCTCCGTCCCTCGGTCCTGCTCAGCCTCGGGCAAGCCAATGCAGCCCAGAGTTTGGAGACAGCAGCGCCTGCCAAGGAGCGGGGGCTCTGCCCAGCGGTGGGATCCTACCGGTTTAACAATCGGTTCGCTGAGCGCGGGCCAGACGCACACTACTTGTGTGTGCACAGAAAATTGAACTTCTGTGTTGCTGAGAGCAAGGAAAACAGCTGAGGAGCGGCAACCAACTCTGCCTCCCCAATCAGTTGGGCTTTGGAAGCAGAAATATAGGTGAGTATAACGCAGGGGCGGGTAGACGGGCGGGCCCACTTCAAAGAAAGAGTGTACCGGTTCGTTCACGGCTGAAAGCCGGAGCAAACGGTTCGCCTGAACCGGTCCGAACCGATCGAATCCCACCACTGGCTCTGCCCCTTTGGACAGCGCTAAAATATCCGGCCAGACTGAATTGCATTCAGATTTGCTTATTGATTAGGCACCCTGTCATTGATTTATTGCTTTAAGGACTGTTGACTTTCCGGGTAATCGTTCATTGGAAAGTTTCGGAGAGTTCTTTTGTCAAATATTCTAGGCCCCTCCAGGAAAAAGGGTGGGACAGTAACGAGAACAGTAAACGATAGGAATTCAACAGATGGATGAGGCCATCAGATTTACTCTCGCCCCGTCTTGCACGCTTCTTGAGCACACTAGAAGCCCGTCACTCGGAAAACAAGGGAGAATTTAAAAAGGTAAGCTGCTCACATCGATAACACAGTGCAAATATTCCATGGGAAATTAACCTAGCAGCAGCCCAATCCAAGATTGTCCTAAGGCCAGCAATGGACTGCTTCCATCCAAATACCATTCCAGGACAGCTGCGCCAGGAGGTGACCCGCCAAAACGACCTGCCTCCTTCCATTCAGAGGGAAACAGCCTCGACGCTAACGTGAGCTCCAGGAGGACCAGCCCGATCGATATCCAGCATCTTCAAAATGTCCTGGAATACAACTCCCATCACCCCCAACCAGTGGTAGTATTCAGCCGGTTCTATCCGGTTTGAGCAAACCGGTAGCAGTGGCGGTGGAAGGCTCTGCCCACTCGCCCGGACATCATCACGTCCCGTTTTTGATGCTCTGTGCATCGCGCTCAAATTTGCAAACTGGTAGCGAAGGTAAGCGATACCACCATGGAGCAAGCTTAATTGCACAAGATAAAGGAGGCCACTGGAGCCACTAAACAGCCCCTGATGGGAGGCTGGCCGGCAGACCTTTTCCAACCGGTCACTTGAAGCCAGGGCCTTTCCACTCTTCCCTGATGAGATCGGGGCAGAACTTCTCCTTCCAGCCAGGGAACGTTGCTTCCCAAGAGCCCTTGGGACTGCTTGAGGAGGAACAATTGGACTAGGAACCGGGAAGAGAAGCTGGGAGCATTAACAAAAGCCTGGGGCCTGAAAGAGCCCTTTGTTTCTCCGGCCACTGCCAGTCTTCTGAATGGCGGAGCAGAGCCAAAAGGAACCGAGGGGGGAGGAAAGGACCAACTGGTGGCTCTTTAGGGGATGTCTCCTTGGCTGCCAAGCGGCGAGGCAGGAAAAGACCTCTGCAGGAGCCACACACTGCCCACCCCAGAGCCAGAAATACAGCCATTGTCTATCTGCAAGCTCGGCTGAAAGGAACATGCCCAGCTCGGGTACCACCGGGAAATGTGAGGAAGGCAGCATATCTCAGCCACAACGTGCCAGATATGGCAAGCAGCTGGCCAGAAACACTCTGGCTAATGAATCTTTCTTTTACACCTTGGACCAGTTTTACTCTGGCTTTTTTTCTGACTGATAATTAAGACTCGGCCTGGGCCATCGGTGCCCTTTGAATGAACAGTCAGCGTCACTCAACCGTCCTGCTTACACCGACCACGGGAGACTAAACAGCCAGCAAATGTCCTTTCATCCGTTTGCAACTCTTCTTTGTGTCACAAAGGAATTATTCAAGGAAAATGCAAAAGGTCTCTCGCAGAAGCCCCATTCTCAGACTATCAATATTTATGCCCCCGGGGAACCCTTTCAAAACTAGCTTCCTGCAATCGTATTAGTGCACTTAAAATTCTCTAGTCAGTGAAAAGCGATTTCACAGAATGTCACTCACTATAAGGAACGGCCAAAAAAACCCCCACCACCCTACTGTAAACAAATATACGTGTTGGATTGTAATTCCTGAAAATCTAATTTGATCATCAGCAGGAGATTTGCAAGAGGTTTTAATTTCTGGTCCGGTTCTTAAAACCATTGAAAATGAAGCCCAGGTAAGTCATTAGGTGGTTTGACATCAAGAAATAAATGTTAACAAAAGCTAATTCTGCAAAATTCAGTCGGAAATTTTAAAAAACAAAGAACATTAGTCGAAAAGAAGCATAACCTGAGAATTTAAAAAGAACAATAATCTTTTTTTTCCCCCTAACTGGACAAAGCCCAGAAACTTTATAAAAGTGCAGCAACACAGCTCAGCAGCTCCAAAGTAATTAGTGCAAACAGGTAAAAAAACTGTCTCAGGAAACACCGTCTTAAAATTAAAAGAAGCTGCTTCTCACAACCGAAGGAGGAAGATATTAAACATACCACACCTATCAATGGAAAACTGTCTCTGTTGTGGATATGTTGCTATGCAAACACTGGCTACAGCCAGGTGGTTCAGAACTCCTGCAAAATTTTGCCGAGCAAATTCACTGTTAAAAAGTGGAGTGAATGGCTCCATTAAGTCTACAATACTCTGGAAGAGGCTCCTCTTGCTGAGGTTAAGATGAAGGTGGTTATTGCATGCAGCAGGACTCTAACTGGAATGTAGCTGGATTGTCACTAAAGGTCCCTTTGAACAATATGCTGGCTGATGTGCAATGAGAGGATTCTTCCATCCAGCACCTCTACTTCACTTTCGCAGAAAAGGAAGCCAGTTACAGTCTACCAACCTAAAACCATCCATGCAACTAAACCAGCCGAGGGACCAGTTTCCCCCTACCTCATTAAACCGCACAAAGTTATCACAAAGAACTTCTTAATGATGTGCTTCCTCAACCACTGTCCAAAAAAATCCACGTAAGAATTAAAAACATGGCGTTTTGCTTCTGGGGAAAAACAACAACAATATTTACTTTAGCTATCATTGGTCTGTGTGTATGGCAATGAACTCAAAACTTTCCAGCAAAACCACCAGCAATACAGGCAAGTCCTCGACTTAGCAACACTTCATTTAGTGACTGTTCGAAGTTAACTCACATTAATTGCAAAAGGAGCTCACGATTAAGAGAAGCCAGCATAAAATTCCAAATGGCTGGCCTCACAATCCAGGGAGCCCTAGCATGAATCCCGAGAAACTGAAGCATTTTCATTCATTTCACTCAACTGATCAGGCTGCATATTTAATGATTAATTCAGAAAGGAAGGAAGGAAGGAAGGAAGGAGAGAAAGAAAGAAAGAAAGAAAGAAAGAAAGAAAGAAAGAAAGAAAGAAAGAAAGGCATCAAATGTCAAACTGTTCAGTTGTAGGCCAAACTGGAAACTCTCAAAAATTCCTCAAGCAAGAATTGTTTCTTTATTGGGAAACTTTATCAAGTGAATTATAATGAAAGGTATAAAATATCTAAACAAAATCCCAACAGTCCTCGGTAAAGAGTGTTTTGCCATGTGGACTTTCTGGGAAAGGCCATTACACAGATGCCACCACTAAGGCCTATTGGCTGGCTGCCCAATCTCAGACCTCCTTGGAGCAAGGTGTCAGCAACTCATCTGGGGCCAAACTGTTTTCAACTACGTACATAAATAACACTAATACTCATATCGGGAACAGAAAGGTACAATCAACTAATGTGGCTGACTCAGTTCTCTGCAAGGGGAGCTGGTCTCTCTTTCACACAACCATCCTTGTTGCTGCATCCTCAAAGGACTTTACCCAAAGAGTAGTTGACGGGTACGGAGAAGCCTCCATTCTACTTTTATTCCTGGGTGAAAAGTCATCCATCCAGGCAGCCAGCAAGCAAGCGAGTTTCCTTCCTAGGAGCAGGTCAAAGGATAGCAGCTCCAGCATACAACTCATTCATCATAAAAGGGTTATTAAGCCACGATCCCTGCATTAAGGTGCCATGAAAATGAACCCATAACTTGCATAACTTGATAAAGACGGACAGATGGATGGAGGCAATCCAGCCCCACCGTTTGCATCCGCCACTAAAAACACACACTACAGTCCTAAAATGAAGCAACTGTGCAATCCCTTAGCACGCTATTTCTTTATACAGAAATGTCTCCAACTTGATACAATTGGCTGTCCAACTCACACCTGCGTAATCAGAGGTCTTCTGGACTTGGGGCCGCCTCTAAATCCCAAAAGGATCTGAATCGGCCATTCTCCAAAACTGCGTGTTTTGTCCTTGCTGATGTCAGCAATCAACAAGGCAGCCGCCCGCATTACAAGCAGCCCTTCAGCCTCCCTGGAAGGACGCACCCAAAGCAGCTTTCAGAGTTCACCTGTCTTCACACAGCTTGTTCGCTCCCACGGTAGCTCATGTTCTCTCCTTCTGGGAAGGCTCAGCTCTTGGCTGCGTTCGTTCTCTTTCAGTTTTTTCTTTGCTTTCGCATCCTGGCTGTCCATCCCCGCATTTCTCCCCGCTGTTGTTATACATTTTCATTCAAAAAAAAAAAGCCAGATCAGCTGTACCCACCATCATTGCAGCGGAAACATCCTCAGAAGCTTCTGAAGGACAGCTCTGCTGCAGTTCGAAGAAGGAGAGAAGGAGTGGCCTGCGCCTGCAAACGTATCACATTCCCAATATTATTAAACACCACCAGAAAGCGGAAAGCCTCTGAATTTCAAACCAACTTCACACAGCTTCCTCTCCTGAAAACACAAGAAATGAAACCTGCAACCGGGGCGGCTGGGTAGGCCGCGACACTCTGCTGAACACTGGTCACTGGGTGCCAGCAGCAGATGACTGCACCAGCCAAGTGGGGGGCAGACATCTTTGTTGGCCTTCCAGCTGCCCAAAAAGGAAAGCCACTTTCGTCTCCTAATGTGTGCCACAGCAAAACCACACTGGGGAAAACTTACCCACCCTCCATTTCCCCGCCGCCTCCACCCCGCCACTTCCTGTCCTTCTTCCTGTCTTCCCTTGGCCACAGAAAGCACCTGGAAAGCAAAAATGGAGATGGACTAGAGAAAGGCATTTTTGCAGGATCACTCAAGTACTCTGCTCCAGCAGCTCTGGAAGAGGGAGATCAGTCTCCTGTCTCAATTGAATACAACTCTCTCTCTCTCTTTCTCTCAATGGCTACAGGGAATCAACTCAGCGATACCCCACCCCCACCCCTCGCCCAACAAATCCCCCAATAGATCCCCACTGCTAACTGGGTTTAGCTCTTCACACAACATATTACCTGCCTGAAATCAGTGAAGCCTGTTGTGCAAAGGGAACCTTGACAAATGAATCAATCAGAAAATTTGATGGAAACTGATAAGTGGAATTCAGAAATGGGGCACATTCAATCAATTGTCACAACGCTGGTCTCCACACTAAGGGGTTACACCCTTAGCTGGTCCTTGCCTTGACAGAAGAGTCAACTTGGCCAGTCCAGAGTTTTCACTGCGGACAGGGAGGAAGCCTCAATTGCATTCACTGCAGCGCAAAGCAGCAGCGCCTTTAATACAGGTTGGTGCTGCAAAGTTCAAACTCTCTTGTTTTTTCTTCTCTGTTGACCATTGGCATCCTTACCAGATTCACCCCTCATATCCAAAGGCAAATGTAGAAACAGATTTTAGGTTACAATGCTGTGCTCATGTTTTTAGCAGCAATTCCAGGCTTCTTGTTCTTAACTAACCTAAGGAAGTTTTTTTTAAAACAAATGAGAGATATCACTGTACTTCTACAAACCCAGTTACTCCTTCTGATGACATATGCAAGAAAAGCACAATGGAATTACAAAACGGATGCGAAGCAAGGGTAAAAATCAAAAGGCGTCTGGAAGCACCTTTTCAACAACTCTTAAGCTGCCCAGAGTCATTTGCTGAGATGATATATATGGTTTCTATAACTGCCTGTCTCATATATACACATATATATATTTCTTTTCTTTTCGTAGATCTTTATGTGTGTTTCTCTTTAGCCAGGTTCTTCCTACATAAACTAAGATTTTTCTGCAGCCCTAGTTCAGTGAAATCCCAATCCACTAGTTTCTAGGCTTTTTTTCCAGCAGCCAGCAAGCTCCCTGCTGCCCATGAACTAGGGCTGCAGAAAAATCTTGGTTTACGTAGGAAGAACCTGGCTAAAGAGAAACACACACAAACGAATGAATGAGTGAATGAACAAAATTAAATAAATAAATATAATGTGAGACACCCAGAGTCAGTTGCTGAGATGGGCAGCTATAGAAATCAATCAAACAAGCAAACAAATATAAAATGTGTTTTATTAATAGGGAAAGGTTGTCAGTGATGGTTCATTTGATGGGAGCCTAGGGTAGCTAGACTGATGAAGAATTTAAATTGGGGAGAGATAGAAAAGGAGGGGGAGACAGATTGGTTATGCAGATTATTCATGAGACAGGACCTTATCAATTACAAGTACCTTCATCTGATGATGCTCACAGAAGCTTATGACTTTTGATAAAATACATTAGTCAGAAAAGGTACTATTGAACTTCTGATTTTCGCCATCACATATTAACATGTGAGTATTTGCCTTCTTTCCAAGCCATACTTACTACACATTCACTGATGCTGGAAAGTATACATTTAATCCTTATTACAAAAATACACAATACTGCGAAGTCACTTTCTACTCCCAGAGCAAAAATCCCAGAAGCCAACTAAGTCCTGGAGCCTAAAAGTATTTCCTTCCAGCTTTAAAATGCATTTTCATAAAATCCAAGAGAGTTAAACAGAGAAACTCCAGTAAAAAAAAAATCCACAGGCCTATGTGCCCACTGTCATTCACTGCAAGCTACCCCAAAACTAATTTTATTTATGGCAACCATGCTTAAAATGGGTGCCAACCTTACACAGTCCTTTTGTAGAAAAAAAGATTCTGGAGAAATTAAAAGATACAAGTTCAATCTGTACTAAACCAAAGACCGAGCTGTTCGATGAATATAAACCAAGGGAGGATGAAGCGTATATTGTCCTCAGTTGAATTTCATCCAAGCAGGAAAATAGATCTGGAGACTTTAAGAGGGCCTGTCATGCCTACCTTACTCAGAAGTAGAAAAGCCACAAAAAGGCCTAAAAAGAAATATTGCATTCAAGGATCTCACTATTACAGTGGGCCATACAACCAAGAGAAATTCTACAGTAACCTGGCTGACACAGCAAAAAAACAACAACAAAAAACCAGCACTTCTGGCAATCATCCTCAGGCACCAATCTTAAATTCTCAGAACATTCCCAAAATTAAAACACAATCCTTTCCCTCCCCTCCCCACCCCCCACTTTCTACATACAACAGACCATGATGGACTGACCCCATTACAAACATGCTGTTCCCAACATTCCCAATTCCATACCTTCCTTTCTCACACACCTTCATAGAGATCCTAACCCCATAAACCCCTAGCCAAACAGCCAATGCACCATCCACAAATATGTGTTACAAACTATTCTAAAAATACGAGTTTCAGGTATATGTATATATTTTCCTAAGGGTGACCATTTTGGAAGACGCTTTTCAGATACCCACGTCGCCACAAACCACCACCTCACCAGAAACAACCCTCTCCCCTTCAGGAATGCTGGAGACGTATTTCACGTTACTTATGTGAGATTTGGCCATTTCCCCGCAACCCGTTTCATAGCAATCAAGTATTAAACGTAACATCCCCATCAAAGACATTGAATTAGGTCTAAGATGTCAAAAGCACGCTTGTCTTATTCAGAAAATAAGGAGGACCTGCCAGCAAGAGGTTCCTATTCTGTAAATAAAAAAAGTTGGACTATCTTGTCACCAGATGTCAGATTCAAACTCAAAAGAGATCTTTTGGTAAAGATAATACCGGTCAGAACAAGGCAGGGTCATCTTCAGGTTTAGCTGGAACAGAGCATCCTTACACAAATCGGATTTATTTCCCACCATCACCGGCACCACTTCCGGTTGTGAATCCAGCATGACCCCCACCACCACCACCCCAGTCACGGCATCCCCGCAGATCCTCCAGGTACCAAATCCAGGGTGGGGGATACGCGGCCCCTCCAAACATCCTTTTCCTCGGACAAGGCACTAAAAAAAGCCTCTCTCTTTCTCTTTCTCCTCTTCCAGAGAATTGTAGGCAGGGAGCTTTCCTTCCCGTCCCCCTCCCCTCCGCACCCTTTTCAAAGCGAAAGAGAAAGCGGGGCGGGGTGTGTGTCCGTTCCAGGAAAAAGAAAGAGAAAGACAGAAAGAGCCGGGTTTAAAATCACACCCTTGTGGCCCGATCAGGGGGTCGCTTCGCCCATTCCTGGGAAGAAGAAGAAGAAGAAGGCAAAGTTTCGATCCTGCTGGAAAAGGGACCTTGGGAGGTCTTCTAGTCCAGCCCCCTCCTCCCTGCCCACTCAGGCAGCCTGCACGGGCTGGCTTCCCAGCGCTGGCCGGCCAGCTTTGCATGGCCTTCCTCGCTGGGAAGGAGATTGCTGGCTCCCACGGAGGGAGGGGGGTGCTTTTTCCTTCCCTTTCCTTCTTTCCCTTCCTTCCCCTCCAGTCTTTTTTCCTTTCCTTCCTTCCCTTCGATCTTCCTTCTCCTCCATTCAGTCTTTTTTTTCTTTCCTTCCCTCCGATCTTCCTTCTCCTTCATTCAGTCTTTTCCCCCTTTCCATCTTCCTTCTCCTCCATTGTTATTTTCTTTCCTTCCTTCCTTCCCTCCGATCTTCCTTCTCCTCCATTCAGTCTTTTCCCCACCCCCCCCTTTCCTTCCTTCCCATCTTCCTTCACCTCCATTCGGTCTTTTTTTTCCTTTCCTTCCTTCCTTCCCTTCAGTCATCCTTCTCCATTCAGTCTTTTTTTCCTTTCCTTCCTTCCCTCTGATATTCCTTCTCCTCCATTCAGTCTTTTTCCCCCTTTCCTTCCTTTCCTTCTCCTCCATTCAGTCTTTTTTTCTCTTCCCTCCCTTCGATCATCCTTCTCTCTCCATTCAGTCTTTTTTTCTTTCCTTCCTTCCTTCTCCTCCGATCTTCCTTCTCCTCCATTCAGTCTTTTTTTTCCCCTTTCCTTCCTTCCTTCCCTTCAGTCATCCTTCTCCATTCAGTTTTTTTTTCCTCTTCCCTCCCTTCGATCATCCTTCTCCTCCATTCAGTCTTTTTTTTTCTTTCTTTCCTTCCTTCCTTCCTTCTCCTCCGATCTTCCTTCTCCTCCATTCAGTCTTTTTTTTCTCTTTCCTCCCTTCCATCATCCTTCTCCTCCACTCAGTCGCTTTTTTTTCTCTTTCCTTCCTTCCTCCCGAATCTTCCCCGACCCGGGTGGCCAAGGATACTGTTGGGGCGGCGGGGCCTGCAGAGCCCTCATGCCGGCGGGGTGAGGCGGCGGCACCGCAGCGGCAGAAGCAGGAGGGGTCCCGGCCACTGCTACGGCGGCGGCTGCTGCTGCTGCCGGCGGCGGAGGAACGGGAGCAGCGGCAGGAGGCGCCCCGCTGGCCGCCGCCGCCGGGTGAGACGGGGAAGGGGTGGCTCCAGCCGTCGCCGCCGCCGCCGCCGGTGGGAGAGGCGGCGGGGGCGGCGGCGGCCCGGCTCCCACGCCGCTCCCTGAGGAGGGCGCCGTTCCCGCCGCCGCCGCCGCTCCCCCCGCTGCCGCCGCCGCCGCCGCCGCGCCGGGCTTGAGGGCCGCCTTCTGCGGTAAACTCATGGCCAAGCGGAGCCACCACCAGGCCGGGGGCGGCGGCGGCGGCGGGGCGGCGGCGGGGGGCGGGGAGCGGCGGGGCGGGGGCGGGGGCAGCCCGGCGGGCCAGCACCCCCGGCCGGTCTCCGTGACAACGCGGCCGGCCTCCTCCTCCTCCTCCTCCTCTCCGCCTCCTCCTCCTCTCCCGCCTCCTCCTCCTCAGGCCGGGGCGAGCGGAGGCCGGTCAGGCCGCGCCGCCGCTCATGAGGCCGCCTCCGCCGGCGGCTCTCGGCTCCCAAGGACCGGGCGAAGCGTCTCCGCGGCGTCTAGCGACGTTCGGCTGAGCGATGCCGGCGGATTCTCTTCACGGACGGAGCGGAATATCCAACATGGCGCTGGCGGCCGCCTCCAGCAGTCCGGCAGGACGGCGGCAGCAGCGGCGGCGGCGACGTCGTCGTCGTCGGACGCTCGGGCAGCTCCGGAGAACGTTCGGCTCCGAGCTTCGGAAGTGCCGCCGGCGCCTGCGCGAGACGTTCGGCCTTTCAAAGGTTGCCTTTCGGGCCGGGCTCGGAAACGCTCGGCCGGCTTCGGGGAAAAGGCTCCGGCCGGATTCCGATAAAGCGCTCCGCTAAGGTTTTAAGGAAGACCGTGAGAATGGGAACCAGTAAACGCGCATCCGCCGCGCTTCGACACGCGGGGGCGCCTGCACAAGGATTCAAATTGCGTGTGTGTGTGTGTGTGTGTGAGAGAGAGAGAGAGAATGAATGAATGAATGAATGAATGAATGAATGAATGAATGAATGAATGAATGGCTTATTTGTACCCTATGACTATCATTAAGCGTTATACCTTATGATTCTTAGTGAACGTATCTTGTCTTTTATGTATACTGAGACTTTATGCACCAAAGACAAATTCCTTGTGTGTCCAATCGCACTTGGCCAATAAAAAAATTCTATTCTATTCTATTCTATTCTATTCTATTCTATTCTATTCTATTCTATTCTATGAATGCATGCAGGCATGCATTGGAGTGGTTCAAGGGATAAGAGCCTTGGTAGTACAGGGGTTTAAGGCACCCTGTTATTAAGGTGGTTATTAAGACCAGCTGCCTGCAATTACTGCAGGGTTCGAATCTTGCCAAGGCTCAAGGTTGACTCAGCCTTCCATCCTTTCTAAGGTAGGTGAAATGAGGACCCAGTTTGTGGGGGCAATAAACTGACTTTGTATAAATATACAAAAGGATGAAGGCTATTGCTTAGCGCATTGTAAGCCACCCTGAGTCTCCGGAGAAGGGCGGCATATAAATCAAATTAAAAAATTTTAAAAAAAAAAGGGGGGGGGGAGCCCTCTTCCACGTTATGTTTCTTTGTAATTTTATTTCCCTTAGAGGAACACAAGAAAATTTATTTATTTATTTATTTATTTATTTATTTATTTGTTTATTAAATGTATTTATATGCCGCCATTCTCCCAAAGGACTCAGGGCGGCGAACACAAGTTAAGAAACAAGTACAATAAAATCATAAATTTAATCCAAATAATTAATTAGTAGTAAATAATAAAGCCCGGAATCAGTCTCAGCCTATTTGTTTGAAAAGCCAAGTCTTCCAAGTCCCGACGGAAGGAGCGGAGATCAGGAGCCGTCCGGAGCTCAGTAGGTAATTCATTCCAGAGGGTGGGAGCACCCATAGAGAACGCCCTACCCCTGGGCACAGCAAGGTGACATTGGCTCGCCGTCGGGACCCTGAGGAGAGTGGCCCTATGTGAGCGAACAGGACGGTGAGAGGCAGGCAGGAGAAAGTCATGCAAATATCCCGGACCTAAGTCATGAAGGGCCTTATAGGTGAGGACTAGCACCTTGAAGTGGAATGACCCCCGCGTGGTCCCCAAAACTGTTTCTGGGCTGGATTTCCATTAAGAACGTGCCAGGCAGCCTTGAGGCGCTCCTCGCCCCCCACCCCCCACCCCAGTACTGCCTAGACCAAATACCAGGAGGCCAGAAGGAATGACCCTAACCCTAACCCAGTGGTGAAATATAAAATTGGTTACTACCGGTTCTGTGGGCGTGGCTTGGTGGGAGGGGTAATATGATTGAGTGGGCGTGGCCAACTTTTTTTTTTTTTTTAACTTTTAAAACCATTTTGCTGACAGTTGGGCCAGTTACCGGGCCAACTCTGCCCAGTCTGCCTCGTCTCAAATCTTCTTGCAAGGATTTGGCGCTCTGGAGAACAGGCTGAGGCCATCCTCCACTGGGGAGGAGGGGGGTGTTTTGGTGGCAGGAGCTCTTCCCCTTCTGGACCAGGCAGGCACAGCCGGCATCTCCCCCCCACCCCCTCCAGGAGATCGAAGTTCTCAATAAAGAACTACAGAGCACTTCGTTCACTTCCCTCGCCAAGCGTAGACTGTACTGAAGGGGAATTTTCTATTCGGACCCGCGTCCAGTGAATTAAACAACCTGTCTTTGAATAGGGCCTCGGGCCCATCCGTTGGACTGAACGAAACAGGGCACCCAAGGGGAAGCATTTGAAGAGGTTTTAAGTTAGGAAAACACGCACACAGACAAAAAGCAGGGAGACCCCGATCGTTTCAAACCGTGGTAAAAAGGCGTTTATTTTAAAAAAAAAAAAATTAACAGTCCTTTCCAAAAGGCAGGGAGAGTTTAAAAAGAACAAATTGGCGGAGCAGATCCATCCAGAGTTGGGGTAGCGCAGATTCCTTGCAAAAAATCTTTTTTTTCTTTTCTCAGAAGGCTCAATTCACTGCACCCCAGAGAATTTATGGGGAGGGGAAGGGAGGGGGGGGACACATTCCATTCTGGTGCGATGGGACAGAAGAGCTGTTTGGCACCACCACAAATTCCATCCCTTAAAACCACAAGGGCACATCTGGAAGCCATTGGCGGCCTTCCCGGGGATCTGATTACCAAAAGCAGATTGCACATCTGGATACAATTTGCCTTCGTGCAGGAGGAACATGGTGGAAAACCCCACATTTGCATTGGAGGAACCCTAAAATCATCGGATTTCCCACTCCAGCACCCCCCACCCCACCCCTGGGCGCAGGACGGGGGAAAAGGCTCCCTTCACGGCCATCCAGAACCTTTCCCCAACGTGGTTGGACTTCATGACGGAGCTGCACAGAGACCCAACCTATCTGGAGGACGACTGCTTGGGGAAAGCTGATGGGAGATGATCTCTGGGCTCCTCGTGGAGCCCCTTCGGAGGCGCTGATCAACACCCCCCCCCCAAAAAAGGCAGTCTGGGAAAGTCTTATTGCGGGATTCTGCACAGAAGGTGTCAGCTTTGCCAAAAGGAGGGCTGGTGCAGGAAAGCTTTGCTGGCATTAAGGCAGGCAGAGGGCTGTCAGGGCTTCAGAAACCCCTCGTCCCAAGCTGAAAATCTACTCAGGGTAGCCCAGGGATGGGCTGTTGGGGACTTGCGGGGGGTTCGGGAGAACCTCTAGCTAAGATTCTGTGCAGTTCAGACAACCCCCAAATCCCACTCCTGGCTGGCCCCTCCCACCCCAGGAGTTCGGGCCCGTTTCTGGCCTCCAGAGGGCCTCCAGAGGGCCTCCAGAGCCTGGGGAGGCCGTTTTCGCCCTCCAGGAGGCTTCAGAAAAGCCTCCGGAGCTCCCCAGATGCGGTGTAGGAGGCTGACTAGGCCATGCTCACCATGGCCACGCTGACCTATCAACTGGGCACAGAACCCCTTGCCAACATTTTTGAAGCCCACCCCTGGGGTAACCCCATTCCCCTCTTCTGCCAAGCAGCCCAGAAGGGGAGACACTGCTCGGTGTCTGCTTTTCAGCAACGTTTTCCTGTGCCCAGGACCTCAGAGCCCCCCTCTTCCAATTCAGCCCAGACAACTCTGGGGCTGAGGGGCCCTTGTTTTGGATTTGGGGGGGCAGCCTAGTATGGCCCCTGCTTAACTCTGGAGCTCTGCCCTCATCCCCTCTCTTTAATTCGAAAAGGAACAGCTGACAAAAGGTGAACTGAGAGACAGATCAGCTGTGGGAGCTTCTGAGGAGAACCCCACGCCTCACGGCCGACACCCGAATGCCTGGCACGGACCCCGGCAGATCCTGGCCCCGAAGCCAGAAGGGCATCTCACAAACCTCGCATTTCCCCCTTCAAAGGGCGGGGGGGCAACTTACATACGCATCAAAACAAAAAATAATTGCCTTTCCCGAAATCTGTTCATTAGGAAGCGAGTGAGCGACATTAAAACAAAGAACATCATAATTTTTTTAAAAAATCCATACATTTCCCCCCTCCACCCCCCCGCAAAATTTCCAGTGTTCTGCAAGGCTGTAAAAATAATTTCCGTATTTTACAAAAAGCTGCGTTGTGTCCTGTAGTGTCTGTAGCGAGGCCGGCGTGGGTTAACGCAGCGGAGCGGTTCTCCCTTTGGAAAAAGTGGCAAAAGACTTTAAAAGCTGGCTCAGGTCTTCGGAAAGGAAGGATCGGCGCACCGACGAACGCTCTCGGTCCACGGGAGATGCGGTGGAAAGGTTTCTGTGGCGAGTGGGGTGCCACGTAAAGCGGTCTTCCGGAGTCCGTTTGCAGCTAAGAGTGAGGAGGGGTCAGGGAGCCCTGAAAGAGGCAGTCTCCCTCTTGTCCTTAACACGGAGGAAAGTGGAGAGCTGGACAGTTCTGTGTGGGTGCCCCGTTTTTTTTTTTTTTTCCTGTGTGGGAGAAAACTCACCAAACTTCACATTTCTGTGGGGGATTCATAGGCGAACCGGGCCTGCACTGGAAGTGCTTGGAAAAGGCCCCGGAATTGGAGACTGTCCCGATGACTCGGAAGCGGGAAGGGCTGTGGGGATCCGTGACAAGTCCTTCGTGGGAGCTCTCCGGCGTACGGACGGAACACCAGACCTGAGAGAAGCGAGGAGCAAGAAAAAGGGCTCAGCGGGGCAGGCTGAGGGGTGGGAGGCTGAGAGTAGAGGTGGGCTGCTGGGAGTTCGGGAGAACCTCTAGCTAAGATTCTGTGTAATTCGGAGAACCCGCAAATCCCACTCCTGGCTGGCCCCGTCCACCCCGCCCTGCCCCTCCCCTCCCAGGAGTCCCCATGCGGCCCGTTTTGGATGTAGGTAAGTGCAGGGCATGCGCAGAGGCTCATGGAGGGTGAAAAACAGGCCTACTGGAAGTTTGGGAAGGCCGGAAACGGGCCTCCAGTGCCTGGGGAGGCCATTTTCGCCCTCCCGGAGGCTCGAGAAAAGCCTTTGGAGCCCGGGGAGGGCAAAAACGCCCCCCTACCGCTGTGGTGCAGGAGGCCAACTAGGCCACACCCATGGTCACGCCCACCCAGCAACCGGGCAGAGAACCCCTTGCTAAAATTTTTGAAGCCCATCTCCGGCTGAGAGAGACCTTTGGGGGAGTTGTGGCAGGGAAAGGGGGAGAGAAGGGACTAGAACTCCCACCTGGGCAAAGGCGACGAAGAAAAGCTGGTCGTTGGTGAGGCCAAGGGCGGGCAGAGAGGCCTCCTCCCCATTCTTCTTCACCCAGTTCCGATAGGCCTGCGGGCGAGGAAAGAGCAGAGTGAGCCGTACCTGTGGAGCCAGGCTGGAGCTCCCCACAAGGGCTGCACCCCTCAACTCACCCGGTAGGCGGCCTTCAGCCCCCCGTTGTCTGCAATGTTCTCCCCCAGAGTGTGCTTGCCGTTCACGGCTTCTCCGTTGACAGAGTAGTTGCCATACTGCTCCACCAGGCACTGGGTGTGTTGCTTGAAGGCCTCCACCGAGGAGTTCTTCCACCAGGGACGGAGGTTGCCATCCTTGTCGTATTCACGTCCTGCCAGGCCCGGGGAGGAGAAACACCAACAAAGATCAGAGCTGGTCTTGGTTTGCCAGGAGAGGAGAGCCAGGCCTGCCCAAACGGCCTGGAAAGAATTTGCTACCCAGGTCCGATTTATCCGTTGGACGGAAAGCAGTGGCCCCGCTTCCCACCAAAGGAGCCTCGCGCGCTCACCTTGATCATCAAAGGCGTGCGTCAGCTCGTGGCCCACCACGACGCCCAGCCCCCCAAAATTGATAGCCCTGTAAAAGAAGCCACAAGACAGAAGGGCTCGATTGGACAGTGTCCTGGCTGCATCTCACCTATCTAATCTTCAGGATCTGATTGGCAGATATTAGCACGGGGGAGGGAAGGATTGGCATGTGAAGGAAGGGGAGAAAACACCTGATTGGACATTTACAGATAACCAGGGGATGGCCGGGATGGGGGTGGGGGAATGTAGAGGGAGGGATAAGGAACTTTGTGTTGTTTGCACGGGAAACCCTCAGATTCGGCTTATACTATTTCTATAACCTGTTGTGGCCTGGGCCCTCCAGCAGCCAAATCAGAGGAGGAGGAGGTGTGGGAGTCAGTGTCAGGATCAGGGCAACTTGGGAGCTCCGAGGAGGGAAAGGGAATGGAGCTATCAGAGAGAGAGACAGAGACGGAGTCTGGGCTGTCCGCCAGCCCTCAGATGGAGAGTCAACAGGTGGCTGATGAGGAAGAGGAGGAACAGCTGGGTCCAGTGCCTGTCAAACGGATGCGTAGAAGGCAGAGGAGAGGAGAGCACTGGAAATCAATGGGCCGGTCCTCGGGATGGAAGAGCCACTGCTACTAATGAAGCCCCATCCTAGCTCTGGGGATAAAAGGCAGGGGCCGGAGATCAATAGATGTGGCAGACAACTATTCATCTCCCCTGCCGGATGGACTTGTTAGCCTGCGGTGAGAGAGAAACTTTTTGCCGGGGCTGCTGGCGCTCCTCATAAAGGAATCATTGCTTCAACTACAGAGGGTTTGTCGTGTTTGGGGAGCTGGGTCAGGAACATACCCATTGAAGCTTCAGTAAAGTATACTCTTTGCAAAAATCAAATCTTTCTTTGCTAGATGACCGAGCGGGACGGTTGACATCATCCCCCAAAATGCTGCCCTGCAGCGTGCGTCTTTCGACCAATCAAAATCTTCTTTTTTTTTTTTTTTCCATTTCAACATGGTTCAGTCCCCTTCTCCACCATCCAACCCCCATGAGATTTTGGCTGAGAGTGAAGGACGTCACTAGATGTTCACACAGACCACGATGCCTTTGGGCATCAAAAGGGGCAGCTGGTGCAGCTCCTGGAGGAAAACCGTGTGTCTCTGCCTTCCTCTCATCTTCCCCCCCCCCCCCCCCGATGCCAAGAGACAGGAGGAGAGAGGCCTTTCGTACTTGGGGTAATTCCGCGTATAGAACGGAGACTGCAGAATTCCCGCGGGGAAGATGACCTCGTTCTTGGTGGGGGAGTAATAAGCATTCACAGTTGGAGGGGTCATGCTCCACCTGGGGAAAGATGAAAAACCAAGAGAATTCGTCAGGACCAAGGGCCAAGCTGCACGGCTCAGCTCTCCTCTTAAGCCGCCTCCCCCCCAATTCCTGGATCTTTGCATTTTGGAAAAAGTGCAAAGAAGAGCAAACTAAGATGACTCAAAGGCCTGGAGACTAAAAAAATATACAAAGAACGCTGGCAGGAATTGAGTTTGGCCAGTCTAGAGAAAAGGAGGACTAGGAGCAGGGGTGAAATCCAGCGGGTTCTGACAGGTTCTGGCGAACCAGTAGCGGAAATTTTGAGTAGTTTGGAGAACCGGCAAATACCACCTCTGGCTGGCCCCCGAGTGGGGTGGGAATGGAGATTTTGCAATAGCCTTCCCCCAGGAGCGGGGAGGGAATGGAGATTTTGCAGTATCCTTCCTCTGCCACGCCCACCAAGCCACGCTCACCAAGCCACACCCACAGAACTGGTAGTCAAAAAATTTGGATTTCACCACTGACTAGGAAGGACATGATAGCAGTATCCCAATACTTGAGGGGCTGCCCCAAAGAAGAGGGGGGGGCTCAACTTGTTTTCCAAAGGACCAGAAGGCAGGCCAAGAAACAATGGATGGAAACTAATCAAGGAGAGAAGCAACCTGGAATTAAGGAGAAACTTCCTAACAGTGAGGGACAATTAACTGGTGGAACAGAAGTTGCCACCGGAAGTTGTGGATGCTTCATCACTGGAGGTTTTTAAGAAGAGACTGGACGGCCATCTGTCTGAAATGGGATAGAGTCTCCTGCTTGAGCAGAGGGGTTGGACTAGAAGACCTCCAAGGTCCCTTCCAGCTCTATTCCTCTTGATTGATTGATCTGGCCCAAGAGGACGGTTCTCGGGCGATTTCCTACTCACTGGTCGCGGTTCGGAGCCTTGCGAAGCTGGTCAGCAGCCACCCGGGCGGAGAAATTGTAGAATTGCATGACGTTCTCGTAGTACAGGTCGGGCACGGGGTCGTACTGCCAAGAGGGAGAGCCTCGTCAGATCCAGATGCCCACCCAAGAGGGTTCCATGGAGGCGGTGCGCCCCCCACCCCCCACACCCCTCGCTCCCTTCCCCGCAAGGCAGGTGTGACACTCACATCGTGGAAGACTTTGTCTAGCTCTTTGGGGTCCAGGATGAACTTTGGGTAGCCAATCATGTCATAGATGGCGTCGGCCTTCTCTCTGGCTGACCGCCTGGTCTCCTCGTCCATCCACCCAAGGCTGGCCAGGCTTTCCTCCAGCGCCCTTTTAATCTCCAGGATCATCTCCTCAGCCTGTAGGGAGAGCGAGGGTAGCCGGCCCTTCTCTGGCAGTGTGGGGGGTGCCCCAGGGCAGGAGGGCATCTGAAGCTGGAGGAGGAGCACGGCTGCTCTAGGAAGGAGGAGGTCTCCTCTCTCCTCCTGGGTGGGGAACCCCCGACCTGCTCCAGGGGAAGCCCATGATTCTGACGGGAACCCATGAAGTGAGCTGCCCACCTCTACCCTTCTTCTAAGAACCCCGCAAAAGAGGGGCAGCTGCCATGGCTCAAGCCAGGTTGGGTGGAGAAGGCTTGCTTACGACGGCCCGGCTGTCTTCGGCAAAGGTGGCCCTCACAAACATGGCGCCCAAGACGAAGCCCAGGCTGTTATCTGTGTCGCCGATGCAGCGCTTCCAACGGGGTACGCAAGTCTGCGAGGGGAAGTGGGGGTGTCACTTGCACCAGCTCCGGCCTCTGGCTGCCCACTTAACAAGAGATGGCCCTGTCCCTTAGCCCTGTGCCAAGTCCTTCCCTGGGTCGGAGTTGCTGTTTTGGGTTCAGGCGGCGGAGGAAAGGAGGGAGCATGGCCGGGCGGTGCCCAAAAGGATGCCCGTGGCTGCAAGGCACCAGCCATGGCGGGAAAAGCCTTCCGATCCAGGGTAGCCGAGAGCCAGGTGGGTGTGGTGCTGCAGGGCTGGTAGCTGGCAGCAGAGGGCGCTCCAGGGCAGCCAGTCCCGAGAAGCAGGGGGGAGTCAGGGGAAATCTTTTCCCTCCCATCCATCCAGCGGAACTCTCCCCCCACCCCACCCCCGCAAACCCCAGCCACCCCGTCCTACATCCTCCTCTGCAGCCGAGCCCGGCACCCACCTTCTTCGATCCGTACATAACTTCGGTTAACTTCTCCTCCGCGTCTTGGAACCGCTGGTCCAAGAAATTCGCTCCTTTCCTCACCAGATGCCAAATCATGTAGTTACGCAACACCCTGGCACAGGCAAAAGAGAAGGGCTCAGGAAGGCGGGGAGGGATTTTCTTCTGCCCTAGCCAGGACCGCCCCGAGGTCCTCTGGTGCAGTGCCCCTCCCCCCACCAAAGTTTCTGCCCCTCCCTCACCTCTTGTCCGTGTTCAGGATGAGCAAGGAGACGCGATGGAGATACTCCTGGGCGTAGACCACTACGGGCTCCGATTCATTGATCTCCACCGTGTCGAAAAATTCCTTGAGCAAGGGCATCCAGTCGATGGCCGGGGCCAGGTCCTTCCGGGGCAGAAAGGAGGAACGGAGGGTCAGATCTCCACCTTCCTGCCTTCCACCCATTCGCCACTTGGGAACGTACAGCTGCCAGAGGATCAGACTGGGCCCCCACGAGTAGAGCTGGGCTCAGGGACGCCGGGTTTGACTTCTATTTCTTTTTTAAGTCTCCTCTCGGATGGGAAGAAACGTACCCAGGAGACCTGGGATCCACCTGCATCCTTGTTCTGACCCAGCTCCCCAAACATGACAAACCCTCTGAAGTTAACTCAAAGATTCCTTTATTAGGAGCGCCAGCAACCCCGGCAAAAAGTTTCTCTCTCACCGCAGGCTAACAAATCCGGCCAGCAGATGAATAGTTGTCTGCCACATCTATTCATCTCCCTGCCTTTTATCCCCAGAACTAGTGTGGGGCTTTGCTAATAGCAGTGGCTCTTCCATCCCAAGGACCGGCCCATAGATTTCCACTGCTCTCCTCTCCTCTGCCTTCTGTGCATCTGTGCGTCAGGCACTGGACCCAGCTGTTCCTCCTCCTCATCACCTCCAGACCTGGGAGCTGTTGACTCTCCATCTGAGGGCTGACGGACAGCCCAGGCTCCCCCTCTGTCTCTCTCTCTCTCTCTCTGAGAGCTCGGAGCCCTCAAGTTGCCTTGATGCTGACCCTGACTCCCATACCTCCTCCTCATTTGGCTGCTGGAGGACTGTCGGCAGCCAACAGTTCACAATAATCCTCATCTGAAGGGCTACTTGGCACATTTTTCCACCCAAAGAAACAATGCTGGGATGCCCCCGTCCTTCATCCCTTCCCAAGGAGGCCAATCCGATGCAGAGTTGATAGCAGAGCCCCCAACTTCCCACCCACCCACCCGGCCACAGTCTGCCTCACCTTGAGCTCCACTGCGGGCATTTTGTGATAAATCACTTCCTCATCCCGGAGCTTCTCCTGGGGAGTGGTGACATTGGCCAAAGCGGTCTCGAAGTCCAGGATTTCCTGCATCTGTGGCCGGATCGTGGCCTCCTCCTCCCCGCTGACCAGCATGCCAAGCTGGACCATGAAGTTCAGGTACGCTGCCAGCACCTGCAGGACCAAGGAAAGGGACGTGGCATCATCAGCTCCACTGGGAAAGACTCTGCGTTTGGGCAGGACAGCAGTGCCAACAACGCCTCGGGTTCTTCATGGCTCTGGAGGGCCACAAAACAAGGCCATGCCACCCTCACAAGGTGACGGGCACAGTCTGGAAGGAGGGAGGCTTGTGCCTCTCAGTGGCCCTTGGGTGCAGGATGATGTTCTGCTCCAGCTACGGACCCGAAAGAACGTGGCACACACAAAGTCTGTACGAACCTTAGTTTACTAAATTAAATCAGTCTTTTTCAAATAAAGGCTGTTAATTAATTTTCTTAACAGCCTACAAGAATCCAAAGAATAAATAATCGTAATCTTACTATGGTTGGCAGAAAGCCCAGAAGCAATTTGCAGGACACTGATAAGAGAACTAAGATCAGGACACGAAGGAGAGTGAATGAAGTTGTTCCCTGCAAATTGCCTCAGTCGTCGTCCTTCCTTAAATAGGCTAAGGGAGTGGCCAATTAACCCCAAGCCTTACTCTCGAGGAGACCTCCTCCTGAGGAGCCATTCCTCCCTTTTGGCAGCTGTGCACCCGTGCATCGAGAAGAGGCTCCTCCTCTTCTTCCTCTTCACTTAAAGGAGCTTCTGGAGGTTCTGAAGGCCTCTGGCACCACATCTTCTCCAGCCTCCTCATTGTCCAACTCGAGTGCCAGCTGCACAGGCTGCTGGCGCAGCACCACACCAGCCTCCTCGCTGTCAGAATCAGCTACTAGCTGCACAGGCCACTGATGGGCCACAACAGATGATAACTCACTTTCTCATTCTGGGTTTTGTTGAGGTAGTACTCCCTGGATGGCAGCCCCAGCCCCGACTGGTCAATCTGGAAGAGAAGCAGCAGCGAGAAAGGGGTGACCCTGGGCAGAGGGGGCAGAGCAGAGAGGGTGGGCAGGAGATTCTGGGGGGTGGGGATGGGGTCCCTTACCTGGATGATGTTGCTGCTGGAATTCTTGGAGTCGACGCTGACAGAGATGGAGAAGAAGGGAGTCAGTTGGTACTGGGCCACCAGAGCCAGCAGCATCTCGTTGAAGCTGTCCTCTCCCAAGGGGGCGCTGATATTCCAGCCTCCAAGCTTGGGAGGGGGGGGGGAAGAGAGAGAGAGATCCCCTCAAGGTCAAGAGCAGGAGAGCCAAAGGGGGCCCAAGCCCCCACACCCAGCCTGGCTTTCTTGTCATCCGGACTGAAAATCTTAAAAGAGCATCAATTGCAAAGTTATTTTGTGCTCCGGGAGATGCCAGTTTGATTTAGTATTGGCGTCTGACTACACTTCCCATCACTCTGAACCGGACCCAACTCTGGCTGGGAGTTCTGGGAGCTGTAGTCCGAGGCATCCAGGATGCTGAGCGGAAGGCCCCGGAGCCTCTGTTCACTCCCACAAGGGTTTGGCCAAAGGAGCGCTTTGCGGAAGGCAGAGAGAGAGCTGGATGCTTCTGCCAAGCGAGGCCTTTGCTCCCAAGACCCATCCGGCTACCTTCTGGATCTGATCCATCAGCGGCCTGGCCTGCAGCTCCTCTATTTGGCTCTCGTTCATGCAGGACTGGTAATAACGCTGCACTTTGCGTTCGGCCTCGCTCAACGACGAGGTGGCCGTGGTGTTCTCTGCAGAGAGGAGAGACCAGTGAAGACTCCAGGCTCCTGCATCCCACGGCCCTTCCCCCGCCGGATTGAAAGGAACCCATGGGGCTCCTCCTTGACCCTTCTTTTCACCCCACGCTCCAACACCTGAGATCTGTTTGGGGCTCAGTTGGGGAGAAGAGTCACTCCTTCCCAGGGAGGCCTCCCTCGAGGGGCACCCCACCCCCTCCTATGGGGCACGGAAGATACACCCAGCCTTGGCTGTGCAGGCTTTGCTTCGGTTTTGCTGGAGGGGAGGATCGGCCACTTCAGAAGACCAGACAGACGGACAGGGCAGCCGTGGGTTTGGGCCAGATAAAGGAAGATAAGGGTCCGTAGCTATGGAAACCCCCTCCCCTCCAGACTGCGCCCCTCTTCACTGCCCAGAGAGGAATATTTAATCAGGGGAATTCTCCGCCCCCCCTCCTCTCCGCACATGAATGCATCTTTGGGGAGTGGGGGTGGGATCATTCCTGGGAAATGGCAAGAGGCCCAGTCATGGAAAAACTGAAGCGGGAGGGGTCTGTTGGGGAACGAAAAGCCGCAGAAAAGGGAGAAACACACAAACAGAGAGAGAGAGAAAGACACACAAGAGTTCTTCAGGGGTCTCTGTCCTTCTCTTTCCCTTGCAAAGACCATCCCCCCGGGAGAAAGAACCCCCCCCCCCAGCCTCCAAAGAGGGATAATCTGGCACCCCCTCGCCCCTTCCATTTTAGGCCAAGACTGGGGGCCTCCCCTCTTTCAGTCCCCAGAAAGCATCTCGGCCCCTTTGCAAGCCCCTCCAGAGGGGCACATCCAGGGGTAGGCTTCAAAAATGTTAGCAAGGGGTTCTCTGCCCAGTTGCTCGGTGGGCGTGGCCATGGTGGGCATGGCCTAGTCGGCCTCCTGCACCACGGCGGTGGGAGGGGGGCTTTTTGCCCTCCCCAGGCTCCAGAGGCTTTCCTCGAGGCTCCGGGAGGACGAAGATGACCTCCCCAGGCTCCAGAGGCCCTTTGGAGATTGGAAACGGGCCCATTTTTGCTCTTCCCGAACTTCCGGTAGGCCCATTTTTCACCCTCCCCGAGTCTCTGAGTGCATCCTTTACTTATCTGCATCCAAAACGGGCCGCGTGGGGATTCCTGGGAGGGGCAGGGTGGGCGGAGACAGCCAGGAGTGGGATTTGAGGGTTTTCCGACCTGCACAGAATCTCCCGAACCCCCAGTAGCCCACCTCTGAGCACATCCCTAACTGCGACCCCTGCCCCCAACCCACCCAGGAGGCTCTTGAGGGCTGCCAGGTTGTGTTCCCAAAGCTTGTTGAAGGTCCCCCAGCGGGAGTGGCCATCCGGGATGGGGTTGCTCTTGATCCATCCGCCGCAAGCATAGCTGAAGAAGTCCTCGCAGGGGTCCACGCCTTGATCCAGCGAGCTCAGGATGGAGCTGGTCACTGAGATGCAGGCCTGGGTCAGGCAGGGCTCTGAGGGGAGGAAGAGGAGGCTGCCGTCACCGCAGGCAAGGGTTGGGGGAAACCCACCCCGAAGGGGACAGGCCGGGCGGACCTCTAGCAGACTCACGTGTCTGGTACTGGAAGAGCAGGACGGCCAGGCAGGCCAACAGACCCAAGAACAGGATAACCATCAAGATCAGGAGGCGCTTCTCCGGCCGCATCCGCTGCGCCCAGCAGCCCTTTCTGCCCCCTGGCCCACGGAAGTTCACCTAGGAGAAGGAAGGAAGGAGGGAAACTCAGGCCCTCCAAGGCAGAGAAGCAGCAGCCCCCCCTCCGCCACGGAGCGCAGAGATGTGGAGAGCCCTCCCTGTCTCTTTGCCAGCTGCAGCTTCCAGGGCCTTGCCCAGGCTTCAAAGGAGACAGAAAGACAGCAAGGCACCCTCTTCCCTTCTCAGGGCTGCAAGAGAGCCAAAGCAGGAGCTTCATCCAACGTTAAGAGCACAACCGGGCCCCTCCGAAACAGGCCATGCGCTCAGCTGGGTGCCAGGGGCCACTTCTTGCCTCGGCTAAACAGGAAAACTTATAGAAGGAATAGATCAGACATCCAGCCCTTGCTTATCAATGGAGACCGAGTGGAGCAAGTGGCCGGTTTTAAGTTTCTGGGTGTTATCATAAAAAGAGGAGCTGACCTGGGGCGCTCACATTGCAGCACTGGTCAAAAGGGCCCAGCAGAGATTATACTACCCGAGACTTCTCAGGAAACAACAACTGAATGGAAAACGGCTGGTGACCACCTACCGCTGCACCAGTGGTGGGTTTCAACTGGTGTTACCACCAGTTCGCTTCATGCATGCATTCTACGCACAAAACGTTGCCTTTCAGCTAGGTTAAAAATGACCGAATATAAGGTATGTATAACGCAGGGATGGGCGGGAGGGCCAAACTAACTGTCAGAGAGAACTGGTTTGCTCTCAGCTCACCATTGCTGCTACTGGCTCGCCCAAATCGGCCCGAACCGGTAGAAACCCACCACTGCGCTGCACCATAGAGAGTATTTTAACTTCCTGCACCTGTGTGTAGTTTGCCAATTGCACAATGGCAGATAGGACAGCGCTCTCCAGAGGGTCAGCATCATTGCCCAGAGGATCATGGGTTGCCCTCTCCCCTCTTTGGAAGAGTTTTATAGCTCCCATGGCCTTAAGAAAATTCAAAACATTCTTAAAGATCCATCTCATCCTGGACACCCTTTTTTTTTTAACTATTACCATCTGGTAGCCGGTACAGGATAATAAAAACAAGGACATTTGTTGGCTGAAAAACAGCTTCTCTTCCAGGCAGGGACGGATTTTCCTATAGGCTAACTAGGCTTAAGCCTAGGGCCTCAAGATCAAGAGGGGCCTACATTCAAATTGTTAGCAAAATTAAAATTACATTTTCACTATAGGTGAAAGGGCCTCATAAGTGGAATAGCCTAGGGCCTCTTTTCATCTAAATCCGGCCCTGCTCCCAGGACAGTAACTATATTGAATTCTACGGTATAATGCAATATTAATGCAATACCGGGTTTTCAATTTTAATTATATATAATGTGAAGGATGCGTGTCCATGTTTTTATTTTTTATAGTTATAATGTACACTGAAGATGGCATTTAATTTTGTTGTACGAGGCGCAATGACAATAAACTAAACTATAAACTAAACTAAACCTCCCTTTCTGGGGGCGATGGGGGGGGGGGGACAGCAGTCCAGAGCAGAGACTGCCAAGGAAGGCCACACAAGACCTTCAAACCTTCTGCTGGGAAGGCTAATGTCCCGGCTTCAGTAGGGCGCATCAGACAGTGCTGCGGTGATGGCTGAGGTTGCCCATCCCCCCCACCGACAGCAGCAGATTTTTTTTTTGGCCTTGGCTGCCCAGCTTTTCGCCTTCCGAGCTGCCCGGAAGCCTCTGAGATCACAGAGTGGGTGTGACCGTTCAAATCAATTAAAAGAGAGAAATGGCATTCCCAGAATAAGTGGCCAAAAGGGCCCTCCAGGCAGAACCGGGAAGGCCGGAGTAAGGAGCTACTGCCTTTTGGGCTTGACCTCAGGAAGGGCCCCGGCACTCCCACAGCAGCAATGGTGGCCTCCTCCTCTTCTACGGCAAGGGAGCCAGAGGACAGGTTTCCCCGCAGGCAGCCCTTCCCCCCTTCTGGTGCAGGGAGGGAGGGCAGGAGGGTTTGCGGCCACTCCTGCTCTGCCTTGGCCAGAGCTCCTCCGTCAAAGGAGGAGGAGGAGGAGGAGGGCCAGGGAGCTAGGAGGGAAAGGGCAGGAGGCGGGCAGCGGGGGAAAAAGAAGGTCTGGGAAGGCTCAGAGACTCCCGAGCGGCCCCCAGAGCAGAGTCAAACGAGGAGTTTCCGCCTCGGCTGCTGCTTCGGGGCTGCAGAGACTTTTCCGCAGAAGGAATTCTGACTCTGTTTTGCTCCCCCCAAAAACGGCCTGAGATGCCATGTTTGACACAGAAAGAGTCTGGTGGCTCAGCAGACTGATAGCAATGTGATTAACACCAGCTGTCTGCAATGACTGTAAGTTCGAATCTCCCCAGGCTCAAGGTCAATTCAGCCTTCCATCCTTTCTAAGGTAGGTAAAATGAGGACCCAGTTTGTGGGGGGCAATAAGCTGACTTTGTATAAATATACAAAAGTATGAAGGCTATTGTAAGCCGCCCTGAGTCTCCGGAGAAGGGCAGCATATAAATCAATTTTTTTTAAAAAAGAAAAGAAAGAGAAAGAAAGAGAAAGAAAGAAAGAAAGAAAGAAAGAAAGAAAGAAAGAAAGAAAGAAAGAAAGAGAAGCTGACTTTGTATAAATATACAAAAGGATGAAGGCTATTGCTTAACGCATTGTAAGCCGCCCTGAGTCTCTGGAGAAGGGCGGCATATAAATCAAATTTAAAAAAATTAAAAAAAAAATTAAAAAAAAACAGTGCGAAAGCAAGGAGCGAACGAACAGGGAATGGTTTGGGCAAATGAGGGCACCTCCTGAGCTGACCCTTTCTCTACTTGTGCCCACCCCTACAAGAGGCAGGGGTCAGCCCAGGGCCGAGCAGAGACTAAGTCTGGGCAGGCAAAGATTCGGGAGTGGGAATTCCAAACACCAGCAAGGCCACAACTGTTTTTGGGCCCAGGAGGCTGCAGAGAGGCCTATTAGGCCCAAAATGGGGGGTGGGGGGTTCGTGCGCACATGCATGTGGGGAATGTGGGGGGGTTGCGCACGCGTGTGCGGGGCGATGTGGGGAAGTCGTATGCACATGCGTGGAGGGCACGCATTGCATTACGCGCGTGCCCTGTTGCGTGCACACTTTTCACACACGAAAGAGAAAAAGGTTAGCCTAAAGGAAGCAGAGGAGGCTCATCTCCTGCCCTTCGCCTTAGGGCTCTGGGCATCAAGAGAAGCGAGCAAACCCAAGAGAAAGCCGGCATCATTTCCCACCTCCCGCTCCGTAAACAGAGTGGCACGCGTGCCATAGGTTCACCATCCCGGTGCTAGGGGAATCCCACCCTCCCGTCATGGCTCCCGAGATTGGCGGAAGACCGGGCAGCTTGACCAAGGGAACAAGGGCAGAGTTGAGCCAGTCCTTCCCATGAGTCTCTCGGCAGCCCTACAGCGGATTAGACAAAACTGGTGTGGGGGGGGATTTCAGGGGTCTTTAAGGAGGTGGGGCTGAGTCCCAGGCAACCCTCTGCCGAGGTAGGAGTGGGGCTACCCTCAACGGTGAAATGCTCCCGGATCGGACCGAATCGCCCGGCCCAGTAATGATCAACCGTTGGTTTGGCGATCCAGTAGCAATGGCGGAGTGTCATTACTTCCTGGTTTTAACCAGGAAGTAAGGTGTTTTTTTTTTTACCTTCTGCACATGCTTCACTCGTGCGCACATCTGAACCGGTAAGGAAGGCAAGTAGATTTTACCCCTGGCTACCCTCCCTCCTACTGTGCCTTTTCTCACCTGGACCCCATTGGGGTAGATCTCTCCTTCCAGAGAGTCCACCAGCTCCTCTTCGTCCAGGGTGGCCCGCTTGTAGGTGGACATCTGAAAAGCAAAGGGCAGAAAGAGGCTCTCAGCACATCTGGGCCCCACACCTGGCTCTTGGGCCCCACCTGGCCCCACACATTGCGCACCTGGAGGGGCCTACTCAGACCACAAAGCAGCCAAGCTCTCCCGTAAAGGTGGCAGTGGGGTCCCAGTGTGCAATTCCCTCCTAGCCTCGGTGTCCGTCTGTCCGTCCGTATCCCCACCACCGCTCCACGCTCGCTCCCTTCGCCCCACACAGCTCAGACCTCCCTCCTCCTCCTGCTGCTGGAGTGGGATGGCCTTTGGGCAAGGAAGGGCCGGCAAGAGAGCTCCAAAACAGGAAGCCCATCCAGGCAGGCGGATACCCGGGGGTTTGTGAAGCCGCATTCCTTTCGGAGAGGCGCTTCCTGGAAAGCCAGCTCCACTACTGCCTGCCCCTCCCCTGCCTGCCCTCCTTTCCCTGCCCGCCCACCGGAGATGCCCGTTGTCTGGAGATGGGAGGCCCTGCCTTGCCTCTCGGCGCCAAGCCGGCGGGCACATGGCTGCCCAATGCTTGAGCAGACTCTGCCGGGACCCCGCCACCTCCCGCCCTCCAGGGCTGCCCAGCCTTGACCTGGCACTGCCCCACCGCACTTTTCCAGCCCCACAGCTCCGGTTAGGCTCCG
Organism: Arizona elegans; assembly: GCA_022577455.1. Taxonomy (NCBI): domain Eukaryota; kingdom Metazoa; phylum Chordata; class Lepidosauria; order Squamata; family Colubridae; genus Arizona; species Arizona elegans. The sequence goes on from JAKOOJ010000023.1 coordinate 8,187,278, forward strand.
AATTTGCCCGAAGGGGTGACATAAAAGTGCGGCTACCTCACTGACCCAATATTGTCTTCTCCCTGGGGTCCAAGGGAAGTTGGTTGAGCACCCCTAGGGAAGGTTTCCCCTCCTCTTCCATCCCCCTGGCTCCTGGCACAGCGTCTGGCAGGCTTATCTATCCCACTCGGCTTCCTGTTTCAATGCTGGTGGCGCCTGGGCTGATACAAGGCTCCAAGGCCGGAGCTCGTGAGACTCCGTGGCTTCTCTCCTTGGACCCTCAGCCCAGCCCCAAGCGCCAGCCCAGACCCTTTCCAGACACATGTTCTGGGGAGGTGCCACGCAAGGGGCAACATCAATAGCAATTCCAGAAGCCCCAAGGTGGGACTTTCTGAAGCAGACCAAGACAGGAGTTGGCGAAGCTTCCTTGCTCAGGGGCAGTGTATCTCTCAGTGGCCCAGAGAGAGGCTATTGACCCATCTCGGAGAGAACCTGGAAGGAACCAAACAGGGCCATTTCCCTGAAGACAGAACAAGACCGTGATTTGCTCATTAACTAAGTCCCAGCCCGTCTCAGAGCGACGCGTAAACCAAAGCCTGGGGAATCGCAGGCTGTAATTCTCTCGGGAGGAAAGTCTGGCTAGAGACAGACCTTCAAGCTGAAGCTTCCTTCTCACAAGAGTGAGACCAGCTGGAAGCCCTGAGGGGTCTCTCCTCAGCCTCCCCCCACCCCCCAGCTAGTGCTGGGGAAGCAGCGCCTCGTCGCCCTGCCGCTGATGCTTCCCGGCATCAGCGGGGGTCCTGTTTGGCTCCGCCTGGCTAAAAAACAGGCCCCCCCACTGCTTGCCGGCTCTTCTCAGGAAGAGCCCACAAAAAGCTTGTTTACCGAAAAGCCTTCCCAATCCCTGCCCTACCACTTCCGGCTGGGCTGGCTGTCTGGCTGGCTTCGCAGCGGCAGCCTCTTCCTCCATCCCAGCTCTTCTTGCAAATCTTTCCTCTCCCACCCACCGCAATCTCTACCGGAGAAGCTGCCGGGGTAGGAACTAAGCTTGGTCAGCCAACCGGCAAATTCACCCTGACAGAATCAAGGCGGAAGGAGAAATCTGGTCCCGTCCCACGTTCATTCATTCATTCAGAGAGTAAGGGAAGGCGAGCGAAGCGGGTGAGGGGGATATCAAGGGAATAGCCTTGGCCGAGGGAGATGCTCGCCCCCTGGCCAAAAACTTCCAGGCCAGGCCAAGGAAGGCTCCCTTCAGTTCAAAGGGGTGGGGGTGCTTTGTGCTAGAGGAGGAGGAGGAGGAGGAGGAGGAGGAGGAGGAGGAGGAGGAGGAGGAGGAGGAGGAGGAAGAGGAGGAGGAGGAGGAGGAGGAGGAGGAGGAGGAGGAGGAAGAGGAGGAGGAGGGGGGATGCCTCTTTGCCCCTTGACCTTATTTGGGGAAGACACACACACACACTCGTTGCTGGTTCTTGCACCGCCAGCCAGCCGGTGGATCTTCTTACAGGGTAAACAAGCAAGGAATGTTGTCCAGCTCAGAAGAGCAGCTGGTGCACCTGACTGTAGCCCAAGCAGCGTCAAGGAAGGGCCCCACTATGGAGTAGCCAGCCTTCCCGTCACACACACACACACACACACAGAGAGAGAGAGAGAGAGAGAGGGAGGGAGGGAAGGACGGAGGGAGGGAAAGAATATAGAATAACAAGAGTTGGAAGGGATCTTGTAGGTCATCTTAAGCCTGGAGGACTTCAACTCCCAGAATTCCCCAGCCCACCAGGCTTAAAGTTGCCACGGTTGGAGACCCCTGATCTACTCAAGCAGGAGACCCTGTACCAATTATACCACGTACACATACGCAAATAAATTCCCCTGGAATTAATTGCAAATGGACCACCAGGGAAAATATGTGCCATCCCAATTCTCCTTCTCTACAGCTGACCCCCTTCTGAGGACGCAGAGTTATCCCAGACCGTCCCCACCCCCAAAGAGGCTCACCACAACGGCTGCTGTAGCTGGGATGTTTCCCCCCTACACACACACACACACACAAAGCGTCTTCCTTCGGCCGAAGACCAGGCGCACGTGCTGGAATTTATGTAACTCGCACCGCCCACCCCATCCCACAACGGGAGCCTATAAAGGGAGAGCGAGTCACAGGCCAGCCTGGTGGAGGCTCAAGGAACGTCCCACACGAAGGCTGGCCGGCCCGCCAGCCAGCCGGAGGAGCAAACAAGGCCTCTGGTCAACAAAGAAGCCAGGAGGGAAAGGAGGGGTGGGTGGGAAGAGAAGGCAAAAGGGCCACCCACTTCTCAGCATTGTCCGGGGGGAGGCCAAAACCAACTTAGCTCAGCTGACTATCTGGGCCAGGTTTTCCCACCCGCTTCTCCCCCATCACCCCACAGACAACTGGCTCAGTTGCTCCTTCCGAATTAAAGAGAACAACCTTCCCCCTTCTGAACCAAAGGGGGGAAGGGCAGCTTCTGACCCCCAGGCCACAAGCAAGGAATGTGGGGTGGCTGCCTCTTCCCCCCCATAACACATTCTCCCTCGCCAAAACTACTGGCTGCCCACGAAGAAGCCCCGGGCCAAGAGGACGCTAGCCAAACCCTAACCTCGGTACTCCTTCCATCTTCTGAAAATGGGCAGTCCTCTTTGCAAGAACGACCCACCCACCGTGCCCGAGCAGGACACCAAATCATTGCAAGAAACAAAACAATTCTTCCCACATGTGCCCCCCACCACACTCCAGTTCAGAAACGGCACAAAACCAAGGCTGGCGACAGGCTTGCCCAATTCGGACACTCTCTAAAGCCTCTGGCGCGCAACCAGCAAGCCTCAAAGGGAGTTCTCCCACCATCACCCTTCCTCCTCCTCCTCCTCCCACGGAGCCCACCCCCCACCCCAAAAAAATAGAGCCGACCACAAACATGTCCCAGAAGGCAGAGGGTCTTCCTCCATCAGCCTGCTGGGATTCCTTCTTCAGTAGGTGCCCTTCCACTTACATTTTGGGTGGTTTAGGGGTGGGGAATTTTGGGTGGGTGGGTGGGGGTATCTGGGGATTGCCATGTGTGTTGGGCTTGGTCTCTGTGTTGTGACCCAGGCCCAAGTAGGTATTATCAGACGCAATCAGTTCAAAAACAAACAGACTTTATTAGAACAGCTGAGGATTCATTCATTCTCAGGGTCGTCCAATTAAATCAAAACAAATTCCTCATAACACAATTCTTCAGCCTTATCACCAACCTTGGTCTAATTAGGCAACCTGCCAAAGATTTTTCTTTGTTCAGGAGCAGAAGACACCGACAAGAAATAAATGCAGCAAGACAAGAAGCAAATCTATCAACGTAGTTTTCCGATAAAAGAGCCCAAGAGCCGTTGCTGGTCTTTTAAGCCTTATGGGAGGGGCCAATCATCTCTTGGTCCTACTCCAGAGTCGTCCTTTTAGCTTTAACTGCTCTTGCCTTCTGGCAGCTCTTCTCATGCGTGCACTAGGAACAGGCTCCTCCTGTTCCTCTGCCTCTCTGCTGTCAGCCTCTGGAGGCTAAAGAGTCCACACATCACTCCCCGATGGCCCTGGCCCCATCTCTGCCTCTGACGCAGAGCCCTCATCTGGGCCTTCCCCAGCCTCCAGGACTGGCCCCCGTTCTTCCTCAGTCTCCTCACTGTCCGACTCCGCTGCCAGGCTGGCTTTTTTCCTAACACCTAGCAAGCTCTAACTGCTAGGTGGGAGACCTAAATAGATCCATTTCTAGCTCGTTAGCTGTCATCAGTAGGCCACACCCATAACTTATGTATCCTCCCTGTAAAGGTACAGTATCAATTTTCTTACTTCTTCGTAGGGTTTGTGTGTGTTTTTCTTCTAGCCAGGAAAACCCCAATGAATTCCTAGCTAGGAAAACCTGAGGACACGAAGCCGAGAACACCAGCTTGAAGTTGACGAATGAGACTTCGTCAAAACGTCGCCAAGACACTTCCAATTTTACGTGGGAGAAGACCCGAATAACCAAAGACCTACATATAATATATATATAAATATAAACAAATTTATTTATTTATTTATTTATTTATTTATTTATTTTCAAGTGCAACCGAGATTCCCTATGGATATGAAATAAAAGCTGGCTTCGTTCTTACAAAAACTCAGACCAATGTTTTATCCAGTGAGGACAAACCATTCGCTTCTCTATAAGACGGGGCCTTCGGTGCCAAGCTTGGGACTAGGGGTGCGGGTGAGACTCCGTTCCTGGGAAGCCTAAAAGCCAAGCCCTCTCCGAAGGGTTAGGACTCCACTTTCCGGAAGCCTCAGCCACCTGATTTTCCCATGCCTCCCGCATTGCCTGCAAATGCCCACCAGTGGTGGGATTTACTGGTTGTAACAACCAGTTCACTGCATGCACACTGCACTCGCACACATACTGCACTCGCACTTCCGCGCATGCTCCTTACGATCGAAAGTTACCTTCTACTGAATCCAGAGTGAGTAAAACAGCTGAGGAGCGCCTATCAGCTGGGCTTCAAATAAAAGAAATATACCGTATTTTTTGGAGTATAAGACACACCTTAGTTTTTGGGGAGGAAAATAAGAAAAAAGCTGATTGGCAGGTGGGAATACCCCCAATCAGCTGTTCCCAGAGGTGAATTTTAGCAACAGGTTCCTTGGTTGTGAGCTTGCTTTTTTTTTTTTTTTTTTGCCTCTAGAACTTCTGAAACTGTTTCAGAAAAAAAACTTTATTTCCTGCCTCTGAAAGCCTCCAAAACAGAGCTTCAGAAAAAAAGCCTCTAAGGCTCTGTTTGGAGGCTTCTTTTCTGAAACTTCTTTTCTGATGCTTTTTTCAGCCTCTGAAACCACCGTTTGAGAAGCTCGGGCGGGGGCTACATTCGGAGTATAAGACGCATCCAGATTTTCACCCTCTTTTTTGGGGGGAAACGGTGCATCTTATACTCCGAAAAATAGGGTAGGTAGGTTATAGCGCAGGGGCGGGCAGGCCCATCTGATCCTCGGCGCAAACTTGTTCGCTCTCAGCTGATCGTCGGAGGTACTGGTATGCCCGAACCAGTCAGAACCGGCTGAATCCCACTCCTGATGCCCACCCTTTCCAGTGGTGGGTTCCTCCCGGTTCGGTCTGGTTCGGCTGAGCTGGGAGCGGTGACGATATGACGTCACCGAACCAGTTCTTCCCCCCCCCGCCCTCCCACCCACCCACGTTATTCTTACCTTTTATTTGGTCCCACCCCCAATCTATTGCTGCCTCCTGAGTCCCATCTGATGACTAGAGGGAAAAAAACTGTTTAAACTCTTGCCGCGGGGCTTCAAAGGGCCGTCCTACAGCTGATCAGTGTTAAAACCAAACAAATGAGTCGGGTCGTAAGTGCCAGGACCTTCCAGAAATGACTCTGACCAGCTAGCCACGCCCACCTAGTCACATGACTCCAAGCCACACCCACAAAATAAACCACGGCCACAGAACTGGTAGTAAAAAAATTTAGAACCCACCCCTGACCCTTTCCCTCTCTATCGCCCTCCCCCCAGCACCATCCAGACCCCAGAGATTTAGTCAGAGGATTTTCCCAGCCCACAGGAGACGCCATTCCTTGCAAGAAATATTCCATGCCAACAGGGAGATTCCCGGGAAAACCACCCCGTCTCATCTCGTCTGCTAGCATTCCATTCCCCACCATCCAGTCAGAGCTGAAGAAGCTTCTCGGGATGGGAAGCGAAATGTCTTCGAAGAAAAAGCAAGGAAGTCCAGTTGCCTCTTGAAAAAAAAGCATATTTGGGCTACCAGCAGGGATCTGTTCAACATCTCACCTCTCTTCCCCCTCCTCCCCAACACTCCTCTGTCCTAGGAAATGGCAACTGGACCAGAAGACCACCTGCTTCCTACTTGACCAAAGCTAGAGGGCCCCCCTAGGTCAGGAGCTCAACAAAGGCCTTCCTGGGGAAGACAGTCTGGCTGGTAGGGGTCCTGCTTAAAAAGACATTGCTATGTCCTTCCACCTGCCCAGGAAGATGGATTGGAAACCCACCCAACCTCTTTAAAAGTTAAAAGTTCCCCTCGCACACATGTGCTAGTCGTTCCCGACTCTAGGGGGCGGTGCTCATCTCCGTTTCAAAGCCAGAAGAGCCAGCGCTGTCCAAAGACGTCTCCGTGGTCCTGTGGCCGGCATGGTTCAACGCCAAAGGCACACGAAACGCTGTTCCCTTCCCACCAAAGGTGGTGCCTGTTTTTCTACTTGCATTTTTTTTTTACATGCTTTCGAACAGCTAGGTTGGCAGAAGCTGGGACAAGTCACGGGAGCTCACCCCCGTTATACACGGCCCCGGGGATTCGAACCACTGAACTGCCGACCTTTCGATCGACAAGTTCAGCGTCTCAGCCACTGAGCCACCGCGTCCCTACCCAACCTCTTTAGCAGCCAGAAAAATAAGGGAGTGTTGTACTCTTTGAGTACGGCGACACAAGGGAAAATGGGCAACGAAGCCCAGAGGCGTTTCTGGTCCTGAATCACTTCCTGTTCGAGTTTCTCACTGGGCCTGGAAGAGAACAGGCCGCGCAGTTCCCACTGCAGCCGCCAGCAGGGCTCCGTTCCATCTGGACCGGCTCCCCTTCCTGGGGTTGAGCGGGAGGCAGAGAGCCTCCGTCCCTGCAAGAGGAAATGCTCTTGGCAACCTGGCAAAGCCAGGAAAAAGCAGCACAAGCCGCTCGGCCCCAGCAGGATGCTCGCTGCCCTCCCAAGGAGCGACCCGTGGCCTCACCAATGCAAGGGCCAGGCAGCCATCAGGTTGAAAAAGGGCCCAGAGCATCAGCTGTGCATCCCTACCAGCCCCGGAACCCAAGCCAGGGAAGGAGAAGGCCTAGGGCAGAAGTCGCCCTTCTGTGGGCGGACAGACAGAAGTGCTGACGGCAGCTGCGGGAGAAGACGGGGTGCGTGTGCCACGACGGCTACAGACGAGAGGATGAACTAAGCAGTGGTGAAAGCCAATTTTTTTTTTTACTGCCGGTTCTGTGGGCGTGGTTTGGTGGGCGTGGCAGGGAAAGGATACTGCAAAATCCCCATTCCCTCCCCACTCTAGCGATAGAATACTGCAAAATCCCCATTCCCTCCCCACTCCTGGGGAAGGATATTGCAAAATCCTCATTCCCTCCCCACTCCAGGAGAAGGATACTGCAAACTCCCCATTCCCTCCCCACTCCTGGGGAAGGATATTGCAAACTCCCCATTCCCTCCCCACTCTAGGGAAAGAATACTGCAAAATCCCCATTCCCTCCCCACTCCAGGGGAAGAATACTGCAAAAATCCGCATTCCCTCCCCACTCCTGGGGAAGGATACTGCAAAATCCCCATTCCCACCCCTCTGGGAGCCAGCCAGAGGTGGTATTTGCGGGTTCTCCGAACTACTCAAGATTTCCGCTACCGATTCTCCCGAACCTGCTGGATTTCACTCCTGGAACTGAGGCTTCCTGCCCCGAAGCAGCAAAAGATTCACCGTTGCCTCAAGGCTCACAGGAGGCACAAAACCGCTTTACGCGCCTCTTTTCCAAAATAGTTCTGCCCGCTACGAGACTGAGCCACCTTACCCGTCAGTTCTCCAAAAGTACGTTCTCACCGCTCCCCTGTGTAGAGCGCCGCAAGGCAGTCGGAAGGGGCCAAGCCACTCTAGGCTTCCCTCTCTTAGCCAGAAGGGAGACTGGGAAACAGCTGCTGAGCGGCTGCTGTTTACTGTCTTCCCGGTCCCCATCCCACCCACCCGCAACCTTTCCTGGCACCAGGCGAGGAGGAGACGTCAAGCGGCGTCAGCAATCAAGAGGAAGGGTTCCAGGTTTTTTCCACCTACGTAACTCATCTAAAGGCCCCAGGAGGAAGGGAGTCCAGGGCCCGGCTAGGTGGAGAGACAGGGTGCAAAGATCACAAGAGGCCTCTTAAGAGAAGACAGCTGGGAGGAACAAGGGGACCGGTGGCCTCCGTTCTCCCCCTTCTCTCAAGAGGGACGCTCTGGCCAGGCGCCCCAGAATTGCGGGTTTTGCTTGCAAAAGGCCTTGGAGCCAGTGGTGAAATCCATTTTTTTTTTTTTTACTACCGGTTCTGTTGTGTCGGCGTGGCTTGGTGGGCATCACAGGGGAAGGATACTGTAAAATCTCCATTTCAACCCCACTCCAGGGGAAGGATACTGCAAAATCTCCGTTCCAACCCCACTCCAGGGAAAGGATACTGCAAGATCTCTATTCCAACCCCACTCCAGGGGAAGGATACTGCAAAATCCCCATTTCCTCCCCACTTCTGGAGGGAAAGGATACTGCAAAATCTTCATTTCAACCCCACTCCAGGGGAAGGATACTGCAAAATCTCCATTCCAACCCCACTCCAGGGGAAGGATACTGCAAAATCTCCATTCCAACCCCACTCCAGGGGAAGGATACTGCAAGATCTCTATTCCCTCCACACTCCTGAGGATGAAAGGATACTGCAAAATCTCCATTCCAACCCCACTCCTGGGGGGAAAGGATGCTGCAAAATCTCCATTTCAACCCCACTCCAGGGGAAGGATACTGCAAAATGTCCATTCCAACCCCACTCCAGGGGAAGGATACTGCAAAATCCCCATTTCCTCCCCACTTCTGGAGGGAAAGGATACTGCAAAATCTTCATTTCAACCCCACTCCAGGGGAAGGATACTGCAAAATCTCCATTCCAACCCCACTCCAGGGGAAGGATACTGCAAAATCTCCATTCCAACCCCACTCCAGGGGAAGGATACTGCAAGATCTCTATTCCCTCCACACTCCTGAGGATGAAAGGATACTGCAAAATCTCCATTCCAACCCCACTCCTGGGGGGAAAGGATGCTGCAAAATCTCCATTTCAACCCCACTCCAGGGGAAGGATACTGCAAAATGTCCATTCCAACCCCACTCCAGGGGAAGGATACTGCAAAATCCCCATTTCCTCCCCACTTCTGGAGGGAAAGGATACTGCAAAATCTCCATTTCAACCCCACTCCAGGGGAAGGATACTGCAAGATCTCTATTCCCTCCCCACTCCTGGGGATGAAAGGATACTGCAAAATCTCCATTCCAACCCCACTCCAGGGGAAGGATACTGCAAAATCCCCATTCCCACCCCACTCTGGGGCCAGCCAGAGGTGGTATTTGCCAGTTTGCCGAACTACTCAAAATTTCCGCTATGGGTTCTCCAGAACCTGATGGATTTCACCGCTGCTTGGAGCCGAAAACTAAAGCAGCCTTGCTGGAGGGGAGTTCTGGCAAGATGTTTGGGGTGGGGGAGACAAGAGCACCTGATGGGGCTACCCCAGCTACAGAAGCCTCAAACTTTGTATGCCCCCCTCTCTCTGCACCCACAACAGTGGCGACCCTCCAGAGAGTGAGGGGGGGCGGGCTTCGTTCCCTCAGATGACACTGGAAGATGAACAAAAGATGGCTGGGGTGGTGGGCTCATCCCTTCCTTTCGCCCCCAATTCTTCTAACAGTAACTGAGTTGGAAGGGACCTTAGAGGTCATCTAGTCCAACTCACGCAGGAAACCTGTACTAGGGATTCGAACCGCCGACCTTTCTGATGGACAAGCTCAAGTGTCTTAGCCACTGAGCCACCTAGTCAGTCCGGGGCCATTGACCCTTGCGCTGGCGATGAAGGGCCAATGAGGGGGGGGAACGCGGCGGGCCCTCCAATCAGGGGCCAGCGGGAGTTTTTGGAGGGAAACTCGCCTATAAAAGGGGGGGCGGCTGAGGGTGCCTGACCAGAGCTGAAGTGAAGAGCCAAGAGGAGGGAACCCCGAAGACTCTGCGTAGGAAGCCCGAACTTTCCCGAAACCCCGGGAGAAGAGAAACATCGCTCCGAAGACCACCTCTGCCTGACCGGCTCCTCGGAAGCACCGGCGACCCGCGAGACCTTCCAGAGCTCGGCCGGGGAGCCCATCCCGCGGAGAACGCCGGCCAAGAAGAAGAGTCCCGGCCAAGCCCCGCTCGCAGTGCCCCGTCACGGTCCCCCCTGAGGAAGGCGGCTTCTCCCTCCCTACCCGGGAGCTGAACCCAACGGCGAGCCCCGTTTTCCAGTCCGGGCAGTTTAATAAATGCGCCAGCCGGCCCGGCTAAACAGTGAAGCCGAGGCCATGCGCGGAAAATCTCGTCAGGAGCCCGGGCAGCGCCTCAGGCCCGAGAGCTCGCTGGCCGAAGGGACGCCGGGCATGTGCGGCTCCGCCCTTGGCTCCAGGCGCTCCCTCAGCGGCCTCGGGAGAACGCACCATGTTGGGCGAAGGAGGGGGTGGGGGAGGCTGCCGTCCTCCAAGGAGCGTCTGGGGCCTCGGGGAGGAGGGAGCCCCGGGTACACCGCGGTTGAGCCTTCCGGGCGCAAACTCATGCTCGCTGAGGACTAGCCGCGTGGAGGGGACAGGAGAAGAAGGAGGGCTGGGACAGGAGCTCCGCAGGGCATAGCGGGAAGGGTCCCATATATCAGCCCCCCCCACCCCACCCCATCCCATCCCCGACCTCGCCTTTTCCCCGGCTCACCATGGCCGTCGTCTCCTCAGAAAGGGTTCCTTTCCTCCGCGCCCCTGGGTCAGCCTGCGGGGCGGCTGCCGCTCGCCACCCTCGCGAGGACGCCCCCGAGTAAACCGAGCGGCACGGACGCCGCCCAATGGCAAGCCGGGCAGCTGGGCACACCTGGTTTTGCCCGGCCAATCCGAGGCGGCGGGGCGGGAACTTCTACCGCCGGAGGAGGAGTTTGAACAACACGATTGCTCCTGGCCAGGTGCGCTTGAGGTAGCCGCGCCCACTTTACCTGGCCGCGCGGGGAAAGCCTGGACTCTCTTCCCTCTCCTCCCCCCCCAAACCCCGAGCTTGGAAGTCCCTCCGGCTAAGTCACCCCGTTCCCCGGCAAGCTATGGGGCAGGAGGATCGGATTCGTTTGGTCCCGCGGAAACAGCCCCGCGCTTCTCAGCCCCGATCCAACCCTTGTGTGGATTGCATGTACGCGCATATACCAAGTTGTGATGCTTGGCTGTAAAACCGATTCTATCCCGTTGAATAGAACGGAAGAGCTCTCTATTATTTTCACCCTATTTTGCAAAGTTATGTTTATTAAGAGCGAGCCACAAACGCCCATAAATCGCCTAAGTTACACTATTCACACTGGAACTCCCGTGGCCAAAAGAGCATCGGGATACACGAATGGTTTAGCGACAGGCTGGATCCCACCGGATCTCCCAAGCCCTGCCGGGGCGGGAGCTCCAGCCCCCCCCCGCCCCCCCAGCAGGGTCTGGGTTCTCAGGATAAAACGCCAGGGCAGCTCATCACAAAGGCCGTCCCGAAATTTAAACTCCATCCGAATCGTTTGGTGGCTTCCAGACTTGATGGCAACTTCTGAAATTTCCTTCCTTTTTCCTTGAAACAGTTTGGCATTGTTACCCTCCTGGAAGGAAGTTGTGCAAGGCCGCCTCCCATCCTGTGACGGGCCCTGGGGGTGGGAAACGGGCAAGGAGGCGGCCCCCGGGGGAAAAACCTTTTGCTCGGTCTGACTGTTTTGGGAAGGAGATATTTCCCACCCATCCACCACCACCACCACCCCCATCTGAAGGGGGACTCTGGGAACAGACCTGAAATCCAGCAGGTTTGATAGGTTCTGGAGAACCGGTAGCGGAAATTTTGAGCAGTTTGGAGAACTGGCAAATGCCACCTCTGGCTGGCCCCAGAGTGGGGAGGGAATGGGGATTTTGCAATATCCTTCCCCTGCCACGCCCACAAAACCGGTAGTAAAAAAATTTTGGATTTCACCACTGGAACAGACCCAAAGTCTTCCCTGGCCAGCCTGTCCCTCATCCAGCCCAGATCTCTTCCTCTTGGCAGGAGCCTGCTGGGGGGCTCGAACTGGGCTCAGCTGTTTGGCTGCCAAGAAGGCATGGGTGGACCCAAAGAGCGCCTCCTGAACTAGGGTTGCAGCGCCCCCCATTTCAGCTGCAGTCAAGGATGATGGGAGATGCAGTCTGGTTCTCAAATCTGCTCCTCCCTGAACAGTGCCCTCCTGTGGGACCTACCCCATTTCTGGACACGACTCCAGCCGGTTCTGTCCCAGTGGCACAATCATAAAAGCCATCCAAAGCACCACACTTTCCCCCCCCCCATATCTGCTGCCCTTATTTCGGGATCCAGATGTTCAAACCCAGAGAAGGGAAGGTGAGCTGGCAAGGAGAGTGCCAGCGGGTGCAGTGAGTAAGACCAAGACCCAGGGGCTTGCAAAGACGAACCTGCAGAAACCTCATGGCAGCCCTTATGTGGTTTCATTCTTTTTAACAGTGTTGGAAGGGACCTTGGAGGTCATCTAGTCCAACCCCCTGCTCACGCAGGAAACCTGTACTAGGGATTCGAACCTCCAAACTGCCGACCTTTCTGATCGACAAGCTCAGCGTCTTAGCCACTTGAGCCACCTAGTCAGGTATATCTCAAGACAACCGTAGTTGTCCAAAGCCCTCCATAATCTTTCTCCACGCCTGGCAGATAGGAAAACGTCTTTCCTTCTGGAAAACCTGGTGCCTTTTGCCCACCCAGGCAGGATGCTGCAACCGTCTCCCCAGCCTGGATGGAGGGGAGGGGGGCAGGCAGGCAAGCAGGACCCTCCAATCTCTCCCTGGAAGCAGGAATTGCCGCTGCGGAGGGAGCATTTCTTGGTGCAGTGTGTGCTCTGTGTGTGTGTGTGTTGAAAGGACACAGCTGTTGTTTTCTCACCGGGCTAATGTTTAGCTCGCTCTTGTTTTTACAGCTGTGCAGCCGCGGGCTGGCATTTTCTCCTTTCCGGACTGGCAACTTCTGATCGTTTTCTTGCAGGGCTGGGGCTGGCGCGGGGGGGGGGGGGGAGTGTGCGCATGCCTAGAGCACGGCTTCGGCTCCAGGGTCAAAGTCTGCCGGTTGTATTGCAGCAGCCAGGGAGGCTGTGCCCTGCAGCCATGGGCACGGAAATATGCCCAAGGTCCCGCGAAGACGCCCAAGCTGGCACACTTCCCATCCTGGTGAAGCCCAAACAAAATCCCCTTGCAGAGCTTTTCAAGAATCTCTCACCTACTTTCATCCGACCAGCGATTGGCTCAACGGAAGAGCCTGGCTCAGTGGCTTAAGACGCTGAGCTCGTCGATCAGAAAGGTCGGCGGTTCGAATCCCTAGCATAGATCTCCTGCGTGAGCAGGGGGTTGGACTAGATGACCTTCGAAGTCCCTTCCAACTCTGCGCTTCAAGAAAACCCGCCAGTGATCAGCGCCTCCCTTGCCATTTGCCCCCAACGATTGGCCGAGACCCTTGGCCGGCATCTCTCGGCGCCCGCTCGCCACTCAGCTCCGCTCCGCTGCTGGAGTAGCGCAGGAAAGCCCCGCCCCTCCGCAGACTAGCCTGTTTCTACTGTTTCTTGGCCAAGGCTGCCCCCTTCTGGCGAGAGCGCAGCGCTGCACCCGGCAAACTTTTGCGCCGCGGAGGCGAAGGGAGGGGCTGCCCGTTATTTCACCACCCCCGGGGCCATGCACGGCATCCAAAGCGGTCGGGGGGGGGGGGGCGGGGCGGGAAGGGGCCGATTTTTCCTTTTGCTGGATTTTTAGGGTGCAGGAAAAGGGTCCCCGGTCAGAAAAAGAGCCTTGGTAGTACAGTGGTCTAAAGCACCCTGTTATTAAGACCAGCTGCCTGCAATTACTGCGAGTTCGAATCTCGCCAAGGCTCAAGGTTGACTCAGCCTTCCATCCTTTCTAAAGTAGGTAAATTGAGGACCCAGTTTGTGGGGGCAATAAGCTGACTTTGTATAAATATACAGAAGGATGAAGGCTATTGCTTAGCGCATTGTAAGCCGCCCTGAGTCTCCGGAGAAGGGCGGCATATAAATCAAATAATAAATAAATAAAAATAAAAATAAAAAAAAGCAGCCATGGATGGGAGAGGGACACGCCCAGCCTTGCCCCATGCGATCCTAATCATCCGAGGAGGCCCCCCACCCCCTTTTGGTAAAGGAGTTCCTCGTGTTAGATCCGGGAAAAAAAACTCTTCCTGTTTAACAGGTAAAATTCGGCACAACCGAAGCGAATTCTTTATGGAGGCTGGCCGATCCCGTCGGAGGCGCACCCCGGAGGTCCCCACAGGAGCCCGCCGGGAAGGGCAGCGGCCGCGATCCCCGAGGGATAATAACAGTCACAGAGTTGGAAGGGAACCTTGGAGGTCAACTAGCCCAACCCTCTGCTCACGCAGGAGACCCTATCCTATCCTAGGGATTCGAACCGCCGACCTTGCTGATCGTCTTAGCCACTGAGCCTCCGCTGAGCTAAAGCTGCCCTCCCCCCCTTCGCCCGTCCAGCGACCCCCGCCGGCCAAGGGCTCCTCTTTAGGGCAGTAGGATTCGTAGCCCTTCCGCGGCCGTCGGGGAAAGAGAGGCGGCGGCGGCGGTGCAGTGGCCGGCAGGGGGCAGCCTTACTTTCTCCGGGCTCGGGGAGCCAAGGCGGGGAGTGGGGGGGGGGGGCGCCGGGGAGCCTGCCTTCCCTTTCCTTCCCCGCCTCCCTCCGCTGCCTCCCGCTTTAAAAAGCCCCGCCGGACCCTGCAGCGTGCCCGGGAGACCGACGGGGCCGAAGCGGAGGCAGAAGACGCGGAGAGGCAGGTGAGGGACCCCGCTTTGCCCTCCCTCCCTCTCCCACCCACCCACCCACCCCACTCTCACCCCGACGATCTTCGCTGGGCTCCCGAAGGATGGCAAGGAGTATGGGGCAGAGGGCGAAGCTGGTCAAAGCCAGGCGGGCTTCGGAGGAAGGGCGCCCCTCGACCCGGGGAAGAAGGGAGCGAGGAACCGGATCTCGTGTGTCGAGGGGAGGGGGGGGTACTTTTGGCTGCTTCAGTTCAGCCCCCCCACCCCACCCCATCCCGAGGCTCAGCGGTGCCAAAAAGATGCCAGGTCCATGCGGCCACCCTTGCCCACGCCGGCTTTGCGAAGAAGACCCCAGTCGCTACTTTTCATCGTCCACAGAAGACTAAAAAGCAACGGGGGTATTTTGGCCGCCCCCCCCAGCCATCCCATCCCACCCTGCAGCTTCCAAGCGGCACAATTTTGGGGGTACCCTCCCGTGAATCCCTTGGCAGGGCACTCAGCTTGGGTTGTTCAGGGAAGTGAGGCTCCAGAGACTCCCCCCTTTCTCTTCCCCCCCCATTAGGATTCTGCTCTCCCCAGAAAGCACCCCCACCCCAGGGTGGGGGCAGAACTGCCCATGGCTGGCATCCAGAGTCAGTGCCAGGCAAGTGGGAGCGAGGCTCCCAGGCAACGCCAGGCAATTTGGCCAAAGCAGCTCCCTTGGCCGGGCAGCGAGAGCTTTTGTCCTTTGCAAGCTCCCGAGGGGGTGGTGGTGGCAGGGGGACGGACGGACGGACGGACGGACTGAATTGAGTGTCCCAGTGAAGGAGAGTCTGGACTGGAGCCCCCAATAATCGCAGCCCATGCCAGGGTGCCAGAGAGAACAGCCGCCGCGGGCAGGGAGGCGTGCGGGGCAGGTGTGCAAATCTTAAAAGGAACGCTTGACTTGGGTGAGGAAGGATGGCAGAGAGCGGGTGGTGGGAGGGAGGGGGCAGAAGGAGCAGCAGAGTGGATCCCCCCCTCCCCCCACAGGAAGAAGCTGAGAGATTCTGCATTCACCTGAGAACTAGCCAGCCTTGCCAAATGCCACTCACAAGGCAGGCAATGGACCACACCTGTTGCCGATTCTTGGCGTCAGAGCGAGCCAAGAGAAAGGGCTTCCCCCGAATACACAATCACAGGCCAGCTTGTTGTGCCTTTTTTGTGGGCAGGGAAGCAGAAAAGGATCCTCTCGAGCTGAGCTACAGCAGCAGCCCCAGAGCAGCGAGAATCCCCCTCTCCCTCCCACTCCCCCCCAGCTAGAGAAAGGACCCCCCTCCCTGGGATTACAAGAGAGACGTCACGGAGCAAAGAAAAAGCTCAAAAAAGTGGCCCATGAAATCCGCGTCCGTCTGGCTGCTTTCCCCCCCCCCCCACCCTCTCCTCTGCTCTTTCTACCTGGCTCCCCAACCCAAAGAGGACCCCCCTCCCCTCTCCTTAGGCCACGTCGCCTAAGGTCACTCCGTGCCTACAACGATGCCTGGGGGACTTTCTCAAAGCAGCTCCGCCTCGCCAACCGGGCCAGCCCTGCCCGGAGTGAGTCTTGCACAGCCTGCCTTGCCAGGGAAGGAGGCAAGGGAACAGGGCCAGCAGTGGTGCCAAAGCATGGCTGATGGTCCTTCTTCGAGAACATGGCATGTGGGCCGTGAGGTTTACCTCTGCTGGCTGCCTCCGTCCGGCGGGAAGCAGGGGCTCCTGGGGCAAGGCGAGAGAATCGGTTTCACCCGCTGCAGCTCCCTATGTGTTGCAAGACCCCGGAACAGGGAGGATGTCCTTCCACTTCCGAGATGCTCTTCCCTGTTGCAGGAGATCCCCGAGCTGGAGCCCCTGAAGGTCGGCGGGGAGAGCCTCTGCCGTGGGCAGATTGGATTGCCCAGACTGGCTCCCGTCTCTAGGCAACCAGGGCCAAGAAACCCTGCTAGGAAGGATGGTGGCACAACAGTCTCTCTTTCCAAAAACTCCATCTCTGTCCTGCAGAGGAAGCCCCCAGATCCTGCTTATGGGGGCTGGCTCGGCCGCCCCCGTCCCCTGCTTTCTGTAGCTGCTAAGGCAGGATGGTGCATATGGGCAGAGGCATAGCAGCTGCTCCGGCCAGCCCAGGTGCCAAGCGGCCTGGGAAATGCCTCCATCCGGCTCTTTCTTTACTGGGGCGGAGGCGAGGGGGGGGGGAGGCTGAATTGGCTTCAGGCCTGCCTGCCTGCCAAAGGCTCTGGGTTTCTCTTAAGCGCATTTGATGGATTCAACGGCGCTCAGGGGAATAATCCCAGAGAATTAGTGGCAGCAAAGAGAGGCTTACAAGTGGGGTGGGGTGGGGGGGAGAAAGCCGCTTTGCCCCACACGCAGGTGGCGGAGTGGGAGCCAAGGCCCTCCCAGAGAGGATTTTGCAAGGAAGGGACTGGGACAGGCAGAGGGGGAGGCTGCTTCTCTCTCGGGCAGCCCAGCCCGCTGGGAAAGATTCGTGTGGCCGTCCGGATACACAAGAAGGAGATTGGAGGGGTGTGTGTGTGGAAAATCACAAGTGGTTGTGAGGGAGGAGAGCTGCATCCCGAACTCTCTCTCGCTTCGTTGGAGCTCCTCTCCAGAACATTTTCCTCGGGAGCCTGCATCAGCCAAGATGAGGTGTGGGGCCTTGTTGGCCGAAATCGGCGAAGAGCGCCAGTTCCTCCAACCAAGACCGTCCAGGCCTCTCCTCGGCTCTCTGTCCAGTTGGACAGTCTCACCTGCGACCATCCGGACAAGCTTGTCTTGCTCTGGCTTGGTTCTGGCCGGTCTCGCGAGTTTTACAGCCCAACGAAAGATTAGGGAGGCGGTGGCTCAGTGGCTAAGACGCCGAGCTTGCCGATCGAAAGGTCGGCAGTTCAGTGGTTCGAATCCCTAGCGCTGCATCATGGGGTGAACTCCCGTCACTTGTCCCAGCTTCTGCCAACCTAGCAGTTCGAAAGCAGGTAAAAAAAAAAATGCAAGTAAAAAAAAAATAGGGACCACCTTTGGTGGGAAGGGAACAGCGTTCCGTGCGCCTTTAGTGTCGAGTCACTCCGGCCACATGACCACGGAGGCGTCTTCGGACAGCGCTGGTTCTTCGGCTTTGAAACGGAGATGAGCACCGCCCCCTAGAGTCGGGAACGACTAGCACTTATGCGCGAGGGGATCCTTTATCTTAAAGATGTCAACTTGGGGTTTTTGCGTTGCAAAAGACCGAGAGGGAATTTAAGCTTCTTTTTGAGTTGAACAAACCATGCGGCCGTCTTGGTGATGAAGATATGGAGGCGGTTGACCGAGCTCGGGTTTTTTTTTTGTTTTTGTTTTTTTTGTTCGTTTTTTGAGATTTCCATTCCAGATTATGACTCCGAACTCCCTTGGCTCTCTTCCCATGCAAGCAGTGATGGCTCGACGGCTTTTTCCAGGTCCGCCCTTCGATGGGCTCCAAAGATAAGCTCAAAAGCTCCCTTCCCTTCTCCTCTACGGGTGAGATGGGGAGGGGGCCCAAAGGTTCTAAAGCCCCCCCACCCCACCCCGTTCCTCCACCCTTTTCTTCAGCTCCAAGCTTGCCCGAGGGGTTAATGGCTGTCCTTTTCCTGGAAGCCAAAGGGAGATTGCTTCCCCAGGAGGCGACTGTTGCAGCACCTGACACCCCCCCCCCAACCTTTCAAGGAAGTGCTCCCCGTGAGGCAAGACACAGGAAGCTGAGCTGAAACCGCAGGACAGCCCAAGGCAGGGTTAGGGGGCTGCCAGCCACTGAGGCCTGGCCTGCAATTTTCTCCCGGAAAGAAATCCTGGTGCTACAGCTGGGGGGAGGGGTTTATAGTGGGGGAGTGTAGAGAGCCTCAGAGGCAGGCAGGCATGTTTTTCTCCTCCTGCAGCTTTTCCAATAGAGACCTGCCCACACGTCTATTGCTATTAATCAGAATAGAACTGGAAGGCACCTTGGAGGTCTTCTAGTCCAACCCCGTGCTCAAGCCAGAGACTCCTTTCCCATTTCAGATAGGTGGTTGTCCCATCTCTTCTTAAAAAAACCTCCAATGATGGAAGCTCCTTACAACTCCTGGTGGCGAGCTGTTCCACCGGTTAATTGTGCTCCCTGTTAGGAAGTTTCTCCTCGATTCCAGGTCGCTTCTCTCCTTGATGCGTTTCCATCCATTGTTTCTTCTCTTGACCCCCTCTTCTTTGTGGCAGCCTCTCAAATTGGGGAGCCTGGATAGCTCAACAGACAGAAGCACTGTAATTTAACACCAGCTGTCTGCAATTAAAGTAAGATCGAATCTCGCCAGGCTCAAGGTTGACTCAGCCTTCCATCCTTTCTAAGGTAGGTAAATTGAGGACCCAGTTTGTGGGGGCAATAAGCTGACTTTGTATAAAATATACAAAAGTATGAAGGCTATTGCTTAACGCACTGTAAGCCGCCCTGAGTCTCCAGGAAAACCTGGCTAGAAGAAAAACGCACATAAACCCTATGAAGAAGTAAGAAAATTTACAGCGAGGTTACATAAGATATGGGTGTGGCCTACTGATGAAAGCAAACGAGCTAGAAATAGATCTATTTAGGTCTCCCACCTAATGCGGTGACCAAAACGGAACGCGGCATTCCAGGCGTGGTCTTTACTAAGGATTTCTAAAGCGGTACTCATACTTCACATGATTTTTTTTTTGATTCTATGCCTCTGTTTATACAACCAATTGATAAGAGCCGAGGTGGCGCAGTGGTTAGAGTGCAGTACTGCAGGCTACTTTAGCTGACTGGTAGCTGCAGTTCGGCAGTTCGAATCTCACCCGGCTCAAGGTTGACTCAGCCTTCCATCCTTCCGAGGTGGGTAAAACGAGGACCCAAATTGTTAGGGGCAAGAGGCTGACTCTGTAAACTGCTTAGAGAGGGCTGTAAAAGCACTATGAAGCAGTATATAAATCTAAGTGCTATTGCTATCTTCCTTCCTTCCTTCCTTTCCTTCCTTCCTTCCTTCCTTCCTTCCTTTTAGAATGCAGTATTGCAGGTTAACTCTCCCCACCGCCAGCAGTTCGATCCTGACGGGGCTCAAGGTTGACTCAGCCTTCCAACCTTCCGAGGTGGACCCAGATCGTTGTAGGGGCAATAGGCTGACTCTGTAAGCCGCTTAGAGAAGGCTATAAAAGCACTGTGAAGCGGTATATAAATCTAAGTGCTATTGCTATCTTTCCTTCCTTCCTTCCTTCCTTCCTTCCTTCCTTCCTTCCCTCCCTCTTTTTAGAATGCAGTATTGCAGGCTAACTCTGCATTCCCACTGCCAGCAGTTCGATCCTGAGAGGGCTCAAGGTTAACTCAGCCTTCCATCCTTCCGAGGTGTGTAAAATGAGGAGCCAGATTGTTGGGGGCAATATATGTTGACTCTGTAAACCGCTTAGAGGGGGCTATAAAACACTGTGAAGTGGTATATAAGTCTAAGTACTATTGCTACCTTCCTTCCTTCCTTCCATCCATCCTTCCTTCCATCCTCCTTCCTTCCTTCCTTCCTTCCTTCCTTCCTTCCTTCCTTCCTTCCTTCCTTCCTTCCTTCCTTCCCAGTGGTTAGAATGCAGTATTACAGGCTAACTCTGCATTCCCACTGCCAGCAGTTCGATCCTGACAGGGCTCAAGGTTGACTCAGCCTTCCATCCTTCCGAGGTGGGTAAAACGAGGACCTAGATTGTTTGGGAGGCAAGAGGTTGACTCTGTAAACCGCTTAGAGAGAGGGCTGTAAAAGCACTATGAAGCGGTATATAAGTCTTTATTGCTATTGCCTTTTTTGGCTGTCGCCGTACACTGCTAGCACACATTGAAGGGATCGTCCTGATCTCTGTGGCTGATGGGGATGTCCCTGTACCCCTTTGCAGGACCCGGAGGATTTTTTTCCTGTGCTGGGGAAACCGGTTCCCTGAGACCTCGCAATGAAGCCCCTTCTGCTACTGCTGTTTCCCTTCTTGGCGCAGGCATCCCCCTCCTTCGTGGTCCCAGGTAAGCGAGGAGGCTGGCTGGGGTGCTCGGCCAGGCCTGGGGAAGGAGGCTGCCGAGCAGAAGCCCTGTCCATCAAGGGTGTGTGTGTGAGGGGGGGGCACATGTAATTGGGGTGGTATTACCCACTTCCTTTCCCCCTCTCCCATTGCAGAAAAGGAGAAGGATCCTCAGTACTGGCGGCTCCAGGCTCAGGAGACTCTGAAGAGAGCCTTGACCCTTCAAAAGCTAAACACCAATGTAGCCAAGAACATCATCCTCTTCCTCGGAGACGGTGGGTGCTGCAAGATGGCTGCCTCTCCTTAGTCACAGGCCAGCCCGAGAAGGGTGATCGGCCTCTTGGCTGTTTTCACCGGCCCCTTTCGGGCTCTGCCTTCCCTCCCTTTGTTTAACCCACTGGGCAGCTGTGCAAAGAAGGTAGTTAAGGAGGATACGCTAATTAATCTTCCCTTTGGCACCTGGATGTGGGGAAGGGAAGACGTGTGAAGGAACGGGGGAGGAGAGGGGAAGTCCCCCCAGAAGAGAGAAGGGTCCTCCAAGAGAAACTTTCCTAAACATTTTTTAAAAAATTATTCTGCTTTTTATTATTTTTTATAAACAACTTGAGGCGACGAGCATAGTTTCCCCTCCTCTTTTTTCCCCCCCACGACGACAACCCGGTGAGGTGGGCTGGGCTGAGAGAGAGAAAGAGAGAGAGAGAGCCTTCCACACAGCTTGTGGAAATGGCCGTCAGGTGAATACGCCCTCCCACCCCGGAAGCAGACTGGCATGGAGGACATTTTGGGACATTACAAAAGTTCTCGAGGGACGTCATGGCTGAGTTACTTCAGCTGGCCTTTTGGGGAGACCCCGAGGCTCCTGGGCCAGGAGTGAAATCCAGCAGGTTCTGACAGGTTCCGGAGAACCTGTAGCGGAAATTTTGAGTAGTTCAGAGAACCGGCAAATACCACCTCTGGCTGGCCCCAGAGTGGGGTGGGAATGGGGATTTTGCAGTATCCTTCTCCTGCCATGCCCACCAAGCCACGCCCACAGATCCGGTAGTAAAAAAAATTGGATTTCTCCACTGCTCCTGGGCTAGGGGTGAGCTGCTGGGGGTTCGCAGGGGTTCGGGAGAACCTCTAGCTAAGATTCTGTGCAGTTCGGAGAACCCGCCCCCAAATCCCACTCCTGGCTGGCCCCACCCACCCCATCCTGCCCCTCCCAGGAGTCCCCATGCGGCCCGTTTTGGATGCAGGTAAGTGCGGGGCGCGTGTGGAGGCTCGGGAAGGGCGAAAAACGGGCCTTCCAGAAGTTCGGGAAGGCTGGAAATGGGCCCCTTTCCGGCCTCCAGATGGCCTCTGGAACCTGGAGAGGCCGTTTTCACCCTCCCGGAAGCTCGAGAAAAGCTTCTGGAGCCTGGGGAGGGCAAAAACGCCTTGCTAACATTTTTGA
This sequence comes from Arizona elegans, assembly GCA_022577455.1. Classification (NCBI taxonomy): domain Eukaryota; kingdom Metazoa; phylum Chordata; class Lepidosauria; order Squamata; family Colubridae; genus Arizona; species Arizona elegans. Next base: position 8,209,276 of record JAKOOJ010000023.1, read on the forward strand.
AGCCCACCCCTGTCCTGGGCTGCCATGCAGCCGTAGCCGGATGGGGAAACTGAGGCAGCTTCCGGGGCATTCTGGGGATCTCTTAACTGGTGGGGGTCAACTACTCACCGAGGCTCTCCTGCGCCAGGGATGGGCATCTCCACCGTGACGGCTGCTCGTATCCTGAAGGGCCAGCTGCAGCAGAGAACCGGGGAGGAAACTGTATTAGAAATGGACCGTTTTCCATATGTGGCCCTCTCTAAGGTAAGCAGGGCCCGACTTTCTTCAGGCTGGCGGCTGCTGGGTGGAGGAGGAAGGGAAGCCGAAAGAGGAAGAGTTCCGAGCCTCGTGCCTCACCCGTTCCCGGGAAACCTCCCCAAAATTTGGCAAGGCTCCAGGTGACGCATACGGACCCCGGCCCAGAGGGAGAGGCTGGTAGGGCAGCGGGAACCCCAAGGTTAGCTCATGTCACAGTGTCGGCAGTTCATTTCCCTAAGTGGAAAACAATCACACACACACAGAGACACCTGATTGCCAAGGTGTGGCTTTGGAGGACCAGACGGAAGGCAAAATCCCCGTGGAGCGCACGGGCACAAGATGCCAAACTTCTGCAGCCTGAAGGAAGTCGAGGCTGCTTCTCACAAAACACAAAAGCTACCTTTGGTAGACAAAGAGGGCGGGGTCTACCAATCTGTCACAGACCGAAAGGGCACAGGATCGGCGCCCGGGAATCTCCCGAGGAACCTGTTGCTCTGCCATCACGTGCTTAAAGACTGGCTGGTGTGGATTAAAAGACCAAACATCACACCCTGGTCCCCGAAATGGCACTAGGAAGGGAGGCCCGGTCCTTGGTCAGTTTTTTTTTGACTTTTTTTTTTTTTTTTTTTGCTTTAATTTATATGCCGCCCTTCTCCGGAGACTTAGGGCGGCTTACAATGCATTAAGCAATAGCCTTGGTAGTACAGAGCCTTGGTAGTACAGTGGTCTAAGGCACCCTGTTATTAAGCTGGTTATTAAGACCAGCTGCCTGCAATTACTGCAGGTTCGAATCTCGCCAAGGCTCAAGGTTGACTCAGCCTTCCATCCTTTCTAAGGTAGGTAAATTGAGGACCCAGTTTGTGGGGGCAATAAGCTGACTTTGTATAAATATACAAAAGGATGAAGGCTGTTGCTGAGCACATTGTAAGCCGCCCTGAGTCTCCGGAGAAGGGCGGCATATAAATCAATTTTTTTAAAAAAATAGCTTTCATACTTTTATATATTTATACAAAGTCATCTTATTGCCCCCACAATCTGGGTCCTCATTTTACCTACCTTAGAAAGGATGGAAGGCTGAGTCAACCTTGAGCCTGGTGGGATTTGAACTTGCAGTAAATTGCAAGCAGCAGATGTTAATAACAGTGCTTTAGTCCACTGTGCTACCAAGGCTCTTTTTGGTAGTACATCCGTTATTCCTTTTTCTGACCTTTGGGTGCTTTGGAAAATAGCTTGACCCCCTTCCTCCTCTCTGTGGCAGCCCCTCAAATATTGGAAGACGGCTATCTTGTCTCCCCTGGTCCTTCTCTTCACTAGACTAGCCAGGCCCAGTTCCTGCAACCGTTCATTGTATGTTTTTAAAAAAGATGTTGAGACTCTAGAAAAAGTGCAGAGAAGAGCAACCAAAATGATTAGACGACTGGAGGATAAAACATACGATGAACGGTTGCAGGAACTGGGCTTGGCTAGTCTAGTGAAGAGAAGGACCAGGGGAGACAGGATAGCAATCTTCCAATATTTGAGAGGCTGCCACAGAGAGGAGGGAATCAAGCTATTTTCCAAAGCACCCGAAGGCCAGACAAGGAATAATGGATGGAAACTGACCAAGGAGAGATTCAATCTAGAAATGAGGAGGAACTTTCTAACCGTGAGAACCATCAACCCATGGAACAGAAGTTGCCTTCGGAAGTTGTGGGAGCTTCATCACTGGAGGCTTTCAAGAAAAGATTGGACTGCCATCTGTCAGAAATGGTGTAGGGTCTCCTGCTTGAGTGGGGGGTTGGACTAGATGACCTAAAAGGTCCCTTCCAACTCAGTTAATCTGTTAATGTTTAGCCTCCAGTTCCCTAATCATCCTAGTTGCTCTTCTCTGCACTCTTTCTAGAGTCTCAACGTCTTTTTTTATAGTGTGGTGACCAAAACTGGATACAGTACTCTTAAGTGTGGTCTTACTAAGGCTTTATGGAGTGTATTAGTACCTCCCTTGAGCTTGATTGAACCCCTCTGTTAATGCAATTTAGGATTGCATTGGCTTTTTTGGTTCATATTTAACTGGTTGTCCACTAAGACTCCAAGATCCCTCTCGCGGTTACTGCTATGAAGCCTGCTTTCACCCAGTCTATATGTGTACTTTTGGATTTTTTTTTCTTGCCTAAGCGATGACAGCCAGGTTGCCTCTGGCTGATCTGTGGGAAGAGTCACGCAAGACTTCCCTTGGTGGATCAAAATCCCCCCCACCCTTTTTTTTTTTTGGATGGGATTATGGAAACGGCAAAGCTTACCAGGTGGGAGCCACAAGAGAGCAGAGGTACAGAACAACCTTCCTTCCCCGATCAAATATCCCACCTACGATTTTTGCTTTCTTTCTACTCCCCTTCCCTGCAGGCTTTTAAAACCTGCGGTTATCACAATGGACGAGGCCACGCTTGCTTGCTCAAAGGAGGAACATTTTGCAACCCCTGCCTTGCCTTGCTTTGCCAATTTCTTGCCACTCCGTCCGCACACCAAGTCCCACGAACAGGAATTGAGAGGATATTAATATCAATCTTTTGTTAAAATCCTGAAACACCAGGTACTAGGCAGAGTACAGACAGGTTTCGTAGCTTAGGCCATTTTGCTAGCAAGCGTTGGCAGCCAGCTTCGATGGGCAATGAAAAGAGCTGGAAACCCACCTACCCCCGCCAATCGGAGAAATTAAAATTGTTGACAGCTGTTTGAGGAGGGGAGAGGCTCAGCCCCCCCCCCAATTGGTACCGTGTTTCCGTGAAAATAAGACATCCCCTGATAATAAGCCCTCCCTGTAAAATAAACCGTCTTCCGAAAATAAGCCCTTCCTGAAAATATTTAAACATATGCGCAGCCGGTCCTGGCCATTCCCTCTGGTTAGAGTTAGGGAGACAGAGCTGGAAATAATAATAATAATAATAATAATAATAATAATAATAATAATAACAACAACAACAACAACAACAACAACTGGGAACATCAGGTTGAGAAAGTTTTAGAGAATGAGAAACTCAAGATCTTGTGGGACTTTGGTATGGTTCATTGACATTGCAATACCTGGTGATGCACGGATTGAAGATAAGCAGCGAGAAAAAAATCACAAAGTACCGGGACTTGCAAATTGAAGTTGAGCAACTGTGGAAAAAGAAATCGTGTGTTGTCCCGATTGTAATCGGAGCCCTTGGAGCAATACCCAAAGGGTTACCCCGCTATTTAGAAATTCTAAATTTGCCGGACTTGAACATTTTGACTCTACAAAAAACCACCTTACTCGGAACAGCTTACATCCTCCGACGATACCTTGGCAGTTCCTAGGTCCTTGGTTAGGACTCGAGCTGCTGAGCTATCAAAGGCTGTGAATCTCACTAAAGATTGACTTATTATTATTATTATTATTATTATTATTATTATTATTAATAATAATAATAATAATAATTGGTTTTATATGCCGCCCTCTCTCCGAAGGACTCAGGGCGGCTTACATCAAACGAAACAATCCCAATAAATACAAATTAAAACAGACTAAAACAGACTAAAAACCAATTTAAAACAGTAGACCCCATCAGTCCTGGCTAGGGTGTTTAAACAGCCAGCTCTTAAGCTCACGGCGGAAGGTACGAAGGTCGAGGGCCAGCCAAAGAGCCACGGGAAGTTGATTCCAAAGGGTGGGCACGGCCACAGAGAAAGCTCTACCCCTGGAGGTCGCCAGCCAACATTGTCTAGCCAACGGCACCCTGAGTAGACCCTCTCTGTGGGAACGCACCGGTCGATGGGAAGTCGATGCTGGTTGCAGGTGGTCCGATAGATATCCTGGGCTAAGCCATGAAGGGCTTTATAGGTTAACACCAGCATCTTGAATCTCACCCGGAGGGCAACCGGCAACCAATGCAAGTCGCGCAGGAGAGGTGTAACATGGGAGTATTGGGATCCTCGGTAAGACGGCAAGAAGAGCCCCGTCTTGCTCCGCACGCCCCAAAATAATAAGATCTCCCTGAAGACAAGGCCAAGCGCTTATTTCGGGGTTCAAACAAATATAAGACAGGGTCTTATTTTCAGGGAAACACGGTATCTGTAAAAGCTGGCACCTGGAGCCATATCCCACGGCCGTTCCCGCATCCGTGATGGGAAGAAATAGTTCCTACAGGTGAATTGCCCACCATTTTAGAATTCTTTTTTTTTTCTGGCAGACTTACAACACCAACGCACAGGTGCCGGATAGCGCGGGCACTGCCACTGCTTACTTATGTGGCGTGAAGGCCAACGAAGGCACTTTGGGGGTCAGCGCGGCCGTGACGCGGTCCCAATGCAACACGACGGCCGGCAACGAAGTGACCTCCATACTCAAGTGGGCGAAAGCAGCAGGTGAGAAAAGCTAGATGGATTTGAGGTGGGTGGCGGAGCCCGGGATGGGCGGTCTAGCAAATTCCCCCCTGAGGAGTATCTGTGTTGGGAGAATGGAGGTCTGGAGAAGGGTTGAACTTAAGGTCTTGCGAAAGCTTCAGAGTTTGAGGATGGGGTGTGCTCGGACGGCTCCCAGTTGGTCGGCAGCCAACAAGGTGTCTGATAAACAATCGGCTTTTGAAATGGCTGGGCTCGTCCTGCCTCAAGATGAGGTGGCGCTGCCAGCTGACCAGGAAACAGGATGGGGAAATCGACTCCTGGCATGTTTGTATTCCTGTCCCAAGGCGTTTCTCACGGGCCTGTAGAACGTGCTGGGCCCCGGTGGAAAAAGTCTAGTGGTTTAAGCCAGTGGTGAAATGTAAAATTTGTTACTACCGGTTCTGTGGGTGTGGCTTGGTGGGGGGAGGGGGTAATGTGACAGTGGGTGTGGCCAACTTTTTTTTTTTTTTTTACTTTTAAAACCATTATTTCTACAACCTCTTCGGCCGAAGAGGTTGTTAAAAAAATGCTTTTAAAAGCCTCTGACGATCAGGCAATTCAGCTGGGACTGTCAGAGGCTTTTAAAAGCATTTTTTCTACAACCTCTTGCCAAAGAGGTTGTAGAAAAAATGCTTTTGAAAGCCTCTGACGATCCCAGCTGAGCCGCGCGATCATCAGAGGCTTTTTTTTTTTACTTTTAAAAGCATTTCTTCGGCCAAAGAGGTTGTAGAAAAAATGCTTTTAAAAGCCTCTGATGATCCCAGCTGAGCCGCGCGATCATCAGAGGCCTTTTTTTTTTACTTTTAAAAGCATTTTTTCGGCCGAAGAGGTTGTAGAAAAAATGCTTTTAAAAGCCTCTAACGATCCCAGCTGAGCCGCACGATCATCAGAGCTTTTTTTTTTTTACTTTTAAAAGCATTTTTTCGGCCGAAGAGGTTGTAGAAAAAATGCTTTTAAAAGCCTCTGACGATCCCAGCTGAGCCGCGCGATTATCAGAGGCCTTTTTTTTTTTACTTTTAAAAGCATTTCTTCGGCCGAAGAGGTTGTAGAAAAAATGCTTTTAAAAGCCTCTAACGATCCCAGCTGAGCCGCACGATCATCAGAGGCTTTTTTTTTTTTTACTTTTAAAAGCATTTTTTCGGCCAAAGAGGTTGTAGAAAAAATGCTTTTAAAAGCCTCTAACGATCCCAGCTGAGCTGCACGATCATCAGAGGCCTTTTTTTTTTTACTTTTAAAAGCATTTTTTCGGCCGAAGAGGTTGTAGAAAAAATGCTTTTAAAAGCCTCTGACGATCCAAGCTGAGCCGCGCGATTATCAGAGGCCTTTTTTTTTTTACTTTTAAAAGCATTTCTTCGGCCGAAGAGGTTGTAGAAAAAATGCTTTTAAAAGCCTCTGATGATCCCAGCTGAGCCGCGCGATCATCAGAGGCTTTTTTTTTTTTACTTTTAAAAGCATTTCTTCGGCCGAAGAGGTTGTAGAAAAAATGCTTTTAAAAGCCTCTAACGATCCCAGCTGAGCCGCACGATCATCAGAGGCTTTTTTTTTTTTTACTTTTAAAAGCATTTTTTCGGCCGAAGAGGTTGTAGAAAAAATGCTTTTAAAAGCCTCTAACGATCCCAGCTGAGCTGCACGATCATCAGAGGCCTTTTTTTTTTTACTTTTAAAAGCATTTTTTCGGCCGAAGAGGTTGTAGAAAAAATGCTTTTAAAAGCCTCTGACGATCCAAGCTGAGCCGCGCGATTATCAGAGGCCTTTTTTTTTTTTTACTTTTAAAAGCATTTCTTCGGCCGAAGAGGTTGTAGAAAACATGCTTTTTAAATTTTTTTTAAAAAGCCTCTGATGATTGTGTGGCTCAGCTGGGCATGGGGAGGTGGGCAGTGATTTTTGCTACCGGTTCTCCGAACCACTCACCACCATCGCTACCGGATCGGGCAACCCGGTCTGAACCGGTAGCATTTCACCCCTGGTTTAAGCTCTTCCTTAAAAGTTACTGTAAACCATCTTCGGCAGCTGTTTTTGCCCATGCAATGGAGTGCCTGCCTGCCTGCCTGCCTGGGTATGTTGTGTTTTGAAATCACCAAGAAGTGGCAAATAAGGCTAAGACACAGAGGAGCGTTGTGCAAAGAGCCTCACGTACATATCCCGTGCTTTGGAGCTAGAGATGACAAAGGCTGCAAGAAAGGGAGTGGATGATGGTTTGGGGGAAAAGGGGATGCCTGAACAGCCCCGATGCCTTAAGGCCCAAGTTTGTTGGATAAAGGGGGCTCGGAAGCAGCCTCCAGACATCCCAGTGGTGGGGGGCTGGCAGTCAAGTCTGCACCCACAATTTCAGTGCCGTGTCTGCTTCCTTCTGTCGGGCTGTCTTTCTGGTGAAGTGCGGCTTGCTTAGGCAAAGCAAAATCCAATCGGTTGGAGGGCGCCGGGCTGGCGAAGGAAGCTTGCAGAGCATTCAGACAGCGGAAGAGAGTTGCCCGGTCTGCGGGCAAGCCTCGGCTGCCCTTGGAGTTCCCCTAGTGGGAAAGTTCCAGAGTGCCCAACTTTGCAGGGTTTCTCGTAAAGGCTCAATTTGGAAATTGGTCCAGACACCGGAAGGAAGGATAGAAAAGTTGACCTTTCTCCAGAGGGGTGAGGATGGCCTTGAACTTGGGGCTGGGAGAAAGTGGCGACGTGTGGAACGTGGCCTTGCGCCCTTGCTCGGTGGCGTTGGAGCTGCGCGACGGATCCGTCCCTAGTTGGTGGCAGCAGCCCCGGATAGGAAGGGCTGAGGTTCAACCCACAGCCTCGCTGGGGGAAAGTGGGGAAAATCCTTGCCCACAAGAGGAGAAAGGGAGGAGCAGGTGCTGTGGCACGCTCGTCTCATCCCCACATGACTTCTCTTCTACACCCAGCTTCCTGCCCTGCAGCTCTTTGTTCTCGGCCTGTTCCTGTGGTTAACCACCATCTAACTCTGAAATTAAGGGACCCCAGCTTTGCAAGAGGAAACTAAGCAGGTGTCAGGCTGGAAAAGGACGATTGTGATGGCAGAAGCTGCAAAAATGGTGGGGAGATTTTCAGGATGTCCCTTTGCTGGCTAGATCAGGGCTCTGCGACCTTAAACACTCAAAGAGCTATTTGGACCCGTTTCCCACAGAAAAGAAAACATCCGGGAGCCACAAAACCCTTCCCGTGCCTGCCTATTTCTTATAGTTCTGTTTTCTTCTGAAACTTTTCTTTTCTTGGATTTATCCATGGTTGGCCTACCGGGGTTTGAAAAGCTCAACAAATTGCATGCCGGCAGGTGTCGCACGCTTGTGACATATATTTTGAGTGACAGGGAGCCGCAGCAGAGGGTTGAAAGAGCCACATGCGGCTCCAGAGCTGCAGGTTGCTAACTCCTGGGCTAGGTGAATCCCAGATTAGCAGCTGGATTGAAGCCAGGAGTTGGAAAGCTGTTGCTTAATAGCTTTCAGTAAAGGCTGGAAAGGAAGTAATTGGCTCAAGGGAAACAACCAAGGATGAGAATGAGGGGCATTATATACGCTGAGATGCCTGTGAAATCCACATGGGTGAATGGTACAATCCAGCTGAGCAGGAAAGGAAAGAGACCAGGGGTGGGCTTCAAAAATTTTAGCAAGGAGTTCTCTGCCCAGTTGCTGGGTGGGTGTGGCCATGGTGGGTGTGGCTGGTTGGCCTCCTGCACCATGGGGGGGCGTTTTAGCCCTCCCCAGGCACCAGAGGCTTTCCTCGAGCCTCCAGGAGGGCGAAAACGGCCTCCCCAGGCTCTGGAGGCCATCTGGAGGCCGGAAATGGGCCTGTTTCCGGCCTTCTTGAACTTCCGGTAGGCCCGTTTTTCACCCTCCTCGAGCCTCCATGCATGTCCTGCACTTATGGGGACTCCTGGGAGGGGAGGGGGAGGGGTGGGCGGGGCCAGCCAGGAGAGGGATTTGGAGGTTCTCCGAACTGCACAGAATCTTAGCTAGAGGTTCTCCCGAACCCCTGCGAACCCCCAACAGCCCATCCCTGAAAGAGACGTATTCTTAGATTTTCAGAGGAATTACTTCACGTTCCTGGTGATAGAGGCTTCCCTTCTATGGTATGCACCTTGGAGACGTTCGATAAAATGAAATCGGGAAGGAGGCCCTTTTCCCAACTAAGCGTTAAGGTTTGCAGAAAATAGTTCATACGCCCTGGAGAAAGTTTAGCACCTCCAATGTTGGCGTGAAAACAGCAAAGGCTCACCTGTTGCTAAAGGATGTGGCTCAGAACCGTGGTCGCTGAATAAGCCACCTCTGGCTACATTAAGGCACGACAACCGCAGCCTGTAGAACGTGGGGAGGGGGTCCACAGGACACTAAGCCACAGACCAGCAAACTTCCCAGAACGTGGCTGCCTGAACCAAGGGAATTCCTCGAGGCTACGAAAAGATACCGTCTTTCCCTGAAAAATAAGACCCTGTCTTATATTTGGTTGAACCCCGAAATAAGTGCTTGGCCTTTTTTTGAAAAACAGTGCATTGTCAGGGTATACCGTTTACAAATAAAAAAGACCCCCCCTCAAAAAAGCATTGTTACAACATTGACATACAAGCTAATAATAATAATAATGATATAGTAACAATAGTAATAATATAACCAAAAAGCTTTTAAGCTGAGTTTCTTCTTACATTAAAATACTGTGATTATTTACCTTATTTTCTTATTTTCAGTACTAACATTTATGATCTTACTTTTCTCTCATTTACTTTATCATTTACTTTACTTTCATTTATTTTCTATCTACCATGTTTCCCTGAAAATAAGACCCTGTTTTATATTTTTTTTAACCCCAAAATAAGCGCTTGGCCTTATTTTCAGGGAGGTCTTATTATTTTGGGTGGTGGAGCAAGACGGGGCTCCTCTTGCCGCCTTACCTGATTTCCAGCTCTGTCTCCCTAACCCTAACTAGAGGAAATGGCGGGGACCAGCTGCGCATACATTTAAATATTTTCAGGGGAGGGTTCATTTTCAGGGAGGTCTTATTTTCGGGGAAACACAGTAACAAGGAAAGTTCTCACTTTCTTTGCTGGTAAAAGCATAGTCAGAAACATTTCATTCACGGCTTGCTTTTTTTTAAAAAAACTTTTTCAACAGGATTCCGTGCACTCTAAACAGCCAAATTTCAGAGGGGAGATAAATATTAAATCTCTAGTTAAATGCCGAACAGGGACTTATTAACTAACTGGCGCTCAAAGGTTAGAGTTTGATGCTTCTCAGTGCCCAGACTGGGCCCAGCTGTCTACTTCAGAGTTTCATTTAATGGAGAGTCAAAATCAGTAACCACAATAAATGTCCGGGTTTTTTTTTTCCCGCTCCAGCTTCCACAGGCGGGGGGAGAGGGGAAGAGCCGACGGGAGGACAGAGTCCCATTGTCCTTTCCATGGGCGCGAACTATAGCGAGACCACCAGCAGTGCAAAGTTTAGCTAAAAAATTTTTTAAAAAAACAACAGTTCAGCCAAGTTGATAAACTTTGGGAAAGGCTGAACCCCTTGCAGAGAAAGATTTAGCTGAGCAGCCAAGAAAAAGTTTGGCACTGCAACCCAGGAGCTCTGCCCGCGCCTAGCATCCTCCCGGGGGCCCTTTGTGCCCAGAAGACCCAATACCCTCCGTGGTGGCAGTGATTAATGTGCCTTTTCTTCCTCCGACCGGCAGGCAAATCTGTGGGCATTGTCACCACCACCCGCGTCAACCACGCCACGCCGAGTGCTGCTTACGCTCACTCGGCCGACCGGGACTGGTATTCGGACAACGAGATGCCCCCAGAAGCGCTTCAGCAGGGGTGCAAAGACATCGCTCACCAGCTGTTTGAAAACATCCCAGACATCGAGGTGAGTCCAGCGATTCAGGGAAGCCGATTTAGGGCAGGGGAGCTGCAAGTGGTGGAATTCAAATTTTTTTACTGCTGGTTCTGTGGGCGTGGTGTAGCTTGGTGGGTGTGGCTGGGGAAGGATACTGCAAAATCTCCATTCCCACGCCACTCCAGGTGAAAGTTACTGCAAAATCCCCATTCCCTCCCCACTCCTGGGAGAAGGATACTGTAAAATCCCCATTTCCTCCCGATCAGCTGGGACTCGGGAGGCAGAGAATAGATGGGGGCGGGGCCAGCCAAAGGTGGCATTTGCCGATTCTCCAAACTGCTCAAAATTTCCGCTACTGGTTCTCCAGAACCTGTCAGAACCTGCTGAATTTCACCCCTGGTCCAGAGTGCCGTTTCTCTTCCTTGGAGGGCTCCCTGGATGAAGACCCTCCAGGGAGACACCCCACCCTACCCCAGGACTTATCCAGGTAAAAGGAGACAGACGATGAGCCAGGTGTTCCCACCCAATTTGAACAACGGGAGGTCCCTTCCTTCTCTACTTCGGTTCTCCGTCTACAGCAAGGAGGCTTTGGTGAGCAGACCAAGAAGCCCCTTCAGGATCCGGGCCTGGGTCTGCTTTGCTGCATTTTGAACCCAGGAGCTGAGAATGGGATGGAGACTTCCCCTCTCACCTGTGTCAGCGTTTCAACGCTGGCATAGAGAGCAGAGGAGAGCGAGAGATAAACTCTGAAACTTTTGCCTGCCAAATCCCTTTGAAGTCGGGTTGTCGTGGAAATGAGGGGAGGGGGCACATTCCTGGGAAATGACAAGAAAACAAGTCTGAAGAATGACTTGGAAGATAGCCAATGAGAAGCAGAGATTTGGGGATCGGAAAGGGAGGGATTGGGGGGCAAAAGGTCAGTCTTGTCCACACGGAGTCATGATCCGGTGGCTGTGCTCAATTAAAGAAAGATTTCCTTAAAGATTGGCAGTTTGGAAATTCATTTAATTTTGAGATAGCATCGTAGTCTGACAACCTGTTTGATCAAAAAAACCAAAAGAAAACAAAACCAAAAGGGAGAGAAACACTGGATCTCAGTTCGACCCAACGACCTCTGATCTTCTAAGATGGATTTTCCTTCTCTGCCTCTCACATTGATTGGGAGGACCACCGTTCCTTCCAAATCCTGGTGTTGGTTGGCCTCCATCTGCCCACTTTCACCAGTCAAGCCATCTCCCCAAAGAAGATACCTACTGATCTGTTTGTTGTGGCCCGCCAACGGAGCTGGCAGCAGAGTCGGACAATGAGGAGGTTGGGGAGGAACCTGGAAGCTGGGGAAGGCTCGGACGAGGGCTCTGCCTCGGAGGCAGAGAGGGAGCCAAGGCTGTCTGGCAGTTATCAGCTGCCTCTGGAGCTAGACAGCAGTGAGGCAAAGGAACAGCTGGAGCCTGTTCCCAGAGCTGCGCGGAGCTGCCAGAACAGCTAAGAAATCAGGGTCAACTTGGGTGTAAAGCCACAGATTTTATTTTTTATTTTATTTTATTAATCATATTTCCATGCCGCCCACTCTCCGAGGACTCTGGGCGTCTTACAACAAGCGACAGTATACTAAATAGCATATTGCCCCCAACAATCTGGGTCCTAATTTTACCCACCTCGGAAGGATGGAAGGCTGAGTCAACCTTGAGCCGGTGAGATTTGATCTGCTGATCTGCTGAACTAGCAGTCAGCTGAAGTAGCTGCAGTACTGCACTCTAACCACTGCACCACCTCGGCTCATACACAGATGGATGATGAATGACCTATCCCATAGGAAAGAAAAGAGGAGTGAAAGGGGAGTGGGCTTTTCCAGGAAACAGTTCGTTTGTTCGTTCGGTTCAGGGGTGTAAAGATCCATCAATCTCAGAGACTCTGTGCCAAGTCTTTCCTTGCACAGCACTGCATTTGGAAAATATTTACATGGCAGCTTTCCAAGCCAGATAAGGTCTGTGGTCATAAATTCACCTTTGAAAGACTGTTTCTCGGGACCAGAATTCTGCTTCGTGGTTTTTGGGGAAGCCTAGGTCAAAACACTGTTTTAAGGGCAGATGTGGATCATTGTCTCATGGACGACGGCCAAGAACGTCATTCTTGGGCTAGGATTTCGACAGAGCTCACTTCCTTCTGATCAGACGGCGTCTCCAATGAGGCTCAGAACGAGATGGCTGTCGGTCACATCAAGTTCCTCCATGAGGCAAGCCGGGCCTTGTATTGATGGAAGAAAACGTGGGAAAGAGAGGGACGGCTCACGGGGAGGGACGCCTGCCTCTTGAAGACCCACAAGGAGACTTCAGTTGAGTGAAGAGCACTTCCAGTACAACAAGCTTGGCTCGCTTTCTTGAGTCCAAGCCAACATGTCTTTCAGAACTCTCCTGTTAGTTCTCTTCCTGGTGTCTCATCCTGAAGTGCAACTCCTTAAATTCCTTCAGAAGTTAAAAAATCCTCCTGTGGGCCGCTAAAGGCTGGCTGCTGAGGAAAGAAAAAGTGCAAAGAAAGAGGCAGGCAGCTGCCCCAGAGCCAGGATGAAGGGGGCTGAGTCATCTTGGCAGCCACAGATAGTTCCCATGGCCAGAAACCCCCACTCCTCTCCCCCCATTGGGGGACAGTATGGTCCTCCTATTGGTCTCTTCACCATTCTTTGCTCTGCGTAATCGAGCCTGACTCTGGGCTTTTCAACACCCCAACTCTTATTATAAACACAAAGTTGATATATGAGCATGAAGGAAAACCAACCACATTAACAAAAACTCGGCTTTTATTTTTTTTGTAAGGAAAAACCATTCTCAATTGCAGGTTGCAAGATTGCTTATTAATGGCTTGGATGGCTCTTTCTGGCAATGAAGTAAGAACACGGGTGTTCCTGGAAAATTTCCTCTCCGGATTTACGACATTTCTGAATCTCAGCATGAGTAATTCTTCGCCTTTGATTTGGCTGCTGGTTTAAATCATTGAGGGCTCGATGGCAGCTCAGATTTTCTTCCTTTTGATTCAAACACAACTCCTAGACTGGATAATTTTGATTCAAGCACAAGTCCTAATCCGGATAATTTTGATTCAAGCACAACTCCTAACCCGGATAATTTTGATTCAAGCACAACTCCTAGCCCGGATAATTTTGATTCAAGCACAACTCTTAACCCAGATAAATTTGATTGAAGCACAACTCCTAACGTGGATAATTTTGATTGAAGCGCAACTCCTAACCCGGATAATTTTGATTGAAGCACAACTCCTAGCCCGGATAATTTTGATTCAAGCACAACTCCTAACCCAGATAAATTTGATTGAAGCACAACTCCTAACCCGGATAATTTTGATTCAAGCACAAGTCCTAATCCGGATAATTTTGATTCAAGCACAACTCCTAGCCCGGATAATTTTGATTCAAGCACAAGTCCTAATCCGGATAATTTTGATTCAAGCACAACTCCTAGCCCGGATAATTTTGATTCAAGCACAAGTCCTAATCCGGATAATTTTGATTCAAGCACAACTCCTAACCCAGATAAATTTGATTGAAGCACAACTCCTAACGTGGATAATTTTGATTGAAGCGCAACTCCTAACCCGGATAATTTTGATTCAAGCACAAGTCCTAATATGGATAATTTTGATTGAAGTGCAACTCCTAACCCGGATAATTTTGATTGAAGCACAAGTCCTAACCCGGATAATTTTGATTGAAGCATAACTCCTAACCCGGATAATTTTGATTCAAGCAGAACTCCTAACCCGGATAATTTTGATTCAAGCAGAACTCCTAACCTGGATAATTTTGATTGAAGCACAACTCCTAACCCAGATAATTTTGATTGAAGCACAAGTCCTAACCAGGATAATTTTGATTCACGCACAACTCCTAGCCAGAGAAAAGGGAAGAAGGAAGAGAGTGCAATCCGAAGTTCACCAAGGAATCATCAAATCGCCTTTGGCCATCCTTGAAGGGCCAGCGTCCTCTAAAGTTTACAGTGTTAAGCAAATTAACACCGTATTTAAAAAAAACGTTAAGGACCGCAGCCTTAATCCACCCACGTGAATTAATTCCAGTTCTTGGAACACGCCCTTTGGAGCCCGGACGATTGCATAAAACAATTATTAAAATAAACTTTCGTGACTGGGCAACCGTTGTGGCTTTAATGAGTTTTGAATGTGCCTGAAATGAAATCTATTAGTTCAGCCAAAGTAGACAATTGGAACAATATCTTCTTGTTTGAGTGCATTTGTGTGCTAATTCCACTCCAGAGTTCTCCTGCTCTCATCCTGAGGTTCTGAACATTTTTTTTTTTTTTGAAGACTCCAGTTTTTTTCCAGTTTCCAAGCTGGCAAGGAATTCTTTCTATGACGCCTGACGATAACCTTCCAGAAGTGTTGTTCTTCGGAGCTGAAAACTAGGTCGGGCACCCACTTCCACATGTGTGATAGGGCTGGGTTCTGTGGAAACAGGAATCACTTGGCTTTGCACTCGGTTTGAAATGCAGGCGGTGCCTGGGGAAGCTGTGCCAAAGGGTGCCCGTGGCTGCTGAAGCAGATCGCGGGGTCAGAATGGCAGCGTGGGAGACAGGTTGATCTTTGATCCCTTTTTGCCCTCCCAGAGGCTCGAGGAAAGCCTCCGGAGCCTGGGGAGGGTGAAAATGCCCCCCTCTGCCATGGTGCAGAATCTGTGCCCTTGCTGGAAATGCAGTTTCCCATAAGCAGAGATCTCACTCCTTGCACTGGTTATGAAACCCTTGGCTGGCATGGGAAGGTGGCCTTGGCAGAGGAGATGCCAGGAGGCCCTGAAACAGCTACTTTCACTTCCCAAGACCTGCCAGCTGCTTCCGGGTGCCGGGAGCCTACAACCGTCCTCCACAGAGCCCTTGGCACCAGGTGCCCCTCGGGTCCACAGGGCAGCTGCCCTGTGAGTTTAGGCCAGCCGGCCAATGGGATGTGCCTGCTTCAGTGACAACGTCAGCCAGTGGCATCGGGCCCTGCATTTTTTTTCTGTGGTAAATAAATAGGTGCGCCTTTCCGTTTGAAAACAAATCCTCTGAGAAAAGGAGAGCTAAATCTGTCATTTAAGTAGCTTAATAGGGGCATTTTTTTAATATATAATTTTAACTTTGTTCCTAGGCTGGAAATAATTATACCTTAGGCAGCCAATTCTATTTAATATAGATCTCTCGGTGTGTAATTATTATGATTATTTCGTCGCTGCTGCAGTTTCGTGATTCACCTTCTAAGACTCTAAATCCAAAGAAGAGGCTGGAAACGCCAGCAGAAAGGGACTGTGGTTAAAAAAATACGTTTTTCCATCAAGGCCGCCTCAGATGCTTGCCCAGCTGAATTAAAATCCTCTTCGTTTGGGGAAGGATGCTAAAGGCGCCAGCCCAGCCCTTGGGCAGCATTCAGGTTGCCTCAAATTGCTCTTGGCCTCTTTCCCACAGCCTCTGCCAAATCCCTGGCCGGGTAAGAGAGCTGACTGGGCCAGCATCAGAGGCAATGGAGGCCTCACTGTGCCGTTACGGGGAAGCCTCTGAGTCTCAGGGCCTTGTATTTCTAGGTGCCGTCTCTCCCCTCCACGATGCTCTGTCCTCTCGAGGGTCTCTCTAGCCTGCAGGCTTGACGTGCTTAACTGACCCCGGGCACTTCGTCGCCAACGACCCTTTTTGATTATCACTCAGATCATCATGGGAGGCGGCCGGAAGTACATGTTCCCCAAGAACACGAGCGACGTGGAGTACCCGGATGAGGAGAAGTACAGAGGGACCAGGCTGGACAATAGGAACCTGGTCCAGGAGTGGAAAGATGCTAAGCCCAAAGACAAGGTGAGGGGGGCAGGCGGCCAGCTCGGCAAAGCGGTTTCTGATCATGAGGGATGAGAGGAGGAGTTTAACCGGGGCGAATTGTAGTTTAGATTCCTCCTGGGCATGAGATCCATCCAGGAGAAAACTCAGGAGACAGGCGGTTGACTGGTTTCCTCCTCCTCCTCCTCCCACTGATAATGTTACCTAGTTTGGTAATGAAACGTCTGAGAGAAAAGAACCAAGCTCAGAGAGCACCAAGAACCCCACAGTCCTTTTCCTCCTCCTCCTCCTCCTCCTCTCCTCCTCCTCCTCCTCCTCCTCCTCCTCCTCCTCCTCCTCCCACTGATAATGTTACCTAGTTTGGGTAATGAAACATCTCTGAGAAAACAACCAAGCTCAGAGAGCACCAAGAACTCCACAGTCATTTTCCTCCTCCTCCTCCTCCTCCTCCTCCTCCTCCTCCTCCTCCTCCTCCTCCTCCTCCTCCTCTTCAACCCCATTCCCTTCTATCAATGATGATGTTACCTGGTTTGGATAATGAAATGTCTCCGAGAGCACCAAGGACCCCACACTCCTCCTCCTCCTCCTGGGCTCTCTCGGTGAGAGATCCACTGAGGATTGCCCAAGTTATCTCAGGGAAGCCCGTCTTCGGCCTGGCGCTCCTGAGCCACAACCCCCTTTGTGAGCTGCCCTGGCTGTCCTTAGAGGGGGAGTGGGCAGGGATCCAGTTGCCAAAATCCTTCGGCTGAGCCCCCCTCTCTCCACTTCTCCCAGAATGCCCTTTATCTATGGAACCGGGCGAGGCTGATGGAGCTGGACCCAGCGAAAGTCGACTATGTTTTGGGTGAGTTTGGCAGACGGGTGAGGAGCTCAGGTGGACTCTCAGGGTTCTGGCCCCCCCTTTAGCAGAGACTCCCCCCCTCAAGAGCCCCTAAGGCCTCTGGAGTGACCTTTCTTGGCACGACTCGCTTGGCCAGCCCCGCCATTGAATTTGTCCCGGTGCCAGATGTCTTATCACGTGAGCAAAGGACAACGCTCGCTCTTCAAGCCCAAATTGAAAAAATTAGGGGCGTGCAAAGGGCTGTGTGTCGAAAGTGTGCTGGCACCCATAATGCAATGTGCCCCCCTCTCCGCATGTGTGCAAGACTCCCGCACACTCCCCCCATGCATGCGTGCATGACCCCCCCACGTACCCCTGCGCAGGCAAGCGCATCCCCACCACCATCCCGTTTTTGGCCTAGCAGGCCTCGCTACAGCCTTCTGGGCCCAAAAACGGGCCATGGGGTAGGGCAGGCTGCTCCCCCCTCCCCCCATTTTGGGCCTAGCAGGCCTCCCTACAACCTCCTGGGCCCAAAAATGGGCTGTGGGGTAGGGTGGGCTGCTCCCCGCAATCCCCCCATTTTGGGCCTAGCAGGCCTCCCTGCAGCCTCCTGGGCCCAAAAACGGGCCGTAGGTTAGGGCGGGCTGCTCCCTCCTCTCCCCATTTTGGGCCTAGCAGGCTTCCCTGCAGCCTCCTGGGCACAAAAGCAGGCTGGGAGGGTGCACGCTGCATCCCCCCTGCACTCCGCCCCTCCCCCTGTGCATGCGCATGCATTTCCCGCATGCGTGCAACCCGAAAATCAGCTGGCCATCGGGAGGCGCACATGTGCGCATGCGTGGTGAAGCTAAGCTAGGCGATGGCTTGCGTTCCCGCAGAGAGGGCATAGGTTCGCGTGCCATAGGTTCTCCATCACGGACCTAAGAATTCGGGCATGTCGTTTGCCCTCCAGCGTGGGATGGATTTGCGGGCAATTCAAAGCCCTGCGAAGCCGTCTTGCCTGCTGCCCCATTTTCGTTTAATGGGTTAAAGGGGGAGACCGATCTCTTCTGAGGAAGCTGCCAGTCCGTTTTTTTTTGCCTTTGGGATAATTCATTGCTACGAGGTTCTACACTCCGTGTGAAAGTTTCCTCTTGCAAGGAGGGGCGCTGGGGAGTTCCGGAGAGGGGAGGACGGACAGATGAAGGTTGGCACCCTGGCAAGGATCAGACCCTCGCAAGAGCAGCCAGAATGTGTCTGTTCTGACCTTGGCTTCCCAAGAGCACGAAGCAGACTCCTTGTCCCAACAAAAACCCCTTTTTATTAAGTGACTGTGAATTCCTCTCATTCACATCCAGCAAAAGTCTTTCAAGGGAGAATTTACAGTCACAGACCTTATCTGGCTTGGAGAGCTGCCAGGCCGATATCTTCAAAACATGGCAAGGAGTCACGAACCAATTAAGCGAATTAATTGTCTCCTGCAAACTCCACTCCCCTTTTGCTCCTCTTTTATTCCCTCTGGGAGGGGCCATTCATCATCCACCTGTGGCTTTACTCCTGAGTCGACCCTTGTTCTTTAGCTGTTCCCTTCGTCTGGCAACTCTGTGCATGCGCACACTGGGAACAGGCCCCAGCTGTTCCTCTGCCTCACTGATGTCTGACTCTGAAGGCAGCTGATAACTGGCAGATGGCCCTGGCCCCCTCTCTGCCTCCGATGCAGAGCCCTCATCAGAGCCTTCCCCAAACTCCAGGAGTGGCCCATGTTCCTCCCCAACCTCCTCACTGTCCGAATCTGCTGCCAGCTCTGCTGGCTGCTGGCGGGCCACAACAGTGTCTTGACATGCAGCTGTGCACACAGCAGCTCATCCCCAGGACATCAAGACACTGAAGGGTGGAGGTCCTGGTGAAATCCCCCTCTTCAGCTGCCTGTGTGGCATCTTCTGGGCAGCTCTTGCCAAGTCCTGTCCCTCTTCTCTGCAGGTCTCTTCGAGCCCATCGACATGATGTATGAACTCAGCAGGAACAACCAAACTGACCCTTCCTTGACTGAAATGGTGACAGTGGCGATCCGAATCCTCCAGAAGAACCCCCGTGGATTCTTCCTCCTGGTGGAGGGTGAGCCACGGGAAGGGGGCTGCGGGTGTCTGTGTATGACCGAAGAGGGCTGGGGGGGAAGGAACCAAGCTTGGAATTCACCCTCCTTGTTCTCTGAAGGCGGCAGGATTGACCACGGACACCATGAGGGAAAGGCCAAGCAGGCCCTGCATGAGGCGGTGGAGATGGACCGGGCCATTGGCAAGGCTGGCATCCTGACCTCTTCCGAAGATACCCTGACGGTGGTGACCGCAGACCACTCCCACGTGTTCACATTTGGGGGCTACACAACCCGTGGCAACTCCATTTTCGGTACGTGACATCTCCGTCCATTGACGCCTGTAACACTGTGTGAATGCTTGAATTCTTGGTCAGCGAAATGCCCCCTTGGACAGCAGAGGGCACAGTTCCCTGGGGGACAGCTCAACTTGTGGGTCACATCCACTTGGTCCCAGCTGGTGCCATAACACTGGGTCTCCCTTGCCCCAGGCGAAAGGGGGCTGGGAAATAAATTCTGTGTTCATTTAATGCCGGGATCGATCCTGTCATGTCCACATAGAGACAGGCCCCCAAAGAGGTTACGGGAGAAGCCTTGGTAAAGATGGCTTCCCTTTTCTCTAGGGCTGGCCCCGATGCAGAGCGACATGGACAAGAAGCCATTCACTTCCATCCTGTACGGAAACGGACCCGGGTACAAAATGATAGCTGGAGAGAGAGAGAACATTTCTGCGGTCAATTTCAGTGAGTACCAGTCAATTTCCTTCCAGTAAACGGGGTTCAGCAAGACCCCCGTTCATTTCCAAAGGGTCATCTACAATGGCTGTTGGGCCAGTCCAGGCTGGATTTCTCCCTGTTTTAGAACCCCCGGATCAGCCATGGCGCTTGTCCATTCAAAGGTTTGCCGGGGCATCTCTTCTCCCTTGACTCATCTCCGAATGCCAACGGGTACCGGCTCCGTATCCTGCCTTCCTTCGTCTTTCTCCCCCTCCCTCTGGAGGGCACTCACTTTCTCTCTGTCCCTCCACAGCCGATACCAACTACCAGGCGCAGTCAGCCGTCCCGCTGCGCATGGAAACCCATGGAGGGGAGGACGTGGCCGTCTTCGCCAAGGGCCCCATGGCTCACCTCCTCCACGGAGTCCACGAGCAGAACTACATCCCCCACGTGATGGCTTACGCAGCCTGCATCGGCGAGAACCAGGCGCACTGCCATTCGGGCGCACCAAACAGCTGTTCCGGATCCATCCCTCTGATTTCCGCCATCTTCTCCATCCTCCTGCTCCGAGTTTTATTCTAAAGGCTCCAGCTCCTCGGACTCTTCGGATCGAGGTGTTTTTTTGTTTGTTTGTTTGGTTTTGGGCCTGTTTTGTGATTTCCAGCCTCAAACCTCCCTTGAGGGGGTTTCTGGCATCATGGAGGGGGAAAACCACATTGGATGACTCTGCTGAATCCCCCAAGGAACTGCTGTGCTCTGGAACAGAACGGTCCGTGGTGTTAGGATCGGTGCCAATCGGAGCAGCTGGAAAAGCCGGGATTTTTTTTCCCCTCACCCCTCTTAAAAGAGAAGGATTTGTCCCAGGAAGGAGCATACGTGCCTGGTTCACCTCGACAGACCGTAGGCATCTCCGGGCCTTGAACTCTTCCAAAGAGTGTTCCCCCCCCCCCCGAAACTCTTCCAAAGCCAATCCAGAACAGAAATATGTCCCATTTGCCTGCCGTCCCGGTTGCCTGCTCTGACTCCCTTTCGCTTGCAAGTGGCGGAACTCAAAGAGGCAATCGCATCTGATTTGAGCCTCGAAGAATTTCCTAGCAGCTTCCAAGTGCCCCCATCCCCACCCCCACCCCAAAATGAAGCAAGTCACAGGACATCCCAGGCAGGGAAGTCCATAAATTACCAAACCCCCATAAAAAGTAGATTTGTACCTCACCCCCATCAAGTCAAATTTTTCCACTGCCAACAGCTGGGACAGGATGGCCCTTTCTAGCACTTCTGAAGGCTTTTAAAACAGGTCGTGCTTTACATCCACTCCTCCACCGCTAAGAATGTGACTTTAAAACAGAGATCTCTGCCACAGGGGAAGGAATCCGGTGAAGCGAGGCGGCAGCAGTGGGTGCCATCGTAATAAGCCAGGGTGGGTAGGACCCTAGTATGAACTCTCGTTACGCACTGCGGTTTGTAAATGACTTGGCTTGCAGATTAGGACAGTGTACAAACCCGGTTACTGTATGCAGCTTATTCAGCAAACCCTGGTTAAAGGCAAAAAAAATTAATAATAATTGGCTTAATTTGAGAGGTGGACAGGAAAGACTGCAGACTCCACCTTGGGGTGGGTGTATGGGAGGGGGACTGCTTACAAGGGCTGTGGTGGAAATCTTTAAGGGGGCAAGAGAGGAGAGCCTGTTTATGAACTGTGTCCCTCCTAGTGCAGAAGGCTGAGTGGGGGGGGAGGGAAGGAAAGGAGAACTGGAGGTGGGGGGGCGCTGCCCTCCACAAAATAGGAAGGCTACAATGAAGTCAGACAGGTCTCGGCAGTGAATGTCCCACCTGGAGGTCAGACTCGCTCTGGCTCTTCATGCCTTGAGAGCAAATTCCTTGTCTTTCCTTTTGCTTCTCATGGGCTGAAGGTTCAGGGCAACCAAAGGGCATCCGTTGTCCCTCAACTGGTCTTTTAACACCATGGAAGTCATTTCCGCAAGACTCCCCTCCCCCCCCCAGCTGGAAGCCATGATGGATGGGCAAGGATTCGCCTTTAGAAGCCATGCGTGCGTGGAAGGGGAAGAGATGGGAAGGCTGGTCCATCTCTGAACTTCTCCAGAAGCTTCTGGTGGTCGCAAGAGCACCAGGCTGGACTCCCGGTCATCGTCAGTTGGGTGCCGCTTGGCTTCTCACAGCTCTTCCGGTCTTCCTCTTCAGCTTCCTGACTGTTGAGCAGGGAAGGAGTGTAGGAAATGGAGTTGGGGGCAGCCTCTTTGCCCTCTGCAAGGACGGGACGAGTGGTGGTATTTAGCTGGTTTTAGCCGGTTCGGGCGAATGGTTAGCGGTGGCTGCGGGAGGCTCCGCCCACCCACTCTGACATCATCACATCCTGTTTCTGACACTCTGCACATTTGCGAACCGGTAGTGAAGGTAAGTGAGTACCACTCCTGGACAGAATCTTCACCTCTCCCTGCTACTTTGGCAGGACAAAGTCTTTTAAGAGCACAGGGAGATTTTCGCTTCCAGACAGAGAAAAGCGTCAGACAAGTAGCTTCTTCATCTTTGAGGGGTGGATGGAAGGCTTCTGTGCCCAAGAAAAGGTGCCCACATTGACTGGCAGGAACACGGGCACTTTTTGGGGGAGAGAGATCAGTGGGAGTTGCTCTCAATTTATATATATATAAAAAAACAACAACTCTAAGTTTAATATTTTTTTTTTGGTCTTTGTTTGCATAACTTTTTAAAAAATTGAAATTCAGGGGGAAAGGAGGACTCTGAAATAAAATTATTTTGGACCAGCTGAAGAACTGGCTGTTTTGAAAGGACAAATGGGGCACTTTCCAGGGCACGACGAGTATCCAGAACCGCAGATCTGATTTGGGAAACAGCTGGACAAGAAAGCAATGGGAAAGCCATCTGCTGAGGACGTTTCACAAAGGAGGGTTCTTCCAAAGTTTTGGAGTCAGCTCTTCTCTCTGCTCGGTTGGGCCATCCGGTTCTGGATGTTGAATTGGGGCCCATCCTTCCCATCCCATTCACACGTTTCAAAGAAGGAGCAGGGAAAGAATTAGAAGATTAGATTAGATTAGAATTCTTTATTGGCCAAGAGTGATTGGGCACACAAGGAATTTGTCTCCGGTGCATAAGCTCTCAGTGTACATAAAAAGACAAGATACATTTGTCAAGAATCATAAGGTACAACCCTTAATGATAGTCACAGGGTACAAATAAGCAATCAAATCATACTAGGAAACAGATAGATAGATAGATAGATAGATAGATAGATAGATAGATAGATAGATAGATGATAGATAGAAAGATAGATAGATAGATAGATAGATAGATAGATAGATAGATGATAGAAAGAAAGAAAGAAAGAAAGACTTCTTTATTGGCCAAGAGTGATTGGGCACACAAGGAATTTGTCTCTGGTGCATAAGCTCTCAGTGTACATAAAAAGACAAGATACATTTGTCAAGAATCATAAGGTACAACCCTTAATGATAGTCACAGGGTACAAATAAGCAATCAAATCATACTAGGAAACAGATGATAGATGATAGATAGATAGATAGATAGATAGAATTCTTTATTGGCCAAGCGTGATTGGACACACAAGGAATTTGTCTTCGGTGCATAAACTCTCAGTGTACATAAAAAGATACATTCATCAAGAATCATAAGGTACAACTCTTAATGATAGTCATAGGGTACAAATAAGCAATTAAATCATACTAGGAAACGATAGATAGATGATAGATAGATAGATAGATAGATAGATAGATAGATAGATGATAGAAAGAAAGAAAGAAAGAATTCTTTATTGGCCAAGTGTGATTGGACACACAAGGAATTTGT
The DNA here is from genome assembly GCA_022577455.1 of Arizona elegans. Lineage (NCBI taxonomy): Eukaryota > Metazoa > Chordata > Lepidosauria > Squamata > Colubridae > Arizona > Arizona elegans. The sequence continues at coordinate 8,232,975 of JAKOOJ010000023.1, forward strand.
CTCCGGTGCATGCGCTCTCAGTGTACATAAAAAGACAAGATACACTCGTCAAGAATCATAGGGTACAACCCTTAATGATAGTCACAGGGTACAAATAAGCAATCAAATCATACTAGGAAACAATAGCAATATAAATTGTAAGGATACAGCAACAAGTTACAGTCAAACAGTCAGAAGTGGGAGGAGATGGGTGATAGGAACAATGAGAAAACTAATAGTAATAGTAGTGCAGACTTAGTGAATAGTTTGACAATGTTGAGGGAATTATTTGTTTAGCAGAGGGATGGCGTTCGGGGAAAAACTGTCCTTGTGTCTAGTTGTTCTGGTGTGCAGTGCTCTATAGCGTCATTTTGAAGGTAGGAGTTGAAACAGTTGATGTCCAGGATGTGAGGGGTCTGTAGATATTTTCCCAGCCCTCTTTTTGACTCGTGCAATATACAGGACCTCCATGGAAGGGTAGCCATGGTTTTTTCTGCACTTCTAATTATCCTCTGAAGTCTGTGTCTGTCTTGTTGGGTTGCAGAACCAACCCAGACAGTTATAGAGGTGCACATGACAGAATCACCCCAAAGCCATCCAATGAGGTAGGGGAAACAGAGTGGCTCCTAAAAAAAATACCACCCATGGCTGCTCTGCTATCATCCTGGGGGGGCTGATGGGTTGCCAAGGGACTTTGGGGTGCTTTAATTGTGGAATGTGTACAGAGGGGAGATTCAGAAATTTGCCATTAGAGGCTGGTGGCTTGCAGGTCATATCTATCCACTCAAATCTGGGAAAGTTTGACACCTGGGCTGACAGGTGGAAGGAGGGAGGGGGCACATCACCTTGCTCGCCCCAGAGCCCCTATTACTGAGGACAAGGAGTGGGGACACCCCCTCCCCTCGTCTGGGGTGCTGCAGAGCTGTTTGCCGAGCAAAGTCAACAACGCTGGACTAAACAGACAGAGTGTCTGATTTGGCACCTTAATAAATACATTTATTCCTATATTTAGGGGTTAGTGGTTTTGCCCTCCGCGTCCCACAAGCGCAAGCAGGCACAGAACTCTAGTCAAAAGGTGTCAGGAGCCGAAAATGACAAATAACAGAGCAGGAGCTTCTCGGATGAAAACGTTTCTAGGCTGAATTAGAGATTCCACCTAGAAATGAGGTGGAACTTTCTGACAGCGAGAAACGATCAACCCCGTGGAACAGAAGTTGCCTTCGGGAGTTGTGGGAGCTTCCTCACTGGAGACTTTTGAGAAAAGATTGGACTGTCATTTGTCAGAAATGGTGTAGGGTCTCCCGCTTGAGCGGGGAGGGGAGGTTGGACTAGATGACCTATAACCGTGATGGCGAACCCGTGGCACGCGGGCCACAGGTGGCCCGCGTAGCCATATCGGTAGGCACGCGAGCTCAACTCTGGCACACATGCTCATGTTGGCCAGCTGATTTTCAGGCTTTCTGGGCCCACCAGAAGTTGGCAAACGGGCCTCCGGGGAGGGTGGGGAAGGCAGTTTTTGCCCTCCCCAGACTCCTAGAAAGGCTCTGGGCCATTGCGTGCCAGGAGGGGGGGCGAGGGGGTCACGCATGCATGCGTGGGGGCGGGATGCATAAAATTATGGGTGTGAGCACGTGCGTGCACGCCTCCCCAGCCTCCCACTCCTGGCACGCGATAACAAAAAGGTTAGCCATCACTGTAAGGTCCCTTCAACTCTTGCTAATCCGTAAAATATAAACCTGCAAGTGGGGCAGCGCCAGGCAGAGGGCGGCCGTCAACGGAGGGAAAGGGGACAGATGCCGGCAGCTCTGGGGGCCTCCTCGGCTCAGCAAAGCCCCCCCTCCCCGACAAGAGGGTTCTCCCTGGGCCAGTCAGGGTTCAGAATCGCACATTGGGGTCCCATTTCAAAAGAGAAGCACTGCAAGACTTCTTTAATGGAATTGCCTTGAAAAGATCTGCCTGCTCTCCTTCCCTTGGCATGTTCGGCCTGTGGTTATAGGAGGGAGACTCGGGTCTCGGAGAGGAAATGCCAGATACTGAACACCCCCCCCCCGCCCCTGTGAGCAGAAACAACCCCCCCCCTCCTTTTTGCTCTGTGTCTAAATTAGCCACAACCAAGCATAATTTTCTAAAGTTTGCTTGGGCTCCTGGCCAGGGGGAACATCGCAACCGCTTACTAGCCAAGAGCCTCAGTGGAAAGTTCAGAGTCCGAGAGAGAAGCTCGGGAGCCCTGGCACCTGGTGCCTCAGCTGGACGGAAGCCCTAATGGGAAACATCTGGGCAGACGGGAACGGCGCTGGCCCTCCTTGGATCTGGCCACAGGAGGCCTCATCCATCTCACCTGAAGTGATGCCACAGGTGCTTTCCAGACAGATGTCGACAAAGGAGAATTTGAGGAGCCTTGTTAGGGCGGGAGTCTTAGTGGACAACCAGTTAAATATGAGCCAGGAGTGTGCGGTGGCAACCAAAAAAACCAACGCAATCCTAAATTGCATTAACAGAGGGATTCAATTAAGATCAAGTGAGGTACTAATACCACTCTATAAAGCCTTAGTGAGACCACACCTAGGGTACTGCATTCAGTTTTGGTCACCACACTATAAAAAAGATGTTGAGACTCTAGAAAAAGTGCAGAGAAGAGCAACCAGGATGATTAAGGGACTGGAGACTAAAACATACAATGAACAGTTGCAGGAACCGGGCCTGGCTAGTCTAGGGAAGAGAAGGACCAGGGGAGACATGATAGCAGTCTTCCAATATTTGAGGGGCTGCCCCAGAGAGGAGGGGGTCAAGCTATTCTTCAAATCACCCAAAGGCCAGACAAGGAACAATGGATGGAAACTGAACAAGGAGAGATTCAACCTGGAAATAAGAAGAAATTTTCTGACAGTGAGAACAATCAACCCATGGAACAGACATTGCCTTCAGAAGTTGTGGGAGCTTCATCCCTGGAGGCTTTCAAGAAGAGACTGGACTGCCACCTGTCAGAAATGGTGTAGGATCTCCTGCTTGGGCAGAGGGTGGACTACATGACCTACAAGGTCCTTCCAATTCTGTTAATCTGGTCAGGGAGGGCTGTACCTTCAGGATCCTCTGCTTGAATTGGTTGTTACTACTGATCAGCTTCTGTTGTGGCCCGCCAGCAACCTGCGCGGATCGTGGCTGATCCCGACAACAAGGAGGCTGGTGTGGTGTTGCGGCATCAGCCTGCGTAGCCGGCGCTTGCGTCGGACAACAAGGAGGCTGAAGAGGATGTGATGTCAGAGGCAAAGACTCAGCCAGGGCCTTCAGAACCTCCAGAGGCTCCTTCCAGTGGAGAGAGCGAAGTGGAGGAGCCTCTCCTCAATGCTCGAGCACGCAGGGGTGCCAAAAGGCAGGAGTGGCTACTCAGGAGGAGGAGGTCTACTCGAGAATAGGGCTTGAGGATAATTGGCCACTCCCTTAGCCTATTTAAGTTGCACGCAGCTAGTGCTTTCTTGCTAGAAACAACGTCTCATTACTACAGAGCATCTTGGAGAGCGAGCGACTTCTCATATCTGCTTTTCTGGGCTGGTTGCCAACCTTTGTCGGACTTTGTCCTTCATAACTTTGATAAGGACCCTTTGCACAGGAAGCCTGCATTCTTCAAAGGGGTTGGTTTGGAATTAAACAGTGTTTGCGAAGCTTGGTGTGTGTCACATTCTCTGGGAATCTGAAGCTGGGGCAGAACAGCTTCGCTCTTCTCGGTCACTTCCAGACCCCTTCGCAATTACGGTTCCTGAAATGAAATTCCAGGTTGATTTTTTTTTTCTCCCTACAAGATGCCCCCAAGCAAGTCAGATTCTGGGAAGAAACGCCCTCCGCATGCCTTAATCCCAGGCTGTGCAACCAGGCAGGGACACTAAAGTAAACCCCAAGCCACACAATAGATACCTCTGTGTCCGCAGATGCCACTTGGGACCCTCTGTCTGGGCGGCTGTGGGAGGGTGGAGAGCCTCAAGAGAAGCCCCTGCTTCCACATCCCCTCCTGCCTCCTGGTGGGCACCAAAGGGCAGGGGGGCAAGGAAGAAAGGTCCACTCCGGATGGGCAGATGTCCTTCGACTCAGCGGAGACCACAAGGGAACCTCTGGGCTGCTCCTGGCTCCAATTCTTGCCAGGCCCCACAAGCAGGCCACCGGGGACGATGGGTCCTCCTCCCCTCCCGGCCTCAAATGCCTTGTGGTTATCGGTCAGATTCCACCAGGGCTCCTGGCCCAGCCAGCCTTGTGGACAAAGGGACAGGCCAGAGTTGATCGGCTTCACCGTCTGCCCAGTTGAATGTCAGGTCTGCAAACAGCCTGGCCACCAACCCCCGCTACTGAGGTTCATTTTTGAAACTTTTCCCTCTGCGGAAACCTCTCTCTCTCTCTCTTTTTGGCTTTTTCAACCTCCTTTTGTCAGAAATGGGGCTTAAACCGAGCCTTTCCTTCCATCCTGGCAGATGGCACCCAAGGCAACAATGCGCGGCTTGGAGGGAGAGAGTCTAGCTGGACCAATGGCTGACCACCGAGAGCCCAGGCCAGCTGGGTTGGCAGCCAGATTGGGAAAAAGTTTGTTCAGCGGGAGAGTTTGGATAAATATTTATCTCCAGAAGGCAGGTGCCCAAGGAGGTGAGAAGGGGCCAAGCAACTTCTGTCAAGCTTCAGGTGAGAGAAGGAATTTGATGGCCAGATAAGAGAGGAAACAGAGGTGGCAGCAAAGGGGCCCTTGCCAACGCTTGGCACCTAGCCTGCTGCCCGGAGAAGAGGCCGGTGCCCCTTCCAAAATCAACCAGTCAGGTCATCCTGGAAGGTTGGCAAAACTGGACACAGGAAGCCTCTGTCCTCCCCGAGCCACCAGGCAGAGGCTGCCCGGGCACTAAGAATAGCAACCGGACAGGAGACAGGGAAGTGCCCTGAAAAATACTTTTTGTGAGTTTGTTTTTCGCAGAGCCAAACACAAGCTCTCTTCCAATGCCAAGCAGCAGCATGTGGCACATCGGGTCCTGGCATTTTGGGGCGAGCTTGGGGCTACGGTTGCCAGGTCTGCTTCCAAAAAATACCAGACAAGCGGAGGGCGGGGTGTGTGTGTGTTAAGTAGTAAAAAAATTAAAAAATATTATAATTTAATTATATATTTTCTTACAAACATTTTAACACGTATTAAAATAATCACTTCAAAACTTTACTTAAAATTCAAAACATCAAATATATTATAAAAATATGTAAAATATTAAATTACATGTTACTTTGCTCTCGTGTGTATTTTTTATTTGACTGCGCAGCTTTGATCAATTCTTTGTGTTTAAGGAATAATTCTTTAATTTCAGTACAACGTTGAGCAATATTAAAAAAATATACAAAGTTCACTTCGAACCGATGGTACAAGCAGTCGGTTTACATTTCGTCAGTCCACAAATTTCCCATGACGCTGAAAATTCGTTCAACGTTTGCATTTGATACCGGAACTGATGCATAATACTGGAACAGTTTCAGTAAATTATGAAAAAAAAAGACAAAACGCGATTCTCCTATCCTTATTCTCTTAGACTGTACAGCTTTAGATTACATATCCTTTCATCATAAAGCTTTTGAATATAAAAAAATGTCCACTATTTCGTGAAAAAAAATAGTGGACATAATGTCTGCTCAAATAGTGGACACCTGGCAACCCTCGGCCAGTTTAATCAGGAGGGGCAAATTTGGGTTCAGAGAGCGCAAATAAAATAAATAAATAGAAGGCAGGCAGAGGTGGTTTTTAGCCAGAGGTGGTTTCAACAAAAAACTCACCAGATTTCTGTCTGAAAGGAATATATAAATCCTTTCCTTCCCCACCATCATCCTGTCAGAGCTGAAGAAGCTTCTTGGAGGAGAAGAGAAACTTCTTCAAAAGAAAAAAAACCAGAAAGTCCATTTGCCTCCTGAGAAAAAGCAAATTTGGGACAACCACGACCTGGATGACTGAGAATCTCTACAGACTTTTAGCTATACAATTTGGGATGCACACCCTCTGAACGGTGTGGGAGTAGGAATGGATTTCCAGAGAGAAAAAATTGCAGACTACAGGAACCATTTGCGCTACGTAGGTGACCCTGAGGACACAGATAAATCTCCAAGTGGCCTCAACGGCTCTCTAAAAAGGACGCCAATGACCAGCTGCCTGCAAGGAATGTAAACCCTTCCATTCCCCACCGTCATCCTGTCAGAGCTGAAGAAGCTTCTTGGAGGAGAAGAGAAGCGTCTTCAAAAGAAAAAAAAACCAGAAAGTCCAGTGGCCTCCTGAAAGTCCAGTGGCCCTCCATGGCTTAGGGCCGGGGTATCTATGAGACCGCCTTCTGCCGCCAATAGCCTCCCACCGGCCAGTTCGCTCGCCCAGAGAGGGCTTCCTCAGGGTGCCGTCGGCCAGACAATGTCGGCTGGCGACCCCCAGGGGGAGAGCCTTCTCTGTGGCGGCACCTGCCCTCTGGAACGACTTTCCCCCAGAGATACGCACGATACCAGACCTCCGGACTTTTCGTCAGGCCCTGAAAATACATCTGTTCCATCTAACCGGGCTAGCTTGATCCCATCCTTGCGGTTTTAATTTGTAATTGGTTTTAAATTGGTTTTAACTGGGTTGTTTTAAATTGATGGGCGAAATTATTTAATGTCTTTTAAACTGCTTTTAAATTTTAGGGCGGTATACTAAATAAATAAATAAATAAATAAATAAATAAATAGATACATAAACAAACAAACAAACAAACAAATAAATAAATAAGCACCTTTGTTAACCAGGAATAAACCAAAGCCAGTGGGTTGGGCATCACGGGAAGAGCACAGCTGAGGGCACGAGATGAATCCGAATCAAACTTCCCTAAGGTAAAATTAATGACCACATAGGTTTTCTCCTTTCTTTCTTCTTTCTTTCTCTCTCTCTCTCTCTCTGCCATTGCTGACCCTCGAGAGGTCACCGTGCTTTCTTTTTTTCCTGGCAGTTCCTGCAACAATTCACAATATTGGAGTGACTGCAAGGCCTTTTCCAGAAAAACCAAATTTCTAAAAATAATAATATAATAACCCCAAACCACTTGGCAAATGACAGTATGGAAACCAGCTTACTGCTAAGCATGGGTGGGGTTTCCCCCACGGGACCAGAAGAATTCCCCCTGATTTTCAAGGCCAGAAATGATCACCTCATATCCACCGCCTCTGCTCTTCCTTCAAACCCCAGAATGAGAAAACGCGACACTTTTTAAAATTAAATATCTGGCCCTTTTACAAACCAAGGCAACCATTGGCTTGGATCTGATCCCTCGGGAAGGGCTGCTGTCCCTGGGACTGACAGAGCTTGCCTTGAAACGCCGGTTTTATTTCTTCGCCCCTCACACATTATTAACCTGGAGTATTTCCGGCCTGAGGTGCGGCGATGGTTACACATTTAGACGGCTTTAGAATAGAATAGAGTAACAGAGTTGGAAGGGACCTTGGAGGTCTTCTAGTCCAACCCCCTGCTTAGGCAGGAAATCCTCCACCACTTCAGACAAATGGTTATCCAATCTCTTCTTAAAAGCTTCCAGTGTTGGAGCATTCACAACTTCTGGAGGCCAGTTGTTCCACTGATTCATTGTTCTCCCTGTCAGGAAATTTGTCCTTAGTTCTAAGTTGCTTCTCTCCTTGATTAGTTTCCACCCATTGCTTCTTGTCCTTCCTTCAGGTGCTTTGGAGAATAGCTTGACTCCCTCTTCTTTGGGGCAGCCCCTGAGAGATCGGTAGACTGCTATCATGTCTCCCCTGGTCCTTCTTTTCATTAAACTAGACATACCCAGTTCCTGCAACCGTTCTTCATATGTTTTATCCTCCAGTCTCCTCATCATCTTTGTTGCTCTTCTCTGCACTTTTCCTAGAATCTCCACATCCTTTTCACATCGTGGCGACCAAAACTGGATGCAGGATTCCAAGTGTGGCCTTATAAAATGCTATTAACACTTCACATGATCTTGATTCTATCCCTCTGTTGATGCAGCCTAGAATTGTGTTGGCTTTTTTGGCAGCTGCTGCACCCGGCTGGCTCTTTATTTAAATGCTTGTCCACTAGGACTCCAAGATCCCTCTGACAGTTACTACTATTGAGCGAGGTGCCACATATACTGTACCTGTGCATTTTGGTTTTCTTGCCTAAATGGAGGACCTTATTTTTTTTCACCCTTGAATTTCATTTTGTTAGATAGCGCCCAATGTTCAAGTCTGTCAAGATCCTTCTGTATCTTGAGCCTATCTCCTGGAGAGTTGGCTATTCCTACCAGCTTGGTGTCACCTGCAAATTTGATGAGTTTCCCCCTCTATCCCCTCGTCCAAGTCATGGATGAAGAAGGTTGAAGAGTACTGGGCCTAAAACAGAGCCTTGAGGTACTCCACTGCATACTTTCCTCCAAGGTAGAATACCTGAATCTGGCCAGAGCTATTAAGGGATACCTTATATTAGCGCCCCTGTGTCTGTTGTGGCCCGTCAGCAGCCTGTGCAGCTGGTAGCTGATTCCGACAGTGAGGAGGCTGGTGTGGTACTGCGCCAGCAGCCTGTACAGCTAGCACTCGAGCCGGACAATGAGGAGGCTGGAGAAGATGTGGTGCCAGAGGCGAGGATTCAGGCAGGGCCTTCAGAACTTCCAGAAACTTCCATAAGTGAAGAGGAAGAAGAGAAGGAGCCTCTTCTCGATGCACGGGCGCGCAGAGCTGCCAAAAGGCAGGAGTGGCTCCTCAGGAGGACGTCTCCTCGAGAGTAAGGCTTGGGGCTAATTGGCCACTCCCTTAGCCTATTTAAGGAAGGACGACGACTGAGGCAATTTGCAGGGAACAACTTCGTTCACTTTCCTTCGCGTCTTGATCTTAGTTCTCTGCAAATTGCTTCTGGGCTTTCTGCCAACCATAGTAAGATTACGATTATTTATTCTTTGGATCCTTGTAGGCTGTTAAGAAAGTTAATTAACAGCCTTTGTTTGAAAAAGATTGATTTAATTTAGTAAACTAAGGTTTGTACAGACTTTGTGTGTGCCGCGTTCTTTGGGGTCCGTAGCTGGGGCAGAACAGCGTCTCAGGGGTCCCCTCCCTGTGAAAAACAGGGATCAGGGAAATCGGTTCCTGCTCATGGCATCTGCAGGGAAGGGAATGGGGCCGAGGCAAGAAGCTCATCTCCTTTTGGTGGTATTTTCACTGCGTTGATCTCAAAAGCATCAATGCCGAGCTTCCCACAAAGGCAGAACAAAGCGAGAACTGGGTAGTTCCTTGGCATTTCTAACCGGGTGGGCTCCTCACCACCAGGTAAACAACAATTTGCTCAGCACCAGGTAGATTAAAGAGGAAAGCCCTTAATCCCAACCGGCAACCCAGGCAGAGAGGGGTGTGTGTCTGTGTGTCATCCCTGAACGCAGAAAGCACAAAATGCTTTCTTAAACGGAGGGAGGGGGGCCGGCAGGGCCCGCCGTGCAGGGTGGTCGTTTGCTGGAAGTCTCCTTGCATCACACAAACAAAAAAAAAAAAAAAAAAAAGGAAAGGAAAGGCAAGAAGAGGAAAGAAGAAAAAAAAAAGATAATGGTAGGAACAAATTGTTTACAGCTTGACATTTTTCTTCTCTCAGCTGTGGGCAAGTTGAAGAGCTCTTGATGCCGGATCCATTCCCAGGGTGGCCTGGAAGACTCGAGCGGGCCACAACCCCCCCCCTTTCACCCTTCCTGTTTGGGATTTGTTTCCACAAACTTTGAACGGATCAAGTTCACAGGGTAATGATGGGGAGGAATTTGGCTGGAGAGCATGCAGACAGAGGCAATCTGCTGGGAGAGAGAATGGCCCAGTACAATGGCCTTTTGTCCCCCACCTCATGTGCTTTTACATCCCCTTCTTTTATCAGAAAATAACAGCATCCTAAGCATTGGAAATAGCCCCGCGGAAGGACAGCATCCGTGCCAGCGAAGGCCTCCTGCCCTCCCCAAGATTAGGAAGCGATTCCCACCCTTCCTTCCACTTATCTCGACTGGCCTTCCCTCCAAAAACATCACTCCTTTAATATATATATATATTTTTATTCATCGGTGGAGATTATGAGGGGCTCCGCTTTCTCCCTCAAACCAGGAATGAAATTGAAATGAAAAGAAAAGAGCCTTGATAGTACAGTGGTTTGGTGCACCCTGTCATTAACACAGCTGCCTGCAATTTCTGCTGGTTCGAATCTCTCCAAGGCTCAAGGTTGACTCAGCCTTCCATCCTTTCTAAGGTAGGTTAAATGAGGACCCAGTTTGTGGGGGCAATAAGCTGACTTTGTATAAAATATACAAAAGAATGAAGGGTATTGCTTAGCGCATTGTAAGCCGCCCTGAGTCTCTGGAGAAGGGCGGCATATAAATCAAATTAAAAAAATAAATAAAAATTCTGCAGGTTCGGGAGAACCGGTAGCGGAAATTTTGAGAAGTTCGGAGAACCGGCAAATACCACCTCTGGCTGGCCCCAGGAGTGGGGGTGGGAATGGGGATTTTGCAGTATCCTTCCCCCTGGAGTGGGGTGGGAATGGGGATTTTGCAGTATCCTTCCCCCTGGAGTGGGGTGGGAATGGGGATTTTGCAATGTCCTTCCCTCAGGAGTGGAGAGGGAATGGGGATTTTGCAGTATCCTTCCCCTGGAGTGGGGTGGGAATGGAGATTTTGCAGTGTCCTTCCCCCAGGTATGGGGAGAGAATGGGGATTTTACAGTATCCTTCCCCCTGGAGTGGGGTGGGAATGGAGATTTTGCAGTGTCCTTCCCCCAGGAGTGGGGAGGGAATGGAGATTTTGCAATGTCCTTCCCCCAGGGGTGGGGAGGGAATGGCGATTTTGCAATGTCCTTCCCCCAGGTATGGGGAGAGAATGGGGATTTTGCAGTATCCTTCCCCCTGGAGTGGGTGGGAATGGAGATTTTGCAGTGTCCTTCCCCCAGGTATGGGGAGAGAATGGGGATTTTGCAGTATCCTTCCCCCTGGAGTGGGTGGGAATGGAGATTTTGCAGTATCCTTCCCCTGCCATGCCCACTAAGCCAAGCCACGCCCACAGAACTGGTAGTAAAAAAAATTAGATTTCACCACTGCATATGTTGTGCACTGACACTAAAGATTTGATTCAAATTGAATTAATCGACAAGCTCAGTGTCTTAGCCACTGAGCCACCTTGTCAGGCTAAGTTCCCCACTAAAGATGGGGCACAAGGAAAGTTCCCAAGGGAACAAGAGTGAATCGATCTCCTGGAGAGCTCCAGGAGATCCATTGTTGGCTTCCCCAAGTCCTTAAGTTTCTTGTAGTGCTGCCACGGTCCGATGCAAATTTACTAGAGGTTGACTAATGACTTTTTTAAAAGTTCTTTTTTCTGGACTTGAAAGAAAATGGAGACTTTTGGTTCTGTGATTAGGGATGCAGGAGAGGCCCAGCTCTGCCTCCCTCTACAAGGTGGAATGACCATGCCAAAGTTCATTGGAAGAGGTTTTTTTGGGCCGGCTTGCCAGGCCACACACCTCCCCAGTGAGGGCTGACCAGGTATGAACTCTCGTCCCCGAATGACCTGTGATATCACCCCCGATGGAAAAACGAAGGATCTGGAACAGACGCAAAGCTTCTCGCGCTTTGCAGAAACCAAGTCTGGAAAATTTTCCGACTTCTTCACCCTGGGAAGGATCACAGAGCCGTCAAAAAAGGCCATTCAGCCTGTCCAATAGGGACCCACAATCAAGAGAGCTCACTGGAGAGATTCGGTTTCCAAAGATAGCAAGAATTTTCCAAACACAGCAAGCGTCGATGAGAGGAAACAGGGAAGCCCTTTCTTCGTAAAGGGGACAAGTGTGTCAAAGTCACCCAAAAGAAATAATAATAATAATAATAATAATAATAATAATAATAATAATAATAATAATAATAATAACAACAACAACAACAACATGTAACAGTGATACCCATTGTTATCGGGGCACTTGGTACCATGTCCAAGAGTTTTATAAAATTACATCAAGAAATTGCAGCTTCCTGCAAAGTCATGGGAGCACAAAGTGGAAAAAGTTATCGAAAATGAGACAGTTGTGGGACTTTCGAATACAGACGGATCGTCATTTGGAACACAACATGCCAGATATCACAGTTGTCGAAAACCGAAACGTACAATTTATTGACATCGCGGTACCAGGAGACGCCAGAGTCGAAAAAAAAGAACTGGGAAAAAAATCATGAAATATCGCAACCTAATCATTGAAACTATGTGATTATGGATGAAACATGTCACCGTGATACCCATTGTCATCGGGGCACTTGGTACCATGTCCAAGAATTTTATAAGATACATCAACATATCACAGCTTCCTGCAATAGCACCAGCGGAACTGCAAAAAACTGCGCTACTCGGAACATCGTACATCTTAAGAAGGTACTTGGTTGATCCCTAGGACTCTGGCAGCAACCCGTATCAACCATTAGCACCAGTCAATGGTATTTGTGATGCATTTTTAAATGTTCAATTGACTGAGTTTCATGTTTAATGAATAAAAGAGTAATAGTAATAATGTCAGGTTTCGATGTCGTCTCAAATAAAATAAATTGCATTTCCAAACAGATAGTCTTTGAAGAAGTCTTTAATTTTATTAAGTACGACAACCTGTCCCCGATCGTGGCGTAGTCAACTCTGACTTCCTGACCCCAAACCTTCCCTATCCGTTCCCCAATTCTCTGCGTCTCATTGGCCCTCTTCCAAATCACTCTCCCCATATCTACTACTTAAGCTCCCAGGAATGTCCCCCCTCCCATCTCATCTCCTAGGGGACATTATCTTCAGGGAAAATAAGTAGGTTAGAAGTCAAGCGTCCTCTTGCCAGCTGCCCCCTCTTCTCCTTCTTATGTCAGCACTAGAGTAAATGCAGGTTGAAGTGCTGACATATAATAGAAGAAGGAGGAGGAGGAGGAGGAGGAGGAGGAGGTACTTGGTTGATAACTAGGACGCTGGCAGCAACCCGTATCAATCATTAGCACCAGTCAATGATATTTGAGATGCATTTTTGAATGTCCAGTTGACTGAGTTTCATGTTTAATGAATAAAGTAAATCCTCCTCCTCCTCCTCCTCCTCCTCCTCCTCCAACGATACCTTACATCCTCCGACGATACTTTAACAGTTCCTAGGTCCTTGGTTAGGACGCGAGCTGCTGAGCTATTAACCAGCCTCAAAGGCTGTGAATCTCACCAAAGATTAACCAATAATAATAATTATTATTATTATAGTTTTCGAGTGTCAGAAGGTCGCAAAGGGGATCACATGACCCCAGAACACTACGACCATCATAAATACGAATCAGTTGCCAAGCGTCTGAATTTTGATCACACACGACCATGGGGATGCTGCAAAAGTCATTAAGTGTGAAAAGCGGGCCAGGAGTTCCTTTTTTTCAGCGCCATGGTTAACTTCAAAAGGTCGCTAAAACCAACTGTTCTAAGTCAAGGACTATCTGTTCTAATAACCAGGTATGTTTTGCGATGAAATAAAAGAGAGAGATGTAGAGACAAGCTGGATTAATCTGAGAGCATCATTAGCATTTAAGGATCATCGCAGGATCAAAAGTTAGGACTTTGATGGGGCCGGAAGCCAAAGATTCCGTTAAAAAAGAAGACCAAACAGCAGGAAAAAAGATGAAGAATATGGAAAAAAAAAAAAAAAAAAACACTGGGTACATTCCTGCATCCCTAATCACAGAACCAAAAGTCTCCATTTTCTTTCAAGTCTTTTAAAAACCGTTAGTCAACATCCAGTAATTTTTGCATTAGACCACTACAAGAAACTTAAGAACTTGGGAACCAAAAGTTGCGGAATTGGAAGAGAATAATATACAAAATTACTCGAGTTTTATGTAGGGTTGCCAAGTCTGGTTCCAAAAAATAGCAGACAAGCGGCCGTGGGGGTGGGGGTGGGGACGGCTTTAAGTAGTAAAAAAAATAAAGAAAAAATTTACAATTAAATTATATATTTTCTTACAAACATTTTAACACGTATTAAAATAATCACTTCAAAACTTTACTTAAAATTCAAAACATCAAATATATATATATATATATATATATATATATATATATATATATATATATAATTAAGTTTTGTAGAAAATACAAACATTTTCACCCCCCACCCTTCCCCCTCAACCCCTCCCTCCCCTTTCCCACCCCCCCCTTTCCCTCCTGCCCCCCCCACCCCCCTCCCTTTATATTTATATATATATATTTATAAATTATAAATATAATTATAAATATAATTATAATAATATGTAAAATATTAAATTACATTTTAATTTCCAAGACCTTCGTGCCTTCCGCCGTTCCCTTAAAACTTTCCTGGGCTGGCCTAACAAATCCTTTTAAATGATTTTAAATGATTTTAAATTCGTTTGTCTTTTTAAATTTTGGGCCAAATTGAGATATTTCCTTTTAATCTGTTCTTAATCTAATGTATTATGTATTTATGTGTTTTTACTTGGCTGTACACCGCCCTGAGTCCCTAGGGAGAAGGGCGGTATATAAATCTGAAATAAAATAAATAAATAAAAAATTCATCATCAAGCTTTTGAATAAAAAAAACCACCACTATTTTGTGGGGAAAAAAAATAGTGAACATAATGTGGGAAAAACGAACTGTCCGCTCAAATAGTGGACACCTGGCAACATTAGTTTTATGTGCTGAAAAGACGGACAAGCACAAAAGGTTTTTAATTTTTGAGCATCAAAGATAAAGCCAGAATCAAAGCGATGGGGATCAGCTTTTGGGAAGGGTGGGCTATAGCTGCGAGGGTCCCTGGGGAATAGCAGACGAGCAAAAGACCACCTTCTGGTCTGGACCCCTGGAAGAAACCCATAAAAGTAACCGGGTGCGAAGAGGTTAATTCTCCGAGAGAAACTCTTTTTTCATTCGGATGGAATTTTTCCTTTGGAATATAAACAGTTGTGGCTAAGACAGTTTTGCATTCTCTCTGGCCTGCGTACCACAAATGTGGTTTTCTCCTCTTTCTGTGTGTGTGTGTGTCCCCCACCTTCAAATT
Source organism: Arizona elegans (assembly GCA_022577455.1). NCBI lineage: Eukaryota > Metazoa > Chordata > Lepidosauria > Squamata > Colubridae > Arizona > Arizona elegans. Next base: position 8,248,003 of record JAKOOJ010000023.1, read on the forward strand.
TGCTGGTGGGGGGCGGGGAATGTCCAAGAGACATCCCTACCCTGAGCAAACATTGAGGAGGGAAACACTGCCAGGCCAGTCCAACTCCGATGAAGGAGGAAGCGGCCCGATGAGGAGGCTGACTGTGCCCCTCTGGTACCCTAGGACGGGGGTCAGTAACCTGCGGCTCTGGAGCCGCTTGTGGCTCTTTCACCCCCTCTGCTGAGGCTCCCTGTCACTCAAAATAGGTGTCACAACCACCAATGGGCGACACCCGCCGGCACGCGATTTATTGAGCTTTTCAACCCCCGGTAGGCCAACCACGGATAAATCCAAGAAAAGAAAACTTTCAGAAGAAAACAGAACATTTAATTCAACTACATAGGCTAGTTTTATGGCCGCTCAAGAAATAGTCAGGCACGGGAAGCGTTTTGTGACTCCCGGTGTTTTCTTTTCTGTGGGAAACAGTGTCCAAATGGCTCTTTGAGTGTTTAAGGTTGCAGACCCCTGCTCTAGGAAGAGCCTGTGGCGCCAGGAACCCCCAAAAGCAGAGAGCGAGACCTTCCAGAGTCTGCTTTGCTCTCCCCTCATCAGCCCAGAGGGATTAAATGGGGCTCCGTTTTCCTAAACCCCCAGAATCCACAGAATAACAGAATTGGAAGGAAGGGACCTCGGAGGTTTTCTAGTCCAACCCCTTTGGTCAGGCAGGAACAGGCAGTCCTCGAGGGACGACAGCCACCAAGCCCAACATTGAAGTTCAGCGAGAGACATTTACTAAGCGAGCCCCGCACTTGTTTTAACCACCTGCCCCCCCGCCCCGCCCCCCCCGTCTTTAAGTGAGTCACCGCAGCGGTTAAAAAGTTAGCAAGGCGGGTTGTTAAGTCAATCTGGCTTCCCTGTCGATTTGGCCCCTCAGAAGGTCACCAAAGGGGGATCATGTGCCCCCCCCCAGGGGACACTGTGACCGTCATAACTACGAGTCAGCGGCCAAGCCACCGAATTTGGATCCCATGACCGCAGGGATGGTCCTAAGTAGGGAGTCGCTTTTTTTCAGGGCCGTTGAACGGTTGCTAAGTGAATAGTTGTAACTCGAGGACTACCTGTAAGGGATAAGGTCCTAAGTCACTTGTGCTTTTTTTTTTAAAAAAAAAATACTTTTATTTCTCATAAACACATTTACATGTACAGTCATTTCCATCATTTTTCATTCATCTTTTCTTTTAACTTTCATTTTTCATTTTTACTTTTTCGGGGCTGCTCTTTTACCCTTTACCTTTACTCCGACCTTTCTTCTTCTCCTCCCCTTCTCTTCCTTCCTCTCTCTCCTCCTACTTCCTTCGTTCTTTCTCTCCTTTTCGCCTTCTTCCCCCACTCTCCTCTTCCCCCCTTCGAACCTTCTCCTCTGCTCCTCTTTCTCCTCCCTTTTCTTCCTCTCCTTTTCCCTTTCTTCTTCTCCTCCTCCCCTTATTTTTCTTCCTCTCTCTTCTCCTACTTTCTTCATTCTTCCTTTCCTTCTCTTTCCTATTTCCCCTTCTCTTCCCCCACTCCTCTCTTCTTCCCCCCTTCGAACCTTCTCCTCTGCTCCTCTTTCCCCTCCCTTTTCTTCCTCTCCTTTTCCCTCTTCTTCTCCTCCTCCCCTTCTTCTCCTTCCTTTCTCTCCTTCTACTACCTTCGTTCTTTCTCTCCTTCTTTCCTACTTCCCCTTCTCTTCCCTCACTCCTTTCTTCTTCCCCCTTCTAACCTTCTCCTCTGCTCCTCTTTCCCCTCCCTTTTCTTCCTCTCCTTTTCCCTTTCTTCTTTCTCCTCTCCTCTCTCCTCCCTTCGTCTCTCTCTCTACTCCTTTTCCTCTCTGCTGTTGTTTCCCTTTTCAGTTCCATCTAAAGTGGTATTCGAACACTTGTGCTTGAGGAGTTGGGAGGGAGGGGGGGTTGGACTAGATGACCTATAAGGTCCCTTCGAACTCTGGTTAATCTGTTAATCTGTCACCTTTTTGGCCTGGCAGAAGGAGGCCAGCAGGGCCAAGAAGGCAGCTCAGGAGAGGGTTATAAAAGGACCCCTTCCTCCGCCTCAGGTGCTGCCCTCAGGCCGCTACCGACCCACTTCCACCCGCAAAGGGGAGTGAGGGAAAAAAATAGGCAGACGAAGGGGCCCTTTTTGCCCACATGCCATTGCTGCCAGGCTGCCCCTCACCTTCCCCGGGACTCCAGGAGGGAGCCAGCTTCGCCTTGCGCACCTGAGGGAAAAGGCTGGGCCGGTGGCGAGCCCTTGGGGGGGGGGGGTCCTCTCTGCAAGAGGCCCAAACCCCACCACCACCCAAAGGCCGCAAGGACCCACTGGGCTCTCCACACACACCCTCCAGAGGCTCTCTTTCCCCACGGTGGGTCCTCCCGGTCTTGCGCACCACCCGGCTTCGGACAAGAGCGGTGGGATTGGCCCGGGGGCGATGGGGATGAAAGGAAGCAGGGGAAGCGGCCGCCCATCCAGCCCACAGCGCAGCCAAAAGGGCGCCGGGAACACCTGGAAAGGGGGACCTGGTGCGCGCCCACCTTCCCCGTGGCGCTTGGATCCGCCTGCGCCGCAGCCCTTCCCTTCCCTTTTCGCGTCTTTCTTTCTTTCTTCTTTCTTTTTCTTTCTTCTCTTCCTTCCGTCTTTCTCTTCCTTCCTTCCTTCTTTTTCGTTCTTCCTTCCTCTTCTTTCTTTCTCTTCCTTCCTTCTTTTTCTTTCTCTTCCTTCCTTTTCTTTCTTCTCTTCCTTCCTTCCTTTTTCTTTCTCTTCCTCCCTCCTCTTTCCCTTTCTTCTCTTCCTTCCTTTCTCTTCCTTCCTTCCCTTTCTTTTCCTTCTTTTCCTTTCTCTTCCTTCCTTCTTTCTTTCTTCTCTTCCTTCTTTCTTTTCTCTTCCTTCCTTTTTCTTTCCCTTCCTTCCTTCCCTCTTTCTTTCTCTTCCTTCCTTCCTTTTCTTTCTTTCTCTTTCTCTTCTTTCCTTCTTTCTTCTCTTCCTTCTTTTTCTCTCTTCCTTCCTTCTTTCTCTTCCTTCCTTTTCTTTCTTTCTCTCTCTCTTTTTCCTTCCTTCCTTCCTTCTTTCTTTCTTCGCTTTCCAACCAAAGGCCGCCTTTGATGTGGCCCCAAGGGAGGATTCCAGTCTGGAAACCCCAAGCATCCCACAAGATCCACCTAGTGGAGATATACGGCTGCCGGGCTTTGGGAGGCACTTGCAGTCAAATTTTGAGGTTTCCCCCCTCTCCCCGCCTTTTTTTTGCGAGGTTTTTTCCTCCTCCCCTTTCCTTCCTAATACTCTCTTAATTAGCCTCAGGAGAATAGAGGTAGTCCTCGACTTACGACCACCATCTCAAGTGAGACTGTTGCTTTCAAAAGGCTCTGAGGATCCCAGCTGAGCCGCGCGATCATCAGAGGCTTTTTTTCTTTTAAATGCCTCTGACGATCCAAGCTGAGTTGCCTGATCTTCAGAGGCTTTTTTTCTTTTAAATGCCTCTGACGATCCAAGCTGAGTTGCCTGATCTTCAGAGGCTTTTAAAAGAAAGAAAGCCTCTGCCGATCAGGCAACTCAGTTGGGATCGTCAGAGCTTTTTGAAAGCATTTTTTTACAACCTCTTCGCTGAAGAGGTTGTAGAAAAAATGGTTTTAAAAGTAAAAAAAAAAATATGTCTATACCCACCCAGTCACATTACCACCACCACCCCCGCCCAAGCCACGCACACAGAACCGGTAGTAACAAATTTTAGATTTCACCACTGAGTTGAAGTCCACAAGTCTTAAAGCTGCCAAGACCTCTGGCTTAGTGAATAAACCACAATTGGATGAGAGAGAGAGAGGTGGACTTCAACTCCCAGAATCCCCTAGGCTTTCAAGACCACCTCTTGGGAGTTGAGAAATATTACATTAAAAACTTTTGCTCTTCTCCTCCCAGCATTTTATACCTGTTTTTCTGAAAGGTTCTTGGTGGTTTTCTGGGTTGCATCCTTCCAAGCACGGGTCGGATTCAAAAATTGGTTGCTGAGTGGGTATGGCCTACTTGGCCTCCTGCACCACGGCAAGGGGGGGTGGGCAGTATTTTCGTCCTCCCCAAGCTCTGGAGGTTTTCCTCGAGCCTCCGGGAGGGCAAAAATGGCCTCTCCCGGGCTCCGGAGGCCAGAAATGGGCCAGTTTCCGGACTCATGGAACTTCCGGGAGGCCTGGTTTTCGCCCTCCCAGAGCCTCCGCATCCAAAATGGGCCGCGTGGAGACTCCTGGGAGGGGCGGGGTGACGGGCCCAGCCAGTCCTTGCAACTACCAGTTCGGCAAACCAGATGTAAAATGAATCCCATCCTTGCTTCCATGCCTCTAAAATGCTATGGGGTTCCTAATTCTAACGTCCAGGTGAACGTTAGAATTAGGACCGGAACAGGAGGACTCCATCCTGTCTTCTTCCTGCTCGCGGCCTCCCAAATCAGAAACCTTCCTTCCAACGGGACGGGAGGGAGACGGAGCAGCGACGTAGAGCTTTCTCGTTTTATTTTCCAGCCTGTATATCTTAAAAAGCATTTTACAAATAGATTCTTCTTACAATAGCGATAAATAGATATATATATTTATATATATTATACACAGGTCACTGGAAAACACGAAATACAGTCTTGGGAGTTTAAATTAAATGCAATGTTTTTAAACTTTGTAAGTTCATGGATTTTGTGCATCTTTCTTTTTTTAAAAAAAAATAAAAATAAAAATAATAAAATAAAATTAAGCAACCAAAACAACCCAAAAAGGGAAGAAAGAAAGGAGCATAAGAGAGAGACCCAGGCATCATGGAATTAATCTTTTCACATCATCGGTAGGATGTTTTAAAATTAAATGTGGATGCCTGGGAATTGGGGGGGAGAGGGGCTTTTCCCTGATCCAGACCCCTGTGGAGCCAGTAGGGGGCATCGCCCACAAGGGTGTTGGTCCCCCATCCCTAAATCCTGCACAGCATGGGGGCAGCCCAACCACGGCACAGAGGGGAGGTCCCTAAAGCTTAGAGTCCAGCCAGAGCGTCAAATGGGGGGGGTCTCCTGGCTCCTTTGGCCAGGCCGTGGGAGGAAGGGGGGCTGGTGGCCCAGCTGCCTCGGACCAGCCTGAAAGTCACCAGATTCAGCCACGCCCCCTCCTCCACACCCTAGCTGACCTGTGGTGAGATTGTCAAGGTTTCTTTGGGATGAACATTGAGGAAGGGAGAGACTGGGAATGTCCGGGCAGGAAGCGTTCTGCTCCCCACAACAGCCAAAACTACCTAGGATAAGAGGGAATCATGGGGGGCAATCCGGGCGGGGAACGTGACAAAAAACGAGGGAAGGAGTGTGCCAGCCGGGCAGGGGAGAGACGTAGAAGGGAGATTGGTGGCAAGGCCAGTCAGCAAAACGGAGACGGAGGGAGCTGATCCAGGCGTAATCCAGATGGTGCCTCATAAACGTCTCCATCCATGGGTCTCCTCCGTGTGCTGAAACACCATCCAGAGGTCCAGCGGTCCAGAAAACTCCCTTTTCCCAGCTCCTTGCCCGGATGTCCTTTCCCAAGGTGGCATTTGGAAACGGCATGGCTGCCGGCCTCTGCGATAGGAAAGCCAGGAAGAAGCCGAAGGCTCCCTGCCCCCCGCTGCCAGTCCAGACGGCCTCCCCAGAGGGAACAGGACGGTGGGAAAACACACAGGCCTTCTCCGCATCTCTTTGTGATTGTCCACTGTTTGGCTCCACAGGGTGGAGGGGTTTGGGTTAGGATTGGAAATTGGGGAGGGGGCATCTTTGAGCACAGCTCATGGAAGGGGGGAGAAATCGGGGCTCAGGGCAATGCCGTTACCGGCGCACCGCGATGGATAGAAGCCGCCCGATGCGGCCGGAGTGGAAAAGAAGCAGCTGCTTAAAATGGAGGGTCGGAGAAGCAGGATTTGCTGGTCGGAGCGTCGTCTTGTGCTGAGACGAAGATGGGGCTTCTCCTCCGTTGCCTCAGCTTGTGCTTCTTTGCCGTGAGCTGTCGGGGAGGGCAAAGGAAATGTCACCCCTCCCCCAGACCCAGGATGGAGGGGTTTGGAGGCTGAAAGGTAGAGGGCACCACGGAAAAAGAAGGGAATCGGCAGAGACAGGGAGGAACGGGTGTGTGCGTGTGAGATGGGGCAGGACCAAGGGTTGGATTTGAAAATTTTAGAAACCTGTTCTCTGCCTGGTTGCTGGGTGGGTGTGGCCATGGGGGCGTGGCCTAGTCAGCTGCCTGCACCCCAGCGGGGAGGGGCATTTTTGCCCTCCCCAGGCTCTGGAGGCTTTCCTCGAGCCTCTGGGAAGGCGAAAACGGCCTCCCCCTGGCACAGGAGGCCTTTCAAAGGCCGGAAACGGGCCTGTTTCCGGATTTCCGGTACTTCCGGTAGGCCCGTTTTTCCTCCTCCCAGAGCTTCTGCGCGGGCCCTGCACTTACCAGTCATCCAAAACAGGCTGCCTGGAGACTCCTGGGAGGGGAGGGGTGGGGTGGGCAGGATCAGCGAGTCCTTGCAATGACCGGTTTGGCAAACCAGATTAAAATTAACACCCGGTTCGCCCGAATCCCATCTCTGGGCACGACCCCCAACTGGGTCTTTTGAGGGTTGGCCAGAGACTCGGGGATTGGGGGGGCAGGGAAAATACTGGGGAACCCCAGGTCTGACCTGCTCAAGAGGCACATCCACGAGACGGGAGGGAGGTTAACAGCTCTGGGGGAAAAGACAAAAAGAGGATTAAAACCGGTTCCCATCGAGATGTTGCCTCTACCGATTCCCTACCCGACAGACACCCCCCCTCTCAAGAAAAGGACCCTCCCTCCTCCAGCCCTTGTGGACTCCCCTCACCAAGTGTGGGGGCTGCTGGTCTGAGTGTTCGAGCTGGATCTGGATCTCTGGGCAAGGGGGGTCCATGGGCTTCCTGGGATCCGGCTGGGGGGAGCGTGAGGGGCCTGGAGGGAGGGAAGCAACGAGCCAATTTGGGATTCAAACCAGCCATCCCTCCCGCAAATGGGTCCCACGCGGGGCACGGGGGGGGGAGGCACGAGAGTCCATCCCATTTGTGCATGTGTGTGTGTGGGGGGGGGGGAGAAAGGCCAACTCCTCCAGAGCGGCCTTGTGGGGCACAGTAAGGAGGGGCAGGGAGATACCTGGAGAGCTACCCTCACTGGGGGTACTGGCGCTGTCATCCAGCCACGTGCTGTACATGAAGGAATCGCGTTTGTGGGAATGCGCCGATGGGAAGTGGCTCTCCTGGGAACAGAGAAAGCAGAGGAGGCAGGGAGTTAGGGGACACCCATGCAAAACTGACGAGAATCCGACGTTCCTCCGCCAAGGTCCTAGTCCACAACGTTGAGGGCAGGGCCAGCCATGGATGGGGAAGCCCTTCCAGTGAGTTGAGACTGAGAATCAGAGTCAGGGGGGAGTCGAAAAGAGGGGCTGGAATCCTTGAGCCGTTCCCAGCAACAGAGTCCCCCATTAATGGCAGCAAAGATGACCTCCCTGCCCCACTGTTTAAGATACTCCAGGAAGCTTTCGTTCAGATGAACAACAAGCCACGATCTCCAGGGGCAAACTGTGGCTTATTACTGCTTTTACTTGTCTACTTTCAAAGATGCCAGAAGTCAACAGGAGCATCTCTAAAAGCCACTTTTCTGCCTCCTTCTGAATTCCCTCTTGGCTTCTGTGCCCCCCAGACGCCCCCCCACCGTCCCCCGTGCCACCTCACCCCGCTTGTGTCATCCCGGCAGCCTTCGGCATCCTCCACCATGCTGCCAAAGCTGCTGGCACTGGAGGAGGAGCGGGACGACTCATGCCCGGCTTCTGGCTTTGGCATCACCGGATCCGCCCTGCAAGGGAGTGGGAGAAACAGGAGTTTTAAGAGGTTGCTGGGAGTCAGAACCAAAGTCGGACTCAGCCAAGAGATGCCAGGAGTTTCTTTTCCCGCTGCCCACCTGTTTTTGGTGGTGGGCATCTCTGGCGAACTCTGATTGGAGGAGGTCTCGGATTTTGGCTCCTGGCTGGTGTGGCTGCCATCCGGCGTCTTCGCAGATCCCGTCGGGCTCTCCCTGTGGGACACACAGCCGGGGTTTCCAAATCAAGGCCGGGGCAGAGGAAGGCTGGGGGTGGGGAGCAGGCCCTCCCCACTCCCAGCCTCAGAAAGGAGCAACGTCCGTTGGGTCACGCTTGGCACGAAGGCAACGGGTTGGATTGGATCTCCGGGACTTTGAGGAATCTCTCTGTTGTGGTTTAGTGCGTTCAGCGGCCTCTGACGATGGCTCAAGAAATCCGGGGGGGGGAGGGTTTGAGGGGAGTCAACCCGCCTGCAGGCCCCTCCCCACACCTTTTCTCCTGCACTTCCTGGATATTCTCGATGCCGATGGCGCTGCTTCGGCGGGATCCGAATGGCCCCGATTTCTTCCGCGTCGGGCTCTTTCCTGGCACGATTAGGGACTGCAAGAGACGGGGTTAAGAAAGTGAGGAGGCGGGGCGGGTGTCATTAAGCGGAAAGATCGGAGAAAGATGGGAAACACTCCAGAGAATTGTGGGGAGGGGTGTTCTCTGCCTTGGGAAACCCCGTTCCAGAGCTGATCAGCAGGCAAACAAGCTGAAGGCTGGGGTAGTGAGAAAGACCATCCCCCATCTCAACAATGTTTATTCCAAGTATTCCAAATAACCTTTTCTAGACACTGCCTCTTGGGAACTACAACTGCTGGTGGTGGTCCCGGAATAGCTATGGGGGTAGACCCCACAGGAGCAATCCAAGTCTTTTTAAAGGTAAAGGCTCCCCTCGCACATATGTGCTATCCGTTCCCGACTCTAGGGGGCAGTGCTCATCTCCGTTTCAAAGCCGAAGAGCCAGCGCTATCCGAAGACGTCTCCGTGGTCATGCGGCCGGCATGACTCAACGCCAAAGGCGCACGGAAAATGCTGTTCCCTTCCCACCAAAGGGGTTCCCTATTTTTTCTACTTGCATTTTTTACGTGCTTTCGAACTGCTAGGTTGGCAGAAGCTGGGACAAGTCACGGGAGCTCACCCCCGTGACACGGCGCTAGGGATTCGAACCGCTGAACTGCCGACCTTTCGATCGACAAGCTCAGCCTCTTAGCCACTGAGCCACCGCATCCTAAAAGGGCTTACGATGCCCCAGAAGTTACAGTCTGCAAAACAGATGGCAGAAATGGTGTAAATCGTATCTCCTCCACCCATCCCCACCCACCCCAAATAATCCCTCTGCATCGTGCCAAGGTTTTAATGCTTTAATGCACCCTGCAGAACGACCAAAAAAAAAAAAAACAAAAACTCCCCAAAACGGTTTGGGAGGACAAATCGAACCAGGGAGAGGGCAGGAGAAAAAGGACGGCATTCTGAGGAGGGGGGGAAAGCTCGGCCCTCCCTAGCCAGCAGGCTCCTCCATTTACTACCAAGACTTGTCGGTTTCATGCGGAAGGAAAGAAAGAAAGAAGCGTGCTGTTGAACTCTGAACCTCGCGCATTACTCCGTGGGGCGTTCTGTGGCTCCCAGACAGAGTCCGTCCCTCAATCTATATAATATATAGATGTAATCTGTTGTTACATCCTCAAACCCCCATAACTTTAACCTTAAACGGTCTACCGTGGACCTCACCCCATTCCTAAGAGGTCCGTAAAAGGGGTGTGCATAAGTGTCCTACTGAGCCAAGAGCCTTGGTGGTGCAGCAGATTAAGGTGCTGTTAAGTAGCATCAGCTGCCTGCAATTACTGCAAGTTTGAATCTCACCCAGGCTCAAGGTGGACTCAGCCTTCCATCCTTTTGAGGTAGGTCAAATGAGGACCCGGATTGTGGAGGGGCAATAAGCTGACTTTGTATAAAAAAGAACACCGCTTTGGGGGGGCCCCCGAAAGCCCTACTAGGCAGGTCTATACAAAAGTATGAAGGTTATTGCTTAACGCATTGTAAGCCGCCCTGAGTCTCCAGAGAAGGGCGGCATATAAATCGAACCAATTAATAAATAAATAAATAAATAATAAATAAATAATAAGTAAGTAAGTAAGTAAATAAGTAAGTAAGTAAATAAGTAAATAAATAAATAAATAAATAAATACTGTTCCCATTTATTCGTACCCATTTCCTGTGTTCATATCCATTTTATACTTATTCCTGTTATCTCGTTCATGTTTGACTTAACAAAGAAACAAACAAAAATAAAATAAATAAAATAAAATAAAATAAAATAAAATAAAATTATTTCAATTAGTCCGAAAGGAGAAGGGCGGTATAGAAATTTGAATAATAATAATAATTTCAATTTCAATGCCGCCTTTCTCAAAAGACTCAGACTTATTTTATTTATAAAAATAAAATAAATAAATAATAAAAAAGAAAGGAGCCTGAGTGGCGTAGGAGGCTAATGCCTCCTACTAAGGCAGCATTTAACATCCAACTGCCTGCAATTACTGCGAGTTCAATTCTCACCAGGCTCAAGGTTGACTCGGCCTTCCATCCTTTCTAAGGTGGGTAAAATGAGGACCCTGTTTGTGGGGGCAAGAAGCTGACTTTGTATAAAATATACAAAAGTATGAAGGCTATTGCTTAACGCATTGTAAGCCGCCCTGAGTCTCCGGAGAAGGGCGGCATAGAAATCAAATTTAAAAAATAAATAAATAAAATAAAATAAAATAAAATAAAATAATAAAAAACCTTATAAGGCTGAGCATTGCAGAGGGATAAACGGGAGTCCTTGAAACCATCTGAAAGGATGGGAGACCCAGCTTGGCTTGCTGGGGGGGCACTTCAAGGGGTCAGAAATAATAAACCCCCCCTCTAAGACCCCAACCCCCCCCTCCCACAGTTCGTGAATGCCTCTGAGGTCTGCCTTAAAAGGGGGCCCATCGGCCCCTTTGAATGGAGCATCTTACAGGCCCTTTTATTTTTGGGATCCTAGCTTAACCGGAGGTGTGCCGAGGGCTTGGGAGGGAGGAACGCTTCCCGCCAGACAGAGGAGGGTCCAAGACCCCTGGAGAACTGGGGGGGGGGTGGTGAGGGGGAAAAGAAAGGCTAAAAGTGCAAACAAGCCCAGAGGATCTGTTTCCTTTCAAATGCAAACGGTTGTAATCATCTCTCTATTGCAAAGCAAGCTGGCAGAAGGAAAGGCCTTCCCAGTAATTTCCCAGGCTTAGGAAAGGTGCCCCCCCCCCCAACCCTGGGGCAGGCAAGAGGGGTGTGGGGCATGCAATGGGGCGAGAAAGGGGATGGGGGAAGGAAAGGAAGAGAGAGAGACAGAGAGAAGAAAGAGAAGACAGAAAGAAGAAAGAGAGAGAGAAAGAAGAGAGAGAAGAAAGAGAGACACAGAGAAAGAAGAGAGAAGAAAGAGAGAAAGAAGAAAGAGACAGAAAGAAGAGAGAAAGAAAAGAGAAAGAGAGAAAGAAGAGAAAGAGAAGAAAGAGAGAGCGAGAAGAAAGAGAGAGAAAGAAGAGAAGACAGAAAGAAGAAAGAGAAGAAAGAGAGAGCGAGAAGAGAGAGCGAGAAGAAAGAGAGAGAAAGAAGAGAAGACAGAAAGAAGAAAGAGAGAGAAGAAAGAGAGAGAAGAAACAGAGAAACAGAGAAAGAAGAGAAAGAAAGAAGAGAGAGAGAAAGAAGAGAGAGAGAACAAAGAGAGAAAGAAGAAAGAGACAGAGAGAAGAAAGAGAGAGAAAAGAGAAAGAGAAAGGAGAAGAAAGAGAGAGCGAGAAGAAAGAGAGAAGAGAGAGAAAGAAGTAAGAGAGAGAAGAAAGAGAGAGAAAGAAAAGAGAAAGAGAGAAAGAAGAGAGAGAGAAGAGAGAGTGAGAAGAAAGAGAGAGCGAGAAGAGAGAGAAAGAAAGAGAAAAAGAGAAAGACAGACAGAAAGAAAGAAAGACAAAAAGACAGAAAGACAGACAGACAGAAAGAAAAAGAAAGAAAGAAAAAAAGAAAGAAAGAAAGAAAGAAAGAAAGAAAGAAAGAGACATAGAGAGAGAGGAAGAATGAGTAAAAAGTCCAGCCACCTCTTCAATGGTTCCTATGCCTATCGCGCTGCCTCGACGTCCGTACCTACTTGACGTTTTTCCGGGCACAAGCAATGACTGGCAAGCGGGCAGAGCATGAAAAAGGGGAGGGGTGAAGAGGACAGATGGGGAGGGGGGAAGAAGGGGGGAGGACAAAGGAGGAGGAAGGGAGAGAGAGAGAGAGAGAAAGAAGTCATGCGAACAAAATGGTGCTCAGTCATTATCCACCAAGGGCCCAGCCTCCCCTGAAAGGGCCAAGGCAGCCAGCGGGCATGGAGGGGGCATGAGAGAAGGCAGAAGAAGCTGCTGAGGCTGTGCCTGGGATGGGATGGGGGTTGGAGTGGGGGGTGGGGGGGGAAAGCTGGGAGATGTTTGCCTGGGGTTGGGCAGCGGAAGCGATGCCCAAGATGAAGGTCTGAATTGCGGGGGACTCTGCCACACTCGCTGCCCCCTCTTGTTACAGCAGCCCAGTATAGCAGCTGGGGAGGGCATCCACTGCCCTCCCAGCTCAGAAATCCTCCAGCCTGGGGGAGGAGGCAGAGGAGGGTGGGAGATGGCCCCCTTTATAAGCCAGGACAGTGAGGGAGAGAACCTGGGGATGCTCCATGCCCCACTGCCATCAGAAAGGGAACCTGGCCTCCAGAAGGGCAGGCCCCACAAGACCACCCCACAGCCCACAAGAAGACCACCCCCATCCCTTCCAAACCCTGCCCAACCAAGGGTCCCTCCCGTCCCTCTAGGCAGCCAACTCTTTGCCTTTCGGTCAAGGATTCTATTCTGGGGCAAGGCTGCCACCCAGTGGCCACTCTGGGGCACTGCAGCCCAAGGAGGTACCACGGGCAGGGAAGAACGGGGGGAGGGGAGATATGGGTCTCTGCTCCTGAACCCCCACCCTCCCCTGCCAATAATCCAATGCCATCCCCATTGGGGTGGGGGTCACCCCAGAAGGCGCTGAAGGATTGGGTGGCCGTGAAGGGGAGTGCCCTGAGGGGTCCCTGGGCAGGGAGGCAGGGAGCAGAGAGACGGGGGGCACTCACTAGGCCCGTGGCTTTGGCGATGTCAGGGCTGTGGTGCCCAAAGCTGCCGCTCTGGCTGGTGGTAACGGTATTCTGCCTCTTGCTGCTGAGACCCATGGCGTCCATCGACTGGCTGCGGCTGCGAATCACCCGCTGGAAGGGAAGGCCGGCCCACCCTGAGTCCTCCTTTGCCCCTCCCCGGGCTCCCCCCTTGCCCCTTGAGGTGGGGAGGGAGCTGGGAGAGGGGCAAAGGGCTGGAGAGGGGCTGCCAAAAGGGGGGAGATCAAGGCCCGAACCCAGAAAGATGACCCCTCGGCAGCATCTCCGGCCGCGCTGCCTACCCCTCACCTTGAACGATTCGAAGAAGCTGCTGCTGCCTCCCCCGCCGTTCTCCATCTTGTCGTCCTCGGCCCCCACACCCATCATGGACTGGCTGTTGAGGTGCAGCTCCTCGTAGAGGGTCTCCAGCAGGGCCGCCCGTGTGCGCTCCTGTCACGAAAAAGGGACCACCACCACCCCTTGAGCCGAGGCTGCGGGAGGGTCAGCAAGCTGGGGAGGGGTTGGAGCACCAGAGGTGGGGTTTCAGCAGGTTCCAACCGGTTCGGGAGAACCGGTAGCGGAAATTTTGAGTAGTTCGGAAGACCGGTGGTAAAAATTCTGATTGGCCCCGCCCACATCTATTCTCTGCCTCCCGAGTCCCAGCTGATCGGGAGAAATGGAGATTTTATAGTATCCTTCCCCTGCCACGCCCACCAAGCCACACCCACGGAAACGGTAGTAAAAAATTTCGAAACCCACCACGGACACACACACCCTTCCACTTGCAGCGGAGCCAGTCAGAGAGGCTCCTCTCTCCCCCCCCCCCCAATCCGCACCCTCCCCAAATTTCCCAGAAACTCACTTCCAGTTTGGCAAACTTCTCCGCTTTGTAGCAGGCGTATTCGGCGTTGATCAGCTTGGTCAAAAGGAACGCCTGGAAGTCCGGCCCCTGCAGGGAAAACAGGTGGAGGAGGTGTTTGTGTTTGCAAAGGTTGGTTTGGCTGAGTGAACAGCACTACCTCACACACCCCGGCTAAAATTTACCTCAGGATTCTGCCCGTCGCATGAGGCCAGAAGCAGGACACAGTGCCTGACTATCCTGTGGCAGCCCCTAGTCCCAGCCAGGGGTGGGCTTCAAAATTTTTAGCAAGGGGTTCTCTGCCCGGTTGCTGGGTGGGCGTAGCCACGGTGGGCGTGGCCTAGTCGGCCTCCTACACCATGGCAGAGGATGGGAGCGTTTGCCCTCCCCAGGCTCCGGAGGCTTTTTCCAAGCCTCCAGGAGGGTGAAAAAGGCCTCCCCAGGCTCCAGAGGTGCTCTGGAGGCCCGTTTCCAGCCTTCCTGAACTTCCAGTAGGCCTGCTTTTCACCTTCCCCGAGCCTCCGCGCCCGCCCCGCACTTACCTCCATCCGAAATGGGCCATGTGGGGACTCCTGGGAGAGGAGGGGAGGGGTAGGCGGGGCCATCCAGGAGTGGGATTTGGGGGTTCTCCGAACTGCACAGAATCTTAACTAAAGGTTCTCCCGAACCCCTGCGAACCCCCAGCAGCCCACCTCTGGACGCAACTGAGCATTGCCTGCCCACCCAGACTCTCTCGCCCCTCGGAGAAGCAGAATTTCCCTTGCTGGGGGGGGGGAGGAGGGAGGGATCCTGCATGGTGCTGCGGCCTCCCCACCTTGGATGCCCTCAAGGGGGCAGGCCCGGAGGGAAGGAGACGCACTCACCTTCTGGAAAACGGCTGGGTTGGGCAACGGGGGGCCGAAGAAGGGGACATCATCCCGGGCAGTGACCGAAACCTGCAAGGAACAGAGAGAACCTCTGACGTTGGCACTAGGGAGCTGCCCCCTCATGGCCGGACCCAGGACCCCGTTGAGCGGCCCTCCCTCCCTTCATCCCCCCTGCCTCCCCGCCCTCCCGCGGCCCTGCCTCTTGCAATCTGCCCAGGTCAACCTTGTAGAGGGTCTTGTCCGAACAGGCGTTCTCGGCCTGCACCACCACATAGGCGTGCAGGAAGTTGGAGGCGATCATATCCGGCACGAAAGGGGTGTTCTCGTCCTGGAAGACGATGGCCACGATGTCGTTGCCGATGTGGCGCTTCCGCTGGAGCTGGGCGGGAAGGGAGAAGAGGGTCAGCCTCACCGGCTATCTGGGGGCCTGGAGGTGAGGAAGGGGATTTGCCCCCCTCCTGGTCCCCCCTACCTGCTGCGCATCCCCTTCGGTGTAGGGCAGCTTGGTCGAGACGTGGAACATGATTTCCTTGTTGCGGAAGTTGTAGTAGACGGACTCGGTCCCCGTCTGGCCATGGGTCACGTCCAGGCCGCCCCGGAACCTACGCAGGCCCCAGAGAAAAAGGCCTCAGGCCAAGGCCAGCCACCCCAGGGGGTTTTCTGGTGGGGGGGCAGCTACACACACAGACCCAGATTGTCCCCTCTGCTGCACTCACCCCTTGAAGTCCTGCAGCTGCACCTTCTCGCCCAAGAACTCCAGGAACTCCAGAAAAGCCGGGCTCTCCTCCGTCGTGCTGAACAGCTCCTCTTCCGATGTCTGCAGGGAAAGGGGAGGAGGGGGGGCACAGGGGGAGGTCTGGCTCAGGCTCAAAGGCTGCTGCTGGCCACAGCAAGCAGCGTCCTGCCGGATTCTCCCGAAGAGGCATGTGGCACGCAGGGGGCCCCGTCTAGCAGAAGCCAGCTGCATCGAAGGCAGTGGGGGGGAAGGGAAGGGCAGACACCCTCCCCAGCTGGGGCTGCAGGTGGCACTGCCTCCCTGGCACGAGCAGCTGAAGCTTTTTGGGTGAAGCGAAGAGAGGGGAGGGAGGGAGGAGGATGCTGGCATCTCTTGGCAAGCTTTTCCCTCCAATGGACCAGCTGGAAGGAAGGGAGAGGGAGCCGCGCTTCGAGAAAAACCATACGAAGGGTTTCTGCACTGTGCCCGGACCCCAATCTTTATTCCCTCCTTGCCCTGCCACCCCCGCCCCAACCAAGTCCACTCACAGCCTCACCTGCTCCCTTCCGGGCACGAGGGGCCAAACTCACCTGGCCAAGTTTTTGGTAAATCACCCCAAATTTGAAGTTATTGCTGATGACGTGCTCGTCGAAGGTGACGATTAGGCGGGAGGCCTGGGGGCAAAGCAGGGGAAGTGTTGTTGGACGATCAGGCAGGAGGGAGGAGACTTGGGCGGTGGGGAAGGGGCTTTTCCATCAGGACATCCCCACTCTACCCTCTCCCCCCACCCCCGGTTTAATTCACGCTCTTACCTTGGGATACAGGACGGGGTAGAAACGGTCGACATTCACATCTTCACAGACCAGCTGCGGGGCCAAGGAGGGAAGAGGCCGTGTGAATACACACCTGACACCCCCTCTTCTACACGGGGAGGGGGGGAAGACCCTCTCGATCCCACCCCCACAAGTATTTATTTATTTATTTATTTATTTATTTATTATATTTCTATACCGCCTTTCTCCCGTAGGACTCAAGGCGGTGTACAGTCAAGAAAAATATAGACACACAAACATCATAAAATTGCTAATTAAAATTATTACTTAGTTTGGTCAATTAAATAAAACCCAGAATTAGATCACATTTAAAAAACCTTCACATGTTCATATGTTTAGCCCCGCCTGTTGGAACATCAGGGTCTTGAGGGCACGGCGGAAAGCATTGAGATCCCCTGGGAGTCGCCAGTCGACATAATTTGACTGACGGTACCCTGAGTAGTCCCTCCCTGTGAGAACGAACTGGTCGGTGGGAGGCTATTGGTGGCAAAAGACGGTCTCGTAGGTACCCAGGTCCTAAGCCATGGAGCGCTTTAAAGGTGATAACTAACACCTTGAATCGCACCCGGAAGACCACCGGGAGCCAGTGCAGCTCGCGTAGGAGAGGTGTTACATGGGCGTAACGAGCTGCGCCCATAATCACCCGCGCGGCTACATTCTGGACCAGTTGGAGCCTCCGGGTGACTGGCACGCCTCCTTCTGCCCTCGCACCCTCCCTGCGGCAATCTGACACGGGCTCCAGCGAACATAGTTGGGTCAGCTGCCAGGAGGAAGCGCCAAAACCGTGGCCGACTCTCAGTTGTCTTGTGGGAAAAGAGAAAGGGGTGACCCCCGCCCCACCCCCACCCCAGCCACCCCTACCCCAGCCCCCCAACTTGCCTTGGCCATCTGGATCACGTTGGGGAACTCGGTCAGGCAGGAAATGGGGATGACGTCGTGATACGACCGGCTCTTGGTGCTGCAGCGAGGAAAAATAGAGTGAGGTCCGCGTGGCCGGGGTGGGGAGAGACCCAGGGGACTCAGCTCCACCCCAGGAGGTACCCCTCCTCTTACCGCAAGAGCAGGCGCAGATGCTCCTGGTCCCCGATCACGTCGTACTTGAGCGAGAAAACCAGGTGTCCCAGGGCCGCGTCCACCGAGTAGTAGTTGAAATGTTCCTGTCCAGACACAAGCCAGAAGGGGGAGATTTACCAAGCTCTACTGCTCCTGACCTTGGAGGCTCGTCGCGGAAAGCAACGCATCTGACAAATGCCGGTTTTACAACTGCTTTTTTTTTCTCAGAAAATTTTTTATTTTTATTTCTCACAAACGCATTTACACGTACGGTTATTTATCCATCCCTTTTCATTCATCTTGTCTTTTAACTTTCATTTTTCATTTTAACTTTTTCGGGGCTGCTCTTTTACCCTTTACCTTTACTCCAATCTTTCTTCTTCTCCTCTCCTTCTTTTCCTTCCTCTCTCTCCTCCTCCTTCCTTCGTTCTTCATCTCCTTCTCTTTCCTACTTCCCCTTCTCTTCCCCCACTCCTCTCTTCTTCCCCCCCTTCTAACCTTCTCTTCTGCTCCTCTTTCCTCTCCCTTTTCTTCCTCTCCTTTTCCCTTTCTTCTTCTCCTCCCCTTCTCTTCCTTCCTCTCTCCTCCTTCCTTCGTTCTTCCTCTCCTTCTCTTTCCTACTTCCCCTTCTCTTCCCCCACTCCTCTCTTCTTCCCCCCCTTCTAACCTTCTCTTCTGCTCCTCTTTCCCCTCCCTTCTCTTCCTCTCCTTTTCCCTTTCTTCTTTCTCTCCCTCTCCTCTCTTTTCCCTTCCTCTCTCTCTACTTCTTCCCCGCTCTCTTGTCATTTCCCTTTTCAGTCCAATCTAAAGCGGTATTTGAGCAGCCCCGGATTTCCTATTTATCTTTCTTCTCATTTCAATTTCTTATTCGATTAATATTTCTTTTTATTTCATCATTTATTGAACGCGGTTTTACAACTGCTTTGAATGAGGTATTCTCTCAAGAAAACTTCCACAAGACTGGACCAGACCCACCCCTGCTGGGAAGAGCGAAGGGACCCTCCTCTAATTCTCCCCCCCCTCTCCGCTTCCTGTTTTCATCTCTCTGCGAGGCCTCCTCCGGCTTCCTTTCTGAGGAAGGGGCTTGTGTTGGGGGTCCCTCTGCCCCTCCTCCCCCAGGTGCTGCTTTCCTTCAAAGGCCAGTGCCAGGAGGAGAGAAGGGGGTTAACCCAGCCCTGCCCCACCCGGCTGGACAAACAGCTGGGTCGAGTGGAGCCCTTCCCTGATAATCGCAGCTGCCCCACCCAAAAGGCACACAGGTGACACAGCTGGGAGACCAGCGGGCGATTCCTCCAGATGGAGCAGCCGTGCAAGGCCTCGGATGATTTCCCACTGGGGATCCCCCCCCCGTAAAACTGCAGCACCCCCCCTTTTTTTTGTGCCCTACTCAGAAATCCCTGCCTCCATTCTATGCCCTTGGCCGAAGCCCCTCAGAACAGCATCTGAGGTGAACACAGAGAAGGACCTCAATCCGGGGGGGGGGGTGGGGGGTGGAGGGGTAAAGAGGGAGGCAGCCCTGCAATTGGAGGATGAGGTGGGGGGGGGATCCCCGTGGAGGAAGGACAGGAACAGCTCATCCTCCAGGTTGGCTCCGACTTGTTGTGCGTTCTTTGCATTCCTCCCCGAAATTCGTTCGGCAGGCCCAGGCAGAGGTGGGAGTGGGAGGTCCAAGGCTGCCCGGGGCAAGAGAAGACCCCGAGGCCTCTCTGCACCCCGGCTTCGGAAGGCAGCCCCCCCCAAAGAGTGGGAAAGCTGGAGACGACCTCTTGGGGTGCACCAAAACATTCCTTCCAGACGGGAGGAGAGGAAGATGATGGGGGAGGGGGGCACGGGCTACTCGGGAGGAGGCCGAGCACACTCTCGGGGAGGGGGCTGCATCCCCCCCAGATTCAAGGACGATTTGAGGCGCACGCCCTGCCCAGGTCACAGGGCATCAAAGCAGCCTCTTGGCGGGGGTCCCAGTGGGGTTATGAAGGGGTGTCGTTCTTCTTCCCAAGCCCCCTCCCTCTCTCTCACCCTCCCTTCCCCGCGGGCTGACCTTGCCTAGGAAGTGTTTCCGGTACACCCTGGCCAGGTGGTTGCATTCCAGCTTGACCTTACAGCCGGGAGACTGGAGCTCGGGCACTTCCGCCAGGTCGTGGTTGGTGCCCTCGATCCAGTAGCCTCCAAATTGAGGGAGCAAGATGAGAGGGAAGGGGGCCTCTCGGCCCAGAACCTGCAGAAGGGAAAACACTGGGTTGGAAGGAGGAGGAGGAGGATTTGAACCTGGGGCAGGCAGCTAGGAAGACTGCCCGTCTCCGTCCCCGTCCCGTCCCTGTCCCTGTCCCCCACCCAGCTGAGAAACAGGAGGGTCCACCCAACAGTCTACTATCCGGGGAAAAAAAAGGGGGGGGGAGAAGGGCGGGCAGCAATTCTCCCCACCACTCTGCGGTAGACTGCTCCTAACCATGGAGTCTCCACGGTTCCGCTGGTAAGACTTAAACTCTTCCTTACCTCATGGACGCTGGGATACGGGATATAATCCTCTTCCGTCTGCAACACAAACATGTGTGTGTCAATGCACAAGCAGACACATACACCTGTGCACTCAGCCTGCTCCCCCTCCCTCACTTTCCCACAATCGGGAAGAAGATCTGTGGGGCTGCAGCCCCCCATCCCACCCCCGGACTGGACAGGAGGAGATTAGTGGTGGGTGGGAATGAGTGAGGGGGGAAGAGATGCCACCTGGGGGCAGGGGCAGGTAAGGGAGGGCATAGCCCACGGCCCATAACGGGCGAGGAAGAGGCCGAGATGACACACAGGCACACCCCCTCTAGTTTCATGGTGCGTAAAAGGGGTGGACACAGAAATCCGCTTTCAGGCTGGCGGGATTCAGCCAAGGTAGCTTTGCGATACCCGTGGAAGGAGCTCAACCTGTGGGATGTCTGCCTGGGGTGGGGTGGGGTGGGGGGGCAGGGCACGGAGGGACAGAGTACCTACCTTGAGGGTAGGGGGGAAGGCACAGCGCTGCTCGTCCATCCGGTTTCCCTGTGTGTGTGGGGAGGGGGAGAGACCAGCCCCAGAGTCAACAGCCACGCCTGGGCCGCCCGCCAGCTGCGGCTGGGCTGGGGCAGGCGGCCGGGATGGCGGAGATCCTGCTTGGCACAGGTCGGCCTGGCCCAGCGCTTGGGCACAGCCGAGGGGGGGGGCGGGAGGGGAAGAGCGCAGGTCCAGCTGCTGCTCCTGAGTGAAGGAACAGCCCGGGGCTACGCGGGCCCCAGATGTGGCCACAAACCACCCCACGCGGGGCCCCGACTGAGTTGGCACCCTTGCAAAGCCTGACTCTCTTTTAAAAGCCCCCCACCCCACCCCGCCCCTCCCCATCCTGAGGGACAACTGCGTTAGCTCAGTTTTACGGACACTGCGATCCCGCCTGCCAAAAGGCCCCCAAAAGGCGGCTCTGGATTATGAGCTCAAGGAAAAGGCACGGGCATCTCTGAGCGTGCAAAGAGCGCATTTCTCAACCCACGACGCCCTTCCGTTGCCTGCCCGTCCCACTCGAGTCCCCCCCACTCAAAGCAAAGTGACTGTTTCCACTCTCAGAAAGGATCGATCAGCCCCTTATTTAAGGGGGGGGTCTCTCTTTCTCTCGGACGGACACCCCCTCCCCTCTCCACTGGCCCTCAACAGCCCCCTCCCCTCCCTCCCCGCTGCCCCAGCTCCACCAGACCCCCCCAACAGGCTCGGGCTTGACTTACCTGCATCTTTTCGATCATCGCAAACAATTCGGTGTTCTGCAGAGAGAGAGAGAGAGAGAGAAAGAGAGAGAAGGGACAGGTTGGGGGGTGGGGAAGGGGCCCGGTTGGCGCCCAGACCACCCTGAACTGGAAGCCCCCCACCCCGGTTTGCCAGCCAAAATCTTTTTCTTCTTCTCCACCTCAGAAGAGGCACCAAAAGGTCCAGCTCTGCAAAGAGGATCCATGTACCGGATCCTCTCCAGGGTCCTTGGCTCAGGCCAAGGGGGTAGGCAGAGCGCGAGGAGGTCAGCACGGGAGGGCGAGACCCCCACGGCCCAGGATTCTCCATGACAGGCTGACGGTCCCTTTCCTGCCTGCCCGTGTTCTCCCCCTCGGCTTCCCACCGCTCCTCCTTCAGTGGGAGACCAAAGAGGCTCCGAGCCCACCCACCCCCTCGCGAGCAGCGGCTACTCACACTCCAGCCCTGGTCCTCGCCAGCCCCCCTCCATTGGGGGGGCTTTGGAGAGGGATGCGCCATTGGCTCTCCTCTCCCTTACACAAGGTGGGTCAGATCACATCCTTCTCCCCACGCGCTCCAGGGGAGGGGGAGAGGGAGGGAGGGAGGGAGGGAGGGAAGGAGGAGGGAGGGAACAGAAGCACCTCCCGGCAGGTCGGAGTGAAGGGAAGGGAAGGGAAGAGAGGGAGGGGCAGCCGCACACGCCTGGCATCTGCCCGTACAGCCATTGGGCGCCAACCAGGTGGCCGGGCCGGGAGGAGGCAGGTCTTCCTGGGGGTGGGGGGGTGGGAGGGAAGGAGGAGGGCAGAGGGTCACCATGGCAACTGGCCGCCCCTCTGAAGGGGATGAATGATGGGAGGAGGGGGGGCCGCCGATGGGGAGGGGGGGCTCGGCCAAGGACCAGAATCCATCCAGGAAGCAGGAAGGTCTCCGGAGATGATGATGGTGTTTTTTTCCCCCATGGATGGGAAGGACGTCCACAGAAGGAGCAGTCACCCCCACCCCACAAGGAGAAACCAGGAACTGTTGATAAAACAACATTTGGGGAGTGGGGGGTGGGCAGACGGCGGCCACAAAGGGGCCACGGGAGAGCAGCTCCCCCCCTCCCACCTGTAATGCTGGCCTTGAAAAGAGAAATGAAACTTTAATTCATTTCGTGGCCTGCAAGTTTCTCTCTGCCCCGCTGGTCTCTCGCCCCTGCCCAGCTTCGTCGGGAGGAGGTGGGGTAGGGTGGGGGGGCATGCTTTTTGGGAAGGATGCAGGAATGCATTCGAGGGTGACGGGTGGGGGTTGCAGTGAGTGAGAGGGGATAGCGTCCGTGGGGGAAAAAATTAGACGAGGGGCTGCCCAGCATCCTGGCTAAGCCGTCCAGGTGGAAAGGGCTGATCTGCTTGGGTTCCCATTGGCAGGTGGGCACGTTGCCTTGGCAACCGTCTCCCCCCTCCTTCCCTCCCTCTCTCCCTCCCTCTCGCAGTGGGCATCCTCCAAGAGACATTGCCCCAAAAGCCACCCCCCCAAAAACACCTTCCCCCCCTTGTAAGCACAGCGGCTTCCCACCTGCCCCGTGGATTTCCCCAACTTTCCACTCGGATGCCAGTCCCAGATCCTGCAGGTGGGATGGGATGGGGAAGGAAGCAAGGAAAAGCTCTCCCACCAAAGCCTTTTATTCTGGAAAGTCTTGGCCCCCGGCCGGCCCCTTTCATGAGGCAGGCAGTTCCACCGGCTCTTGCCGTCAGGAAAGGCCTCCAGGCACCCTTTCCTCCCCCATCCCCTCAACCCAGTTCTATTCCTCCTGACCTCTGGACCAACTGAGGACCTCCCCTCTCCCAACCTCAGAAGCAGATGATCCAGAAGGCCTACCCTGCAGGGCTGGTAGTACAGGTCTCCTGCGTGACCAGGGGGTTGGACTAGATGACCTACAAGCTCCCTTCCAATTCTGCTACTGTTTACACCTGTGGTGTAAACCTCAGCTCAGCTGCAAGAGGCCTGTCTGACTAAACAGCCCCCCCCCCCGCAACAATCGGGCGAACCCTGCCTTCGCCTGGGAGGGGGGATCACGGAGGAGCCGCTCCCCTCAGGCCCCCCACTCCAGCTCCGAGGTATCTTTACAACGCAGACTTCCGGAAATGTGGGTGGGAAGCCAGCCCTGCTCCCTATGTGCCCCATTCCCCCCCAAAAAATTCAGCCATGTTGAAAACCTTACCTTGGGATGGAGAAATATGAGTTGCGAAGGGGGAGAGATCCTTCTGGGCAGTTCTAGGGGTCCGCTGGAGGAGGAGTGGGGCAGCCCATCATTTTTCCTGGGGAGGGGGAAGAAAGAAAGAAAAAAAAAAAGAAAGAAAGAAAGAAAGAAAGAAAGGAGAAAAGACAAGTTTGTAGGGGGAAAAAAACCCCACACAGGAAAAGCTCTCTAACCCAGACCCCTTTATTTTGGGGGGGGGGGGCTGGAGTGTTATTTGGGCCTGTTGATGTCACAAGAGTTTGGGGCAGAGGTCCATCCAGCAGGGAAAGTGGTTGGGGGCCACCAAGCATCCCTCCCAACTGAGCCAGGAAAACTCAAGGGATCCATGCAGAGTTAGCTGCCTGGGGGGGGGGGGGTCTTTCTCTGGAGAGAGGGTCCCAGTGAAACTGCCTCCCCTCTCCTTCTTGCCTTCAAGGGGTGGGACGGCAACTCCCAGTGGCTGGCCGAGACCCCTCCCCAGCCAGGCTCTCCTCCCCATCCATCCATCCATCCCCGTAACCCTGGCAACGGGATGCAGATGCTCTCGGCAACCGGTCCTCTCCCACCCTCCTACACGCAAGGTGGGCCAGCCGCGGGAAGACACTCGGGGTATGCTCAGAGGCTCCCCGCTCAGGTGGGAATGGGGGGGGGAGGAGGCCGTGGCCGAGGCGGCCAGCGGAACACATGCCCCCCCCAGCATGTCGACAAGGGTTTCTATAGCAACGCGATACCGTTAATTGATTGGCATGCGTCATGCTGGTGGCAAATTGGGTGTTGAACCCCAGGCGCTTGCACAGAGAGGAAGGGGTGGGTGGGCATATGGTTGTCAAGGCAGCTGATGCCTCCCGTCCTGGAGCCACCTGGTGCTTCTAAGCACCGATCCCAAGCATAGAGATGCCCTCTGAACTTTTGTGGGCATCCCTCCTGGCCCCAAGAAGGCCCCGATTGGGACTCCTGGCAGGATGAGCAAACCCTCCCCTCCCCATGGAAATGGGGGACCTGACTGCTATGCAGCCTTGCTCCCCTCTCCCCAATCCCCCCGTAGCCCCCCCTGCCAAAATGGGGCAAGGTTTAGGAAAAGCTCTCCCAGCCCAATTCTCCGCTTCTTAAAAGGAGTCGGGCATTCCCACAGGTGGCCACCAGAGGGCAATCCCCCGCTTCCCAAAAAGAAAGTGGGCGGAGCCTGACCTTAACAGCTGAACTGCGGCTTGGATTTGGGCCCTCCCCCTTTTTAAAGGGGGCTTTCAAAGCCCTCAACTCCTTTCCCCCCCCCGCCGCCACCAATCTAGGGGGGCCTGAGAGAATGAAAGGGGTGCGATCAGTTGTGAAATGTAAAATTTGTTACTACCGGTTCTGTGGGCGTGGCTTGGGGGGGTAATGTGATTGGGTGGGCGTGGCCAACTTTTTTTTTTTTTTTTGTTAACTTTTAAAAGCATTTTTTCTACAACCTTAAGAGGTTGCAGGAAAAAAATGCTTTGAGGAGCCTCTGACGATCAGGCAACTCAGCTGGGATCGCCAGAGGCTTTTAAAGGCATTTTTTTTTTCCCTACAACCTCTTCGGCCGAAGGGGTTGCAGGAAAAAAATGCTTTCAGAAGCCTCTGATGATCCCAGCTGAGCCGTGTGATCATCAGAGGCTTTTTTAAAAAAACTTTTAAAAGCATTTTTTCGGCCGAAGAGGTTGTAGAAAAAATGCTTAAAAAAAAAAAAAGCCTCTGATGATCGCGCGGCTCAGCTTGGCATGGGGGCGGGAGGGCAGGGATTTTTGCGACCGGTTCTCTGAACCACCCGCCGTCATCGCTACCGGATCGAGCAATCCGGTCTGAACCGGGAACATTTCACCCCTGGGTGCCATACCACTTTAGCACCAATGGGCAATGTTGTGTGTTGCCTATGAACCTAGAAGCTGCTTGCTTGACCGTGTTCGAAAGTGAAAAGACAGCGTTTTTTTCAACCTTGGCTACTTTTGAGAGGGGTGGGCTTTGAACTCCCAGAATTCTCCAGCCGAGGGGGAGACAAGCGTGGCTGGTTATATAGGGGCAGCCTTCCAGGCCCCTCCCAAAAGCCAAGCAACAGATGCTTCCTTCATGCGGGGCTGGCAAGGGCATCCTAGCAGCACTTCAGGCGGGCACCGTGCCAACCAGGACCGTCCATGAGAGGCTTTGATTGTTTCCTCAGGACTCGGGGTGGGGTGGGGAAAGGGGGTCCCCAGGCAGCTCCAGGGCCAACTCTAGCTGGAGGAACTCCGGGAAGCAGTAGCAGCAGCAGCAGCAAAAAAAAAAAAAGTCTCAGGAGCACAGAGACATAGCGGGCACCCTCCCTTCATTATTCACAGAGAGAAGAGAGAGTGGATACTTTCACCTTCCCCCAAATGCAAAAGAGGAGAGGGGGAGTACTTTTGAGGGGGTTTGAGTCCTGACCAGGCCAGGAGATACCTGAAATTGGGGGGGGGGCAGGAAGAGAGAGAGAGAAAGAAGAAAGAGAAAAAAGAAAGAGAGAAGAAAGAGAGAGAGAAAAGACACAGAGAGAAAGATGAGAAAGAAGAAAGAGAAAGAAGAAAGAGAGAGAGAAAGGAGAGAGAAGAAAGAGAGAGAAAGAAGAAAGAGAGAGAGAAAGGAGAGAGAAGAGAGAGAGAGAGAGAGGAGAAGAAAGAGAGAAAGAAGAAAGAAAGAAGAAAGAGAGAAAGGAGAGAGAGGAGAAAGAAGAAAGAGAGAGAAAGAAAGGAGAGAGAAGAGAAAGAAGAAAGAGAAAGAAAGAAGAGAGAAAGAGAGAAAGAGGAGAGAGAAAGAAGAAAGAGAGAGAAAGAAGAGAGAGAGAAAGAAGAGAGAGGAGAGAGAGAAAGGAGAGAGAAGAAAGAGAGAGAGAAAGAAAAAAGAGAGAAAGAAAGAAGAAAGAGAGAAAGAAGAAAGAGAGAAGAGAGAGAGAGAAAGAAGAAAGAGAGAGAAAGAAGAAAAAGAAAGGGGAGAGAAGAAAGAGAGAGAAAGAAGAAAGAGCGAGAGAAAAAGAGAAAACAGAAAGAGAAAGAAAAGAAAGAAAGAAAAGAGAGAGAGAGAGAGAGAGATACACGTTCCAGCAGAAGGGAACAAAAGCATTTGGAAACGATGCCCCCACACAAGGGGGGGGAAGGTTTTTTTGGGAGAGGGGCTCATCTTGGAGTCTTCCCTGAAGAATGCATGTACCAACCCAGCCATGTCTCCTGGGCATCCAGGAACTCCCCCCCCCCCCCCAAATGCCCTGGCACTGCCCTCCTCAGCCTGGCCAAGGCCAAAAGTCCTGATATGCCAGCTTTCCGATGGAAAGCCGAGAGCGATGCTGCCCACCCACCCACCTGAGCCAAGCTGGGCTCCTTGCGTGCCCTGTGCTGCATCCCAGAGAGGGAGGGAGGGGGGGGGTGTTTCCTTCCAGCCCTTAAAAAGCCACTTTTTGCCAACTGCTTGTTTTCACGCAGGACCTGAGTTCAGGCTGCTCCAAGACGCAGCCCGGAGCGTCTGTTTTCTGCCAGGGGGTGCCAGCAAATAGGTAAGGGTGTGGGGGGGGGATGCCCCGTACTCACTTCAGGCTCCAGGGGTAGGTGCTCGTCTTGTCCACCCTGAAGGGGGAGAGGGAGAGATAAAAAAAAAACAGGCGGGCAGCTTCAGCATCCGGAGCTCAGCAGCGCCAGCCATCCTCCTCGCCAAACGAGCCTCCCCACCACTGCCACCCTCTTGGCACAAGGGCTAACCCCCCGCCCCCCCTCTGTCCCAGCCAAATGTAGACCAAAGGCTGGAAAACAAACAAGGCCTCTTTGGGGTTTGTTAGCCGAGTCTCAAACCCGTTCAGCCGGCCCGAGAACCGGTCGTCGTGTTTGGAGTTGAACCATCTGGAAAAGCGGGCATCGCCGAGCGATTAAGCCTGCAGCACCCGCAGCTCTGCAGCCCTCTGGCAGGATGCCGCCCCCTCCCCTTCCCCTCCTCCCGGCTCCCTCCTTCCCCGGGATGCAGCAAAAGGGGGCTGTTCGGGGGGTGAGGGGGCTTGGCTTCCCCCTCCTGCCCTCTTTTTCCCATGGGGGTGGTGGTGGTGGAGCCTCCACTCTCAAGGGCAGTCCACCCTCCTCTCCTGGTGCAGATATGGAGGAGGAGCAATTCCTGCTCTGTTACAGGAATTCACAGGAAGGGAAGTGGGGGGGTGGGGGGGGATCATGGGACCCCCCCCCTCCCCAGCAAGTGAGACTCCTGTGAGGCATGGCAGAACACGGGTGGGGAAAGAAAGGGGCACCGTTTTGGGCATCTGCTCCTCCTGGCATCAATATTTCTCCCTCCTTCCCTCCCAATCTGGAAGCAAAAAGCACCAGGAACAGGCCTGGTGGCTCAGCAGACTGATAGCATTGTGATTAACACCAGCTGTCTGCAATTACTGCGAGTTCGAATCTCCCCAGGCTCAAGGTCGATTCAGCCTTCCATCCTTTCTAAGGTAGGTAAATTGAGGACCCAGTTTGTAGGGGCAATAAGCTGACTTTGTATAAATATACAAAAAGGATGAGGGCTATTGCTTAACGCATTGTAAACCATCCTGAGTCTCCGGAGAAGGGCGGCATATAAGTCTAATTAAAAAAAAATAAAAATTGGGGGGGGGGGGCGGTGAGATGCAGCAGACAGCATCATTTTGGGGGGGGAGGCAATGAATCAACCCCCCCACTACCAGCTCCTCCCCCCCCATCCCTGTAACTGGCCTGTGGGAGGGGGGGTCACAGCATCCCCCCTACCCATTTATCTATTCATATGCAGATAGGTCCATCAAGACAGTCATCAAATCAGAAGTCTCCCCCATGGCCGGATTAAATGGACTTGCCCCCCCCTTGTCCCCCCCTCCCCTCCCGCAACCGGGCAGCTCTGCCCCTCCCACGGAGGAAATTCCCCAGCCGGAAGAACAAGCAGCTGCCTTGTCCTAGGAGAAGAGGCGGCTTGGGGGGGGGAAGGGGGGAGTTTGAGAGGGGGGGGCCACAGAGCAAGAACACAACCCCCCCCCCATTTCGACGCTGAAAGAGACAAAGGATTTTTCTAGCAGCTGGGTGGGAGGAACAGAAGAAGAGTTGCAGAAGAGCCATGCTTCCTCATTCATGGGGTGGGGTGGGGGTTTACGGGGTGGGGGGGGTGGGGGGGTTTTCCTTCCAGCCCTTAAAAAGCCACTTTGGGCCAACTCCTTGTTTTCATGCAGGACCCCGAGTTCAGGATGCTCCCAAGTTGCAGCCGGGAGCGTCTGTTTTCTGCCAGGGGGCGCCAGCGAATAGGGAAGGGTGGAGTGGGGTGGGGGTCTTTTTAAAGGTTGATTAATTTGCCTTAATTGCAATTCATTGGCACAGCACCAGGCGGGGACAAGCCCATTTTAAAGAGGGATGACCGAGGCCAGGCAACGCAGCCTGCCCTTTTGGGAAACATGCAGGATGGGAATGCAGGTTTGGGAATGGCAGGAGGGAGAGGGGCTTGGTCTGCCACCCCCCCAAACCGGGAGTGAACCCCCACCACCACCAAAACCTCCCCCACTCACCC